>CM066205.1:47222005-47822005 GCA_033675395.1 Rhodiola chrysanthemifolia
AAAACGAGCCACGTCTCCATTTTCAAAGAGTTCCGGTAGAGGGAAAACCGGGATCATGAGTACCGGATCCTGGTAAACCGGAATTATAAAAAAAGGGGTACATTAGTTATTTGAGTTTCGTTTGGTGTATTTCGGCAATTCGAGTTTCAAATTGGGTCACTTTGGTCAATAACCCGAATATATGGAACATGTTTCTAAGCTTCCGAGCGTTTGGTGATATCAAGTATTTCCTTTTTGAATTTTTTTTTGTTCACAAAATCTTTTATTTTGTCGGGTTGTTAGTTTACGCTTCATTTCTTCAATTCTGCTTGAAAATGGACCAACGCTGGAGATCGATTTTTCAGGTTCTGCAGGGATTTTATCGAATCATGTATAGGAAAAAGATCAGGTACAAGTTAATTTTTTGGTAATTAATATAAACAAATCATAGCCCCTTGATCTTGTGATTTGGATGTATGAGATTAAATTCTGATTTTTGGTGTATTTTCTCGGTGGGGAATTATATGGAAAAGTGACGAACTATGTCGTCTTTTTTCGTTTTTCGGCGACGAACTATAAGTCGATTTTGACGAACTTTATCGTTTGTATCAAAAATCAACTTTGTACCTGATATTAACCCTCATGTATAAACATCCAGCAAGAGATTATTCACCTTGGGCCACTATCAAAAAAAAAAGCAAGAGATTATTCACCTTCGGCCGTCAACCCAGCCCATTTAGTATATTTGTGTTGTATTTTTTCTTTTTGTTTGAACTTCGAAGAAATAGGGATGCATTATTAGACCAGGCAAATAAACCCTAAACCCTTCAATCCGTCCGTTATCCGCCCTTTAAATCCCGCCTGTTAGCCCGCCCTTTTAATAAAAGGGTTGAACGAACTCTTGTCCATTAAGAACCCTTTAAGAACCCTTTTAACTAATATTAAAAATAAACATAAAAAACAAAACACGAACTTCATCTCCGTTTCTCCCGTGTCGTTCGACTTCTACTCTTCAACCTTCGACTTTGTTCGGTTCTTCTTGAGCGTTTGGTTATGCGAAGAGGAGGAGTGTGCTCGCTGTCGTCTCTGTTTTGTTAGTGAGTACCTAAGACGAAAATTGGGTGATATGTACATGGCTTCGTTTAATGAATTGAATACATTAGTTTTGAAATAAATTCCAAATATTGAAACGTCAGGGTTCATTCATAATTTATGAAACGTTTTGCAAGACTCTTGCTACATATCAAATACCACAACTTGTATCATCTGACATTTGTAGTATCCTTTTGTTGCTTATGTGTCGAAGGTAATAACATGATCATATGGAATGCCAATAGACAAGTCAACAATCAACTTTAAGTAAGAAATCAAGAAAGAAGACTTCAAACGCAGTGTTATTAAACTCGGATCGGACCGACCGATTGGACCGGGAACCGGTCACCGGACCGGTTCGGTTTTGTAATTGGACCGTTTTACAATCGGCCGGTCAAGACTCGGTTGACCTGGTCGGTTGGACCGGTTGGTTGACCCGATTTTTCATTAAAATATTGATTTGAATTGGTTCAATTTGGTCTGAAAAATTATTTATTTAATTTTGACTTGGACAAGACTCGAAACCAACCCCCCCCACTTAATAGTTATTCTCTTCCTTCCACTAGGCTAAAGATGATTGTTATGTTATTATTTATTTCAATAAAGTATATTCATTTCTCAAATCTATAAAATTTATTACTTATTCTCAATTTAACTAGAAATTCAATTAGTCTTTGAAATCCCTTATTGTTGTGACTTCAAATTAAGACTAAAATTGTTATTGTTGTTATATTATTGTTGTATTATTGATTTGTACTTTATCAAATTCTAAATTTGTTATGGTAGAAGCCGGATCTGGTGCAAAGCCCAGATCCTGTGCAAAATACAAAATCATCAACACCATCGATTTGCATAATCCTGTGGTGTAAATTAATGAGAATAAAATAATTAATAAATGAATTTTGAGTGTGTATCACTCACTCAAAGGGCATAATTAACCCAAAAAAATCCAAAATCCAAAAACACGAATTCATCACCAGTATCTCTCCCTCTTATCTCGCAAAATTCGACAAATTTGGAAACCAGAATCAGACGAATCTTTGAAGATCAGAGTCGCGATTCATCTGGTATCTCTCCTCACACGAACGAAAACCCGACGATTTGGGATTCGTGCGTGTTGATTTCTCCGTGGTTGTTTGATGCTCGACTCTACGCTGCTCTCTGTGCGTGTTGATTTCTCCGTGGTTGTTTGCATGCTGATCGGAATTCTGGAAAATCAGATCGGAAATTGGGGCCGGGACGGATTGCCGTCTTTATTTGTCGACGTTGTAGTTTGGTTTTTCATTCTATCTTTTAGTTGAGTTCGAGTTCTTTTTGTAAAACATGAGATACATGAATACATATCTGTTGGATATAATTTGGAATTCTGCTACTGTGAAATTGATTGGGATGATGAACTATAAAATAGTCATGACGAATGATAAGAAATCGGACTTAATCGATCAAATTGAAGGAGTAAAACTTCGTCGAACTCAGTTGTTCACACTCTGGATCATCTTCGACATCAATGGAACTCAACCCAAAATGCAATCGACAAATTTCGAAAAGAATAATTCGAAAATGGTCATGACGAACTATATAATGGTTATGACGAATTATAAAATGTCATGGATAATTATACAATGATACTGCCGAATTCTGGACGAATTTTAGTTTACATTTGACGAATTATAGCATTATTCGTCGAAGTGTACTACAATTCGTCAGAATTCTTGACGAATTATAGTCCACTTTTGACGAACTGTGACATAATTCGTCAAAAATGGACTATAATTCGTCAAGAATTCGTCAATACATTGTGGGAAAACCCAGATTCCTCAGGCATGCACCGACGGACCAGATCCATCCCCATCTTCGCCAAGTCGTTCAACCGCTATCTCAAGCCCGGCGCACTCGCCCGCATCAGAGACACACGAATTACAGCTAGATCTCACCGAGTCCACACTGTACCGTCCTTCCATCGCCCTCTATCCTCCTCCACGCCCGTGCCTGCGTCTCCATCTGCCATCAATCAACAAATCGACGCATCTCCTTGCCTTTCCGGCAGGATGTATGGTCCACGATTCCCTCAGCGGAAGAAGCTCGTTGCTGCTAGGTCGTTGTGCTACTTACAAATCACAGCCTTACAAATATGCTGGAGTGTCCAATCGACGTGAGGCGATTTTGATGATGTTGTGGAGGAAATTGGAGTGTCCAATCGGCGTGAGGCGATTTTGATGATGCTGGAGTGTCCAATTCGTCGGGTTTGATCGGAGGAGACTGATGAAGGTTGAGATGATTTGCTCCTGTTTACATTAGGAAACCACTTTTATGTTAATGGTATACCATATTTGCCCCTGTTTACATTAAAATTTGAATTTAAACAGATTTATTCTCGATTAATCCTGGTCATCCAAATAATAAAATGAGGGGTTGAGATGATTTTGTATTTTGTACAGTATTTTGGGCTTTGTACTGGATCCTTTCTCTGTTGTTGTAATCATATCATAAACATGTAATATTTATTCAAGTCATAAATATGTTAAATTATAATATCATATATTTTTATTTTATTTTTATTTTTTAATATGTGCGGGTCAATACGGTGAACCCGGTTGAACCATTGACCCAGTAACTTGACCGGGTCGATCCACGGGTCAGTTTTAATAACACTGCTTCAAAGTTCAAACTTAAAAGTTTAAAATAGAACAAAAATAAATGAAATTTAACTTCAAACTTTAAAATATGTACATAAAAGTTTTTACAAACAAATAAAAGATATAAAACATATCAGATCTTAAATTTATTTATTTTTCCATTAAATGAGTTAAAAGGGTTAAAAATGCTTAAATGGGTTAAAATGGTTTAAAATGGCTAAAATGGTTTAAATGATCAAAAGGGTTAAGAGGGCTCCTGAAGGGTTTGACCCTCTAACCCTCTACCCATTAAGAATCCGTTCATTGAACCATTAAACTTAAAAAAAAGTATAGGGTTTAACCCTTTTAACTCTTGTCCATTACGAATCCGTCCGCCCGCCCTATTTGCCACCTGTTGTCACGACCCCAAAAAAAATGTAGGCCGAGACCGGCGCTTGTCACTTAAGGTAGTGGCCAAGCAAGCCTCTATCTACGTCTCAACAGATAACTTGATAATTTACTCATATAAGAAAACATAACTTAATAGCAGATAACGTAGCGGAAATGAAATAACAATTATTCCAGAATCCTGCTCTAAGTACTATGGAGCGACTGAACTACTGACATAATAAATGACAAGTGTTCGAATGAAAATTAAGACAGCTGGATGGCACCCTACGTGAATCAGAAACCGTCTCGCGATACTGGCTGATGGCCTCCCAAACTAGTAGCTCGTCGATCTGATATTATTTGGGTAAAAATAGAGTGAGTCGAAATGACTCAGCGAGTAAATAACACACTTAAGTAACGTCATACATAACATTTCATATATACTCAGATACGTGTCACATCAATAACTCAACATATCACATGCGTATGTAAAAGTGTGAATGCGTGAATGCACAGAGTTTGTGGGCAGTCGTCACCGTCGGTCCGGACCATATCAGAGTGCGGGCTGAGCCTCGCCAGAATATCTCAGCTACAGTACTGGGCCACACATCCTCCCCTCTGGGCCATATGCACCACAGCACCGGATCATGTCACCACCAGAATCATCTCATGTCGTTTATGTCGTGAATGCAATGATGCATGTGCAACATCAGCTCATCTCCACAAATATATCATTACGTAGTAATATTATCATATAACGATACTCATAACGTGTTTTACGTCTTTGTAAAGACGATGGGGGAAACTACCGTTTCTCTACTTCTCTTATTTTTACCCAAGTAGCATTATACGTACTAATATATGAATAATATAAAATAAACATAAGCATATTATTTGCTCACCTTAAAGCTTGATGTCCATATAAATAACTTCCAGTCCAAAAATTGAATTGAAGTCACCGTCAAAAATCAGATTCTCCTACCCAAATAAAAAGAGTTTTAGCCCTTCACCAAATCAACCAATATTGGAATTAACTCCCCAAATCCTCCCGAAAATCTTTCTCCTCCCGAAGCCGCTAGAAGCTCTTCATCAGTGCTTTCCTTTCAACCGTCGGCGGGCATGAGCCTCCGGCTAGGGCTTGATTTCGGTCCGGCGTCCCCCCAGTTCCGTTCCTTCACCCAGTCGCTCTCTTCCCTGAGTCCCCTTGCTGCTCGCGTCACCTCCCATGCCGTCCGCTTCTCTGCCATCTCTGCCTGGTTCTGGTCAGGCCTCCTGCGTCGCCGGTGGTTGTCTGGTGGGGTGGGTTTTTGGTTGGGGTTGGGGATTGGGTGTGTGGCTGTGGATGTGGAGGTGTGTGTTTGTGAGGTTGTTGTTGGGTAGTGTAGTTGGGTTTGTTAGGGTGTTGGTGATGTGGCTTTTGTGATGGGCTGCTGGTTTGGGTGACGGCGTTGTCGATTCAGTCCTGGTTGGATTTTTTCCTCATGTGTCGCCGGTGTTTGTTTTGGTCTTGTATATAGTTTTTTTAGCTCTCAGACTGTTCGGTCTGAGCTTGTTTGTTATTGTAGTTTGTAGTTTGTTTTTTAGTCTTTTAGTTAGTAGCTGTAGTTAGTTCTAGTTTTTAGAGATTGTTTTCGTGGTAGGGGTAAGGTTTTGGCCGCATTAGTTGAGCTTTGGAGTCTTTTAGTCTTAGGTTGTTAGTCCACCCCCTTTGGCTGAGGCGAAGTGGAACATTCATTGTTCCCAGCTAGTTAACTTGTTCTAGCTTTAAGTCCTCTTTGTTGCCGTTTCTTTCAACTTTGGTGCGGACTGTGCGATGAAGGATCCTAGTGTGGCCAAAAAAAAAAAAAAACTTTCATTGGAAATCTGGTCAGCGCTCTCTTGTTGTACTTGTTTGGCCAGTTTGGCATGGAGTGACTTGGCTGTGCTGAATGTTCCGAATCTGGCAGCTGTGGGCTCGATTGACAGTGCTGGGAATGGTGTTTATTGTTTAGATCTTATGTCCCTGTCATTATAGTCGGTGTTTCAATTGTTTTGATTTACATTTTTGCTCCAGGTCATTCTATGTCTTTGTCTATTATATTAAAAAAAAAAATCAACTAATATCATCAATAAGAGTCAAAACAAGGACCCAGCGTCCATAATCATGCGCACAAACTTAATTGAAGTCATTTAACTACATCACCCTAGTCTGACCACATCATACACGTGGGTTT
Source organism: Rhodiola chrysanthemifolia (assembly GCA_033675395.1). Classification (NCBI taxonomy): domain Eukaryota; kingdom Viridiplantae; phylum Streptophyta; class Magnoliopsida; order Saxifragales; family Crassulaceae; genus Rhodiola; species Rhodiola chrysanthemifolia. Next base: position 47,228,295 of record CM066205.1, read on the forward strand.
TCCCTTTCATTTTTTTTTTTGTTTCTTTTCCAAGGAATCCAATGGACCACGCGTGTACTCAACTCACCCCATGGTAATTTAATGTACAACACCAAAACTAATAGAATAACAACTCACCCTTCTTCTTTACTGTTTCCAACTTTCTTCTAACACACAGCCCTTAATGCTTGCCGGCGGCAATTCAACCTGCTGCTTCCACGGTTTGGCTCGCTGAGACGTTGGCTTCTCAGACCAAGATCCGCGGCTTCAGCTACCTCTAGATCAATCGGATCTGGAAAAAGGTGAAAGTTTACTCTCGGGGTTCCGGCTGGAGGGTGATATGAGATGAGGGTTTTCGAAGACGATTAACTTACGCTTTATAGCTTTGGTTTGCGTAAATTAAAAACGGATCTATAGAGGTTTGTTCCGTCAAAGATTTAGGGATATGGATGCACAAACTGCCGCGGCCTCTTCTTGATTTTTATTTTATTTATTTTCCTTAGGGCACCATTAATGGTGATCTTTTATAAAAGATCATCAGCCTTTTTCTTCTCTCTTTTACCTTCTCACAATCTTTTACCAAAAACTTGTCTTAAGGCCATCCTTAATAGCCCAAAAATTATAAGATTATAGATCCAGTCTTTTAATTTTTCTCCTTAATAGGTCTCAATTTTAAGATCGTGCCATGAACGTTCGTAAAAATTTGTTATGGAACGACCGAAATGACGATCGATCGTGGCTCATTTGCTTGCCACGTGTTGCACTCCCACATGGCTCATTGCATTTTCCTTAGTTTTTCATATGTTATAACCGTTATATATGAAAAAATAATCAGTCAAAATATTTTTTAAAAATACCAATTTTTTAGATTTTCTGAGTTCTTTAAATAGAGATCTCTTTTGTTATGGTTTTGATTCAAAAATCACATAATAGTATCCTATCCAAACAATTATTATAAGAGTGGATGATGTATTTTACATGATGATCTTTTTTTGCTTTTGGTCACTATTAAGACAAGTTTTTGGTAAAAGATTGTGAGAAGGTAAAAGAGAGAAGAAAAAGGCTGATGATCTTTTATAAAAGATCACCATTAATGGTGCCCTAATAGTGACCAAAAGCAAAAAAAGATCATCATGTAAAATACATCATCCACTCTTATAATAATTGTTTGGATAGGATACTATTATGTGATTTTTGAATCAAAACCATAACAAAAGAGATCTCTATTTAAAGAACTCAGAAAATCTAAAAAATTGGTATTTTTAAAAAATATTTTGACTGATTATTTTTTCATATATAACGGTTATAACATATGAAAAACTAAGGAAAATGCAATGAGCCATGTGGGAGTGCAACACGTGGCAAGCAAATGAGCCACGATCGATCGTCATTTCGGTCGTTCCATAACAAATTTTTACGAACGTTCATGGCACGATCTTAAAATTGAGACCTATTAAGGAGAAAAATTAAAAGACTGGATCTATAATCTTATAATTTTTGGGCTATTAAGGATGGCCTTAGATTCTGATCCTATAAAACATGGGAATATAACACCTGTGCAGCACAATCTTCTAAAGAGGGAAATGACAAGTTCACATATTTGGCCGAGTTTGGTTCAATCGATGGTTTGTTGGTTTATTTTTTGTTTGTTTCGGTTTAAGCACTGACCAACCAACCAAACGGGCAACTCAGCCGAACTATCAAAACCCTAATTTCAGTTTTTTGGGTACCGGCAGGATTTCGATATGTCAGCAGTCGTTCGAGAAGCTGGTGGAGTTCACAGCGGCAGAGTTACCTGGGAAGGCTGCAGTGTGTTGCTGGACATTAATGACGGCGACCGGATGGTTTTCTCCCGTCTTTCTCCTGCATCGTAAGCTGATTCTTTGTGTTTTTTTATTTTAATAGTTGCAAGCATTGAGCATGTCAATTGGATTGATTGATAATGTATTTACAGGACGGTTAAGATTGGGAACAAGAACTACTCGTTACGTCCTCTGATTGGCTGCCCTTTTGGCTCCTTGTTTCAAGTTGAAGTTGGAGCTGATGGGCCTTGTTTGTCTCTTGTTGATCCTTCTTCCCTGCAAGGTCTGAATTCATATTCTGTTGTGTGTGTTTGTCTTTTGAAAGTTAGTATTTTGATGAGAGTTAACTTCTGGGATAATGTGGGTTGTGAGATGCTTCAGTCACAACTAATTTGTTTTTGACTAGGCGTGCTTGGATTAATTTAAGATTATTGTAAAGTTTTTGTCTTTGTTTGAATTAGGATTCTGATGAATAGAGAGGGGTTTTACAGCCATTTAGGTTTGACCTGGAAGAGCTGTATCAATATAGCTTGCTGAATTATGTGAAAGACTGAAAATTCATGGGATCAGAATTGGCTGATCAATATTATTTTCATTTTTGTACCGAAATCGATACTAGTTTTGTGCTTGCAATGTTGATCGAAACTATGTGTCATTATGGTGCAGGGAAAGAAGTCCCTGACTCCATCGACGAGTCTAAAGACAACCGAGCATTAGTTGATAATAATAAAGCTCAAACACTTACTGGCGAAGATATAAATGCAATGCGGAGGTGAAGACTTTACACTTGTTTTATTAAATTGGAGTTTTTTTTCATGAAGATATTGCAGTATTTATTCTATAATTGCTCTGATTAAATACTGTACTTAGCTACACGATACGCATGTTGTCCACCCACCTTGTGTTTTGTGGTTGTATTTTAAGAACCACTGCTTAATGCTTTGCTCTACTTGGTCTTTACCTGTATAAAATTTGTTTTGACGTTAATATAAGATACCGTGAGCATTAACCTTAATTGATACCTTATTTCGTGATAGTTATCATAGATTATTTTATGCACTATGAGCAGATGAATTTATTATTGTTTACATCTTTTAGATAAGTGTTTTTGGTGCCTTTTCATGCAAAATATGGTTTTGTAAATATTCAAAATCTGTGCTTATTTGATGCAGCCAGGGAGCAACTGGTGACGAAATAGTTGAAGCTCTCATTGCAAACAGTGCCACATTCGAGAACAAAACCTCATTCTCTCAGGTCAGATCACTTGCTTAGCCTTTATAGTAAAGTTAGAACGAAACTATCAAGTGTTGATCTTGAAAACATGGTATGCCCTACAGGAAAAATATAGGTTAAAGAAACAAAAGAAATATGCTCCAAAAATACTCGTGAGGCGCCCTTTTACAAGAAGGTAACATTTAAAGCTAATCACCGAGTGCTTTACTTCTCTACACCTTCGTCATTTATGCAGTCCTAGTCAGCACAAAAATGTTGTGATCCTCTAAAACTATAATTAGTCGGTCACTTCTTCTACAGTATTTGTGAGGCGTACTTCAAGAAATATCCGCATAGAATTGGGTAATGTTTCTGCTTAATGACTCATTTTATCACCAGATCCTTGACATTTAATTTTGTCACATTTGATTGGCTTCATTATTTCTCAGAATTGTTTCTTACCTATAGGTTTCTGCGGGTGGACACACTATCGCTTTTGCTTTCCATGGCAAATGTTACTGCTAATTCGGACATCCTAGTGGTCGATATGTTGAGTGGAATTCTCACTGGGGCGGTGGCAGAGCGTTTAGGAGGTATAATATCTGGTTCACTCTTACTTTGTTAAATTCTGTGTCACGATGTTAGCTTGGAGTATCCTGAGCCTTGAGCGAGGGCATTGGATTCTAGTTTACTGAAACAAATGACTGTGTTGTTACAATTTTAAGTTCGGTTTCTTATTTAAAAGTCTGAGTTTTTTCATTGTAATCCAGGTAATGGCTTCGTTTGCAGCACATATATGGGCAGTACACCTCACTCCTTGGACATAGTGCGGATGTTCAACTTCACTAATGAGATATGCAAAAGGTAGATCTGGTGCTAGCTTTGTATTCATAATATTAGATGTGTCAATACTTATGGAATCTCTCTTTTAATTACTATTCAATTACTTACACAACAAAAAGTGAATCTGTAAGAAGAATATACTGGTGTATCTTGTATTTGGTGTCGGTCGACCTTTGTATCCCTTTTGGTTTTCCATCTACAAAGCTTTCGCTTTCAATGGTCATACCAGGAGACCTCACCCTACCTCGTGCCTTGGGCAGCTACATATGCACCTATAAGTTATGACGTTATGTTTATAACATCACCTAGTGGTTGTTTATGTATGTTGTTTGATTTCTTGTTCCCACATCGCAGGATTGTAAGTTGTTCCATCAGTTCCCTGTCTTCGTCCGAACATGAAAAATTTGAGAGCGATGGGCGGCATGTCATTGCATCAAAAGAAAGCCAGTCTGTTGCTCCACAACCATCTGATATGGAAGTTATCACTGTCTCAGTTGAAAATGAGGCCTCAAATAACTTAGTTGAGACAAATGGATCTCATTTTTTGAAAACTTGTAAAAGCTCAAAAGCAGGAGAGCCTGCCTCAGCAGAAGTAGTTCAAATGTGGAAAGAGAATGGGTTTTCCAGGTAGAGCCATCTTTGTTAAAATCTTGTCCGTCTCTGAAGCATATATGGCCACAGAGCTTACACTTTGTATTCATTATTTATTTTATTGTTTTCTTCAGCCTGATTATAGGTGCTCCAGATTTGGACCCATGGAGCATAATTAAACAGCTCCTTCCCTTTCTATCGCATTCGGCTCCTTTTGCTATCTACCATCAGTATCTTCAGGTAATTCTCATCTTTATTTGATATGTTGTTTTCGTAGTAAACTTAGACTCATATTTCTTTCATCTTCATTGCAGCCCCTTGCAACGTGCATGCATAATCTACAGCAAGAAAAACTAGCCATAGGGTTGCAATTAAATGAGCCTTGGCTACGCGAATATCAGGTAAAGTCTCACTTAGTCCATCACAAACAAAAACCACTCTGGCTCGTATGACTTAAATCATTAATTGATGATCCAGGTGCTGCCAGCGAGAACTCATCCACATATGCAGATGAGTGCATTTGGAGGCTATATATTGAGCGGTACTAAAATATGTGCCAATACAGGGCTGATGCACCAAGGAACATAATTATCTAGTCGTACAACGGCCATTAGAAGTGGCATGCGCCATAATTTTGTTGTAACATTATAAATTTACGCAAGGTTAGCATCAACATAAATATGAAAGGGAGATTTTTGCTCCAACAGTGAATCTTTATAATTGTATGTCATCCTATTTGTAAACATTATAATATCTCTAGGAACATTCCCTTTGGATCATCTGAAAAATTGTCACTGCTATATGAGGAAAAGCTATTCAGAAACTGAAAGATCTTCAAAAATGGTGACTGCTATATTATTTGGGAACATCAAAACAAAAGTGTCAGGTTTGAACCAGTCTAAAAATAGCTAGATTGCTGTCTGTGTAGAGTTATAATATGGATTGATGTATCAGGCATTTAAGAGGTAGCTTGGTGCAAGTGTGTCCTTTTCATTGATCGTTCATTCCCATTAAAATAAATACATGTGAAGCTGCGAAGCTGCAAAACAATCCAAGTAGAGTACATATTCCACATATACCACTGGTCAACATTCTAATCCCTTTCTTTCCTTCTTTTATCTTTTCTATAATCTTTATCACTATCACGATGAGATGATTTGCGAGATGAGTCCTTGCTGCGGTGCTTATGATGTTTTGAGCGGTGCTTACTACCGCTGCTACTCTTTTCTCTGGAAGATCTTTTCTTACTGCTTCTTGATCTAGATTGGTTGCGGTCTTCACCACTGATGGATGAATCGCTGTCCGAACTACTGCTTCTATGTCGGTGCCTCTTGTAGTGTTTTCTACTCTTCTCACCACTGGACAAAGAATCACTTCTTAGTCGCTCGTGTCTTGAAATATCTGCTTCCTTTTTTGGATCCCCACTTTGGTATACATGGCCACTATTGTTACTTTGTTTGCCATGGATCTCTAGCTGCCGACTGGGCGCATCAGTTACAGCACCAGTGATAGGAGAATGTGGCCTATTTTTCACTGGAGCGGAGATAGCATTTGCTTTGCTAACATCGATAGGGTCACTCGGCGGAGCAACAGTCTTGGCTTTACTAGTCGATTGGGGCATATCAGGAGGGACCTCGAGGCCCAATTCTTTGCCCAGCGATTCCAAAAAGTCCCCAGCTGTCAAACGACTCAGTGTTGTATTTACAACCTCGCTCATCTTCTTATGATCCTCCTTCACTGGTATGGGCAGAGGGATTTCCTCTTCATCATCTGAATCATCAGAAAATATGGCCTGCATACAGACAAAACCTAGCAAGAATGAGCTTGGAATTCCAGATAATTATTTGATACTTGAACTTCTTAATGAAAATGTAATGTGAAGTTTGAACAAAATATGTAATGCAGAAGCCATCAGTTTAAATTATAGTAAAAAAGTACTATCCCCTGAATGAGCTTTGCTAAGAACTGCGAAAGGGGAAACATCCACAGACGTCTCACACAAAGTGTGCATTATCTTTATATAGAAAGGTACATGTACAGAAAATAACTCAGCCACCTCATGATACAAAGACAAATCAAGCAGACATACCAGGAAAGCAATCAACATTTTGTTGAGATAACAGTTTTAGTCAACAATGAGAAAACGATGAGTGCAAGCAAAATATAAATGAATGATAAAGCAAACTTCACACTGTCACTTTGTGAATTGTCATAGATTCGGACCCCTGTATGTAGCAGTAAAATTTGGCGAATGAGACTTACCTTATAGAGATCAACTGGTCTCTCAACATTTACAACTTCCACCTCTTCTTGAGAACCATTATCAGATGAACTCTTGTTCGTCTCAAAATGATCAGGCGAAGTAAGGACTTCTCTGCTTGTTGTAACTGTCTCTTCCACTTTTGTGGGTTTAACTGAGTCTGCTGTGAAAATGAGACTATCCATCTTGCTTCTCACTCGCGGGGCTGTGGGAGGCTGCAAAAAATTAATATGTATAACGCCATTAATAAAACTCTATTAATACAAGTGTTATCTACATTTTGCAAGTATAATTATACAGCAACATGACACGGCTAGATCAAGGTTCTGTATTCTTTTGTTTTTTCATAGAGATATTTGATATGGATCAACGGTCCACTATTATAAATAATTCCTAGAGTTCAGGATAAGCCAGAAATCAAACGGTATTACTGATACAGTATTATACTTGAAAAAAAAATCCTCCAATAGAGGACAAGGTAGACTAAAATCGATGCAAAATGAAAGTCCTTAAATAATGGAACTACGGAAGCGAAAACAAAACAACATATATGTACACGATTACGTACTTTCCCCATGTAAGGATCACTAAGATCAAAGCGTTTGCAAAGAATAGGCGAAGGTCGCCATTGAAACTCTTCCCGTTTTGGATATAGTTTCTTCGAGGTCGATTCTGCAGCCTCTGTGGCCTGAGGTTGCTGCACAGAGAACTGATAAGACACAAATTTCACACGAGACTAAGCAACACATGTTAATAAGCTATGTACCTCAAATCCACCAGAAGTAAATTGCATTCCTCCTATAGCTGACATTTCAATCAGTTCCTGCATAGAGAGCTGGTTCTCTTTATTTCTTTGTGCCTTTTCAATGACTTCAGCTGCAGCTTCAAAGTCCAACCTCTCACGGGCGCGAGCATCTTCGGACATCATATTAGATCCATATGACGAAGTCGAACGCAGGCCCCCAAGGTATTTTTGTTTGAGGAACTGCTCAAACCTCTCTTCCTTAGCACGATCATTTTGGAAAGGTTTTGCAATCTCTAACATTTTGTTCTGGAAACGGTGAAACAGAGTAGTGAGAACAAAAACTGTCACCATCAAAAGGTACACAGCCGAGGTGAGGAGGAACTTAGCCACTTACAATAGGCAATGGCTCGGCAAATGTGTCTGAAAGATTGTACTTGAGTTGAATATCGGAAGAAGCTGCTGGTGCAGTAGACTCTTTTACACTCTTCGGAAGTGGCTTTTCCCCCAGCATGTTCCCTCGAGCCTCAGCTGTCATCTTCTGAACAGTTTCAGACGAGTATTTAGCTAATATGATACTTGATTGATCCTTTCGCTTTTGCTTTTCCTCCCACAACCTTTTCACATAATAATCATGTCCTTCTCCTCCAAACATAAAGCTAAAAAGTGGATTTGATTGGTTTCTCTCTTTGGATAAATCCTCAAACAGTTTACCACATTGGGCCACAAGTTTCGCTATTCCGTCAATTAGAACTTTCATATTATTATCATCCGGCGGAGGAGCATCTGGAGGAGGACATTCGGTGAGATTCTTGTCAAGCTCAAGCGGCCCAGAAAATTTGTGTACAGGTACAAAATCTTTGGGAATGGTGGGGGGATTGTATCTGATAGGAGTAAATTGAACTTCAATCAGCAGCTAAGATGCAAGAAAAAGAATTGACACAAGCATAAACAGGAGAACCATCAACCACACTCATAAGTCACAGATACCAACTTGATTTTGTACTATAATCACCTTACAGACTGGTAGTCATCGTTTGAAGCAACTTTAAAACCAGGAAGAATATCCTGCTCTTTTCCAGTCAACAGTTTTCTGTTGTTGTCAACATTTACTCTTGAAGCCTCTTCTATTTCTTCAACATATGTATTTTCGATTTCAAAACCTACAGGAATTTAAATAATGACCAATCGGCTTTGATAGCAATACGAGTAGCTTTGATAGCAATACGAGTAGCAACTGTGGAACTTTTAACCACTGACAACTTAATTTCAGAGTGAAACATTCTGTAGAGGCATGAGAAAAAGATTATACAACTTCAACACACAGCAGAATATGATGGCCACATTCCAGCTTTTTAATCACACCGTGACATTCGAAATCAACCCATAGTGAAATATTCCACACAACTTAAGAAAAAAAGGCTTCAATCTTCATATATGTACAATCACAGTGCATAGAAATATTAAAAAGAGAATCATTAGCTCGGAAAATGAATTGTACCAGATGCGTAGACATCATCATCTTCAGCATCAAGTTCCTCAAGTGCTCCTATACCGAATCCGGGAGCAACCTTTCCTGCTGTGGCACATAAATCTTTAGGCTAGGTAGCTGATCTTAACTCAATAAATTGTTTGCAAAAAACAGACACTAAGGCTCTAACATGCTTACAGTTGGAAGCAAAAAGACTGTCTTTGATAGATAAGGGCTTCCTGCGATCACGGCTCCGGTCCCGGTTCAAGTCTCTACCATCTGATGCGCGTGATCTCTTTTTTTCTAAAGATTAAAAATACCATTAAAAACAGAGAAAAGTATGAGAGACCCGTAACAAAAAATGGATTCCCAATCACACGTCAAACAATTAGCTACAATACACACCCCTGAACTCTGGAGCATGTTTGAAAGGATCAAAACCAAGGCCATGCAGGTCCTGTTTTGGATTGAGAACATAGACCTGCCAAAAAAAGAGATACAGAAATGTGTTAACTACTATTCAAAGATTCAATAATGTGACATTTCTGTTCACGACGGAGTGGGCAATGATAGAGATGCACAATCAGAACACAAATACAGCTCAGTAAGCCAATGGTCAGTAAGTAGATAATAACATCCTTTTGATCCTACTTACTTGATATTATTTATGTGTATGAACTATGTTCCCTCTGACACTCATTTTCTTCACACAGAAGCTGTTGAGTACAACTCTAATGAAAAAAATTATATTGATAATTGGCACCACAAACACCAGAGATATGAATGATAAAGATGTCAGAAAGAGTAAAAGTAAAGACTCGTGAAAAGTAACAAAAACATGATCTACATGGAAAACAGACTGCAAAACCTGACTTTATATATATCAGCTAAAAAATGTGTAACATTACCCTAAATCAACTGAGATAAACCTCCTACAGCATGGATAATAATCAAAACAAATGATTACTAACTGGTGTGCTTTGAGGACGCTGAACAAAATCAGCTGATGGGGCATTGGTGCTATCTTGAAGTTCGCTTGCAGCCAACTCAATATCCGTGAGATGTTCCTTTGCATCATCAGACGAAAGTGCCAAAAATGCTTTTCTGGCTGTTCGAAGAGTATCTGTTGATTAAGAAAATACATTAAAGTTGTATCATTGAAATGAAGCAAGGGAACAACACTAAGAAACTCGGAGCTTAATGATCAAACAAAGCTCTCAGTAGCAGAGACGTTTATTAATGGTGACCAACCGGAGCTAAAAAATAAAACGTGTTCTTCCTTTCAAGCCCAGCAATTTGTGCAATGATCCTGCTTATTCAAGTTACTCAAAATACCAATCACTTTTTCATGCTGTCTGATTTCAAAGCAAGTGAAACAGATGGACATAATTCTTTGGTTAAAACTAATTACTGTTTTTTGATATGCACATTGTAAAAATGATATTTTACATGAAGTGATCAAAGAAGATAGAAGCAATTCACTGCAGCCTTAATATGCCTTACATACCATACTTCGAAGCTTGCGAGTCTTTTATTGAATGGCCATGCCTCCAGCCCATCTTTAACAACAGCTTCACACCTGATTTACAAAGGGGCTAAAATATAATATATTCATTGACAACCTGAATACATAAAATTCTCAGATAGCAAATTTTCATGCAAACAAATCAACAAGAACACCCAGATTACTAATATGTCATGTCAAAAGACTAACCAATAGAATCTGTTGCTGAAACAATCAATTCATCAGGAACTGGTCCAGGGATAGCCGATGGCCTGTCAAAAGAAGAATTGTCAATGGAATATTGATCATCTACTTAGGTAGTTCACTTCCTCAGAATGGATACAGCTTATAATTACACAACAAGAAGGGATGTGTAGGTACTATTACATATATACAAAATCAAAACAAAGAATGCAAGGCCCTACCCTACATAATGAGCATGCAGAAATTTAATGAAAGATAACACACTTGATTCGGTTTTACATTTGTAATGAGAATGTCCAAACTATCTCATTTGAGAATATGGCCCAACCCAACTAATTCATATAATTATTTTTAATGGATGATGCATGTGAGGTCCAACTCTTGAGTAATCAAATGCCAAAATGAACATCACGAGCGAACTAAATAATGAACTTTTATTAATTAAAAAGCAAAACAAAAACCAATAAGGGTAACTGATGCTAATATAGATTCGTAAAACCAATTACTAGGAGTACTTCATGCGTGTGAAATAAAATACCTGATTTACCATCACTTTTTCAATTCGTACTTTAATCTCTTTATATTACATCAGAGGTAGTTGCAAGATATAGACTTGTACAGGCAAAAGAATAGCACAGCTCAAAGAAGCCAAAAGATCTGGTGCGCTAACTAAAATGATGTGCTAATTCCCCCGAAATTATTGATATACTTACGGCTCGATTTAGCTCAAACCACCCACCCATCTCAAAAAGCAAAATAATTAATCTACTTTTGTTATCCTCACTGCATTTACCTCTGTTTCTGTTCTGTCTCCGATTGTTTGCGAGCAATCTCAGCAGCAGTAAAACCAAATGTATCAAACTTCATGGATGTTTCTAATGATTTTCCTTCCATCTCCTGCACCATGAAATCTCATCAAACCACTAATACTGATACCACAAGGAACATAATAGATGGGAGAACAGACACCTTCACTGAAATTTGAAAACATGGGTGCCACTAGGAAACTATTAAAGCCTATATCTCATTGGTGTGCATAGTTCTTAAAGACTGCGGAGATCTTAATAAGTGACGTTAATTCTCAAGAGTTAGTTTACATAAGAAATGGCAAGGACTAACCACTCCTAAAGCTGAACTTCAGCATGAAATTACATGAATATATTGACTGAAGTCACTACGTGTTTAGTGCAATTTAATATGTGAAAGGAGGGGCTTTGACTATCGTAATAATCAGTATCTCAAACTACTGAGTGATTATTGCACAGGAAATCGAAGAAAGTATTAGAAAATTATTAGATATAACCAATCTGAAATGAAACAATGTTCGTAGCAACTAGGTAAAGAACTATCAATCGGACTGAGATACTAAGCAGTGGGGTAACAAGATAAAACATACAGATTTCTCATCATCATCCAAGAAGTTGAGGATGTTCTGTTGCTTGAAATCAGCCCGGTTCTTTCTAGAAGATGTAAAAGTCTGTGGAGTCCACCCTGCAGTTTATATTCCATGACTCCAGTTGCTTAAACTCAACTCAAAAATGATAAAAATGAAAGGAATCTCCGTAGTACCTTCTTTTGACCCTGCTGTATTAAAATACCCAGCAGAAAATCCTCCGGTAAATGCACCATGAAACCTTCTTCGCCCTTCCTCATCTCGCACCTGACAGCTCCACAAAAGACCATTTCTAAGTGTAGTCAATCAAGCAAGAAAACGCCAAAAAGCCCAGGCTCTTACAAACTCAAGGAAACTAGTATCGATTCATATTCATAGATCAAAACTCAACCTTTCTAAACATATTCAGACTGAGCTTAACCATCTCCTATACTAGAAAACATATTCCCTCTTCTTTCAACAGACATAATTATCCGCTTTTCTCATATCATCAGTAAATTATACAACAATACCTCTTGATTCCAAGCAGGTAGGGTTCGGAGGGTGCCAGAAGCTTCCGCAACCGCCTTCTTCTTTCGGCTCGCAAGCTCATCCTCACGCTCAATCGGCGTCCCGAAGAACACGAAATCCTCCTCGTCGGAATCCATGGCGTTGATCGCGAACGTGATATTCCCCGAGCCCTACTGCTGTGGAAAACCCAATGCTTGCTGATTCGGACGGAGCACCGAGCTCGTCAACGGCGTAAAAGATCGGCTCGGGCCGGCCCAATTACCCAATTTTGGTCCGCCCATTCTATAAATTCAGCCTTTTACATTTGATCGATCACGGGACGACAACATTACCACTATACCATACCAGCTAGGTATTATTTATTTTTTTACTTTAAAATAAAATTTGATTTAAATATTTTTTATGAGTCTCTGTCGACTTCTAATTTTAGAATAAATTAATTGTTTCAAAACTATATTAGATTTGTATAATTATTTAATTTTCAATTCAGTTCAAAAGAATTTAAACATATTAGTTATTTACAAGTTCATCACGTCAACGATTTGCTTGTAATAAGAAAAACACATAAGTTTGTACATTATTTATATTTCATGAATATTTATGAACATTATATAATTGTCGTCTAATCACACAATAAATGGACAATTTGTAATTTGTAAGAATGGGCTAACAGTAAGCCTTTTGAAGAGGTGGCACATGGTTCATTACAATCGGGGGCGAAGCCAGGAATTCAAAGTTATCAACATAAAATCAGATATAAAAGTCATTTTTGTAAACCTCGAATCATGTTCAATACAACCTGGAAAGAATCCACACTCCATCTTCAAATTGTCCATGTCACATGATGTAAAATCAGAAGGATAAAACTTTGAAGCAAGTTTACACACATCTTCAGCTTTGAATGCTTGAAAAACATTTGGTGGATCAAATGATGCACTAAGACCGAGAAGCTCCATAGAAGTCTTTGGAAATCTTTTCTCAAGCTCTATCAATTGAAGGTCTATCACAGCATATAGTACATTGACCCGAAAATACTTTTCATTCGGTATATTCCTTTCATTATCTTTCACGCCTTTCTTGTAAGGAGCGGACATATCCGGCATACTAATACCATGCTCTGAACAAAATGTTTCAATCTTCATAATCAAACTATCTCAACCACCATATCTCATGGTTTGAAGTTTTCCTTTTGTCATCGAGAGAAATTGCATGGCATTCAAAATATCTATGTCTTTCTTTTGAAAAGCTTGAGAAAGAAACTCGGTGATCATCATGACTTCATGCATCAGGAGTAAACAATAGACAAAATTAAACTTCTTTAAAGCCTTACCAATGCCTTTCGCTTCTCCTGGGACTTTATCTACCCCATTCTTATATAAATCATCAATAGTCGCCATGGTAGCTCCAAATAACTTAATCAAACTTGAAATTTAACGAAGATGTGAGCCCCAACGTGTGGCACCGGGTCTTTGTAAAGTAGAAGTTTGATTCATACCTGAACCTGTCTCAAGTGTACCAACAGCCAATAAGTCCAGAATTCCCTCTTCCCTATGGCTTTTTAACATTGAATGTCTTTTTGCAGAAGAATCTACAAAGTTGACAATCATCGTCAAAGTAGAAAAAAATTGCCACACATCGGGAACTACTTTTGCTACACAATTCAAGGTCAGCTGTAAGCGGTGAGCAAAGCAATGTATATAATATACATATGGACAGTCTTTTAGAAATAAGGCTTGCAACCCGTTAAATTGATCACTCATATTACTTGCACCATCATAGCCTTGACCACTCATGTTTTCTTCGTTGAGGTCATATTGAGCTCAATCCTTGATATCTCATCTTTTAAAGTTTGAGAACGTGTGTCAACAACACTCACCAATTTGAAAAATCATTCTCTAACCAACCCCTTACAATCCACAAAACAAAGAATGATTGCTAGCTTCACTTTATTTGCTACATCAAGAGCTTCATCGACAAGGATACAAAATTTGGACTCTCCAACCTCCTCTCGAATCTTTGCTCTAACTTTATTGCCAAGAATATTTGCTATTTGCTTTTGAATAGTTGATGATGTATACTTGGCATTTTTTGGAGCATTGTTTAGGACTTTGTGGTGGTCGAAACTAATTCGTTTCGCAAATTTCAATATAGCATCAAAGTTGCCACGATTAAGAGAATCCACTGATTCATTATGACCTCTAAAAGGACACTCTTATTCTGCCAACAACTGCACGGCCTCTATAGTGACAATAAGGCGTAGTCGGTTATCTGTTACTTCTTTTGAGGACATAGTATTTATCACTCTCTCGATATGACGTGACGGATTCCTCAAATTTTCCCACTTCTGCATTGATGAATTATGAATAGAATTAATCCCACACATATGAGCTAGAATACCCGATCTCTTATCCTTCACATTTCTCCAACTAGAAAACCCATCTCTAGTAAACGATGAGCCTTTAGATATGAGTCGGTCTCAAATAAAAAACAAGCAAAACAGTATGCTTTATCCTTCTCAATAGAATACTTAAGCCAATGCCACTGTTCAAACCATGAGCTATTAAATTTTCGATACTGACCTCCATCCCAACTACTTGGATAAGCATTTAAATGAGGTTGATTTGCCCCTAACACCACATAATCTCTCCGAACATTATCTTTTTCATTTAAAGGATACCTCCATATTGCTAGTCGTTTTGTCGGATCCCTTCCAAGTGAATTAATATCGAAGGTCGCTTCATCTAATTTTTTCTTTTTGTCGGTCTTCAAGTGAAATCGATGTAGGAGAGATCATTTTTTCATTTTTGAATTCTTTAAAAATATTCTGAGTTCTCATGCCACTTCCACTTCCAACATCATGATACGTGCTTTCACTAGCACTTGAAGAACCATTACTTTGAAAAAACGAAAATATATTCTTCAAACGTTTAGACTTTCTTTTATCCATCAATGCACCTACAATAATACAAATACATGGGTAAATAATGTTAGATAATACAATAAATACTTGACACAACATCATTACTTAACAAAAAGGATTGTGCAAATTCTAACAGCTGCAATTTAACAATTCAGCAACAATTGTTCACACAGAATACATAGAAATTCAGCAGCATTCAACATGGAAATTCAGCAGCAATTCAGTAACAATTCAGCTGCAATTCAGCAGCAATTATTCACACAGAATACGTAGAAATTCAGCAGCATTCAACAAGGAAATTCAGCAGCATTCAGCTCAGCAGCACTAGAATTTTAGCAGAACAAGCAAATCGTAATAAGCACCTGAATGTACAAAGCAATAATAGATCACTTTATTATTTACTTATAACTATGATAGCATACACATCTCAAATTATTTACATTATGATCCAAATATTAGATTATAAAATAATCTATCAGGTAAACCACATTTGGCATGCACATGTGCCCTAGATTTGCTTTCATATAATTGACTGACACCGAGAGAAGCAGTGGGGATCCTGTACACGAGAGGGGACAGGAAGGGGAACTTCCACTCGACGGTAGTAACGTGCCAGTGCATTGAGTTATAGGACAGACATCAGGAGTTTGTTCTAAATGATGAGTTAGAGGAAGTTGTCCATACTCTCAATCCAGAGTACAACATATTTTATGATCAAAACCCATATATACTTATGGGATGTGTAGAGTTGACGGAAGCACAAACGTGCAAAGATTAACAACACAATCAAACAATAACAACACAAGAAATACCCTGGTTCGGCCCCCTCCTGTCGAGGACCTACTCCAGCCAGAAAGACAGTCGTTTATTGATTGATCAAAGAGGTTACAGGTGTATATGACATCAATGAATGAAACCGCAACAATTGCACAATTCAATTTCGTCTCACAGAATCGAATTTCGCTCTATCGCCTCAAGAACCCTAAGCCCCAAATTTCTGGAAAACTGAACTCGCTCAAAAACAGAATGACTCGATCTCAACTCGGACGCTCTCTTCTATCCTTTGTAATTCGCTTCCAAACGACGCCGTCCGAAAGAATGTAACGAACTTACCGAACTCAGCTTGAATAAGACGGCAACGTTTCATCAAAGCAAATTAAAGATCCTTATAAGCGAAACGCCGTAGTTTAAGCCAAAACCGAAACTCCCGCTTTCCATCAAACGACTTCGTTTCCCTGAGTTTCCAAACACCAGCTTTCCCGCTCTACGAAACGACCTCGTTTTGCCCTGGCTTGGAATTCCCAGTTCCATTGAACTTAGCTGATCCTCCATGAATCTTCATCCCCTGCAAACACCAAAATAACCCCTTTGATCTCTTCTGATCATTTGAGATCCAAAACCTACAGGATGAATCACAGAGCTATAGCCCCGGCTCGTACAAGGATTCGAAAACTGTAAGTTTCAAATTTTCATTTTTTTAATGTCGATTTTTTCATTACATAATCATTTCATTAATTTAGCTAATAACAAATACGAGCACATGCTATCACTGATTGTTCCGTGGCAGCTATATTCAATGATTTACAAGTTGATCTTTGGCAAGATTTAATATGAGCACGAAAAATGAACCAAATTTTGCTTTTTATTACAATATAATTGATGATACAAATCCCAAAATCTATCACATCCAAACCAATTAACAAAAGTTTCCATCAACCAAATCCGAAAACTGAAACATGGCCAACACCCCATCTGAGACAGTATGTTCTACGGTGCTTGGTGGTAGCTAGACAATACGATACGAACACGCGGACTTCATAGATGTGTCCGCGTAACACAAGGCAGAGGACTCCTCGGTGACCTCGGCGGTAACTCTGAAATTTGCTTCCCACTCTCATCATAATAAATGACTCCAGAGAAATCCAAAGGCTGGCACTTATCTCCCATCAAGATAGCCCTCTGCCACAAAGCCTCGTCGGCCTGGTCGTCCTGACCGATCTCAGCCGCTCTGTTATTCCTCCTATGCACCATCTTCATCGCCTTGTGGCTCACGTTGGTCACAAACTTCTTTGGGGAGCCTCCTTGGTGGAGTTTCAGCTTGGCAGCTAGATGACCCAACGAGGCGATCAGCGCGGTCAAGAAGCCGCCGAGTCGTACATGTCTTGTCGTGGACGTGTTGTTGTTGTGTGCTGGGGAGAAGCAGCTGGATGTGGAGAAGCGTGTCATGGTTGGATCAAGTGGTTGAGTTTTGAATGTTTTTTTTTTTGGGATGTGGTGGTGAGGGATTTATTGAAATGGTTGTGGTGGTCTCAGGTCGCAGGAGACTGGGTCCGAGTTGATCATACGCGCATGAAGTCATACTTTAATTTGGTATCTTGCCACCAAATTATACTAATAAATGTGTTAGGCTGTGTTTTTATTTCAGTTCACTTTTTTTTTCATTTATATTCATCGTGTCATTATACTCTTTATTTCAATTTATTTTTAATTCACTGGCAAAAAAAGTTATTTTTAACATAGGTTGCATACATTCAGATTCGAACTCAGATGACTTGAAATGAAATTTTCTACAAACAAATTAAATATACAGTATATGATAACTTTACATATTTTTATCTGTACCGTAACAATTCGTCATTCCTTTTTCGTTTCATTTTTTACCATATTTTTTGTAATCTAAACGGAGGAGAAAAGATTCGGTGCAAAGAGCATATTTTTGTAAAAAAATATAAACTAATGACATTCCTTGATTTTGTCATTTGGACGGATGAAATTAAATCTCGTAATATAATTAATTTTTGGCTAATTTCTAGGTAACGAATTATAAAATACCTAAATGGAGTGTCAAAAGTTAATAATTTTATTAATTAAAGTTTACTATGAGTTCTTTATCAACAACAAAAAAAGTTTACTATGAGTTGATAATACAAAATCATATACCTAACTAACTGCATATGCTGAGGTTTGATCTTTGATGAACTAAAGTCAAAGATGAAGTTTGTGGACTTGTCGTAGGACAAATGTATAGAGCTGACTTAATTAGTTGTCTGTATAGATCAGAGGTCATTTAATGGACGGATTTGAGAGTATTAGTTGGAGATGTCTTGGTTGGATGTTTATCCGTTTGGGTATGACAAACGATGTTTGTAGGGTATATACCCTACATTAGCCAAGATCGATCAAAGTGCTAATGGCCAGAGCAAATAAGAGGGAGTCAAATACTATTTCAGTTGAGCCAATAAGGTAGTGGTTGAGTTGGTAAACCACTTATTTTGCAATAGGAATGTCAATAGTTCGAACCCCACCGTGACATT
This sequence comes from Rhodiola chrysanthemifolia, assembly GCA_033675395.1. Lineage (NCBI taxonomy): Eukaryota > Viridiplantae > Streptophyta > Magnoliopsida > Saxifragales > Crassulaceae > Rhodiola > Rhodiola chrysanthemifolia. Next base: position 47,247,040 of record CM066205.1, read on the forward strand.
TTCTTTTCCACAATTTTGCGGAGGAGTGCTTTTCGTCTCGCCTACGCGTGTACTCGTTGTTCCTCCCTCGTGGAGGTGTTCTTCGTCCCGCCCCGGCGTGAACGTATTGTTCCTCCTTTGCGGAAGTGGTGTCCGTCATTTGTGGACATGTTGTGTCCTACAGATCCGCAAATATTGCTTGCATGATGCGTGAAGGTGCCTATTCGATCGTGTGTTTTCAAGATAATGGTGCCTTATGGCCTGTGTTTCAATGTGGACGATTCAAGTATCAATTTGTGTGGGTGTCTTGTGTTGCTCGTGCTCCAAAGTTTAGTGATTATACCCGAATAAAAAAGTGTTCATGTAATATATACAAGATATATTCGTATAATACTTAATTAATATGAAATGTTGTAACCCACAATCAAATTATAAAAAACCATTCCGGTGGAGGAACTTGTATAGAATAATCAATCAATTGAACAAACAAGTTGGATTCAAATACAATATTATAATTCAATATAAGCTTATAATTTTGTTTTAGAGAAAGAATAACATATTTATAAATACGTCATATTAGAGCATGTGTAGCGGACGGATTTTGGAAGAGGTGTTGGCTGACGTATCTTTGATGTGGAGTAGCTGATGTGGAATATGGGATGCAGCGAGGGCGAGGCGAGAAGCTACGAGAGGAGTTGCGATCAGACGTGCTGCAACAATAGCTCTGATTGCAGCTCATGTTGGCTGCTGAAACAAAACCTTACTTCTTTTTCTAATAATAATAATATATGGGTCAGCCCAATAATAATATATAGTTTGGATCAAATACAAACCAATATTATAAATAAAAACTACAAATCCATAAAAAATTTGACACGTGTCAAATTGAACCAATCAAAATTCAGCCGAGATTTCATCCCGTCGGGGTTCTTTTTGTAAATAAAAAAAATACATGTGGACTTATTTAAAAATATATAAACGATAGGAGGGGTATAAACGTCCAAAATTTGCTACAGTAATGTTCAGACTTAAAAAAACAATGTTCAGACTTAAACCAGTAATGACAATACTTGAAAAAACATTGTTCAGACTTAAAAAAACATTGTTCAGACTTAAAAAAATAATAATGAGAGTTAAACCATTAACGATCAAACTTAAATAACAATGTTCATACTTAAAAAAACAATGTTCAGACTTAAACCAGTAATGACAATACTTGAAAAAACATTGTTCAGACTTAAACCAGTATTTTTAGTCTGATCATTGCCTATTTTTAAGTCTGAACGATACCATCTTAAGTCTGAACATTACCATTTAATCTGATTATTAAGTATTTTTAAGTCTGAACGATACCATCTTAAGTCTGAACACTACCATTTAATCTGATTATTAAAGTATTTTTAAGTCTGAACGATACCATCTTAAGTCTGAACACTACCATTTATGAAGAACTTCCATCTGATTTCAAAGACAGACTACAGATTGTTTACTTCATACATTCAGGTCTTCGGTCAAGGCTTTTATTTGCTACTCTTGGTCGATTCTTCCTTAGTGGCGGGTATGTCTCAAGTAAAATATGCAGTGCTTCTTTCATCCATTTTCTGTTAAAATGTAAATGATACAGTACATTTTTTAAGTAGACTGCATGCAAAAATTATTAGAAATGCAGAAGGAAACATAACTTGTCAGGGCAAGCATATGTGTAGGAGGTTGAGCAGTAGTAGTTGATATCATAATATGCGTCACTCTCTGGTGAACAGCTATCAGCTCTGTCGTTATTGATATTTTTTGGTCTATATCATTCACAACAAAGCAGTTACTGTACTGAAAAATAAAACTAAACTAAAACTCTCAGTCCTAATACTGATTATGGGATCGAACCTGACCCACATAGGCTGTAGAGCTGAACATCTTAAGTCTGAACACTACCATTTAATCTGATTATTAAGTATTTTTAAGTCTGAACGATACCATCTTAAGTCTGAACACTACCATTTAATCTGATTATTAAAGTATTTTTAAGTCTGAACGATATCATCTTAAGTCTGAACACTACCATTTAATCTGATTATTAATTATTTTTAAGTCTGAACGATACCATCTTAAGTCTGAACACTACCATTTAATCTGATTATTATATTTTTAAGTCTGAACGATACCATCTTAAGTCTGAACACTACCATTTAATCTGATTATTAAGTATTTTTAAGTCTGAACGATACCATCTTAAGTCTGAACACTACCATTTAATCTTATCATTGCCTATTTTTAAGTCTGAACGATACCATCTTAAGTCTGAACACTACCATTTAATCTGATTATTAAGTATTTTTAAGTCTAAACGATACCATCTTAAGTCTGAACACTACCATTTAATCTTATCATTGCCTATTTTTAAGTCTGAACGATACCATCTTAAGTCTGAACACTACCATTTAATCTGATTATTAAGTATTTTTAAGTCTGAACGATACCATCTTAAGTCTGAACACTACCATTTAATCTGATTATTAAAGTATTTTTAAGTCTGAACGATACCATCTTAAGTCTGAACACTACCATTTAATCTGATTATTAATTATTTTTAAGTCTGAACGATACCATCTTAAGTCTGAACACTACCATTTAATCTTATCATTGCCTATTTTTAAGTCTGAACGATATCATCTTAAGTCTGAACACTACCATTTAATCTGATTATTAAGTATTTTTAAGTCTGAACGATATCATCTTAAGTCTGAACACTACCATTTAATCTGATTATTAAAGTATTTTTAAGTCTGAACGATACCATCTTAAGTCTGAACACTACCATTTAATCTGATTATTAAAGTATTTTTAAGTCTGAACGATACCATCTTAAGTCTGAACACTAACAACTTTTGGACTAAATTGAAAATAACATTATTAGGTTTTATACCCATCCGTGTGGAATGACTATTATACCCCTCCGTGTTTTCTCCGGGATTTCGACTAAAATGGGACACGTGTCGGCTTAATAATCGGTTTGTAGTTTTTATTTATAAACATGTTTGTACCTGAACCGCACCCTTATTTTAATTAGGATTAAATTGATTACAATTAGTCCAAATAATTGAGATATATTTAGAAAACTTATAGGAAAAAGATCAGGTACAAAGTTAATTTTTTGGTAAAAAATACAAACAAATCATATCCATTGATCTTGTGATTTGAATGAATGAGATTAAATCCTGATTTTTTTTGGTGACGAATTATATGGAAAAGTGACGAACTAAGTCGTCCTTTTCGATTTTCGGCGACAAACTATATGTCGATTTTCACGAACTTTGTCGTTTGTACCAAAAATCAACTTCATACCCGATTTTAACTCAAACTTATAATTACTGAGGCCAGATCTGGTGCAAAGTAAATTTTTGGTACAAAATACAAAATCTGTCAAAATAATTTTATAATTCGTCAATTTATTTTATAATTCGTCAAAATTCGAGCCGAAAAGGCAAAAGACGACATAATTCGTCAGGTTTATTTTATAATTCGTCACACACAAAAATACCAAAAAATCAAGATTTAATCTCATTCATTCAATCACAAGATCAAGGGCTATGATTAGTTTGTATTTTGTACAAAAATATCAACTTTGTACCTGATCATTTTCCATATATTTAAATTATGATATTTTCTAACATAATTTCAATTTCGATTTAATTGTCATTACCTGATTTTATTTTTTATTATATAAATTTGATTGAAAATCAAAATGATAACTATTTAAAACGATATCCTGTCGAAATTCTGATTTAATTTTCATTACATAATGGTATATTGTCCAAAATCCAAATAGATAATTCAAAAGATAATTATTTTATTTTAGCCAACATGGGTGGTGGCATGTTGGTTAAGGAGTCCATCCTGAGATGGTTGGATCCTTACGTCCTTAGTTCGAGTGATGGAGCCACCAATTTTCATATAATTTTCTTCATTCCTTTTCCCTTGCCTTTTCCTCATCCCGCCTCGTGCGTGGATGTTTCTTTCTTCCCTTGCGGATGTTTTCCTCGTCCCGCCCAGTGCGTGGATGCTTCCTAAATCCCTTGCGGATACCTCCTCTTCCACGTCTCGCGCATGGATATTATTCCTCCCTTGTGGATGCCTTCCTCTTCCACGCCTCACGCGTGGATATTGTTCCTCCCTTGTGGAGATACTATGCGTCCGTCATGATGGACGTGCTTGCAATGGTAAAGGTGTCGATGTGGCCTGTGCTTCAGATGTCGAGAAATGTACCAGAAAAGAGATTATGGGGTAGATGTGAGCGGATACATGGTAAAAGGTGTCAAACCTGGCCTGTGCTAATATGTATTGAAATGTATTTGAATTGTTGTACCCCTTCATAAAAAAAAGATAATTATTTTAAAATATTTGACGAATAGTGCGAGGATGTGTTACCTCCTCAACGGGTGCATATGCTCTTACAACCACATCACGGTCAAGAAAATCATGTGGTCTGATATTATTGTTAAGATTTGCACTACAAATTTTTGGTTTTTTTCCGACGTCAGGAAAACGCCGGAATAGTGACGGAACAGTGACGGAAAAATCCGAATTTCCGTCACTTTTCCTTCAACGATGACGGTGACGGAAATTTTCCCGACGGTAAAAAGTTTCCGTCAACATTCCGTCATTTATTTCCGTCATTGTTTCGTCAACATTCCGTCGCATTTCCGGTAAATAAAATTCCGTCACAAGTCCGGCCTCTTTCCGTAGTTATTCTCCGTCTAAATTCCCACAAAATTCAGTCATCTATATTTTCCGTCCTTATTCCCACAAAATTCCGTCACCCATATGTTCCATCTAAATTCCCACAAAATTCCGTCACCAATTTTTCCATCCGTATTCCCACAAATTTCCGTCACCAATATTTTCCATCTCAATTCCCACCAAATTCCGTCATCAAATTTTCCGTCATTATTCCAACACAATTCCGTCACCAATTGGGGGCATTTTTAATAGTAAATACATTTATAATTTGGGGCATTTTTAATAGTAAATGCATTTATAATTTTATTTTTTTGCATGTGAATTGCATTTTTAATTTTAAAAGACAGATTTCAAAAGTAAATGTATTCTTTTCAAAAAAAAATGTATTAATAATAAAATACACAACGATAGTTAAAATACACAACTTAAAAAGTCTAATGTTTGCTGTTTTCGTCATTTTCGCTCCTGCCCTTTGCATATCAGGAAGAATCAATCGTCCACGAGTTTCTCAAGCTTGATGACCTTGCCAACGCAGCCGACCTCGACCTTGCCAGGAGAAGCTTCTTCATCATCATTAACCTCAACTGTCTCCAACCCAGCATTGTCGTTCTCTAGAGCATCAAGTCGAGCAAGTGCCGCCTGTAAGAAGCACATCAGATTATCTTCCAAAACAAAAATGAAACCTTTACCTTATCATTTAAATTGACAGCACTATAAAATTCTTTGTTACAAGAACAAAGAATGCAATGAATTTATATGAATCACCTGAGCTCTATTATCACTGCTTTGAAGAGCAGCAGTCATCTTGGAAGCAACCTTTCGCGTCCTACTAGACATTCTTCTAGAACCATCTTCCTCCATTGCTGCACAAACACCAATCAACAATACCATTAGAGAAAAACATACATATAAAACCCTAAATTCCAGCCAACAATCAACTCCTCAAATCAACTCAATCTCAGGGGCGCTGAAAAACGAGACTTACTCATATGTTTGCAGAGTGAGTACCGACACTCGGATCGGCTGGACAGCCGGCAGTCTGAGTAAAAAGGAAGGAGCAGCCGGTTCCGAGGACCGAATGACTAAAAAAAATATCTTTCAGAAAACACATGGAACGAATGATGAATGAAATTTGGCTAAGGACTTAAGCGGTGAAATCCTTTCAAAAAAAAGCGGTGAAATGAAAACAGTCGACTGAGTTGGGCGGGGAACTAAAATCAATTAAGTTTTTTTACTAATTTTTCCGTCTCATTTCCGTCACTATTCCATCTTCCAAAATTTTTTTTTAATTTGCCACCATTTTTAATCATTTTTAAAACCAGACGCAACCATTTTTAAAAACAGGCCATTTGACAGCGCTTTTATTGAAAAGCGCTGTCTAAAATAGAACATAAGACAGCGTTTGGTTACAAGCGCTGTCTTAAATAGAACATAAAACAGCGTTTGGTTACAAGCGCTGTCTTAAATAGAACATAAAACAGCGTTTGGTTACAAGCGCTGTCTAAAACAGACCATTAGACAGTGTTTGGTTACAAGCGCTGTCTTATGTCTATTTTCGACAGCGCTTGTAACCAAACGCTGTCTTATGTTCTATTTAAGACAGCGCTTTTCCGGAAAAGCGCTGTCTAATGGTCTGTTTTTAAAAATGATTAAAATTGGTTGCGTCTGGTTTTAAAAATGATTAAAAATGGTGGCAAATTAAAAATGTTTTTTGGAAGATGGAATAGTGACGGAAATGATACGGAAAAAATAAAAAAATATTTCTATCATTTACAGGTGACGGAATGGTGATGGAATGTGGAGGGAATTGGGCAATTTAATTTTTTTATCAGCTAGAATCATCGTCAATTAATTTCCGTCAATATTCCCTCAAATTTCCGTCAACGTCGACGGAAATGTGATGGAATAGTGATGTAATTTTTTAAATATTCAATGAAAGGTAACTAAAAATAAATACTAGAAATTTATGTGTCGGATGACGGAATGAAGTGGGAAAAATAACGGAAATGCTTGGACGACGGAATCGAGGGGGAAATATAACGGTATAAGAAATGACGGAATCTAGGGGGAAATGTCACGAAAATATTTCTGCCAGTATTTCCGCTCATTGTCCATCAACTTTTCGTCAATAAAATTCCATCGATTTTCCGCGTCAAATTTTGAGACGGAATATTGTTGACGGAATGTTGACAAAAATACAAGGATATTTTTTTTGTGACGGAATGTTGATGGAATTTTGCCGAAAAAATAACGGAACATTTTCCGTCTGCGTTTCTGGTGACGTTTTAGTGACGAAATTTTGTGTCGGAAATTTTTGCAAAATTTGTAGTGTTGGCATGATCAAATTATTGGACATATGTCCCGAAAGGGATGGCTCAGTGGGCCGGGGGCAGTTCGACATTAGGCAAAGCCTGTGTTCGACTCCCTCTAAAGGCTTGCACCGGAACAAATCTCTGGGGGACAACACTAGGTCGGGCAGTCACCTCACGGGGTGCAATCAAATCGGGTACTGTCTTCTAACCGGCTGCAGGCAGGTGCCCATTGGGGGGGTCCACAAACTGGTCAACCTTTTTAAAAAAAAGTACTGGACATATAACTCATAATACTGGAGTTTAATAGTATTAAGCTAGCATTGTTTTTGTACTCTTAGAGCATCCCCCACCATGATAAAAAAAATCATGTCATCCATCTCTCTCATCCTTTTTCTCTCTCATCTAATCATCCCTTATGGTTTTTTCAATCACACGCATCCCACTCATGATCAAAAAAAAGTTTATCATCAATCTCTCTCATCACTACATAAATTATAGCTCATTAATGTTAAGATTAATAAAAATATATCAAAGTGTATCTCGTTTTATATAGCTCCAAAAATTACGAATATCGGTATTTATTTTGATTTTTTTTACTTTGTAATTTAGAATTGAAGATATATTCGTTGCAAGATCAAAATAAAAATTGTATTGTTTCTTACACATGACACGTGTCGCGTTGCGATTGGTTCACGTCTCATGATCAAAACTAAAAAAAGATCATAAGATGATCTTTTTTACAAAAAATCATGGGATGATCAAAACTATGATAAAAAAGATCATGGTGGAGGTGCATGATTTTTTTGATCATCTCTCATGATCATTTTCTATGATTCAAAAAAGCATGGAGGGGGATGCTCTTAGCGACGTGAGACAACCGTTCTTTTAAACTCAAAAGACATTTTTTTCCAATTAAACAACTTATTTAGAAACTCTATTTAATTAAGCACTTAATTTCAGTTAAATGTTTGTTTTTTAGCTCAAAAGTAAAGTAAAATAGTCAAGTATTTGAATTCAGTCACCGAGTTCAATTCGTCAATTAAATACTCCTAATTAAATCAATTTTAAATTCAGTTCAATTCAATTGCAATTCAGCTTAAGAGAATACACCCGCGCTTATATATTGGTTACTGGGACAAAACGCGATTTTAATAGTTTTGCTTTAAAATCTAAATTTTAAAATTTAATACTAAAATTCTATGTAAACTTTCATTATGAACGACGTGACGCAATACAAGAACATATTTCAAATTTATGTCTAATACCTATGAAAAATGTATGTCTAATGTACCCCAGAGTTCGGCAACAAGGTGGTGATTGAGTTGTTAGAACACTTACTTTGCTATTGCAAGGTCAATGGTTCAAACCCCACCGTGGTATTTTTCTTCCACAATTTTATGGATTTTCCTAGTCCCACATATTGTATAGACCTTTCCTTCATCCTTCGCGGATGTTTTCCTCTGTCAAGATGGCATGCGCTTCATCGAATGATTCAAAGTTCAAATTCGAGTGGGAGCCCATTTGCATGGCTGTGCTTCGAATGCTCTAGAAATATATATGTAACTCATATGTATAAGATGTATTTCTCGATATGTCTTATGTAAACCCCACCATAAAAAATGTACCTCAAGGCTCAATAATTAGATTATCCCTTAATAGTTGCGGGCCGCCGACATGTACACATATTCTGACGGAGAAAAGAATATCGGAACCTAATTGAACACGGCTTTTCTTTTCTGTTGTGGCCGAGTGCCAAACCATGAATTAATGGATTGTAATGCTCCGAATTCTGTCATTACCCGATCTGAGTTATTATGAGTCTAGTCTGTCCTAACTAGCATGTCACCGTCCTCCTCTACTAGGTCACCACAACCTAGAATCTATCAGAAAAGATCACGGTAGATTGATGACATAATAGTTAGTAGTAGGCTAGTTTTATCAAGCTTGCAAATGCAAAACTCCCAAACAATGTGAGACAGATATTCGAAATTTGGGGATGTTACATGGATGGAATTAGTGAGTCAACTTCTATTCTGTGCATGCATATATTATTGTAATTTCATGTACTAATTAAAAAAAATCAAGGTGCACGTCAAGATATATAAGGCCATTTACAGCTTCGTAAAAAGTCAAGGCCTTTTGGTACGTCCCATAGCCATGAAATGCAAGTGTAGCTGATATATGTTGGACTGAGTCGGCCACGCAAACTTTAATAAATAACAAGAAAGGCTATAACCATCAAACATCACTTCTACATTTTTTTTAATGGTGATCCAAATATAAACACCGCTTGTAAGTTGACCTCTAATGAGATGCATAAGCCAAGAATCTTCTCTTTCAATTAAGGACTTCAATTAATTTTTTAGATGTCATAAAGTCTAATTTTGCACATATAGACAACACGGGGAGCGGTTGAGATCCCTTAAAAATTCGAGAACTTGAAATCCCAAATCTTACCATTTGATCATATTACATCTTTAATTCTGCATGTGACATATTTCCAAAAAGCATGTCCAAAAAGTAAAGTTAAAGTTGGTGACTTTGACTTTATATTAAATGCATCTTGGAAAATGCACACGAGACACGTGATATCACCACAATAATGACTTGATGATGCATTTTGGAAGGTGAAAATTGAGGTCTCTTAAGTACTCGGAGGAAAAATGTTTCCATTTGAGCGCTACTCTAGACGACACTATATAATTCCACTAAGAAAAAATATCGATCGATTCTGTCATAAACATCCCGTACAGTAAACAATTTGTTTAAGCTTTTGCATAGCAGGAACGCGAACGCCCAGTGTGTATGAGTATGACCAAATCTGAGTTTATATAAACATCATCTGCAATATTGTGTCACGTTGATTAGAGTAGTACTTGAAAGAAATTACCCTATTTTCGAAGATTATATTATAATAAGGGCTAAGGGTGAATCAACCCTTCCTGGATTCGAAAGAAGAGACCATATTCTCTTGCCTCCTGTGCATGCTTAGAAATGTTGTTGATTACGGTATACGTAATTACAAGTAGCAAATTAATTCAATCATTTTCTAGAAAACGTAATTATCTTATCTGAGGTGCTTAACTCATTATGGTTTTTCTATAACTTAGTCATAGCTACCCATCAGGGCGTAGAACAACCGGTCGAGGGTAAGACATAAAACTTCCGTTGCCTAAGCAGTCGTGTGTTCGAATTATGAGCGGACAAAAAAAAGCGTTGCCCTTACAAAAAGAGGCCTCGAACTATCTCACTGATTTTCCAAATTAGAGCGTGAACTACCAATTTTTTCAATTAGGAGGCAAAATCAGAAATTTCGTTAAAGTTAACGGATTGAGTTAATTCCGTTAGTTAACTTTGTTTAACTATAGTTAAAATGATAATTAAAAATTTGTTATTTTAATTAAATTATATATATCTTGCATTTCAATACTAAATTTTTGACTTTAATTTTGTTTTAACTTTTTAAGTTTCCTTCAATCCCATATTCGGAGTGATTATTATTTTTAAGATAATTATTTTCGGCGTCACAGTTTACCATATAATATGTATGAATAAAAATTAAATTATTACTTTCTTGATCCATGTTCATAAAAGAATTAAGAATGACCTAAAAAAGAATACAAATTTTTGGATGAAGTTAGAAAAAATAATTTAGGTTCCCATTCGGTCATGTTATATAGTAAATTATGACACCGCGAATAATAAAATTAAAAATAATATTCAATCGTAGTATGAGATTTATTTAAATTCAAAATTTTAATAAAATTAATAGTTAAAAAAATTATAACAAATTGTGAGATATATAAATTAAATAGAACTAAAAAAATTACTTATTTTTCATTTTAACCATAATCATACAAACTTGACTAATGGAGTTAACTCCATCGTTAACTTTAATGAAATTTTTGATTTTGCCCCCTCATTAGAAAAATTGGTAGTTTGCGCCCTAAATTGGAAAAAAGTGGTAGTTCGGAGCCCCTTTTTATACTTTTCCCTATTTATAATATCTCTGATGGCAGGAAAAGGAAATAATATAACCTGATTTGCAATATATAATCATTTTAGTACAAAAACAAATACTGAGTTTTATAGTTTTCCCTCATATTTATGTAACAAAGGAAAATCAAACAAGAAATTTAATAAATATATAAATAATGCACAAATTAGGGGATGTTGGGTTATGAAACGTGATCGTCTGGATTGTTTTGAGCCCTATTGTCGTAAATAAATAAGCATATGAGCCCTTTGTAGTTTGCAGTAAACAAATTAAGGGATGTTGGGTTATGAAACGTGATCGTCTGGATTGTTTTGAGCCCTAAGAAATTTAATAAATAAATAAGCACATGTGCCCTAAACCCTAAACCCCAATCGACCCGGTTAAGATCCGGTTGAACCGGTTGGGCCGGCTGATTGCCCAATTTTCATTAAAATGGTGATTTGATTGGTTCAATCGGTTCGATTTGATCTGAAAAAATATTTATTTATTTTGACTTGAGCAAGACTAGACATAGTCTTCCTCTATAATTATCCCATCCTCCCCTTCCACCAAGCCAAACATGATTCTTGTTTTATTATTTGTTTCATTAATGTATATTCATTTATCAAATCTATAAAATTATTACTCATTATCAATTTAACTAGAAATTCAATTAGTTAAGACTAAAATTGTTATTGTTGTTCTATTATTGTTGTATTATTGATTTGTACTTTATCAAATTCTAAATTTGACAATTGGTTATGGTATGTTGTTGTAATCAGATCATAAACATGTAATATTTATTCAAGTCATAAATATGTTAAATTATAATATCATATATAAGTATTTTATTTTTATTTTTTAATACGTGCGGGTTAAACCGGTTCAATCCAGTTGAACCACTAACCCATTGACTTGACCGGTTCGATCCACGATCGGTTTTAATAACACTGATATTTATATCCACATTGATTATTTTTAATAAATAACTAAAAATCTGATTTGACAATATATACATCCTTAGTCCCATTCGTGCAAATCGAATGAACAACCCTTGTATATTTATAATCTAATTATAATTAAGGGATATACAAAATACATGTACACCATTTGGAGCAAAACATGAGGTCAGCTGTGACATATTGAAGACATTGATAATTCAAAAATGGAAAATAATTTCTTGTTTGTGAAACAAAAAGGTGTTTATGTGTGTTTCGCTTTCAACAAATTTAGTCCACACCAAATATAACCTTCTACCAAATCAGCTACTTTTTGTCTCCAAAACCCCACTTATAGCTAGCTAGTAGTTGGTTTATGGAGTAACTGTAGTGGATCGAAAGTCGAAACTGCCTTCTTTTCTCCAGGTTTGGCCAGGATCATCAATCTTGTCCAATTTGAAAATTAATTAATCGCGATCATTAATTTGACTTTTGGTGCATATGTGAGATGAAAGCGACTGATTTTGCAGCCAAATTTTAAGTATTGAAACATGCTACTATCCGTTACAAAATTACTAACACTATAAAATTTGACTAAGTCATAAGAGTACTAAAATGTGGTACGTTTGAAATATACGCAACTTCTTTGGTGCAAGAAATTGATGATCCATCGAATAATATTTAGAGCATGTGGAGCGGTAAAAGAGGAGACGAGGCGTTGGAGCACCAATTGCAGATTTATTGCTTATCTTTTAGCAACCGCTCCTACAATGCTTAAGTTTAACGAATGCGATAACGGAAACTTTTATATTATACATTTTTCTTAACAGACATCGTTTTTAGAAAAGAAAAAAAAAAATTAATGCACTGTCGTTTTGGTAATAATAATTAATATACTAGGCTATTCCGAAAGCTCAATTATTTCTTCCCTTGATTTGGACATTAAAATAATAAGACTGGATTGAGTGTTCTAAGACAAAGATCATCAACAAAAAAAAGGGCTGTTTCATAAACCTAAAGATAATCATTTTGGAATTATTTGTGTTTGCTAGACATATAATAATTTCGTCTAGCAATGATAGCAGCTTCTTTTTAAAGTTTACACATGATCGGAAGTAGAGGATTATTTCCTTAGATATGATGACATTTATATACACCAATAATACACTACACAAAATAATTATGTTAAAACAAAAAATATATAACTCGATCGACCTTTTGTCAATGGTGCAAGGGGTTCGGACCATTCGGTACGAGTCTCTTCTCCTCAGCAGCATTCACCGGATCAAAATATTTTCCCGGCTGGTGGTCCGGGCCGGAGGGCGGGTGCTGGAGGCGGTGGAGAAATGGGGTGAAATCAAATTGGCTGGACACCAGCATCTTCCTCATGTTGGTGTTTTTCCTTAGAGAAAGATCTTGAGAAAGAGATGAAGTACTGAAAATGATGAAAGTAAAAAACATGAAAAGAGAAAGAGAGAGGAGGCTGAGAAAAGTGAGAGTGATCAGATGCCATTTAGAGTGCAGCTTTGTACCCATTACTGAAATGGATGGGGAAGAAAAGACAGATGCATTAGGAGAGGTATATAAGTAAATGATTTTACTAAAAACATAATAGAGAAAAAAAGGTTTAGAGAGATGAAAATTAATTAAAGATTATATCTTTACTGAGATTGTAATCAAGGTTAATTAGTAGTATAAGAAAGTTTACATGTGATGAGGCGATGGAGAAGAGGAGTAAATGAAGTTGACTTTGGATTCTTTTGTTTGATTTTGGTGTTGCTTAAGGATGTACCAAACAAAATTCATGTGTATGTTTCATCGTCAACAAATTCATTTAAATGTGTTGGAGTCTATTGTTTATTTTATTTTTTTGATAGATGCATGGAGACTATTGTTTGAGTACCAAATAATCTTTAAGTGCACTTTTGGCATATACTTCATCGAAAGTCGGTTACGATTCCCACTTTAAAAATAAAGAAAGTAAATAAGATTTATAAATAATTTCAACTTTAATTTATCTTTGAATTATTCAGGGACCCCATATTCAACTCTGACAAAAAAAATTATGAAATTTTATAATTTAACATTTACACAACCTAATTTTAAAAAAATAATTTAAATATTAATCAAACATAAATTCCATTTCCGATTTTCTCAAACATAAACACCTAAATTTCATTTTTAAAAATACATTTTCATGCCTCAGAAGCCTGCCCTTTTTTTCTTCTTCTTCTTCTTTCATTTTAGTGTTTCAGGCCCATTAAAAGTCAAGCCCATTACTTACAAGTATTTAATAGAGCTTAATTGTTCACAATATAGGGGAGTAAATGGCCAACTTCATACCCTGCAATTGAAGTCTTCCTTCTCCACCCACCTCTCTCTACACCATCATCCCACATATATAGTTAGATTGAAACCTGCTTCCCAAGGTCACACAAAAGGATCATGCCAAGTAAAGGTTAGTAATAATGTTGTAATTGGTTTAAATTTCATTGTTGTTTGAGAATAATGGTATATTATTGGTATGATCGATATCTCTTCCGAGCTATATGAGCTTTTGCTTCACTAAAATGATATGTCCTTATCCATATTTGGGACGAAAGGGTTTATAACATACCCATCTAAATTAACGCAATATTTTCCTAACTCGCCACGGAGCTATATATATATATATATATATAAGAACTTTAATCGAAAATTAATTAAGTCGTGTGTGATGCCTAACATACATGTAATTGAACACGCCACGATACTTCTCACATTTGTAAACTTATTGAAAGAAATTTTGCAATAGACGGGAGTGCAATACTAATTTGTTAATAAAATGGTTGTGTAGTATCACATTAAGCTATACGTGCCAGAAACAATTTCAAAAGCCGTAAGAAATAAACACTAGAGCTAGCGGACTATATATGTTCATATCTCACTCACTATTAAGCCAGCTGCCCTTTTTGGCGTGTAGAATATATATATGGCTAATGATCAAGTTAGGTACAAAAAAATGAATAGAAAGCTAGCGCCGAGACCGAGAGAAGATATCAGAGCATATAGTATATATCTTAGTAGGACCTCAACTTTGATAGACCCATATATAGCTAGAGTAAGCATGTATCATTTAGCCTGTCATTATTTGTACTATTAGATTGACAACTGCTATTTTTAGGTATGCTGCAATGTTAGCTATATTGCAGAGAGCCCAACGACGAGTCATCATTTCATCATACAACAGGATTGTTGAAACAAAAACAAGTTGAGAGTGATTTAAGGAAGAAGGGTGACTTTTTTGAAAGTACTGTACTGTAGTAAGTATTACTATTTAAAAGGGAGGACCATTTGGCACGTGCTCTAAATATGTTGTGCGTCACTCAATAGGGCAAAAATCTCTACATAAATCCTTTTTCTCAAAAAGAATTAATTAGACTCGATACCTTTACCTATTTTCACTCACCTACTTCAACTATTGGTAGAAATGCGTAAGCAATAATAATCAGAGAAACGAATGAAAAAACAAAAAAATTATGACATTTATTCGCTCACAAATGTGACGGCACTAAAAAGTTTTTGGACTACTCAGAATGGAATAAAGAAAACCCTAATTTGACTTAAATTCGAAGTAATACATGACGTCTGTTCATAATCCAACACTAATCATCTCATTAAGCTAGGTCCAAGTCCAAAATTTGTCCGGTTAGGTCCAAATAATTTCCCCAACTGTAACAATCAACAAGCCCATTACTCTTCTTTGTACCCGAAAAAAAGTAAGCATTACCAGAGCCCAGAAACAGGCCTACACATTGTTTCCCCAAAACTATATAGGGGGTTTCGATTAGGGTTACTTTAACACATATCACTTTATTAAATTCTATGGCAGCTAGCTTAGCTTAGCTAGCACCTTTTGTTTGTCTGCTAATTAAACATCTTCTCCCTTTCTTCAGCATCATCCCTGTATGTGGTATATGGAGTGATTTCTTCAAATCTCTTCTCTTATCTCATTCCGAAAAACATTATTATTCTCTATATATGTATCATCTCAGAGCTACCGTTCTTGATTAGCATCGATCAGATCTATATATATCTGGGAAAGCAGTTGTTTTTATGAGATCTATGAGAGCAGATTTTTTTTTTCCTTATATAGACGTACGTACGCCTCTCAGTGGTGCAGCTGGAAAACTTAGTAAATATTATCCAGATCGAGATAGAACTTCCAAAGGTTTGGGCTGCTGGATCTAATTTATTTGAAGACATTCATTTTATATAAATAATATTATTTGTCCTTATAGAGAGCTAGGGTTTTAATTTTCTTCTTCTTAATTAGCAGTTTTGCTTTGCTTCTCTACTGGAATGTGTCCTTAGTGAGAGAGGTTGTTGATAATTATCCTCATTTTATTTTCAAATGCGTCTCTCCCTCTCTAAACTGCCGACTTCTTTAGTGTTTTTGGATTCTGATTTGTCCTTTTGTTTCCTATTTCCATATTTAAGGACACACACACTTGGATCTACATGTTTTATTGCATAATTTTCTTTGGTTCTGATTGCAAAAAAAAGGGTAAACCAGCTTGGAGGTTCTGAATTCTCGCAGAGATTTATGGTTTTTCTGTCCGGAGTTTCATTTTGGTCTTGAAGCACTACACTGAATCTTAAGAAAGTATTTCTACTAAATTTTAACTTGGGGGAGTTTTATCATAGAGAATATATTAATTATTTTTCAAAGTACTTACAGTGTTTAATTATTTAGGTGTTGATGAGATGCACTACTATATATTGTTGTAAGGATCTATAAGCCAAAATTGTTTTGCATTTTGAACTGAGGTCAAGATTTCCTGTTTGAAATTGAACAAGGTCATTCTCAAGTGCCAAATTAAGTTTTTCTAGTATATGCATGATCAGAATCACTTCTAGCTAGACTAACTACCAGAGAGTCGTCGCTTTCCATAGAACCCCCCTAGTCACACATCAGATTAGTACTGGTATATTTCGATCTTTGTAACATGTTAAGATTATTAAGAATTTCTTTTGTGGAACAAAAATATATCATAAGTCACAAAAAAAATTTAATTAAGAAGCTGATCATGAATTTTTAGGGTATAGACGTCTAAAAACATTGAAATGAAACCTGTTTCGCCAATAATGCATGGTGACAGGAAATAACACATCTCAGCAGCGAACCATTATCTGCTGCTTACGAGGTTTTTCCAACGAGAAATCAAACCTGCTTGATCCATCAAAGCTCAGCCACAGCTCATGATAGACAGTATAGAGCAAGATATTTAAGTACTACTGAGACACTTCAATCTGTCATGTGTGTAAGATTTCTTTGGGAGGGTTATAATGTGGCTGGAACTCATATGGAACAGTACTCATCATTCCGGCACAACGACTGTTGTGTATAAGGGTTACGTTGTAAGAGAGTGACGACCACGGATTAAATCATCCCTGACCTTTTACTACAGTCAAATTAAAAGTTGTGAAGGGTAGAAACCGATCCAGGACCACACAACAAACATAGTACACTTCAATCGCAGACATTCACATGCCAGTGCTCACCCTTTTTGACAATTTAGCACCATCTCTCTTGTTTTAATTATTTCAGAAACCTAAATAAGAAGACCAAAGACCAAACTCGAGTTCTTTTTTTGTAATATTATTATAATCTTATATGCAATAACATTTTACACTCAATCAAAAAAAAATAGAACTAACTCAGAGGCTCATAAAAATAACAAAGTGATCTCTTATCTCTCAAGCTTGCAAATTGATTCAGCCTTGGCACTTCAATTCATACGGAGTCATTATGCAAACATCTACAGTTTCGTTAGTCAAGAACTCAGGATCAAAACTAGCTAGGTGGACCATTTAAATGCAAACAAACGTATAAAATTTAGCCATGTCTAATTCCTTTACATGATCAGCAGGAGTGTATAGAAGTTGTTTGGAATTTCATGCGTTTCTTTTAGTATCAACTTTTATAGGAAATGCCAATATGCGCGAATTTGTCCAAAGCACTATGAACAAGCACATGATAAATCATTCCCATTCTATCTCCCTTTATAGTGCAACTTTCAATTTTCACTGTGAGAAAAGGACTAACTGACATAAGGGGATATAAAGAGATGACCAACCCCATATTCAAAAACTTCGGTCATGACAATTATCATGATAACGTCGCTTCACCTTAGCACATGTGACGCACAATCTAGAAATTACATAGCGCGTGCGTGTAACACTTGACTTTCGTAACTTTTGTCGCAAATTCATATTTGGAACTCACAAAGTGGCTAGAATCCATATCACACACATGCATTATTTACCTTCTTAGTTTTCGCTTTATTAGTATCAATTACTGGAAGCCAACAAGTAGTGGAAAACTTTGATGGATAAAACCCCATGAGATGTATTCAAGCAACTTATCTTATCTGAATGCTCAGTTCTATCATCAATTTGCTTTAGATAGTGCCTGCCTTATTCTGGAAGACACTTTTTATGTCTCTAAGCATTCATATAGACTCTAGCTTTAAAGAGGTATATAAACTTGGATCATCTTAAGGTAGAATGACCTCAATAATGTATAATCAAATAACCTACAAAGCCAAATAAATGATCACTTTGTGAATAGATTAGGTTGACAATTTGAGAGATTAAGTACAGTCTCTTTTAGAGAAGGGATATGTGTGGCTTTTTTAGGGTTGAAATGGATATAATTAGACATTTTAATTTCATATGAAAATCGACCCATTGGCTAATCTATGATCACCCCAACAAGTCCTTGGAGGCCAATATCCATTGTAAAGATTATCAGATGTTTAACACGTATGTAAACAACTTGAATCTTATTAGAAACCTTAGGGTGAACACAATAATTCTGCAGACATCAAATTTATAAATATTTACAGGACATACTATTAATGCACAAATACATTATTAACAAACCAGAATCCGATCGTTATTTCTTCCAATGAAAGATTAATTAAGCACACTGCAAACTGGTCAAGATAGAAATACCTAATAATACATATTAGATTTGCCCTAGTTGCCAGTCTCCCATGGCCTGGCTTTAACAGTGAGTGTCTCCGAATTGCATCTGAAAGTTAACGGAAAAGATAAAAATCAGTAAGTACTATATATATATTTTCAACTAATATTGAGAGAGGCTTGATGATGGTGTTTGAAGTTAATTATTTACCTGTTGAGAAGTTTCACTGCTTATTTGTTGTTGCAGATAATTGAAAATGGCAGGTGATGGATTCCAATATGAGGTATTTCCCAGTGTTTCATCTTGATCGATCATCGTGTGGCCTTGATCTACATAAGCGTATTGAGGCCCCAGATTGAATAAATCTGGTTTCCTTACCTGAGGTAACATATGTTGATCCTGCTTGCTGTGACTTTGTGAATTGCATATCAGCATCCTTTCCTTGGTTCTTTCTCTAGCCCTAGCTCTTGCTTTCTCTCTTGACTCCTTAGCAAGGTTGTTGAATCCATCTCTGCGCGATAACACTGAGACCTTACCACTTCTCTTCTCCTTGGAACTGGACATTTTGTTCACCTTGTCAGTATCCATTACTCCACTCTGATATACATCATTTTTGTTGACAACTTCAGAAACCTCTTCGCAACACTCCGATGCACCAAAAGAATCACTCACACTGTTGGCATCATTCCTTTTACTCCTGGAAACCTTGTTGATCTCTGATTGTGACTTAGAGAGCAGCCAATCAACTGTCTTACTGGCCTTATCAAACCCCAGCATGTCTTGGAGGCCAAAGAACCTCTGAGCAATGTCAACAGACAGCCTCATTCTCCTGTCCCTTGGACCTTGAGCTGTGTTGATCTTGCTGTGACGATCTTTTTTTGACTTGTTTCCATTCTTTCTCACCATATCGATAGTCTTCTTATTCACAGGCCCAACCATAATAGTACTGATTTTATTTGTCCCGTCGTTGCCTGCAACACTGTTATTGCCTTGGATGTTCTCAGTTGTGCAATAACCAGCTGTGCTGCCGGTGCTATTGTTGCTTGTAGCTATCGTCGTAAATTCTTCATATGCTGTTATTATGGGCTCTTCATCATGCTGGACCCATGGGCAGTTTTGAAGCTCTGGTTGCTGCTCATGGTTGGACGGAAAGAGAGGAGAGTGTGTGTAAAATTGATCAAAGAAGGAGAATGGGGAATATGGGTTAGGGTTGTTATCATCTTTATCAATATCATCATCAAGTAGTTTGGAAGAGTAAAGTAAAGATTGATCTGAATATGAAACAGTGAAGCTATGGTAACTATTGTTGCTATCAGTAGCAAGAAACATTGTTTGTGGGCGCAAAAAAAAGCTTGATAGAGAGGAGAGCAACTGATGCAAACAATAACAGCCAAGCTAGCTATATAGTATTAAGTAGATCTCTCTTTTTCTCTCTCTCTCTCTCTCTCTCTCTCTCTATGAAGAGTAGTAGTAAACTTAAAGATGTGTATGTATGCTTTCTTTTTCCAGTTCACTTCCCACTTCTATGCACCAAGTACACAACTATAGCCCACAGTTTATCAAAGACTACTCAAGAAGGAATCATATATGCTCTTTAGAATCATGTCCTATATAGTAAAGCTTGAGATGGAGACTCAATGCAGTGTGTGAAGGAGTTGGAGAAAAATGAGAGAAAGACAAGTAGCAACCAAAATGTAAAGATTAAGGTGTGGATAGAGTGGGAAGGGGCAAGAGATGATTTATATCAAAGACAAAGCTATCTCTTTCTCTCTAGTCTTTTCTTTTTCCCTTGTTACTATTTTCTTCTCAAAAATGGTCAGTGGACAGGAAAAGGTTTCTTAACTTGTAATGAGAAACCTCACCACACACTTGTGACTAGCAAACTCCTCCTAGTATAATTGCTTTCCGAATTTGCACCATTTTGGCATGGATTTGGTCGCATGTACCGCAGCTTGTACCATGTTTTATATAGTAATGTTTTTCATGGGGTGGAGACGTGGAGTGTAGTATGTGTCGATGACATATCTATTGGAATGTAAAGAAACAAACACTATCAACTCTCTCTTCTCAAATATAAGTGTGAGGATTATATTAATCGGTACTAAATCTTCCTTAATACCAACATTTATGTTGGAGCAGTACTACAGACATCACATTATGCATCGGTTCTGCTTCGATGCGTAATCGCGCGATACTTAATGTTCAGACATTATGCATCGGTTCTGGTGCAAAACAGATGCATAATGTCTGAACATTACGCATCGGTTCTCCTAAAACCGAGGCATAATCTCTTAACAAAATTTGGCAGATTTGGCTTCTAATATCTCAAATCCACCTGAAATTCATCAAAACATCAATATACTCTGATGTTCAATTTCAAATACACTGCTGCTCATTCAAAATATCAAGATACATTCATTTCAAAAAGACAATCATTTGTTATACGTACATCTTCTTTCATACTATTAACAATGTCAACAAAGTTAATGTCGCAATACACAATACACAATACAACAACACTAAAGTTGCTGTCCTATACCGGTCGGGTAACGATCGCTCAAATAGTCATACAAGTAAGCGATGCTTGTTTCCTTTACTTCATCGATCTTGCGGTCTTCATTTGACTGTCTTCCATTAGGAAAACACTACAGTGAAAAGCAAGACAAAAGTAAATCAATACAATAAATTTCAATGAGGTTAAAATCAACCAAAGTTACAACTATAACTTTTTTTTGCCAATTAAACAACTTAATGAATAATACAACTCTAAAAGCTTACTTGATTAAGGTCTTCGATCTCCGCTCCGTTATTAGCTCTTATAAACTCGATTATGTCCCGAATATAATTCAAAACATAATAACTGCATAAATGACCCTGTGGTTGTTTCGGACACTGCACGATCAATAATCTCTTGTCACACACTTTATTAATGAAAATGTGCAAGCTATTAAAAAGTGTTTCATCTATGATTACCTCAATTATCTTCCATTGTACACTTCGTGTGTTTCTCAGTATACATCCTTGATAGTATCAGTACAATCTCCTAAAATAAATAACATAACAGAATTAGTAATTGTTAATACAAGTTACAAAATAAAAGTGAGTCTAAAACTTATAGATGGATAGAGTATCTGATGCAGTGCGGGGAGAGATGGAGAGAGTATCTGATGCGATCGAGCCATCGGTAGAGCTGCTAGAGCAGTTCGGGGAGATGGAGAGAGAATTCGATGAAGTGAGGGCGTTTGTGGGTTGGCCGGAATGGCTCATAAACATTGATGAAAAGGTAAGTACGTACATTCTGTTTTATCACACTAAGCAGTTCTTTTATGTTATATTTACTTACTCGCTTGATCGACATTTTAACTTCGGACAGGGATATCACGAGTTCAGATTCTTAAAAATGCAATGCAGCAGTTTCAGCGACGATGATACAAGCAGAATGTCAATGCATTGCCGCTTTCTGTACGAACACTCTAGCATGATGGCTAAATCAACTATGTATTCGGTGTATATCAGTAGTTAGGTGTTTGGAGAGGATTGCTATGTTGATCTGAACAAAGATTGTATTATGGAGTTTACCCAGTTGAAAACTATGGGTGCATCCACAACTGAAGTTACATAAGGTAATTACAGATTTGATTATTAAAGGGTCATAAGTTCGGAAAAAGTTTACTAACGTAATCACATGCCCGCAGATTTATCCACAGTAAGATCCAACGTTCAGGCATTCATTTTGGATTCTTCAGACCGAGTTATATGACCCCGTCCGAGGACTTTGAGGTGAGGGTGGAGTTCTTCCAGAGGAGATTGAGAATGCCGGACTATGGTAGTAATTTTTGCTACTTCCTTCCCTACGTCAGTGTCAGAGAGTAAGTGAATACTTTTCTTATTGCATGTTGATTTTGTATGAAATTCATGTTGTACTAATATATAAGGTGTCAAATATTTGTTAGGTGGCATTGGATGTTGGCGGTCATTTTCCCTACGAAGCGAGTAGTTCTTTGGCTTGATCCTCAGGGTAAACAACCACTGCATGATGCAACAAATTTTGTGAACACGTAAGAACTCATCTAGTCTACTTTAATGTAGCAGCAGTACATGTGCTACAACTTGCTGATATTACCTGAATGTTGCAGGAGTAAGATTTTGTACTTCAACATTCATAATTTGCAAATATAGTGGAAGAATGTGACGGTATTGAAATAACAAATAACAATTGTTTTGAAATTTGATCTTTAATCGCTTATATGTTTCGTGTGATTATAACTCAATTTCATTTTTAGTGCCCAAAACAGCCCTTAGTGAGTGAAGTATGTGGCTACTATGTCCTGCAATACATTCGTGACATAATCAAGTTTGTTCAAGATACCAATGGATCGCTTGGGGACGACATCAGACAAGTAAGTATATTTTGAGACTTGATTGATCAATACCAATTTATGGTGTCCATAAACTTACTAACTTTGAAATTTTTTCAGTGTTTCCCTAAAGTCTGAAAAAAGGGAAACTCATCCGGTGTAAACATTAAGTTTATTGTATTATTGCTCAAATGTTGTTGTAAGACTTAGACGTGTCAAGTATCGAAACATTTTGCATGTATGAATGCAAATGTGTTGTAATATTGAGCAAATAAATGTAATTTTGTGTTCAACAAATGTTTTATGCAATTGGTGTTTTGGTTCTTAGCAAATGTTTTATGCAGGGGGAAATTGTTTTGATTCAAGCAAATCTGCCATTTTATTCCGAACTTTAGACATCGCTTATTATGGAAGCGTTGTCTATAGTGCAACTGTTAGACAGCGCTTGTACCTGAAGCGCTGTCTAACATTAGACTTTAGACAGCGCTTCTTCGATAAGCAATGTCTAACGTCAGCCTTTCGACAGCGCTTTTGAGGAAGAAAGCGTTGTCTAATGTCGACACTTTAGACATCGCTTATATCCAAGAAGCGTTGTCTAAAGTCTTGACATAAGACAGCGCCTGGTAAAGCACTGTCTAATGTCCAAAATAAGCGGTGTCTTTAGTGTGTTTTATACTAGTGTTACGTGTCTACCAAATCCTTTGTATCGACGTTTATACTTTATCATGTGGCGATGGATCAAGCCAATGCACTTCATGTTGTTTTAGGAAGATGACACATAACATCAAATGACACTTAACAAAAACAAAATAAATTAAAAAAATGTATTCAAAAAAGCATATAACACATTATAATTAACTTATGAACTTACGATCCGTGATCCACGTAACGTAGAAAGTAGCAAAATTTGTGATCTCGGTTCGGCATATTCAACCTTGCTACAAATGTCATTAACCTCTCATCTTTGTTGATGGACGGGGTCATGATGGAAGGATTGAAGAAACCAAATCTAATATCTCAACCGATCATCTCATTGTATAAAGAACTACAAAGTAAAAAAAAATTGTGTTAGTTAGAACATTGGGACAAATGATCATCAAAAAATAATAATATTACCATATATATAATTCACATGCAAAGTTCCCCAACGCTTGTAGCTTGAATAATTCCTCCAGATCCTATATGCTCACAGCGATACTGTAGTCGTCACCGAAAACATTCTGGTCGACGTCTACTATAATCATATGCCAGTTCAACTCCGTCCACACCTCATGTACAAGTCGAAAATACATGGCCAAACAGTCTATTTCATCATTGTCGGTAAATGGAAAATTATCGCATACCACGTTATCATGAAGCATGTAAATATTATTATTAGACTAAAAAAGTATATATAGTAAAAACAAAAGAATATAGACAAGTATCAATACAATCATTTCTACAAAAACTCTGCAAGAAGCATTGAAAACAAAGAAATACAATTGTAAGAAAATTGGGAGGGTGTGAACCTTGTGTGAAATCGAGAGAGGAGAAATGTAGCAGTGGGTTGAGGAATGAAATGAGCAAAGGCTGAAGTACGCTGGATTTGAAAAACACAAGTTTAGAAAGAATTGACAAGCAGAAATCATGAAACATCAACAAAAGAACTAAACATATGCATACCTTATGTGATGGTGCTCGGAGAATCAAAAAAACAACGACTGATATGTGAGGGACGAGAATAAAATTCAAAACCTAGACCAACATACATTAATTAAATCAACAAAGGAAAATTATAAAGACGGCGGTAAAACATAACAATGCCAATGAAAACCAAACACTAATAACCAATAGAAAAAAAATTATGTGACTACACTTTTTAAAAAAAACTCTACAATCAAAGTATTATATCATTTACATCTTTCAACATTAACAACAATACATAATTAACACATAAGAATACCATAAGGGATATGATCCTTGGAGAATCAAAGAAGATGCAACTTCTATCGTATAGGAGATCACCACTCGAATCTATGTTTTCAAACATGAAAATAACAAATGAACAAATATGAGGAGGAGCGCTCAAATGAGTTCCCCTTTAAATTTCGAGAACTTGATACCCCAATCTTCACCATCCAAAATGCAAGATGCATTTTGGTGGTGACACGTGTCCCATGTGCATTTTCTAAGATGCATTTAATGCAAAGTCAAAGCCACCTTTTTTTACTTTGCTTTTTGGACATGTGTCATGTGCAGATTCAAAGATGCATCATGATCCAATGGTGAGATTGGGGTCTCAGGTTCTCGAATTTTTAAGGATTCTCAACCGAGTGCTCCCCCAAATATGAGTACATACAAAAACATGTTTTCTCTAATAATAACATATACACTAACCTTCATAATCAATGTATCATATACTAACAAGGAATAATCATACCCTAACAATGACATCCGAACCCTACCAAATCCATCAAATTCACATTGAATGAAATATAAACCCTAATAAATCCAATTCATACTCAAAGAATTGATGCATAAACCCTATAAACCCTAGTAAATGAGGAACTTCGTAGACACAGAGGCATGACTAATTAGGGTAGGCAGGGAACTTATTACCGACGACTGGCGTCCGAGGAATGGCGAATGCGAGGACTAGCGAGCGAGCAGTCAGAGGCAAATGAGGAGGATGAACGAGCAGGCAACTATGACAGTCGGAGTCGAACGAGCGAGGTCGACGGGTGAAAGCGTGCAACGAAAGCTTTGAATACCTAGTAAAATCAATTTCGCATCGGAGGATGAAGTTTGCAGAAGTAAAAAATGAACTTAGGGTAAATTTGTATTCAACCCTAATGTCGATGCATAAGGTCGACCTTATGCATCGTTTTTCCCTCAACCGATGTTGACTCATAAAATCGATGCATAATTCCTTACACGGAACCGATGCATAATAGTCCGACTGTAGTAGTAGAATTTGCTACCACAACTGAATTACATTCCCATTCTGATTCAAAAGCTCAACTTATGAGCTTGTAATATAAAATAAATTACTAAAAATCTCTTTCTCTAGTTAGCCATGTGGACAATATTTTCAAGTGTTCGATCCAACAATTTCCTTACGCAAAATGATTCATCTCACGTGTCTGTTAAGTGTTCTAGAAATTGACCTAGGCGAGTGCCGTTTCAACATAAATTTCTTACGGAATGATTCACAATATCTCATGAGTCATGCTTGAGGTTAGATTTCAAGTTTGTTTGGTTGATGTATTTACATTTCGAGGGGCGTTCAAATGGGAATCCCTATCAATTTTGAGAGTTTGAGAACTCATTCTACACCTTTGAAAATGCATAATCAAGCCATTGTACGTAGTGGTGATACGTGTGACATGTGCATATTCAAAGTTGTATTTTATAAAAAGTCAATACCACCTAGTTTGACTTCGCTAGTGGGACACGAGTCAGATTCACATTCGAACATGCATCTTAATCTAAATATATAAGCTTTGAATTCTAAGATTCTCGAATTTTAAGAGATTCTCAACCGAGCGCTTGCATAACGTTTTTATTTTTATTTTCTTTGTAATGGATTCATTCAAACAAAAAATTTATCTTAATTTCTTATCAATATACTACGTACATTAATTACCTTCAACTTGGTCGACGTATACCCCAACGTGAAAATGAAAGGACACTAATAATTACAGCCTGCACAACGAAATGTGTGTGGGGTTCTACCCTACTTTGACTGGCCAACAAGTCCCTTTCATTCAAAAGAGACATAGAACTTACAACACTCAATAACCACACATCTCATCACACCATATCCAAATGCGCTATCTGATTGAGATTGGAGAAGCAAATAATTAAGTGAGAAGATTGAATTGATCTATGGACGCATCATCTACATGTCTTCTTTGGCTTTGTTCCTATGTTATGACGCGTGCTTATCCCCTTCTCAACTTTTTTCCCAAAAGCTAAGTGCCTTTATTCCCACAAGTTGGTGACAAGACATTATACATGGTTTTATTATCTCATTTGTTGTACTATGTTGTCTGTAAGCAAACTTGACCGTTAACGGAACATGGAGTATATTTAGGCTTTTACTTATTAAGGCTCGAGTTCTTGATCTTGTAATTAGAAGCGTTAGGTGATCGCATCATTATACCACCATTCTGTTGGATAATACATAACGGTACATGCGTTTTGCACGTCACTATAAGAAAAACGCTTATTATCAACGGTCGATTCCGTTGCTTTTACACTTTTCCGTAAGAAATGCTATTAAAGTTGACGAATTATTCCGTTGGAAAGTCGATGGTTATAAGGTTGTCGATTTTAAGGTCATTTACAACGGATATTTCTGTTGATTATATCTAATTAAAAGAGTGAAAAAATTAAGAAAATCAACGCATAATCCATTGATTTTAAGGATTGTAGCAATTGAATATGACACCCTGGCGGACGCCTCCCATCCCGCCGGACCGCCTCCCCTCTCGCCGGAACACCCCACCCTTAAAATTTTTAAATAAATATTGCACTTGCTAGGAGTGGAACCCTAGCTCTTGTTGGGTTGTGGAGCCTGATTAAATTAGCGGGCTAGTCCCAGTTTAAGAAGTCCATAATTTTGGCAGTTAGGATTTCTATTTCCTAATTAGATAATTAGGGTTTAGATGTTACCCTATTTATACCCAACTTGATTATTGTAATTGTATCCAACATCATAGTGAAGAAAACCCTGAGTTGGTAGTGCCCCCAGACGTAGTCACGGTGTAGTGACGAACTGGGTATCAAAGTTTGGTGTCCTCACATCGTTCCTTTTGTTTTTTTCTCGGCATCGCTGCTTGCGTGATCCTAACAACTGGTATCAAGAGCTTAAGTTTTAGCATTCATGCTGAGAGATGGAGAACAATCGGTGGAGAAATTCGATGGGTCGGATTTCAGGTTCTGAAAGATGCAGATTGAGGATTACCTGTATGGTAGTGAGTGGTACCTACCTGAAGACGGCAAGAGACCAGAGGGTATGAAGGACGGCGAGTGGAAGTTGTTGGACAGGAAGGCGATGAGCGCGGTTCGTTTATCGTTGTCTAGAGACGAAGCATACCACACGATCCGGGCAAAGGAGATGTTGGATCCGCGGACTGCGTTAAAGAAGAATTTGCTATCACATAGGCAGCTAGACGAAGATGGTTATGGTATAACCTTTAGTTGCAGGAACTGGAGGATACCAAAAGGAGCAAGGGTCATAGCTCAAGGAAAGAAGAATTTGTTATTAGTTGGGCAGCGGGATGAAGACGGGCTTGATCTAATCTTCAGCTGCAGGAGCTGGAAGATAACAAAGGGATCTAGGTTGATAGCTTAAGGAAAGAAGGAAGGAACGTTGTACATGGTGAGGAACGTTCGGAACGGCATCGCAGGTTCAGGTGGGAGCGGTGATGCAGATTTGTGGCACTATCGTTGTGGTCACATGAATTAGAAAGTTTTGCAGGGTAGCTAAACTTTGAAGATGAAGAAGTTGAAGCCGTGCATTGCTTCAACGGGGCTCAAGACGTGAGCTGAAGGCTAGGCACTACCGCCTACATGGGTTGTTCAGGACGAAGACAATTACGATTGTCTCCAGGTGGGAGATTGTTGGGTTGTGGAGCCTGATTAAATTAGTGGGCTAGTCCAGTTTAGGAAGTCCATAATTTTGGCAGTAGTGTTTCTATTTCCTAATTAGATAATTAGAGTTTAGATGTTACCCTATTTATACCCAACTTGATTATTGTAATTGTATCCAACATCATAGTGAAGAAAATCCTAGCTTGGTAGTGCCCCCAGACGTAGTCACGGTGTAGTGACGAACTGTGTATCAAAGTTTGGTGTCCTCGCATCGTTCCTTTTGTTTTTCTCTCGGCATCGTTGCTTGCGCGATCCTAACAGCTCTCTCAACCATAACACATTCATCTAACCACTAGGCTACAAGAGTTATCTTGTCATCTTATGTTTATTTATGTATATATAGTTTATTTATGAATCTCTAAACTAATATAATAACTAGATAATAACTTACTTTTTACTTATTGAATTTTAATTAAAATAATAAAATCATATTCACCCAATGCACAAAAATTTTGTTGAGTTTTTTTTTACTAAATTATACGAGCTCAAAAACTACCACATATGTCCAATTCTTCTTTCATTTTTGTCACAACTTTAATCAATCTACAGTTCAATTTATTTAATTATATGACAAGTCTATTTGATTTTGGTCATCATACTAACTAATAACAAGGGACAATTGTAAATTTGTTATTACATTTTGTGTGATTATTTGTTGTAAATGAACATATTTTTTTAGACGGTCTTTGGTGAAGTAGTTTTGTTAGGAGCATTATCTTCATCATTAATAGCATATAACACATCAGTCTCAATGAATTTATTTCTAACTCAATTTTGACGATTTTTTATAAAAATATTATCAACAAATTATTTTCCGTTACATTTAATTTGTAGTTTTTTACACATAAATCGCAACGGATTTATTTCCAACCAAAGTCGAAGGTTATATATATATAATATCAACAAAATACTTTTTGTCGAATTTAATTTGTAGCTTATAACATGTATATCTCAACGGATTTACTTCCAACCAAATTTAGAAGGTTTTATGTATGTATTACCAACAACATATTTTCCGTTGAATTTAATTTGTAGCTTATAACATATAAATCTCGACGGATTTATTTTCAACCAAAGTTTGAAGGTTTTATATATACATTATCAACAACATATTTTCGTTGGATTTAATTTGTCGCTTATAATTCATAAATTTCCAACGGATTTATTTCCAACAAAATTTCTAATGGTTTTATACATTTTATCAACAAAATATATTTCGTTGGATTTAAATCGTAGCTTATAACACATTTTCTTGTAGTGCGTAAAATTATTGTAGCGCATTTTTTACACATCTTGAACAGGGGATACAAAGGAATGCAGTCAAATGAAAAGAGATGCATTTGAACGCTCCTCTTTATTCATATCACAAAATGATGACTAGGTATGCTCAATTGAAATGAATCAAAAGAGAGAAACATGGTGCTATGGAATAGGATAACAAGTACAATCAAGAAATGATTCAAATTACTACTATATAGTCTTATCTACAATGACCAACTCTCCTTTCACTGTTCGCCTTTCTTGGAGATCTCATTTTTCCATTTATATATGTCTCTATAGTCTGACTTTTGACAGCGCTTCTGAGGAAGAAAGCACTGTCTAATGTCGACACGTTAGACAGTGCTTAACCAAGAAGCGATGTCTAAAATCTCGACATAAGACAGCGGCCGAATAAACTGCATTTGGTGTGAAACGCTGTCTATTGTCCGAAATAAACAATGTCTTTAGTGTGTTCTATATTAGTGGTTCCCCACCTATGGTACTATCATTCAATCTTTCCCTTCTTATAAGGCACACATATGCCCTTCTCTCTAGTGCTCCTGTCCTAGCTCTATAATTTAAGAGGCTGAAAACTCTCTCTCTACATAGCTAGGGCTGACATACATCAGAAGGACCACATGAAATTGTTGAAGGGGACTTTCCAGGGTTTGGTGGTTTCTGCAATGGGTTGCTTTCATAGAGGACGATAACTATGAAGCCATACATGCATCGTGTAGTGCAGTAAGCTGTCATTATACTTTTTTATTTTTTATAAAGTATGCACATATACATACTTGATGCCTCAAAAGTCAAGGGTGTTAGGGTTAGTGCTTTCACTTCCTTAGGGCTGGCATTATTATACAAATTGAATGGCTCTTAAATAAGGGTATATTTTGCGGTATATGTCTCGGCCGTAGTAAGTGATTGTGTGAGAGACTTTAATTTTTGTTTTCCAAGATGCATTATTAGAAAATTAGAGATGAATATTGATGAATAGACTGTTGGGTTATTAAGCCCGAATAATTGTGCTATCAAATACATTCAAATTTAAGATTTTTGTTATGAATACGCAAGATGGAATGTGAAAAAGCAAATGCAATGACACAGGATTTGTGTACTCAGTTTGGTAAGAAACTGTGACTACGTCTGGAGTTTTTTCTATATGTACGGAAGATATTGAATACGATTACAATAATCATTTAATCAATGGGGGATATAAATAGAAAGTCTAATATAATTGGAAGTAGAATTTGTATTCTAATTAGGATTATGAATACAAACCACAATCTCTATACTTAGGCCAAAAATTCAAACTAGCCCAAAAAATCTAAATAGGCTTCATAATTCAATAATTTCCCACCTGAAGACTATTCTCATTATAATTATGTTCATCTATTTTATTTTATTTTTGATACAAAGGCATTGTGCCACACAATCACACAAACTGAACCCTGAAGTTTCAATGATTTTAATGGCCACTCGCCGACATTTGCCATAGCGAAGGATACACGCACAGTGGTAACGAATCCTTTAAAGACCAGCTCCACAACTCTGCTGCTGCTGCTGCTTTCTTTGCAACCCAATCTGCTAGTACATTCCCCTCCCGAAGAACCAAGTTAATTAAGCTTCCATAAATCAAGCATTATTTTATAGCACTCCCTTGGCCTCCAGAGCTACTCCACAGTCTGAGCTTCTTCCCCCCAATCGATTAAGCTGGAGCAGTCAACTTCAAACACTCAAACCCCGCTCTCGTGCCTGTACCATCTTCAAAAGCCCAAACTTCTGTCTCAAAAGCACTTATTTGTAAGTCGTTCCTCCAATCAGCCCATCCAGCCTGCAAACTATGCTCCTCCACCACACCTCTCCTTGATACCGGAACCCATCACTATTAATTTTCAAAAAACTCTGCTCTGGATGTCTCCGCTCATTCCCTGGGTCATCCTCAAAAGTCAGAAAAGTGAACCCACCATCTAGAGTTTTTTTTATTTATAGAAATGATGCAAGTGAGTTTGGAATATCTCAAATGATGTGAGTTTGGATATCAATAATGACATAATTTTTAGAAAAATTTACAGATGGACGATATGTGGACTTTAAGCGTACGTGGATTCGGGGAGAAAAAAATATTTTTTTTTGGAAAACCGGATGCTCAGGAACGGTTATTTTAAAAAAATATTTTTTTTCCAAATACCAGATTATCAGGAACCGGGTTATCTTAAAAAATTTTTTTTTTCAATGATATACCGTATACTCAGGATCGGATTATTTATAAAAAAAATTTTTGTTCAAAAACCGGATCCTGAGGATCCGATTTTCTTAAAAAATTATTTTTTTTCAAACATCAAATACGCGGACTTAGATTTGTTTGTGTGCTTTCCTAAATTTTTTTTAAAGATAATCGGATCCTCAGTATCCGGTTTTTGAAAAGAAAAAACAATTCACTCGACTTCCACGTACGCTTAAAGTCCACGTATCGTCCACCTGTCATTTTTTTAAGATAACCGGGTAGGTGAAGAAGCCAAAGGGGTGCAGTCCAAGACATCGTTCGAGGATCCCACTGAGTACTCAAGCTGTAGTGATGATGAAGAGATTACTGAAGAATGTATTACAGGCAACTACAAGGAGTTGTTCAACCAATGGCTGGAAGGAGTTGGGCTGAACAAGAAGCTCCATTGTAGCCTGACTAGTCTGAAACAGGAAAAGGAAAAGCTAAGGGAGAAAGATGTTGTCTTGGTCGAACAAAAGGCGAAACTTCTTGCTGTTATATCTTCATTGAAAATTCAGATGGAGAAGGACAAGGATGATCATGCAAACAATGTTCTAAGTGGGAAAGAGGTACGTCTACTTGATGTTGTTTCAGCATTAGAGATACAGATTGAGATAGATGATGGACCATAATTATACGAATCAAAAACACAGTAAAACCCACCAAATTAGACTGTTGGTCTATTTAACTTTTGCTTGTTAGTTCCGATATATTTCTACAGGGTATTTCAGAGCTTAGAGAGAATACATACTAAAGAGGAGCTTTTAAAGCATAAAAGATGTTACGAGTCATTCCAAGGTCAAGATCATATGCCGACTGAAGAAATATCAAGGATCCTGACGTTGAATCACTCATAACAAATTAAGCAGAAGAGGAATCAAAGTCAGACGGAGCGAAATTGGACTGATAGTTTTGTGAAAAGACTGCACAAAACTGTCAAAATGCACTCATGGACCAAGGTGACCGACCACTTGAAGAGGAGGTGGCCAAAGGAGGAGCTCCTCCCCTCATGGTGACCGGCCACCGGCGGCTCCTCCCCTCATGGTGATCGGCGGCTTTTGCTCCTCCATGGAAAGCTTGCCATGTGGTGGCTCCTCCACCACATCTTCACCTCCTCCTCCTCCTCCCTTGGATCAAAAACACATGGAAGCAATCTCCACCCTCCATTTCTCCTCCCTTTGGCTATAAATACAAGCCATTCTCCTCTCATTTGTATCATCCAAAAATCATAAATCACTTATCTCTCTAAGTTTTGTAAGTTTGGCTTTGGAAATAAAAGATTGCTCCCTTGGCGCTTCAACGGTAGTAAGTATTTTAATATTTATTTACCGTCTTTAATTTCTAATTCCTTAGTTATAATGTTTAGCGCGATAAATAGTAGCTAAACTAGTCGTTCGGTAGAAGGGGTGGACTTGTATTATAAAATGTTTTAGACTATTAATTTAGTGTCTCGTCTTTGTATTCAAAACTTGTTCTATGTGCCATATATTAGATCAGAACTTCCAAGGTTGAGTGGATGCTTGAAATGGCAAAGCTCTTCTGTGGAAGTTCGTAAACATACTCGGGTAAGTGGATGCTTGAAATGGCAAAGCTTATCTGAGGAGTTTGATCTCTCTCAAACACCATTTTGGGTAAATCGGAAAAGACAACCCAAAATGGATGCACACCGGCTAGTATACCTTGAAATGGGGTGCTAGTCTAAGTAGAACAAGGGCTTTACGTTTTTTGCAAAAGATTAGACAGTGTTGCAAGTCGAGTGCTTGAAATGGCCTTGATTCACTTTCAAACACTTTTGCGAAAGACTAGACAGTGTGGCAAATCGAGCGCCGGAAAAGGCCTTGATACACGTTTGAATACTTAGAAGATTCACTAAGGGTAAATGATAAACAGGATATAATACAAGGCCCCTGAAACCGAACGCTTTCTTTTAATTGTAATAATTATCAGTTACTTACCAGTACTAAAACCAACCAACCAACCAACCAATCAATCACTTAGCTGGTAGCTTTAAAACCAACCAACCAATCCCAAAATTGTCCAACTTAAAGAACAACTTATCCCCCTAATTCCCTTGGGTTCGACCCCTACTTACCACTTACTACCCAGTAGTGTAGTCGCGAGTAGCGGAAAATATAAATTTATTTGTACAGAGAACATCGCACCTTAACGACAGTGCAGTGTGCTCTGTCAATAGACAAGGAAGCCTATGCTACAACGCTAAAACAACTGAGCAGTCTCTAGAAGTCAGTTAAGATGCTCAATTCCGGTTCGAAAAACCTGGATTCCATTCTAACGTCCCAGAGGATCGGTGGTGGTCATAAAGGTCTAGGATTCAAGGGAGAAAATTGTTTAGGAAAGATAAACTTTGTCAAGCACGAACATCCTACTCACAGAGAACCTGCCAACCTTCCTCAAGTAAGAAAGCAAAACAGAACGTTGTATGGAGAAGAAGAGATGGGAGAATATGCTACTATTACAACAAAAGGGGACATATCAAACCAAGATGTTACGTGTTCCTTGCTCATCTTAGGAAGTTGAAGCAGAAGCCTGTTCCACAGGTCAGACAAGTTTAGAGAATAAAGCAGAAGGAGGCAGTTTGTCTAGCTGCATAAAGTTCGACTAGTCACTTGAAGAGGGGACGATGGTACTTTGATAGTGGATGCTCAGCCCACATGACTGGAGATCCTAACTTCCTAGCTAATATCAAGTTGTTCAAGGGACGATCTGTAACATTTGGAGATGGATTAAAGGGTAAGGTGATCGGAAAGGGGACATTGAAGGTTCAAGGTTTACCACAACTCGAGAGTGTTCTTCTTGTTGATGGATTAAATGTTCAAGGTTTACCATAACTCAAGTATGCCAGGAAATTGTTCAAGAAGTTTGAGCTGGAGAAAGCTACTCACAAAAGAACTGATGTTACTCACGTACAGATTACCAAGGATGAAGCTGGAACAAGTATGGACCAGACCTTGTACAAGAGTACGTCTGGAGGATGTTTCTTTCTGGGAAACAACATGGTGTCTTGGTTCAACAAGAAGCAAAACAATATCTCCCTATCTACTGCTAAGGCGAAATACATAGCTGCTGGAAGTTGTTGCACACATATGTTATGGATGAAACAGGTGTTTGAAGAGTATGATGTTGAACAAGATGTGATGACGCTTCGATGCAATAACCTGAACGCCATCAAAATAGCCAAGAATTCAATCGAACATTCCATAACAAATCACATCGACATAAGGCATCACTTCATTCAAGAGTTGGTTGAAAAGAAGGTGATTATTCTGAAGCACGTGTCGACTGAGAAGCACCATTCAGACATCTTCACTAAGTCCTTGGACAACTCGCACATTGAAACACTTAGATCCTCTCTGGGTCTATGTGTTATTGACAACTAATTGTTCCAGATTATGTTGGTCAGCCAGGTGTTCAAAGTCAAATTTTGAAGGGCTGACATAAGGAGGTTGGAACAAGCTGAGGAAACAAGTTGAACAGACCGAGACATGCGGTGTAATGAGCTAAACGACTAGAATAACTGATGAGTCGAGTTTTTGACTCATTAAATGCCATATTTCACTATAGCTTTGAGTCGTTTCCAATATTATTTGATGTCATTTGACCCTTTCCTTTCACAATTCAGGTACAAAATGATACCTTATGGAATTCGAGACCTCAATATCAAGATTGGTTGAAAAATAGAAGTTTCGGCGCAAAATAGGGAGTTTCGGAGCAAAATAGGACATATTGACATTTCCCACTTAGTTTGCACTATTAGGGCGCATACAGTGTCCGATATGGTGTATCTTTAGCTTGTTGGAAAGCTAACTTAAAGGGATACAACTTTCTAGTTTACGCCAAGACCAAATTCGGACGTTAAGACCACGAAAAAGCCCTGGGAAGTGTCAATCGGTCGACTGAAATCAGCCAGCCGACCGACTGGAATAAAACTTCAAAAGCTGTCCAGATTTTACACAACCAGTCGACCGACTAGATCAAAAACACAGAAACTTCAATTTCGGAGGTATAATAGAAGGAGAGGTTTTAGACCTAAGTGTGGGTTTTCAGAGAGAAATAGTGTGAGAAAAAGGCTAAGGAAGGCTCACCATCATCAAAGGATTGCTTGGGGGAGAAGAGAGAAGATCAAGGAAGGAATCTAGAGCTTGCACAACGTCTCCATCTTGGGTTTTCTCTACTCATATTTTCTCTCTCTTGTTGTTTTGAAATGAAAACATGTAACATGATGATGTGTGAGTAGTCCTTGTGTTTTGAGTTTCCTATGACTCTCCTTGGTACTCTTTGATCATAAATATACATTGATATTCATATGGATG
Source organism: Rhodiola chrysanthemifolia (assembly GCA_033675395.1). Taxonomy (NCBI): domain Eukaryota; kingdom Viridiplantae; phylum Streptophyta; class Magnoliopsida; order Saxifragales; family Crassulaceae; genus Rhodiola; species Rhodiola chrysanthemifolia. Next base: position 47,283,801 of record CM066205.1, read on the forward strand.
ATTGTTGATTTCATTTTTCTCTTGTGTTATGAATGTTATGCACTCTAGGTGTTTGATGAAATGCCTAAGTGACTTGGACTAAAACTTGAACCTAGGACTTGGAACCCCTAGAGAATAGTTATAGGATGGAGAAAATGATCTATATCTTAAATCATGCAAATGAACCTTAGGATATGGATGCTTGACTAAGGATTGAATGTTTAATTCAATGGAGTTAGTCATTGAGCGAATCATCAATTAATCCCATCGAATGGTGTCAATTTCATGTTCACTATGCACTTTATACATGTCATGTTACTAAGTGTTTGATAAAATGCCTAAGTAACATGTTGAATCTTAAAACTAGACCTAAGAATCTAACGACCTTAGGGATAGTTTGGATAATAGAGAATATGATCCTATCTAGTGTACTACGGAAAGTAAACACATGCATTTATTGCCAACTAGTCCTTCATGCCTATTTCACTTATTACCTTAGGAAGCCATTTCAAGGATAATAGTGCTATAGAGTGAATCAATATCCTCTAATGAGTGAGGTTCAAATTAAGAGAGTTGGCTAGGGTTAGATTCACATGAGAATTGGTCTATCTTAGTCTAAGCTAGGTTTTCTACAATGCATGGGTAGGAAGTGAACTAGTGCGTATGTTCATTGCATTTATCTCCCACCCATAGGACAATAATGCAATGGAATGAACCGATATCCTCGAATTGAGTGAGGTTTCGAGCTAAGAAGGTTCTAAACTATTTGACTACCATGAAATGTTTGAATATCGTGTATGTGATCAATGAGAAATTGCCAAGGAGGGAAGTAACCCCTCGAAACACCCTTTTATCTATCTTCTATCGCTATTTATTCACCATTTAGGATTTAGACACACATTCTTCCTTTTTGGTTTAGAATAGCCGAACGGAAACACGATCTTACATAGTGCATGTGCTTGGCTTGCTCCTTTGGGTTCGACCCGGTCTTACCGGTCTTTATAAATGTTTTGACCTACTACATTCGATCCTCTCTTAATTGATACTATCCTAGAGGTGAAAAAGAATAGTTCGTCAAATGGTGGGACATGGAAGGAGTTAAATTGAAAAAGGCTAAGATTGCCAAGACTAGAACTAATTTATCCAAGGTGATTGTCGAGAAGAAATCAACGAAGGAAAACCCCAAGGCGACAAAGGAAGAATCTACGACAGTACAATCTAAATCGAAGGCAGAGGCAAATTTCATAGATGGAGGAGTGACCAAATCAAAGATGACAAAGAAAGTTCCGACTGTGAAATTGACAAAGATGAAGGAGGCACAAGTTGTTGGTGTAGTTATGAGCCCTAGCGAGAAGGAACTATCGAATCCAGTGGTGGATAAGGCAATGACAAAGAAGTCTATTACAGAGGTAAACCCTAAACTCTCGAAATCAGTTTCTATGTCTAATACTTCTATGAGAATCGCCCCAGTTTTAAGGTCTCGTGAGGAAGTAGTGATTGTGAAGTCGAAATTGGATGGTTCAACTAAAGGGGAGATTTGTCCATCTACTGGGACATCTTTTAGTCCCAAGCTGAAAGGGACTCATGTGAAGACTGTAGCACATAAGCCAGCACCATCGACGAAAGTTTTTCGAAAGGCTTACACGAAGGGAATAGTATCTGAGTCTGAAGAAGAGGTACCTGAAGTGGTTAAGAAATTAGAGAAGGTCGGTAAAGAAATTCCGAGTGCTGAGTTGCAGAAGGATGCCCCAGAGGAAGGAACATGCTAGGTTCAAGAATCAGATACTGAGGAACAAGTTGAGGTTATTACTGGTACTGATGGTGAAGAGTCACAATCTGATGGACAAGAGGATTTTCATGTTATTGTTGAAAAGACGGACTTCATGGAGGGTGAGGAACAAGCTGTTGTTCCAAATATTGCTGAAGCTGATGATGAGGTTTCACAAAATGAATCTAGCAAGTAAGATGACTCGCTTGATCAGTTACTACAGAAGATGTTGAGAAGGAGGAACCAACTGATGTTCCAGAAACTATGAAGTCATCTGAACAAGTGGAAGTTATTCAGGAAGTGGTGTCGTTTGCAGTTGAACATGCTGCTCATGACAAGCTACCTCAAAAGAAGAAAAAGACCACCAATGCAGTATAAGTTGATGAACCAGCAGTTGTAACAGCTATGCAGATGGATGTTGATCAAGCTGAGGATGGTTCACATGAGGTGAAGTACTTACTGCACGAAGACAAGCAAGGTTGCAGGGGGAGAAAAGACTGAGAGAAAGAGGAAAGCAGTTGTGCTAGGAGTTGTTGTTGAAGGAGTCTGGTTCGTGTCAGAGGAACAAGCCAAGAAGTGGGACGTTGTGTAAAGAAGATCGGTTGTCCCAGAAAGGATCTTGGAAGCTGACAAGTACTCAGTCAAGGAGATTGTGAGCTTGCTCTAGGAGTTGGATTTATTTTCCTCAGTTACTATGGCAAAGCTATTCGTGGAACATGTTCTGAGAGAAGTCATAACAAATCTACCAGAGGTATTTGGATACATTGATAGTGAGGAGTATGTGAAGCTAAGCATAAGAATGAAGCAGATCACGATCACTTCATATGTGATCAATGACTACTATGGAGTAGCAGGTAGAGAAGTGGATCTAGCAAAGCCAGACTGGAACAAGATAGCTGCATTCATCATGACCTAGCATTCAGAGATCAAGATAAGTCAGGACAAGTTAACAGATGCTCCACATGTCCTAGTAGCTGATCGTAGGCACTTCAAGAGGAAACACATATATGATCTTGAAGGAGAAGTGCCAGGAGGTCTTAACCGAGTTGTTCAAGAGACATCCCTGCGAAGTGCCAGCACATCTACCAGCTTTGCAACAGTCACAATGAACACAGTGATAAATGATCTGGAGGAGGAGCTAGTCAGTACCAATAACATAGTACTCCAGCTGGTTGCACGGAGAAAGAAGGTCAGGGGTCTTTTGCGTGACCTAAGGTAGCCACAGGAAGAAGAGGTTGACAAAGATGAGGATGTTGAGTCTGACTGCTGATGCTTTGAGGTATCTTACTTGAACGCTACTTTTTGTGTTGTTGAACCCTCCTTGCTCATTTGTGGCAAAAGGGGGAAAGTTTCGGAGTTTGAAAGCTCCTTAAAAGATTCATATGTGCTTATATTGTTCAGAGTTTGAAACATCTTCAAATATTCGTTTGGTAGCAATTAGTTGGTAGCACAGCTTGGGAGTTTGAAACCTCCTTCAAAGATTCAACTGTAATAGTAGTACAGGTAGAATACAGGTAATAGTTTTGCCAAAAATGCCAAGGGGGAGATTGTTAGATCTTATGGCATGTCGTTTGGCAAAACTATGTGAAGTTGTTCAAGCTGTTGTACAAGAAAGAGTTCAAGGCCAGAGAGAGACAACCGACGTGGAACAAGTTCGACGCAGTAGATGTTTCCTAAAATAGATTAGGCAAGTCGGTGTTGTTACACATTGAAGATATGATGCAGATCTTGAAGTCGGTTGACGAAAATATATGGATGCGTATCTAAAAATCGGTTGAGAGATTTTAGGGAATACTTGCGCTTGAAGATTACTTGGCGAAGAAGATAATCAAAGAAGTTTCTTAAAACAAAGTTGAAGATATATTGAAGATTATCTACAAGAGAGATGCGCAAGGATTTAGGAAAGATTTTCTAAAAGATCATAGGCGATTGAAGATAGGAAACCGAGATACTTTAGGGTTTCTACCGCACTATATAATGAGGGCTGATGCATTCGAACTTCTCAGCACTCACGGAGATATTACTCATGCATATTCACTGAAGGGAGGTGGAGGCAAACGGTCGGTTATATTATCATTCCGATAAGATCACGGCGCTCAGAATTAGTCTGTACTAGTGCTCGACAGACTAATTACAGAACAACTTAACGATACACGCATTGTTACTGCTAATGCGCATTCTGCGAAAAGTGCTGATCTTCGTGGAAGATCATCTAGTGGAATCGGAGGTGAGGCTCTGATCTAGGGGGATAGCCTAGTTACCAATTACTAGAGTGTTTGAGGCTCCGGCAGTTTAAGAGGGATTCTGTAAACGTAAGCTTCTGTACTCTAAACTCAATATTAGTGAATTGCTTTCCACCGGGCTAAGGAGACAGCCCTCCAGACGTAGACTCGTTAACGCCGAACTGGGTAACAACTTTGTGTGTCGTTTATTTTCCGCACTGCACTTAGTTTTGCACAAGTTGTTCTAGATATTGTTCTATACTCGACTAGAATAACACCTCAACATACACGGGAAGATTTCAGAGCAGAACCGATGCATAAGTCCTCCCAGAACCGACGCATAATGTCTTGTCTATAGTAGTGTCATGACACCCAACACCCAAATTGCCCATAAGATTTATTGGTTGTGTAGTCACTGCCGTGACACTTTGGACAGTAATGGTAGTCTTTGCCTCTGCGCAAATTTCCAAATATAAACAGGAAATTCGAGCCAAATTATATGTGTGCTTGATTCTGGAGATTCTTAGACATAGTTTGGAGAAGAATAGCGACAAGAACGTCAAGAGAGATTCAAAATGCAACGAGGCAATTCGTCAACACGGCTCCCTCGTCCTTGATCCTTAAATACATTATTCTTGGTTGCTTTTATCATGAGTAGTTGGCAGGCGCCTTATCCCGGAATCTTACGAGATCTTGTGCTTGTACCTAACTCTTCATATGATTTATAAAAACGTTTTCGTTATTACAATTTGAGTATTCAATTCCATTATATTATCGAGATAAAATCTTTTTAAGTTTGATAAATTGACAAATGTCGGGGGAAGACAAAACGAAGAGGTAATGAGGACATGTCTCGTGGTGCAGCAAGGAATTTCCGGAGTTGCCTCCGACAATCAAGCTGTTGAACAAGTATGGAAAATGAACTGGAGAATTTAGTAGACTGCCAATCCCATTGCGTGCCCTTATGAAGCATGGGACAGTGTTTAGTACCATATTTGTGTGTCTCCCTGTTCCATCATTTTGGGATGAGGATGAACTTGCACATTTGTTATTGTGGGCAGCAACTTTTACTCTGTTTCCTTCTATATTTATCATCAACCATCCTTTATGAAGTCTTTTTTATTATTATTATTATATATTTTTGTCATCTTCCATATCGTATTTATGTCATTTATAATGCAAATGGATGTACATTTCGGCAACCAATACATGATATAAAAAAAATTAATTTTTATTAGCTCAACTGGTAAAACTCTATTTTATTAAATTTGTAGAGTTCGGTTCCGGTGAGAAGTGGTAGTTACGGTGAGAAATGAGAACTAGTACATTATTCGTACCTTTTCAAAGGATTCTTCGTAGCTTCATGTATTTGCATGGTACGAAGAAACCTTTGAAAATGTACGAATAATATACTGCTACGAAGAATTATTTGAAAAGGTACAAATTATGTAATTTAATGTAATTTAATTAAATCTAATTAAATCTAATCCTAACCATTGATAACAAAGATGAACAATTGAGATTAGTTCTTATTTCTCCTCACCGTAACTACCACTTCTCATGTGATCTTTACTCTAAATTTGTATACTATATCCAAAATTGTTTCTGATTATCGAGTAAAATGACGGAATTTCCATCAACAATAGAAACAAAAGAAAGTAACAAATATCTAAGGACGTAAGAAACAAAGCAACTGAAGATTGGGGATTTGGATCGATTCGGAATCTGAGCAGCGATAAGATCAGCATCAGCAGATTGATCCATTGAGCGACGACCACTCAGTTAATATTACTGTTGAAATATATTTGTGTAATTGGAGGATTTGTCGTCGTCGTCGATTTTTTGGTGGCCGGTTGATTTTTAGGGTTTTTCCGAGGACGGAGTTGGATGATGAGCTGGAGAAGAGTTGCGAGGTCCGCTCAGGCTTTAACCGCCCATTCGCTACTCTTTCTTTTCACGCTGCTACTCGCTCTTAAGCTCCACGGGACTCTCTCCTCCTACTCCTGGTGGTCAGTTTTCCATTACCCTAGTTTTTCAGTTGTTACTACTTTTTCATTTCTTGTAGCTGAACAGCGTTTTAGAAAAATAGGAATTGTATGAGTGCGTTGTCTTCTATTCCATGTTTGTGAGAAATTCACTAAATTCATTATAGTTGTGTATGCTAGTTAGAGTCTGAGCACAATAGTTAAAAACAAGTGTGACATGTGGTTGATGATTGACAAGTTATGTTGATTACTTAGTTATTATTTGCAGGATCATCTTTTTCCCGCTTTGGCTATTTCATGCTGTTGTTGCTCGAGGAAGGTTTTCTCTACCTGCCCCATCAGTACCTCATGATCGACATGTATGTTGTTACTTCTTACAGTGAAATTTATTTCCTGTGTATTGACCTTTTTTGAACCGTATTTTGGTTTTTGTTTCTTCTAGTGGGCTCCTTGTCATGCTGTTGTGGCAACACCACTCCTCGTCTCGTTTGAATTGCTTCTTTGCATATATCTTGAAAGTATTTATGGTAACGTTCTTTCAGCATTTGCGTTACAGTTTCATTTTTGAATGGTTACCGGTGGTTATTACTTGGTTCTTGGAAAAACCCTATTGAAGTAATTACATAGCTTATTTGTGATCTTTTCACCTCACTTGATTTAGCTAATGAATTATGGCTTACTTGATTTATACTTTGCAGCACATAGTTTTGCAGCTGTCAGTTTGAAAATCGTATTCCTTCCTTTGCTGATTTTTGAAGTAATTGTCCTGATTGACAATTTCAGGTACTGGCTCTCCTCTGACAACTATTTTTGTCTAACCTGCTTTAATCATTTTTATTGATGGTTTCTGAGGTTTTATGGTATTTATGCTAGTCTATGAGCTAATATCGCTTCTATCTTTCACTTCTTCTTTCACCATCTCTTTTCCTGGTATGATAATTGCATTGAACTGTCTCACGATACTTAGATACACCACCAATCATGCATGTATTGGAAAAAAATTAGATTTATTGTATGTCAAAATCAATGCTTTCTAGACCTCAACTCCAAACACAGGGATGTCATCCATTGACTTATGCCTAACGGTTTATAGTAATGCTGAACCATTATGCTTGTACGCAGTGCCCCAGAATCCCAGATTATACCTAGGCCTCTCTCAGTTTCCATCGAGTTTTTCATTTTTATTATCAAATAAGCCAGACTAGTTCCAAGCCTTTAGACTCGCTCACTACAATTTTGAGGTTTCATATTGAATTCATTATCCCACTCATTCTTAAGTAGAAAATGTGAATATATAATGGCCCTTGTTATTCTAATGTTTACAAGTTACAAGTACAACTACCCCGGGCTCTTATTATATGACTTTCTATCGCAGAATGTGCAAAGCATTGATGCCTGGCGATGAAGAAAGTATTAGTGATGAAGCAATATGGGAGACACTTCCGGTTGGTATTCACTATTTATTTATTTTTTCGTTTCCTTTTGGTTTGAGGTCGAAGAGTCGTATTGAAGAGGTTGAATCTTATCTTTCTAAGAAATACGGAGCTCATGTATCTCTTTTTATTGGAATCGATACAGATTTCATGCATTAGTTTTTGATACTTGTAGAGGAAACACTTTCCTATGCCACCTCCATTTGAGAGTTGCAACATTGTTTTTGTGATCTAGGGATTGGTACGTAGTTTTCTTTTTCATATTTTTTCCATGCTAGGGCCTAGGAAGTAGGATATACATCGGGCCCTTTGTGCTTGTTGTGTATATTCTTTGTTAGTCGCAGTGTCAGAAGTCTGTGAATGAAACCTAATGTGTACCTGAAAGTATGTTGGAGAGTTCAGCACGCAATAGTGAAGCTAGGCAGTACGTCCGTATTGGTCTTTGAGCACATGGTGACAACTATTTTTTGTTGACATTTATAGCATTTCTGGGTTGCGATATCCATGGTTTTCTTTGTTGCAGCGACGGTCTTCACCCTATTAAAGCTATGTGGTAATATTTCTATCCTAAATTATATTTACTTTTCTATTTTAATCTATATTACTAACACTCATTGTTATTGAAATGGCAAAGTTGTTCCCATTTGATGTCTAGCTGTAGGCATAATCAGTATCTTTTTTTAATGTACTTGTACTTCAACATCTGCTCGTACTATTATCATTGATAAGAAACTTATGTGCTTGATATTTGTTAAGAATAGAGCAATTTGTTATTGATTGCAAATTAATCAACCTTTATGTAGCATAAATACAGAAAAGATAAGTACACAGTCACATATATTGATGTAACCATATGTCTTTCAGTCTCCCTCAAACTCATGGCGAGTCAACTACTAAGAGTTTGGAAAGCTACGAACTTTGTTTTGCTTCGGGTATGCGCTAGCGTGAAGAAAATTGTGGCGGTGTAGTAGGTTAATGGGCCTTTTTACACAATACAAAAATAATTTTTACATATAGTTAAGATGCATCTTCGAATCTACATTTGACACGTGTCTCGCTACCGAAGTCAAACTTGGCAGATTTATGACTTTTTGCATTTTTGAAAATTCAAGTGGGACAGGTGTCAGCACCATGCATTTTAAAAGATGCAGTTTGGGTTCTCAGGTTCTCGAAATATAGAGTTCTCATTTGAGCGCTTCTCAAATCGTATATATATTAGATAAGAATCAAATATTACTGATGTATCATGTCTAACAATAATAAGTATTCACTAATTTAAATAAACTAACATGGATCGGTAACTTGTATTTCTGCTGATTTCTGACATGTATCGAAAGTTTCTTCTTGTATTTTTTTGAAATGTGTCTTCTTCAACATAACGCTGCAGGTGATGTAGGTGCCCTTGGTTGGTGGGATTTGTTTATAAATTTTGGGTATGGCTTGTGTACATCCTTGCATAACTTTTATTATATGATACCATGTCTTTCTCTGTCAATGTAGACTAGAAAGTTATTTCTACATTACATGACCCGTCACAATAATATTTGAGATTCTTTTTCGTAGCCTATGTTTTGATATACAATTTGAGGTCATTTTGTTTGTGTGCCTAAATAGTGTTCTAGTTGCCCTTAATAATGTATCGTCTATTGATGCCAAAATATTTCTGATGCATTACTAGGACCTTTTCCATATGAATATTTAGTTATTATAAACAGACAGTTCGAGCGCTTTGATACCATTTAGGGTGCACCACTTTTTCTATTTGTTCATGTAAATAGCTTATAAATGGACACCTTGGATATTTTTCCATTACCATTTTATTATATATCTAGTATCTGTATGATTGAATGCTCATTTAAACTCTCTTTTTTTTTTGCTGCAGAATTGCTGAGTGCTTTGCCTTTCTTGTATGTACAAAATGGTCAAATCCAATTATCCATAGGAGGTCTCGTGGTAGAGAAGCTAGTGCACCCTCTTCATCGATTAGATATCTTGATTGGAACAGCGGCTTAGTTGTTTCTTCAGAGGAGGAGCTTGAGCAGCAGGACCGTATTTGTGGCCTTCAAGACATTGGGGGTCATATAATTAAGATACCAATAATTGGGTTTCAGGTTCTTCTCTGTATGCATTTAGAGGTAAGAATTCCATGCATTTGTTTTACCTGCTGGATAGCTTACCTGAAATCAGCCCTCATAAGCACTATTGTATGTGTTTGATCATTGCAGGGCACACCTCCTAGTGCTACAGACATCCCTGTTCCAGTGCTTTTTACTCCACTTTTTCTACTACAAGGTGCAGGTGTTCTCTTTGCTGCCTCCAGATTGGTGGAGAAGATTATTTTGTTGCTTCATAGCGGGTCTGGAACAGGGCTGTATTTTACAATTTCTTCACGAGTTAATGACTGCTTTGGATTTTTGCACCGTGGCTCTAGGTTTGCATCTATTTTTATCAGGTGAAGTTGGGTACACTATGTTTGTGCTGTAGTAAATCCACATCACGATATTCTTATATGCAGGCTACTGGGATGGTGGTCCATTGATGAAGCTAGTAGAGAAGAGCAGGCCAGGCTTTTCCATGACAGCGCTACTGGGTTAGTTTTATAAGCTCGTGATGAATGAATAATGATAGTATTATTCAGGTTTACCTGCAAGTTGTAATGATGGATCTTTGATGTTTGTAATTTGAACAAAGAACAAACCGTAGGTGACTTTCAGGAAACACAGACACTTGCATAGAGTAAATAAGATTACAATCTGTCGCATATTTTTAATCGCTGCAGTACATCTTCCGTTCCACTTCTGTTTTAGTCGATAAGCATTGTACTCATAATATTGAATAGATTGCTTGAAGTGCTTAAAGGAAAGCCTTGTTACTACATCTCTCCTCAACTTAAGTACTAGGATAAATGTCATCAGCCTCTACAGTCACGTACAGTTTTAGGCGGTGTATTGCTTAAAATTGAGAAAATTGAAGAATCCATTACCCTTTAACCTCTTTTTCATATATTTTGCAGCTACAACACTTTCTGTGGCTACCCGCCTGAAATAGTTAAAAAGATGCCCAAAAAGGACCTTGCTGAAGAGGTAATCAAATGAGCCTGTTCAAGTTGCTTTGAAGTTATAGGAAGCCTATTCACATAGCTATTCTACGATTCAGTTGAGTGGTGATGTTTTTCATAATGCTTATCTGGTTTCTGCTTTGAACAGGTTTGGAGGCTCCAAGCGGCTTTAGGCGAACAAACAGAAATAACGAAATATAGCCAGCTGGAATATGAAAGACTTCAAAATGTACGTCCTTGAGTTACCCTCTTTGGGCAAAAAATCAGAATATGAGTCGTAAAATAAATAGTTACACATAAGATTGATCTGTTTTTTTTATAACAATTGGTTTCCATTTGTTTTAAAATTAGTATCAGTATTTGGTCTGCAAATTAATTAGGATTTGTTTCACATAAAGAAACACGAAATATTTGAGGTGCGTTTAATTTTTTCAGGAAAAAGTGCTGTGCAGGGTGTGCTTTGAAGGAGAAATTGGTGTTGTCCTGCTTCCATGCAGGCATCGCATTCTTTGTAGGTACAGATACTAGAAGTCTTTTTTCTTCTCAATATATACCTTTATTATGCGGTGCGCATTTATTAATTTCAACTGGTGTATTTGCAGCTCCTGCTGTGAGAAGTGTAAAAAATGCCCCATATGCCGTGTCACAATTGAAGAGCGCCTGCCTGTTTATGACGTATAAAAGCGCCAGGTATCTTAAAGAGACCATGAAGTTTCAAACATATATCTATAGGACATGACAAAGGTCGTAAGTAGAAACCCTAATTGTTGGACATCCTGACAAGGTAGATGGACGGAACATCCTGATAGTTGTCATATTGTACATATGGTAATCAGCTAAATTGTGTGTGTATATATATAGGTTGCCCTCCCTTCTTCTTCTTTTTACTCGTATGTTCTCTATTTTGATGCAATCTAGTTAACTGAGTGTGCCCAGGCATGATAAAGTAGATTCATATAGAACATATATACTTCTGATCAAACTGTGAAATTGGAGGGTTGCACTAAATTATGTAGGCTGAATTTTGTTAGAACATACTATCATACCAAACTCTGGTTCTCCACCAATTTGCTGCTACATTTGCGCAAAGAGCGTATTTATAAATTGTGACATGGTGAGTTTGGTCATGCAAGAGGAAACTACACTGGGCGGAAAGAAGGAAATTCTTTTTCCTCTACTTTCAGTTTGGGGTATCAGGAATTTGGCTCTTGAAATTTCAGCCCAGTTTGGGGTTTCAAACCCTATTTATAGCTATCCGGACCTATTGGTACTTCTGTACAATGACACTCCTGGGAATTGGGAAGACAAGGAAGAGATGGAAGTGCAAAGCTCAAAAGTTCCTGCCTTATTTTATTATTACAGAAGAGTGCTACAACTTGGAGATGGTGAGGATTACGGGTCTTGGCCTAATAGGCCAAAAGTCTAGCCTATATTGTAGTTGCCCACTTACAGTCCAGCCTTAAGTGGGTCGGGCTATGATTTTATATTTTTGGCCTAGTCTGGTCTCGAGGTCCGTCCTAGTTTTGGCCCGAATTGAAAAGCCCAGCTCTTAAATTCGGAAACAAGCCTAGCCCGATGTAACATTAATGCATGTATATGACACTAAAACAAAATATATGTTACTACATAACAATGAAGAGGAGATGCTGCTTCAAGGATTGCGCGGAATGCTTGCCTCTTTGATAGACTTGATTTCTTACCAATCTTATTTTTGATCTTTTTATGGTATATAACCATTGTGGAGGCTATTCTTTTGACAAACAATGTGTAGTCTTTAGCATGGGAAACAGTTGTATTCATTTTTATATAACAAGACTTTTTCAATCCGACCTGGTGTTATATCGACTAGTCCGGCCTCACTCACAGACATGTTAAATATATAACCATGGGCGGCCTTAAGGCTACGAAAATATGATCAGGTTTGGCCTGGCTCGGTCCACATCACTTTACATTGTGGGCTTAGGCTTAATAAAGTCCGATGTCTTATTTTTTTGGGCTAGGTTAGCCCTGCCCGGCGTATTGGAAAGACCTAATGAGGAGTCAGTTGTGGAAGATGCTGAAACTCAAGCTGGAATTTATTTTATTTTTGATAAGTAAAGCTGGAATTTATTAAAATTAAACATACCGAAACAAGGAGTAAAATTTCAGAGTGTTTTGTGATAGAAGGATAGGCACAGGTGTATAGCTGTATTATGTTGCAGAGTGTTGCCCTTATCTGCCGGTTTTTGTGGTGTCTCAGTTATGAAGACTTCATTCATATAACCACCGCCTTCCTTACTCATCAAAAAAAAAACAAGTCAACTGATCTCACTTCAAATAACTAAAAACTACTCACAATTCTCCATCAATGTAAAAATGCGCAAGTATTAGAACAAAACAGAGTCCATATTTACGAGCCTCTGTCACTATATTTTTACACGTCTAGTACATAGTTTTAGAGACAACATTTTCATCTGTTCTTCCATTCTGCTATGGAGTTCTCTGATACAGACATACACTCTGTGAACAGATAAACCGAGTCTCAAACAACTAATGAAGTTAATCTCCCAATTCAAAAGGAGGAGACAACTATTGACATTTACACACGCCACATCCTTTACTGAAACGGAATGAAGTTCCTTTCGGTATTTCACAAGGGTCTCCCCTATTGCATACTTGTAGTCCCTAATTTTTCTTTGGTTATCTGTTTTTTTCGTAGAGATGGCTTTGTCAATGGTCCTACGAGCAATAGGCGAGACATGACATAAGCCAAGAGTTCTTCATGATGAGAAAATGTGAAGTCCAAGTGGGCATATTCATACTCGTTGTAAGAGACTTCTACACCTCCGTTTTTCATCAACCTATAGTGCTTTTTCACCATAGATGGTCGAATAACCTTGTCCTTCTTTCCAGCCACCAAATCAACTGGAATGTCAATAAGCCCATAGTATTCGCCAAGATCAATAGGCTCTGGGGATCCGTACACCCTCATGTTTGCAGAGGGGCTTCCATAGTCATACATTATGAATTTCTTTGCATGCTTTATCTGAGCGAGGTGTTGCGCCACGCGAAATGAGACACCAGGCATGTCATTCATATTATAATGAGATATTCCGAGCACTCCAACCCAATTTGAACTGTCACCGCCTACCACGTAACTCATTAGTGTTTGCACCAATCCTCCCACAGCAGGGTAATTGTGAAAGTCTCGAGCCAACTTGTTCAAGAGCATGCGGAAGAATCTTGTAGGGATGTAGAATGCAGGAATTATGAGTGCTAAGAGAGGAGCCAGCCAAAGAAAAATATACTCCACCAAGGTGAACATGATGCTAGAATCGTCATGAAATCCAGCAGGTGACAATAAGATCAGTCTTGAAATCCTATGAGGTAAGTTCTCCATCCGATGAGTAATAATGTACATCAGAATAGCAGCTCCTCCTAAGCTGTGGCAAATAGCACACAGTCTGTAAGGCTGCTCATCATTAGTTCCTTCCTGGGAGTCTGTCTGAGAGTTTCCTAGTTCAGAAACTTTAATTTGATGAATCTTGTCTATTATTGCAGGAATGTCCTCAGTCGCATGCTCATTTATAGAGTAATTCCAATACCTGAGTGATTGCATTTGTAAGGACAGTTTAACTAATACAAAAAAATTCCAGTGCGAGGAATGAACACTAATAAACCTGTTACCGCATCATTTCCAACTTTCCATGACATTGACATATTACTAAAGATGTGTCAACGGAAAATTCATTTGCATAAAAACTTACTGTCGCGATGAGATGTTCTTGTTCACATGCTCTCTGGATACCAGACCTCGAAAATTTCCAAGATAAACATCATAGCCTGCCATATATATGAATGATGTGAACCCATGTTAACTAAAAATTCTGATGATATGAATATTATTCACTAGCATTGTTCTTTCAGAACACTTGATACCTTGATCATATGCAGCAAAAGCTGGAGAACCAACAACTCCATTGGACACCCATCTGAAAATGTAGTGAAGATATAAATTCAATGCTAATGACTTTACAGATGGCGTCATTATCAGCATCGGTCATGTCAGCCATAGCCTGTATGATGTATCTGGAAATGTGGTAAGCTAACATCTACTCCTACTCCTACCAGTGCATACTGAAAACAATGAAAGATGTCTTCAGTCTTCACTGACATAAACTATACCATATCAAACCATGTTACTGACTATGAATCCACAAGCATCTTTTGAGATTATAACAATAGTTCTCAAGTAATGAAAAAAAAAACATCGATATGCCACACTCGTCTTTATGCAGCTGAACTGATAGGCAGTCATGCATCTCCTCTGACAATCGAGTAAGTAATTACTAAAAGTATAACTCACCCCATAGATGAATCCATTATGCCATGTTGTAGGTAAACAACCTTTTTGGAATCACGTCTGAAGAAAAGTGAACAATTACTTCCGTCAGCTATCACTGTCAGACGAATAGTGAACTTCAAGCATATAGAGAACCTTACTAAGATCTGCACTTAATTACCTAGGAATTCTTTCCAAAAGGAGAACATAACCATCGGAAGTTTCAACTCGAATTGCTTCATATGGGTACCTATATTAATGAATCCATGCATGCACTAAGGACATGTGGAAAAAGTTGATAACTGATAATGCATGTGTGATGATTTTGAGACTACATGTACCCAAGCTCTGTAATGACATCCTCGCAAGTTCTGGCATCTGTATTCATCGACTCAAAATTTGTAGTCCTTTCTGTGGGGCTAGTATCATTACTGCCAAGGGTAGCTGTCGGGACGGAAACCACTGGCTCTCCATCAGAACATTCATCATAAATAGGCCTTTGGTAGGAATGTGATCCGAACAATATTTTAAATGTTTCTAATGGTGAAAAAACAACATGTGCAGCCTTGTGAAAAACATCAAATACTGACTCTATGATTATCTCAGTTGCGACATGAAGATCCTGCAGGGTATAAGATTACATTGAGAAAAGAACCTATTTCAACTCTCAATTGAAAATCTAGAGTAGGCAATTAGACATATACAATGTAGGCGACTAACTGACCTCAATGATCCCACGCCTTCTATCAGTTGTGCGTTGTATTATATGGTCTTTCAGGCCATGTGCCTTTTTGATGGAGTGTATATGAGAATGTCGCGGACTCTCAGCAGTATAAGAGGGCCTAGAGCCTCCTCTGATTAATATACGGAAGAAATAGAAAGGAATCCCAATCAAGATCTTTGCAGGAAGCAGAAGCCACAGTAATATGAATCTAATCCAATGAGTAGCCCTTCTATCATGGCGAGAAAAACTACTTGTCCGAGAGACTCTGGAACTGTGTGACGACGGTGATGCAGGATATATGTCTTCATCACTGTAATCTCCATCAGATGAGACACTGGATGAATCATCTGAATCTACAGAGAGGTGATGGATGAACTCGTTGAATGATGATACGCCACTGCCAGAATTACACAAACATCATATGTTACATGAAAAGCTAAAATGTTTCATAAAGTTTGTGAACTTAGCAGAAAGCCAAAAGAAGCATTGAAGCAAAGGTAGTCAGCTAAAAAGTAGTAAGACAGTGAGGGCAAGCCACTCAATGCATATGCTACACCAACGGGTGCTTAGAAGTAGTAAGACAGTGAGGGCAAGCCACAGAAATATGTTTCGTTTGGGGTTACAGGTTTCTTTTTAATATGAAGATGTGGATGACACACACCATCTTAACTCTTAAGATTTCCCGAAACTGGTAAGATACAGCACATATAATATAACTGGCCAGAATAATGCAATAACTAGAAAACAGATTTGGGCCTTCATAGTTCATATCTAAGATAAAACACTCAGCCCAGGAATATTTGACCACTCTATAATAATACTCCAAACAGTTCGCTCTCTTGTCTGATACAATAATCTTGAGCAGCAACACAACTGATGAGGGCTAGAGAGAAGAAATCATGATTATCAGGTTTATAAAGCCCTTTTGGGAAAAGGCACATTACGGGTCTTATGAAGTAGTGTAAAGGCTTAGTCAAATTAAGACACGTTAAGAGTTGAGCACAAAGTGTAAACCCCAAAGCTACTGCATTTTACTCTATGCATAAAAACAGCTGATGAGGGTGGAACCTTAAATGATTCAGCAACAATACCCTTAAGTAGCTAAAACTTACTTATCCATCCAGCGAGGAAGATGTGGCCCGCGAAATGATGGTTTGAGCTCCCAGCCATGTATCCCCTCAAGGATAGAAGTCTTCCCAGGCAGGAAGGTCAATAGAAGTGCTGAAATCCCATTTATTAGCCTTGCAATATTGTTCAAAGACTCGTAGGTGAATGTCTTCACTGACCTGGAAGCCAATACAAGAATGCTCATCAGTATGATAGCACTTAAAATCGAGCAACATGTCACCAGTAAAATGTAGAGAACTCAGTTCATATACAGATATGTCTATCAATCAATAATAAGGAATAAGTTGTAAACTGCGTATAAGGGCAACAAAACTTGAACCAAACACTGCCTAGCTGAATCAAGAAGTAATGCAACTTGGAATAATATGGGAGGAGAACTGAATTTGTGTCTGGCGACCTGACATGGGCGAATGTGTAGGAACAAAGCAATCAAATGTAACTAAATAGGCCCGGGAATGACCAATTATCACTGAAGTAACTACCACCATAGAACATATTTACCAGCCAATAATAAACATGCTCCTAACGATCTTTTTAGATCAAATTATTGAGTAAACTTTGAAGGTAAAAACGTGCTTGCACATGTTCATAACTGATGAAGCGCTGTCGAAATTAAATCATCCAATACTCCAATATTCTAGTGCAGTTGATTCAAAGACATATTGACCAATATGAAACTGATGATTTTAAGTTTTTTTTTAAGACTCGAAGGAAGAAAAGGAAGCGAATCAAAAACAAAAACTTCATTGTCCCATGTATGTAATGTGAGGCCTCGATTTTTCCGTTTCAATCACAGTTCTAGCTTCATCAACAACAACAACACCATCATCATTGGAATCATCTAAAGACTAATTACATAGTACAACTAACCCCAGAACTAGCGAATTTCATATCAGCTGACAGCTACTCCCTAAATCTCACAATTATGCAAATGACGGCAAGGACTCCACCTCATCTTCTCATCACACAAGCCTCAGCAAGATCATAATGATTGCTGGTATTGTATAATTCAAACAAAGTACCAATCAACATCCAACTGGATATTCAACCCTTTCAAATCCCTTATATTTACACCTAATTAATTCTCACATAGAGAAAAAAGATCAAATTCGTAGGTCAAGGAAAATACCAAACATCAAAGCTTCCTCATCCCAGCTCCAATAAACCACACCAAACCCCAAACCAAACGAAATATATACTTAGAGAAGGAAAAAAAATCGCCGATCAAAGCAGCAAATATCTCAACACAATCAAAGCGGGAAAGTCCAACACAATCGGCATACGAATCAGACAAATCAGTTAGGTTAAGGATAAGGAGAGAAAAAAAAAAAGAAGAAGAAGAAGAAAACTCACTCTTTAGCGACCGCGAGGACATTGTCGACGAGTCGTTGCATCATAGATTCACGCGCAGCAAATTCGAAAAGGAAGCGGAAGATTGAAAACGGCTGGATGGATTGGTTAGAGAGAAAGAAGGAGAAGATGAAGGCGTTAAAGGAGGAGGAGTCAGACAATACACGTAGCCGAAGCGGTCTGTCTGCGTACCACGTGGCGGATGACTATTGGATAAAGTTTGGGATGAGGAGTCGGCAGATTTGGTGAAAGCCGAATAATAGTTCACGGCGAGTTGGCTTTGGGGGAGAAGGCGAGGAATATAATTGAGGCTTTTTATAGATGGATGGATTCATTGAGCGTGTCAAATTTTATCCCTACTTTCAAATTTACTCGCTGGACTGGATATACACACACAAAAAAAAAAAAAAACTGTGGACAAAGATTTCCATTATTTCCGATAAACACGAATTCCAGAAAGGAAGAAAAAAAAAATCTAATTTCAAAAGTTACTTATAATATAAAAAATATATCTTACCATTCGAGTGAACGGGAGCACTCAGTTGAGGCAGGATTGGTAGAATGAGGCACGTGAGGCACGATCTGGGCCACTCATTGTGTTGAATTGAGCCGTCATTTGCGTTCACACTACGAAGTAGTGGGTTTTACTATTTAGACACGTGGCGCGCCCACAAAGCACGGAGGTTAGATGTGTGGCTCAGATCGTGCCTCACTTGCCTCATTCTAATTTTGGTGCCTCATTTGATCGCTTCTCCGAGTGAACGTATCATATACTTAAAATAAACTCATAGTAGTGATGCCATTTTTTGTCTTAAAAAAGATTTTTTAATCAAGAACATGTCTTAATAACTCGTGAGAAAAATGTGAAAAGAAAGAAACGAGTTTGAGCCGTTTTTTTATTCTAAGAAAGAGACTAGCATTACTATGTTGAAATTCAGTGATATAGTTTTATAGTTCCATTGTGATTCAAAAGCTTAAGTGATGGCCGGATCTTAGTTCCATAGAACCATATAAGCTAGTACATGTCTCATTTACCATGGTGATGTGTGACTATAAAAATGATAGAGGCGGGCCAATAACTAGTTAAAACAACAAATGTGCATTTCAATATTTGCAACTACTAGGGGTGGAAAATGATATATGTTTAGTGATCCCAACCATTGTGATATAATACCGTAAACAAGTGTAGAAATTTTCTGCCTTATATATATATATGCACTGAAAAGTATTGCAGTGTTTATAAAATAGTAAAGGTTTGCGTACTGTATTTGCTCATTGCTTCTTCCAGTTCCTCGCCTTGTAATCAGCAACCAACAATATTATAAGACTATGAATGATGAGGTGGTATCTTGTGTTGCATATTACTAGGAGAAAGCAAATTCTGCCACCAAAGCCAAATGGTCACTACCCACTTCCTGCAAACATTAAAATAACTTCAATAATTTATTTGCCGAATTTTCTTTTATTATATTAGAGAGGCAAGTAATGTGACTTGTCTTTATGGAAACTCCTTGATTTGTGCATCAAATGTTAATTATCACTGCTAACGATTAATGAAATTCTGAAATCCCATGATCCGCGCTTTCTGTACCCATGCATTTTTTTTCCCAGACTGTAGCAAGAAATATATATATACGATAAAGAAGAGTTTTTTTGGTGGTGCCTGACCACTTATGAATCAAAAAAATAGAAAAGAAGAGAGATAAATTACAGGCGATGTGGAATCAGAGAGTTATTTCTTTGGGGAGGGTACCTTGGATGGGAGGCCACCAGTCGTCCTTAGAGCATCTATGGAAACAGTATCAAGAACTTTCATAGGAACTATGCCATCTGAATACCTAAAAAAAAAAAAAAGGAATGATCTGTTAAACAATTACCATGTTCTAGCCGACATCATTTCTGCCACTAAATTGATTTACTACAAACAGTTCAAAATATGAAATTACCATAAATAGTCAACTGTCCCTATGAACTTCGAGTGATAAGAAGTGGCTAAAGGTTCACAATTAGAATCTCTAGTTGAATCAGAACCCTGGATGATTTCCATTATTGTGGTGTCAGTTTGGCAAACCATGCACAGTAGTAATTCATTGGTAACTGACGGTAATAAAGAAATTCCATAACCTTGAGCATTGTGTACGTGCTTCTGAGCTTCAGAGGGTGCATAGCAACTCCTCTTTCAGTATCACCAGTAGCAGTTGTGAGTTCACTTTCAGTCCAAGTGTGCTTAAAATACCTATAAAGATCCACAAGTCTGATTAGCCACACCCTAACAACTGTCAGTAAGAGAAGAAAATTGGATTTACTGTATGATTGTGTAACAAAAGCCAATATACTGGTTCTGGCATGTTGTATAAAATTTAGTATAGTAAACCTAGAGGACAGTATATATAACACTTGACACCTTTTAAATGGTTCTAGCACATTAAGGTCCACCAAAGATGACTTAAACACAAGGGTCAAGTCAGGGCATTCTATGTGCAGACAAATTGAATGGGCTTCGCAGAATGCACATCAATGCATTGCAGATACTTCGGCCAAACATCAGTTATTGAGTGGGTCGTGACATGCTACAAACTAAACCCGTAAAGTATGATGAACATCATCCACAAATATAGATTGTCGAGCTACTAGACATTAGTAACGTCACTTTTCAGCTAACGGAATGCAGAATATCATAATCTACAACGACAAGTATAGCTTGCTTCCGCTTAAGCATTCAGAGGAGAAATTAATAATAAGGCAGATAAGCCCAACATATTTGCAATTTTACGGTGAAGCTTAAAAGTACCTCTCAATCAAATATAATGGATTTCTAAGAGCTCCTTTGATGCCTAAAACTTGATCAGGATGACATTTTCTCTGGGCGGATAACTCCCTTCTGTCATGTAGCATGACATTTAACTGCAGATAGACATTTTCTCAAGGCTTTCAATTGCTAATTTTTGGGCCATATGATATGTATAAAGCAGTTTACCTTGGATGTCGATAAGAACTTGTAAATAGCACTCTGCATTGAGCGCCACTAAATTTATCAGAATGACAGATATATTCTTACTCTAGGAAATAGGCAATAGCATACATTGGGAGTGATGTTGAAATCGCCTGCAAGTACAACAGGTACATTGCCCCACTTCTCTGACAGTGCGTGTGCTTTTGATGAGAGTAAACGAATCTGCAAATCAAATAGTTTCGCTCAAAAGAAACAGGGAAATCGACCATAACTGAACTCTCTAAACTCTAAAGTCTGTTTGTGAGACACGTATTAACTATTACTTACTTGGCCTAATTTCACATCACCACGGCTTGGGCGAAAAATGACATGAATGTTTCCGACTAATATTCGTCGAGTCTCATCATTACACATCTACCTGCAAGACGTTATATGAGAAACTAGAAGGCTATCCATATCACAAAGAACTGTACATTACATATCATCACATGTATGAATGAAATACAATTCAAAATGTATTCTGCAAACTGATTCTTCAATGCACCAGTACAGTAGTTATGCGGCAGTACAGGAAACAGCAATGGAAAAGCAGCAGCTTCTTCTTCTACTGGTGATTCTTCAAAGGAATCGATGGCAATCTGGTTATCAAATTTGATCGCGCTTTCCGAATTCGATATTTCGACCATTTAGATTAGCCGAGGGTTACACGAAATCCGAACAGGGATAATCAAATTGAACAATTTCTACTCTCGGCTAAAGATGTAGAAATCAAACTTAGGGTTTGATTATTTCAGTGTGTCTGATATCAGAATTACATCTGATATTTCTAGTATGGCAATCGGGTACGAGCACGAGACGCATCTCCGGCTGAGCAGCCGAGTCTTTGTACTCTGTGCACACATTAAGCCGCGCCCAATGAACACATTAATCCCGCGCCCAATGAACACATTATGCTGGACGCGCGCCGAGGAGTTGAAGTGTATGTAGGGCGCGATTAATCTGCAGAATCCAAGCGCCCTGCGTTCACTTTTGACTTTACCATCGCGCCTTATGTACACATTATTGTCGGCGCCCAAACACTTAATGTGTTCGTAGGGCCCGATTCTCACTGACTTCGACCCGACTTCGCTCGATTTCATCCCGAGTTGATTCATTTCATTAGGGTTCAATGCCCTAATAGGTTTAGGCATTTTTACCATGCTCATTAACCCTAAAATTACCAACACACTGATATAGTATATGAGCTTCTTGCAGTGGTCGCGGAGATCAGAACACAAAGTTACGATGGTACTAGGAAACAGTAACATATATATTTTAAACATGACTAAATGAAATCTTCAATTGAAGAAAAATATTACTCTCACACGTGGTATAGCCTAATCATAGTGAAAAAAAAGCCTTAATTATTTGTTATAATGAATACAATTTTCTAACAAAAATCAACTTAATGATTTGTGCCGATCACTTTTAGTCTTATATCCTTACAGTTCTCTATTTACTGTTCTCTTGCGGCTTTTGTAATCAAAGATTTAGGAAACAGGGAATGGGAGACGTGCCTCGATAAACAAGATATGCAGTCAATCGACAACACTATGCTGCAAGGTTGAGAATTGGTACCTCAAAAACTGATAGCTGAGCAACATTGTCCCGAAGACCGAAATCTTTGAAATTGATACTTTGTCCTTCTACTAACCGCCATCTATAGAAATTGATATTCAGTTATAATGTATTGCTCTCATTATATAATTTGCTAAATTAAGCCGAACCTGTTAACTTTCCAAAACATAGCACATCCGTCAACCAAGTCTCCTGCCCGTTTCTAGAATGAAAGATTCACAAGTTCAATTAGAGTGAGAAATCCTTTGCTTTACGATAACGATGAAAAGGATAGGGATCTACATGTAGTTAGCTCAATAATTTGAACCAGTGATAGGATGACACAATGTAGTTGTAAACTACCACATACCTTATTCGTAAAATGTCAATGCGCAAAGAAAATACATAAAAAAACGGAAAGACAACCTTATACTGACCAACATATCCTGCCTCCTCCAAGACTTCTAAGATGTCAGAATACATGTCAGTCTCCTACAAAAATATTAGCAGAATGACTAAGCAGTTGCAGTCTTGCAGTATCTTCAACTACTTATCAAGCAAATTACATACAAGATCAAGAAAGGATTTTACTTGCAAGCAGATTATATCCGCGTTCCATCCCATGAGTTCTTCACAAATGACCTTCCTCCGGTTTTCCCAATCCATATAATGAGAAGGAACATTTCTGTACATATCTCTGTGCTTTGATGCATATATTTTAGCCAAAATATTGTATGTAACAATTATGAATTTATCTGCAACAGCCACACAAAGCACAATCAAATGTCCTATCCTTTTGTCCATCAAAATAAAGATCATCCTCATCTAAATTCTAGCCAAGCTGAATGAAATAACAATACGATGTAAATTGTAATCTTCCAAGAGCACAACTAACACGCCTTGAGAACGACAAGGCGGAGTATCAGCTGCAATCCAACGCCTGGAAATCCCGAGCGACGCGCCTCGGAGGGTGGAGGCGTCGGCGGAGCGCAGCGGACTGTTTAACGATTTGGAACGGAAATTGAAGCAGGGAAGGAGTAATTGACGGTTGAAAAACATGGTAGGGCGGATGTTGGAGTTGGATACGGGCGAGCTGCTGGCGGCTATATTGGAGATCGGGACGGAAGCGGCGCAGCGCATTGGATACAACGGAATGACGTTGGGGAGATGAAGATATTTTATTTGATTTTTGTGGCGCTCTGGATAAGATTTTTGTTGCCGTTATAAGTTAAATAATTATGGCGCTAAAAGATATTTAACGGGTGGATGAATAAATCGCAAATGTACTCATATCTATCTAACAGATTAGGTCACGAGTGATTGGATCAAATACAAATCACAATTATAAATAAAAATTATAAATTCATGAAAATATTGCCACGTGTAAAAATCGACCAATCAGAATTCATTTCGTTCGGGGTCCTTTTTGTAAATAAAAAAACACACGCGGACTTATTTAAAAATACATAAAAGATAGGAGGGGTATAATCGTCCTAAAAATTGCTACAGTAAAATTCGACTTTTGCTACAGTACTATTGTTAAGTCTGATCATCATGCGTTAAGTGTGATCATTTTGGTGCCGCACGTCCAGCCTTAACATTAGCCTTACGTCCGATCATTCTCAATTTAAGTCCGATCATTATCATGTTAAGTCCGATCATTCCAAGTTTAGTATGATTATCACCAATGTAAGTCCGATCATTGCCAATTTAAGTCCGATCATTACCAAGTTAAGTCCGATCATTCTCAATTTAAGTCCGATCATTCCCAATTTAAGTCCGATCATTATCCTGTTAAGTCCGATCATTCCAAGTTTAGTATGATTATTACCAATTTAAGTGTGATCATTATCATTTTAAGTCCGATCATTCCCAATGTAAGTCCGACCATTACCATGTATTTTGTAAGTCTGATCATTCTCTCTTTAAGTCTGATCATTCTCAATTTGTAGTCTTTTAGTTATCAATTTTAAGTCTGATCATTCTCTCTTTAAGTCTGATCAATCTCAATTTTAAGTCTGATCATTAACAATTTTTAAGTCTGATCATTCTCTCTTTAAGTCTGATCATTCTTAATTTTAAGTTTGATTATTACCAATTTTTAAGTCTGATCATTCTCTCTTTAAGTCTGATCATTATCAATTTGTAGTCTTTTAGTTACCACTTTTAAGTATGATCATTCTCTCTTTAAGTCTGATCATTCTCTCTTTAAGTCTTTTAGTTATCAATTTTAAGTCTGATCATTCTCTCTTTAAGTCTGACCAATCTCAATTTTAAGTCTGATCATTCTCTCTTTAAGTCTAATCATTCTCAATTTGTAGTCTTTTAGTTACCAATTTTAAGTCTGGTCATTCGTAATTTGTAGTCTTTTAGTTACCAATATTAAATCTGATCATTCTCTCTTTAAGTCTGATCATTCTCAATTTGTAGTCTTTTAGTTACCAATTTTAAGTCTGATCATTCTCTCTTTAAGTCTGATCATTCTCAATTTGTAGTCTGGTCATTGCTTATTTTAAGTCTGATCATTTTTGGTTTAAGTCGGATCATTGCTACAGTATAATTTAAGTCTGATCTTTGTATTTTTAAGTCTGATCATTGTTGTTTTTAAGACTGATCATTGCTGTTTTTAAGTCTGATCATTTCTGGTTTAAGTCTGATCATTGCTACAGTAATAGTTTAAGTCTGATCATTTCTGGTTTAAGTCTGATCATTGCTGTTTTTATGTCTGATCATTCTCTCTTTAAGTCTGATCATTAACAACTCGAGGACTAAATTGAAAATAACATTATTAGTTTTATACCCCTCAGTGTAGAATGACTATAATACCCCTCCGTGTGTTTGTTCGGGATTTCGACTAAATGGGACACGTGTCAGTTTGAAATTGAGTTTGTAGTTTTTATTTATAAGTGTGGTTTGTACCCGAACCGCACCCTAGGTCATTATTTGTAATTTTGAGCAGAACTCACCCCTTCTTTATCGTACCCGACATCATTCGTCGATAAAGTTAGACCCGGCAAATAAACCCTTAACCCTGCAACCCGTCCATTAACCGCTCTACAAAACCCGTCCTTTTAATAAAAGGGTTGAGCAAACCCTTGTTCATTAAGAACCCTTTTATAAAGGAATTTAAGGGTTTTTACCCGGATAACCCTCCAACCCTTTTACAACCCTTTTAAGTTTTAACTTATGTTAACAATAAACATAAAAAAAATATGAAATTCATTCTTCTCTCGGACTAGGTCCATCATCATCAGAATTTACATTTGAATCTCGTTATTACATATAATTTTTCTTGTTCTGTAGCATATTCATATATGAAACTAAACTAATAGAAACAGAAATTTATCAAAAACATTAAAACTGTTATATAACAAACTATCTAAATTTCCATAAAGACTATCATGAATTTTTTTTATAGCAAAACCTATCAAATTTCATTAACCATCGAACAATTTTTATTTCCATTTTATACCTTTATCCGCTTACTAAGATAACAAAAAGTCTGTTATTTAATAATCACGAACAAATAAAAAGTATAAACATATCAAATCTAAAAATTAATTTTTTTGCTACTTAATTAATGAAAATGGTTTAAATGCTTAAATGGGTCAAAAATGTTAAAAGGGTCAAATGGTTTTAAATGGCTAAAAGGGTTTAAAATGCGAAAATAGTTAAAAGGGTTCAAATGGTTAAGAGGGTTAAAAGAGTTCCTAAAGGGTTGAAGGGTTTGACCCTTTAACCATTAAGAACCCGTCCATTTAACCCTTTAACTTAAAAAGATTTTAAAGGGTTCAACCCTTTTAACCCTTGTCTATTAAGAACTCGTCCAGTAACCCGCCCGCCCTATTTGCCACCTCTAGATAAAGTCATGATGTTCGTGCTTTTTAGCATAAATGTTTTGATATCATGGTTAATTTTTCACGATGTTTGTGTTTTGTGTTCTACGTTCATAATTTTAATAAGGAAAAAGTACACATTGTGTCCCGAACTACCAACCATTTCCAATTGAATGTCCAAAGTATCAATTTTTCCAATCAAGGGCAAAATAAAAAATTAATTGACCAATTATCGAACACCGAGCATCATAGGTTCACCTTGATTAAATTACAAGCTCAATCATGTGAATCCCGTTAGTAACGACTCATTAAAAAATTCTATTGGTGTTAAAGAAGAAAGATCGATTCAATACGTTAAGAGTTTATGATGAGATCATCGGGTTATTTTCAATGGGATTCACAAGATTATGTTGGTGGAAGCTACGTTGCTCAGTGTTCGAAAATTGGTCAATTTATTTTTTTATTTTGCCCTTGTTTAGAAAAATTGATAGTTTGGACCTTCAATTGAGAACTGAGTTTGAAATGCTTTGTATGAGGGATTCGGAATCCCTTATTGGCTTTGTGATGAAGTTAACAAGCCTTGTTAATAGAATTCAAGGTCTTGGACATCCAATAGAGGAGGTACATGAGGTAAAGAAATTGTTGCGAGCTGTGAGTTAAAGATCTCTTCTCATAGTGTCAACAATCAAGCAGTTTGGCAATGTTGACACAATGCCACTTGATGAAGCAATCAGTAGACTGAAAGCGTACGAGGAACATGCACGCTTAGCAGAAGATACTGAAGGAGAGCAGGTCCTTTTAACCCAATCAGAGTGGACATCTCGCATGAGGAAACATGATGGAGACATGGTGAGTGAAAACAACAAAGGCAATATGAGTGGCCGGGAGGCTAAGAATAGTCCATGACATCTCGCCGGGAAGGCGAGAGTGGCCAAGCTAGTGGAAGATGTAAAAAGCTATGATTGTTGCTTTAATTGTGACATGTATGGTCACTATCCATCGGAGTGTCAGCACAAGAGAAGCGACGAGCAGGAGGCTAACTTGACTAAAGTTGATGATGGCCATAATAGAAGATGTAGAGCCTGTTAAACGAAGATCAAGTGAGTATTTCAAAGGTTACAGTTCTCTGTGTAGAGGAAGTCGTTAGAAGTAAAGAAGATTCACGCAAATTTAGATTAGGGGGAGAATGTTGGTTGTAATCCGACATTTGCTGGTGTTATCTCGCATGCATGGTCCAAGTTAAACCACTATGTTTGAATTTCCTTTGTTGATCAGTTTTTAGGTCATATCTATCAGGATAATTAATTAAAGCATTATGGGTGGTGTTAGTTTAGATCAAATGATGGTTAATGTAGTGGGTAGTTTATCCTTCTCTAGTATTTGTTTCCTTGTGTAACTTTTGCCCAAAAAACTTCAAAGAAAACATTGGCCATATTCTGGTCCTCTTTCATCCAGATTTGATCAAGTGTGCAGATCCTTAAGTAAGGGCGCTTTCCAACAGAGCAGTAAGTGTATGCGATGTTGATTCAATGTCGTCAACAACTTAGTTGTCTTGCTTATGTTGAAAATAGACGCCTGGCTGCAACTTTGTTGATTCAATGTCGTCAACAACTTTGTTGTCTTGCTGCAACTTTTAAATTGCTCACTTTTAAAAGTAGCCACGCTGCTGAATGTCGTCGATAGCATAAGCAAGGCAATTATGAAAAATCAATATCAATTTAAGGTACTGTTCCTAACAGCACATAATGCTTATGTGGCCTTATTTTTTGCAAGACTCTGAGAAAACGAGACGCCGGAACTATAATCTGACGAATCGCCGTTGATTGGAAGAATCGAGATCGGAGATCGAAGAGAGAGAGATGGAGAGAATCACATTTCCATTTCAATCTGTTATTTCTATTACACATACAGCTGGCGCTAAGCTAGTTTATATAGCCAGAAGAAGCGACGTCGTTTGGTGACCAAATGCCAGTCCAGCACACCAGTCACCAAATGCTGCCGTTCCCTGCTACAAATGCAAAACCAGTTACAACACAATCTCCTACCTAATCTATACATAAATCAAACCTATTGCTAGCTGATCAATCTGTTACATTAAGCATCTAATACCCCCCTCAAGCTGTGGAGTGTAAGAAGTTTGAAACTCACAGCTTGGAGCAAAGATATTGTAGCTGATCACGCTACATTGATTTGGTGAAAATGTGAGCTGGCTGATCCGTAGTGCCTACATGACCTGTGTTGATGAACTAAGATAAGACATGTGCTCGGACAAGGTGGCAGTCTATTTCAATGTGCTTTGTTCTCTCGTGGAAGACTGGGTTATGAGCAATGTGTATTGCAGCTTTTTTGTCACAATGCAAGGGAATAGATAAAAGAACAGACACACCCATATCACAGAGCAGCCTTGACAGCCAAACCAACTCACACCATGTTGCTGTCATTGCCCTATACTCAAACTCGGCAGAGGACCTGGAAACTACAAGTTGCTTTTTAGTCTTCCAGGAGATGATACTAGACCCAAGTAGGACACAATGGCTAGTAATGGATCTTCTTGTGATTGGACATGCTGCCCAATCTGCATCACAAAAAGCCTGAAGCTGAAGAGATGAATCAGCTGAAAATAAAATGCCTTGACCTGGAGCATTTTTGTTGTACCTGAGTAATCTGAGAGCATCCCTCATATGTTCTTCTGTAGGACTTTGCATATATTGACTGAGAATGTGGATTGGATAGGCCAGGTCTTATAATAGACATGTATATATGAGCTTGCCAACCAGTTTTCTGTAGGGAAGAGCATCTGATAACAATGGTTATGTAGACAAGCTGAGCTTATGCTTTGAATTCATAGGAGTCTTGGCAGACTTACATTGGAGGAGATTATTCTCTTCAAGAAATTCCATGGCATATTTCCTTTGATTAAGAAAAATACCAGCATCTGATCTAGCAACTTCCAATCCTAGAAAGTACTTAAGAAATCTTAAATCCTTAATTCTGAATTTGTCAAATATGTACTTCTTCACTTCAGAGATCAATATAGGTGAGGTCTCAGTAATGATAACATCATCTACATATACTAACAGAATTAAGAAATCTGCATCTTTCTTCATGGTGAATAATGAATAATCATGGAGGCTCCATTGAAATCCAAATTTAGTAATAGCTTCACTAAAGTTTGCAAATCATTGTCTTGAAGCTTGTTTTAAGCCATATATACTTTTTAATAACTCGCATACTTGATCGGCAACATTTTCTTTCTTGTAAAACCCAATTGGTAATTTTATGTAAACTTCCTCATCCAATGAACCATCGAGAATAGTATTATCAACATCAAGTTGATAAACAGGCCACTTCTTTGCAGCTGCCACAGCTAGCAGACACCTCACAGTTGTCATTTTGGCCACAGTAGCAAAGGTGTCATGATAATCTAGTCCTTCAACTTGAGTAAAGCCTCCAAGCTGCTTTATATCTTTCCAAGGTTTCATCTAACTTGAATTTGAGCTTGTAAACCCATTTACAATCAACTAGAGTCTTTCCTGCTTGTAGTTCAGTTAATATCCATGTGTTATTTGCTTCAAGGGCTGTGATCTCTTTTTGCATGGCTGCCATCCAGTTAGGATCTGTGTGGTACTGATTGAAAGAAGTTGGCTCCTTAAGGGCAGAAATTTGTAATGCAAAATGCTGATGTTGTTGTGAGCATTTTGTGTAAGAGACAAAATTTTCAATCAAGTGAGGAGAAGTAAGTTTGGTCATAGTGTTGCAGACATAGTCTTTGGCCCAAACTGGTGGTTTGTGAAGTCTTGCAGATTTTCTCAAATGATCAGGAGGAGCAGAAACAACATGAGAAGAAATATCATAGGGTAAATCTACAGTATCCTTGTCTGACTTTTCTGATGTAGGGTCCGATGCTTCAACAGTCTGTGTAGGAGGAACTTGTATATCATCTGGAGATGGAATAAGGGAAGCATCATCATCATCATCATATGTATGATCAGAGAGATCATTTACCAAATCAAACTAGGGAGCAGACTTGCTACAAGGAGAGTACTGTTCATTTGATTAAAAGGGAAAATGTCTTCCCTGAAAATAATATCCTTGCTGATTATGACTTTTTCAATAGACAAGCAATAAACTTTGTACCCTTTTTGACATGTGGGATAACCCAAGAAAATGCACTCCAGAGCTCTAGAATCAAATTTATCCCTTGAATGACTGTTGGTGCTGACAAAACATGAGCAGCCAAAAACTCTCAAATGATCAATGTAAGGTTTTCATTGAAAAGCCAAGGGCTTTTCCCTTGAATCACAGTAGATGGTAACCTATTAATGTTATGAGTTGCAGTAAGTATGCTGTCACCCTCAAAAAATTCTTGGCAGGCCAGACTCAAACATTAAGGCCCTTGCCACCTTCTACAAATGTCTGTGTTTTCTCTCAACAACACCATTATGTTGAGGTGTAGAAGGACAGGTACTTTGATGAATGCAACCTTTGCTGAGCAAAAAAAAACTTAGTCTGGCATTGAAGAATTCTCCTCCGTTGTCAGACCTTAAGACCTTGATAGTCTTACCAAACTAAGTATGTACCATGGCAAAAAATCAATGAGTAAACTGATTGTTTCAGATTTCTGCACCATTAAGAAAGTCCAGACTGCCCTTGAAAAATCATCCACTATAGTTAATAAATATTTTGCACCTGAATGGGTAGGCTCATGATGAGGTCCCCCAAACATCACAATGCAAGAGATCAAAAGTAGCAACAGACTTGTGATTACTCAAAGGAAAGGATAGTTTTGTTTGTTTTGCCATGGGGCATACTGTATAACTATATTGTGACTGCTTACAATTCACTCTTGGTGACTTATTCTTCAACAAAATGTCTAAGACATCAAAAAGGGCATGACCCAACCTACTATGCCACAGTTCAACTTCATTTTTCTGATTCCCGACTTCCAAGCTGCAAGCCTTGCTATCCTGACCTTTCCATCTTCTTGTCTCCAACTGATATAAACCTTCAATAGGCTCACCAATCTCTAGGATTGTCCTGAAGAGATGGTCATGTATCAGACAATGAGATTTTGTGAAAGTAACTCTGTAATTGAGGTCAGTGACAAGCTTACTGACTGAAATTAAATTGACTGTAAGCTCAGGCACTAGAAGAACATCATGTAGCAAAATATTGTCTATCAACCGGCATTTTCCTTTGTACCTAATATCAATCATGACTCCATTAGGTAAGGTGACTATATACTTCTCTTTTATCTCATGAACATCATGTAGTAAGTCACTAGTGTATGTAAAATGACTAGTAGCTCCACTATCAATCAACCAATACACATTATGAGTAATAAGAGATTAGGAGTGAGCTATACCTGCCATTTGACTTTGTCCATTTGGTTTATCATTAAATCCTCCCCTAAACATAACCATGATTTGCTCTAGCTAACTATTGGTAAACTTTTGTTCTGCTACTTCATTTGTGCCTTTATTCACAGCTGTTGATGAACTAGATTCACCAGAAGTGTTAACAAATTTTTTTGATAACTTTCCTCCAGTGTTAGGCCTGCTAGCTGATTTCTGAAACTTATTATTCTGTGGGTAACCAATCAACTTATAACAGTTTTCCTTCAGATGGTCATGTGCCTGATGATAAGTCGAGAATTCGACTTATTAATAGCCATTTTCACTATAGCTTTTGTTCGTTTCCGACGATATTTTGATGTCATTTGATCCCTTTTCGTACGTTTCAGGTACAAAACAACATCCTCTTAGTGTCGACGCCAAAATACGAAAAAACTAGGGAAAAATTAGAGATTTGGAGCAAAATATGGGCAGATAAGGATCTCAGCCGATCGGCTCGGGATCACCCCTGAACCAGCCGGTCGGCTGACTAAAGGTATCAGGAGCCTCAGCAATCGCCCAAGCCCAACCGGTCGGCTGAGAAGCTCACCCGGTCGACTGAAGGGGAACAATAGATGGCTTGTAACAAGAGATTTCCGCAACCGGTCGGGTGGACTCACCAGCCGACCGTCTGACCAAAGCTTCCAGATAGCCCTGCATCAAGAACATCTCCAACCGGTTGGCTCACAAGCCCAACCGGTCGGCTGACTAAGTTCTCAGAAGAGACTGAATTTGCTCTGCACCAGCCGACCGGCTGGGATTTGGACGCCAGGACCAGCCGACCGGCTGGACTTGTTATAACAGAATTTTTTTTACCCGAGGCTATAAATAGAAAGTGGCATGTTTTACCTATCCACTTGGCATCTTGGGGGAAATTTTCCAAAAGAAGAGATCAAATCAAGGTCATCCATCACCATCCAACCAAGGAGTGAAGATCAAAGGGAGACATTAGGATTAATCATCCTACTTCTATCCTTCTTCTATTCTCTTTGTAGTTGCTATAAACCCTACTCACATCACGTTGTCTTACATGATGTGTGAGTAGTTCCCTTGTGTTTTGAGGGTTTTACAACCCTCCTTGGTACTCAATGATCATGTATACACATTCAATATGCAATCTATGGAGTTGATTTCATTTCACTATGCTCTCTATTTGTGACATGTTACTAAGTGTTTGATAAAATGCCTAAGTGACATGTTTACCTTAGAACTATGATCTAAGTATTGAAAAAGCTTAGTGATGGTTTGGATATAGTGGGAATGAACTCATCAAGTGTTTATGAGAGTAAATGCATGGATGTGAGGTTAACTAAAACGTAATGCCTATAGCATTTATTACATTGGGAGATGTTCCAAGGATAGTAGTGCTATAGAGTGAATCAATATCTTGAATCGGTGAGGTTCTAATTAGGATGGCTTGGCTAGGACTAGACTCACATGATAGTTTGTCTATCTTAGCCTAAGCTAGGTTTAAAACCTATCAACCCCTTAAAAACGATTTAACTGTTGTGTACATGATCGTTGGGAAATTGCCAAGGAGGGGAGTAACCCCTCGAAACTCTCTTTGAATTGAATTTAAACCCCCTTGAAACCACTTCGTTATTTGATTTAAATTTGAAACCATCTCATAATTGATTTGAAGGAATAGCTAAGTTGAAAACTTGATTCTCCTAGCGTATAATCACATTTGCTCCCTTGGGTTCGACACCGGTCTTACCGATCAATTATAAATTTCTTTTGACTATACAAAAATACAATTGTCAAAATGGCGCTGTTGCCGAGGAACAATGGCTAGATTGTCCCAAGGACGAATCATTTAGTACTTTGACTATTCCTTGTTTTTCTTTTATTGTTTCGCTACTTGTGATTCTTGTGCTCATTCCATTATCCTCACTTGTCTTATTTGTTTTCCCCTTGTAGGTGCATCTCGTTTATGCCACATAAGACCAAGAAGCTTACCAAAATTGTGGATAGAGACTTGAATCAACCCATAAGAGATATTGTTAATCCTCATCTTACAAGGAGTAAGACAATCACGGCTAAAGGAACCACATCGAACGCTCAAGAAACCACCACTCAAGACATGGGAGATAGACTTCCTCCTCCCCCTCAACAACTTCCTCGAGGCCCTCTTCAACCATTACCCCAAGCTAGAAGGGTCCTTAAAGACTACGCCGCCCCTAATGCCTATGGATATCGTTCCCCAATCCTTGCTCCCGCGGTAGACAACCGAGACTTTGATTTGAAAACCTCTACAATCCAAATGTCGGGTAGTTTCACCACTTGGGAGGAGCTTGCCGTTGCATTCCTCAACAAGTATTTCCCTCCATCCAAAACGGCCTACTATAGGGGTCAAATCATGAATTTTGAGCAAATGGATGGAGAGACGCTCTATGAGGCTTGGGAGAGGTACAAGGAGTATCAAAGGCTTTTCCCTCACCACAACTTAGATAACCTCCTCGTGTTCCATACCTTCTATCACGGTGTTGATGGTCCCTCGCGACTTGCACTTGATACCGCCGCGGGAGGAGCTATCATGGATCTTGAACCTCATGAAGGATATGCGGTAATCGAGAAGATCACATATAACTACTTCACGTGGGGAAGTGAAAGGGGAAACCCAAGAAGGAAGGGAGAAAGACATGAAGCGAAGGCCGTAAGCACAAAGGACTATGATTCATTAGCTAGAAAATTTGAAGACCTCTCGGATAAATTTGATAAAATGCAATTTTCGGCAAAGGGCCACTCAATGAGCCAATGGTGCGACATATGTGAAGTCTATGAGAACGATACTAATTCTTGCCCTTTGGTTCAAAAGCATGGAGGTAGAAACGGGTATGAAGAAGCGAACTATGTTGGTGGAAACAAGGGAGAGAGTATAATGCTAGCGCTTTTCAAGGCCAAAATTCCCAATCCAACTACACTACCCCAAAGTTTTCATCCGCTTGGAGAAATCATCCAAACTTCTCATACAAGACCACAAATCCTACACCTCCCGACTTTGGTCCAAGCCAACTTTAAATAACAATGCCTTCCCACCAAAGAACCAATTCCAACAAAGGAACCAATACCAAGGCCAACAATACCAAGCTCAAGCTCAAGCTCAAAGACCCTAACTACAAGCTAACCATTCCCCTCAATCATCAAATGATATCTCAAATTTGGACCCCATGATTGCTACGCTTGTTGAACATCATGAGAAGCTAAGGCTAGAAATGCTTGCAAATCAAGAAAGGGCAAGTAGGGACCTCGAAGATAAATTTATGAAGGTGTTGCAATCTCACTAAGGCTTGCAAATTCATGTCAAGATGCTTGAGAACCAAATAGCTCAACAAGCCGAGTCCTCAACTAGAGCACAAGGAAAGCTACCAGCGCGACCTGAGCATGAACAGAATGAGTTTTGCAATGCCATCTATATTGAGGGATCATTCGAGGATGAATTGCTTGAGGATGAAATTCTAGAGAGGAAAGAACAATGTGGGGCGGTGACCCTTAGAAGTCGGAGGAAATTGGAGGGTGTTGCACCAAAGAAAGACATTCAAATACCTCTAAAACCCATTGGCCAAGCTAGAGCCGAAGAAAAAGAACTCAATGAAGAGGTCCCTAATCCTCCAACCGAAAAGGCAAAAGAAACTAAAGAGAGAAAGGAAGAACTCAAGCCCTATTTTCCACCGGTTCCGTTCCCTCAAAGGCTCATCAAGCCCTCCAAGTTGGACAAGGAGTATGGAGTTTTCACCAAAATGTTAAAGGAGCTATATGTCTACATGCCTTTCCCTGAGCTCATAAAGAAAGCCCCTCTCTACAACAAGTTCCTAAAAGAAATATTGTCCAACAAGAGGACCATTGAAGAAGATGATCCCCATCCCCTCAACCACGAATGCAGTGCCCTCTTTTCAAAGCAAATTCCCCAAAAGGCAAAAGATCCCGGGAAATTCACTATCCCTTGCTCGATAGGTGACATGAACTTCACAAGTCCACTAGCCAATCTTGGGGCTAGCGTGAGCGTTATGCCTCTCGCCATCTATCACAAGCTAAAATTGAAAGGGGTGAAGACCGCCAAAATGACTCTTCAACTCGCGGATGGGACTACAAGACGCCCTTGGGGCCTAGTGGAGAATGTCCCAATCAAAGTTGACAAATTCTACATTCCATGCGACTTTGTGGTGATAGATATGGGGGACAACTTCACTTCATCATTAATCCTTGGACGTCCCTTCTTGGCCACAGCCGGTTTTAAAGTGGATGTTGGAAAAGGGAAATTGACCCTAAGAATTGGTGGAGAAAAGGTAAAGATAGAGAAGCCAAATGAAGAACAAGTGGCTAGTGTTGAGAAAAAGCTTGACAATGTGGGAACCGAAATTATTGAAGGCAAGAAAGTTGATAAGGAGTTGCACAACACACTTGAACCCGATGAAGATCCTCCCTTTGATCACCTTGACTCATCATCATGCACCAATGAGATGAGTGAGAATGAAAAAGTAAATACGTCAAAGGGTGAAAAGCCACCATCATCTTGGAAAAGGACTATTAAACAAGTTGTTTGCAACTATTCAAATAATCCGGATTGAGTCTCCCAATATTATACAAGTCCGCTTGAGGAGGGATCCTAGCGAAGGACTCCTCAAGTCTGTTTCTTAAAATGGAGAGAATCGGTTCGGTCTTTGCCAAGACGTTAAACTAGGCCCTTACGGGAGGTCACCCGGTTTGTGAGTTGTCCATTTATGCACAAGTAATTTTCATATATGTGTGGCATGCATGTTTTGAATTTTTGGTATGGCTTGGTGTTAGGATGATTTTAAATGCATGATTAGATGTGTTTGGTGTGGACTTGGTGCTTGCATGAAAGTTCTTGATGGTGGTGGTGTCTTAAGTGTGGAGTGTATGGTCCTAGCTTGCTTTTTGTTGAAAATCATATATATGCTAGCGGTTTCTTGGGTGAGCAAGCTTCGAGTTGGCATTGAGTTTTAGGTGAATCTTGAGTTATGCTCGTTCATGTTGCGGAGTGAAAATTTCTAAGTGTGGAGTTAGGTTAAGACATTATCAAAAGATCGTTGGAATCAAAACTTGGAAAAACTGCTGGAACCCTGTCTCAAGCCGGTCGGCTGGAAAGTAGCCTGTTCCAGCCGACCAGCTCGATTGATCAATCAGATTGCTCTCAAATCGTATCATTTCAGCCGGTCGACTGGGAATTGAATATCCAAAAACAATCTCGATCACTTTTCAAACTCATTCCCAGTCGACCCCAACTCAATCAGCCGACCGACTGCCATCCGACCTCCAACCCGACTTCACTCTCCAACCGTCCGTCCACCACGCCCCGACCTCGCCGACCTTCCCCCGTACCCAGCCGACCCAACCGTGACCCAAACACCAGCCGCATCTCCATCTGAAACCAACGGACTTCATCATCGCCGATCTCCTCTGTCCGGCATCAAAACCACCCGCTCCACCGCCCAATCCCCTCGCCATCACCCCGCCTACAAACCCCAAAGCCCAATTTCAGTCCCAAAAGCCTCCCGGAAAACCCAGACTTTCGACCTCCAAAATCGCTCCTCAGCCGACCGACTGAGAAATTATCCTCGATCCAGCCGACCGGCTGAGTCACAGTTCCAGTGCAAAAGTCAGTTCTCCATTCCATTCCAGCCATGACTCAATGGGCCTCCTCCTCCAAATCAAAGTCCAAGGGCAAGGAAATAGCCCAAGAACCCTCGAGAGACATTCACCCCGAAGAACCAAGCGAAAGCGACGAGGACGACATTCCTCTTTCCCACCGGAAGAAGAGGGTATTAAGAGATGATAGCTCATCCTCCAGCGAGGAAACGGACTCTCCGCCACCCTCTCCTAGCCCTCCACCGAAGAAGAAGAAGAGCAAATCCTCAAGGGGTGCCGCGACGAAGAGGCCGGCAAAGAAGAGAACCACTCCGGCACCTCCACCACCTAGAGCTCCTTTTCCACCAGTAGAGCCAGCTGATGCGCCTAGTGCACCTCCCAATGCACTAGTGCCCATTCTACCGAGGGATGGACCTTTAGAGTCCCCTCTACCCGTGCCCACACCTTATCCGTTCTCCGAGCCTCTCGCATTTCGAGATGCCAAGCACACTGAGAGACTCGGGATTATCACTAGAGTAGGGAAGGAGGCAGTAGCCACGCTCTACCCGCACTGGAAAACACTTGACGACCTTCACATAGGTGGAGAGGTACGATCATTATTATCACGATGTGGGCTTGATTTTCTCTTGTTGGATGATCCCGGTTCTTATGAGAGTTGTGGAGGAGTTCTTGTGCTCCTTGGATGTTGTAAGGGAGGGGAAGAGAGTCACACATAGGAGGTTTGTGCTTGGTGGGAGGGAATTCTTAATTGGGGAGAGGATGATCCGGGAGTGGCTCAGTTTCCCATTATTGGGAGGAGAGGTGATCAGTAGGAATGAGCATATTCAGAGCAGATTTTGGAGAGACATTTCAGGGAGGCATGAGTGGTTTGCTCCCTTCTACAACGCCTCAGCCATCACCCTTCCGATTTGGAAGATCATTCACCACATCATTGCTATTGGAATAAACACCCGTGGGGATATGGCTAGAGGAGTGAGTGGTCCTGATTTTGAGCTGATGATGGCCATAAATGAGGGTGATGCGCTTGATTGGATTTCCATCCTATCCTCCCGCTTCGAGAGCGTTGTGAAGAAGTCGTCGAGGAATTCTGCTTTAGGAGGAGGGTCCATGATCACTCTTATAGCCATGGGGTGTAACTTCACCTTTGGCCATGATGGATGCCCCGAGCCATCCTCGATGACCCTAGACGTGCATACCTTGAAACACATGCGTCTCCTTAAGGCGGATGGCACTTGGGAGGAGAACGACAAGCCACACAAGAAGGAGCTTAGAGATACGGCGGAGAGGAAGAAGAAGGCCTTCAAGAGGAGGAATCACCTCTATTGCATAGCCAACCTCACACCATCCCCACCTTCCTCCCCTATTCCCTCCCCTCCCACGGCTTCCGAGCCCGAGGCTCCCATTGCTGAGGAGTTGCCCACCGAGGAGCCTGCTGTTGAGAGTGCTCCTCCTGCTACAGACGATTGGGCCGAGTGGCGAGAGCGGGTCTGCTCTGACATTACTGATTTGAGGAGCGGGCTAGCTAGTCTGGAGGCCTTTACTAGAGCTGAGGCGTTGAGAGCTCGCCAGGAGTGGGAGTGGCTCCGCTCTACACTGTCATCCATGATTAGAGGTTCTGGTGCTCCAGCAGATGCTCCTCCAGTTGATCCAGGGCCTTCTGTCCCTCGTGCCGCCTCTCCCTTGCCTTCCACACCATTTACTGATGTCATGGAGGAGGTCGATGGAGTTACTACTAGAGAGGCCACTCGGGGAGGCGATGATGCTACATCATGAGTCCATGCTTCATTTTGTTTTCTCATGTATATTACTTTGTTGACTTGTTGCATCGGATGATGTTTTTAGATGTTAAGTCGCCTTTTGGCGCAATTTTGGATGATGTATGCCATTTTGGTGATTTACTCTTGACTTGTCTTTGGTTATATGCTACATTTCTATGATATTGAAGGTGTTTACAAATTATGTTGTTCGCTCTACAGGATATATATCTACACGTTCTTCTCATGTCCAAAATTCACCTTCTTTGTCTACAATTTGCAACCAAATGAACACTTCTCATTTCCCAAGAGTTATATCATTGGATTTTTGACCCGTTCTTCAAACGAGGGGAGTTCCTATGTGCCTTTGCCTTATTTTTATCATTCTTTGCGCTTAGGGACTAAGCTTGAATTAAGTGTGGAGTGGGTTAATCGCATAGTTCACATGCTTTCATGTCATACATATCATTTTTAGATGGACACTTGCATCTTTTGCACCTTATCCCTAACATGAGAGTGCTTTTAACTAAATAGGCTTGTAACTATCAAATCTAAATCCCTATAAATCACATCTAGCTTATTTGTCGCATTTATTGGATCTTGAACTTATAACCGACCTAGTCCTTTGAATGTGCATTCTTGTGAATCAATATCATCGCTATCCCTTGTCTATCTAATTTTCTAAGTATTTTCGTAGAAATACCTTGGATTGAGTTTTAGCAAGCACTTTTAAAACTTTCACGAAAAACTTAGACCTTTTGTATGCTCCTTGGTGACTTGAGTTCTTCGAACTTAGCGCTTACTTATGATTGTTTGCCGCGCATTCCACAAATTCCTTGAACATATTGTCAAGTTTTAAGTGTGGAGTCAAAAGAGGACAAAAAATAGGCCCCAACAAAAAAATGCTTCATTTTCATGGTCAAAAGAGGGCAAAGCCCCAACTAAAAACTTTCTCGATGTACACGAGAAGTTTTGCTCCAAAATATACAAATGCCAGGGGTTAGGAGGAAAAGTTCCCCCTCGAAAGCATTTGTAGGCCAAAGGCCATTTGAAAAAGAAAATAAGAAGCACTTAAAACTTGACCTTATGTTCTTCCATCATCCTACATTTGCGCGGGTGCATCATTTGTATTGCGTGCTAGTTAGACTAACTCTTGAACAATCCTTGTGTTTGCACGGGAGCTATCATTTGGTTTATGCTTGTTTATTAAGAACTCTAGTGTCGAACTCCTCTTTCCTTATGGATTATGACTTAAACGCCTAAAACTTGGGAACGAGTTTCATATCGTGAACCCATGGACAAGCCCTAGCTAGCATTGGTAAGCGATTGACACTTCTTTTGTGCAAACTAAAAACTATGACTCTATTGTATTGCCTTGAAAATGAGGAGATCTTTGGATTAGACATTTGATAGCCCTAGTATTAATGATCTTGAATGCACAACCTCAAGGGTACTTAAATGGTTCAAAAGTTCTTTTGATGATAATGTGACGGTAGTCCTAGCTTGGGGTGAGGGATTTGTTTTGAGAAATCATCGCCTTGGTTAAGCACTCTTGTATTCATTCTCATGGGATAGGTGCATTTGGGATTTGTGAGTATTCCCATTTCTGAAAACTCTCACGAGACTATAACTCGTCCACTAGGGTGGCCTAGGGGTTTAAAGGCTTAATGCATATGCTAAATGCATTCATAAGGCCTACGAAAAGGAGCTAGTTAGATTGTACATACCTTTCATTTTCCTTCCAATAACATGTTTAGAAATAAGGATCGAGACCTTGTGAAATCTAGTGAGGCAAATAGACGAAAAACATAGCACCACTAGCATTTCGCCATTTGCATGACCTTGACATATTTTCATACTTTGTTCGGGACGAACAAAGCTTAAGTGTGGAGTGTTGATAAGTCGAGAATTCGACTTATTAATAGCCATTTTCACTATAGCTTTTGTTCTTTTTCGATGATATTTTGATGTCATTTGATCCCTTTTCGTACGTTTCAGGTACAAAACAACATCATCTTAGTGTCGACGCCAAAATACGAAAAAACTAGGGAAAAACTGGAGATTTGGAGCAAAATATGGGCAGATAAGGATCTCAGCCGACCGGCTCAGGATCACCCCTGAACCAGCCGGTCGGTTGACTAAAGGTATCAGGAGCCTCAGCAATCGCCCAAGCCCAACCCGTCGGCTGAAGGGGAACAACAGATGGCTTGCAACAAGAGATTTCCGCAACCGGTCGAGTGTACTCACCAGCCGACCGGCTGACCAAAACTTCCAGATAGCCCTACATCAAGAACATCTCCAACCGGTCGACTCACAAGCCCAACCGGTCGGCTGACTAAGTTCTCAGAAGAGACTGAATTTGCCTTGCAGACGCCAGGACCTGCCGACCGGCTGGACTTGTTATAGCAGAAATTTTTACCCGAGGCTATAAATAGAAAGTGGCATGTATGACCTATCCACTTGGCATCTTGGGGGAAAATTTCCAAAAGAAGAGATCAAATCAAGGTCATCCATCACCATCCAACCAAGGAGGAGTGAAGATCAAAGGGAGACATTAGGATTAATCATCCTACTTCTATTCTCTTTGTAGTTGCTATAAACCCTACTCACATCACGTTGTCTTACATGATGTGTGAGTAGTTCCCTTGTGTTTTGAGGGTTTTACAACCCTCCTTGGTACTCAATGATCATGTATACACATTCAATATGCAATCTATGGAGTTGATTTCATTTCACTATGCTCTCTATTTGTGACATGTTACTAAGTGTTTGATAAAATGCCTAAGTGACATGTTTACCTTAGAACTATGATAAGTATTGAAAAAGCTTAGTGATGGTTTGGATATAGTGGGAATGAACTCATCAAGTGTTTATGAGAGTAAATGCATGGATGTGATGTTAACTAAAACTTAATGCCTATAGCATTTATTACATTGGGAGATGTTCCAAGGATAGTAGTGCTATAGAGTGAATCAAAATCTTGAATCGGTGAGGTTCTAATTAGGATGGCTTGGCTAGGACTAGACTCACATGATAGTTTGTCTATCTTAGCCTAAGCTAGGTTTAAAACCTATCAACCCCTTAAAAACGATTTAACTCTTGTGTACATGATCGTTGGGAAATTGCCAAGGAGGGGAGTAACCCCTCGAAACTCTCATTGAATTGAATTTAAACCCCCTTGAAACCACTTCGTTGTTTGATTTAAATTTGAAACCATCTCATAATTGATTTGATGGAATAGCTAAGTTGAAAACTTGATTCTCCTAGCGTATAATCACATTTGCTCCCTTGGGTTCGACACCGGTCTTACCGGTCAATTATAAATTTCTTTTGACTATACAAAAATACAATTGTCACCTGACAATGAGTACATAACATTCTTCCTCTTCCTCTACCTCTACCAAAACCTCCTCTACCTTGACCAATTTGATTACCACCAGACCGATTATTCTGAGTAAAAAGAGCCGATGACTCTATCTGCCTATCCTTTGTATGTTTCCTAGTAGATTCCTCTATTAAGATTAAACCATATACTATCACCATTTTTGGAACTTCAGTCATGGCAAAAACATTAGTTCTGACTGAGGCATAACAATCATCAAGTCCCATCAGAAACTTAACAACTCTGTCACCTTGTTTGTCCACATCCAACTGCTTACATCAAAGACAATTTCTAGTAGCAAAGCATTTCACTGTATTAATAGCATCTATCTCCTGATAAAGTGAATTTAATTTCCTATTGTAATCACCCGCATGCATGCCATTCTGAACACTATCACTCAATTCTCTCAACATGGCTGATTTCCTTGCAAGATTAGTACATGCATAACTGGATTCCAAATTCTCCCATGCAGTCATTACATTCTTTGAATGTAATATTTCACGAACAATCTTCTTAGAAACTGAACAAATCAACCATGACAGAATCACATCGTTACATCTCGGCCACTTCGCCAACATCACTGACGTTACATCTCGGCCACTTCGCCAACATCACTAAATTATCTGGCTTGGGATACTTACCATTGATGAAGGCCAACTTGGACCTACCTGATAAAGCAATCTTCATGGATTTTCTCCATGTTCCATAGTTTTCTTGACCGGTTAACACCTTAGCAACTATCGGATTACCAGTCATTTTGTTACTAGTTACAGAATATGGATCATCTACATTATTTCCACTGCCTGATCCTCCTGAACTAACATCACTACGACTCGGACCCGCTTCTGAAATTCTCAAACTCACCATGACAACTAACACAATACTAACCAAAGTAAAGGTAAAAGAAAACTAACCAGATCGACGATCATGCTCTGATACCATGAG
Organism: Rhodiola chrysanthemifolia; assembly: GCA_033675395.1. Classification (NCBI taxonomy): domain Eukaryota; kingdom Viridiplantae; phylum Streptophyta; class Magnoliopsida; order Saxifragales; family Crassulaceae; genus Rhodiola; species Rhodiola chrysanthemifolia. Next base: position 47,327,238 of record CM066205.1, read on the forward strand.
AAAACGAGACGCCGGAACTCTAATCGGACGAATCACCGTTGATTGGAAGAATCGAGATCGGAAATCGAAGAGAGAGATGGCGAGAATCACATTTCCATTTCAATCTGTTATTTCTGTTACACATGCCGCTAGCGCTAAGCCATTTTATATAGCCAAGAAACGACGTCTTTTGGTGACCAAACGCCAGTCACCAAACGGTGTCGTTCCCTGCTACAAATGCAAAACCAGTTACAAAAGAATCTCCCGCCTATTTTATACATTAATCAAACCTATTGCTAGCTGATCAATCTGTTAAATTAAGCGTTTAATAGACTCAACATTGAGTAAAGATCATATGAGAAATAACAATTATGGAGAGAAATGAGAAATAACAATAACAGTTTGATTTTAGGTCGAACGACCCCGATTTTTCGTGATTTCCCAATTGTTTTTATGCATTAAATTCGTATTTAAGGGTAAATCAGTCATTTATGCAATTCTAAATATTCTTCGAAAGATCATGATCCTGTTTTTTGCGCACACTCAAAGATTTTTGCATTTTTTTCTCCTCCTGCGAACATTCGATCGGTTCGTCGAAATATGTTACTATGAATATTACACCTTTAAACGTATGAAATCATACACTCTGCAAAGTAACATAACCCTTTTTTATAATGCGTAGCTTTCTAATTAAAATGTATAGATATGCAATTTCTGATAGGCATACATTTATGATGCATAACTTTCTGTTTGAAATTCGTAGCAGCCATAGTGACTGTTACAATTTTTGTTTGTTATTGCTACGCATTTTAGTCGGAAAGCATCCCCAATTACAACTGCGAATTCTGATTTAGGAACTACGCATTTTAATCATAGTGACTGTTACGAATTTAGTTTATAATTATTACGCATTTTAGTCGGAAAGCACCCTCAATTACAACTACAAATTTTGATTTAGGAACTACGCAGTTTAGTCATAGTGACTATTACGAATTTTGTTTGTAATTGCTACGTATTTTAGTCGGAAAGCACCCCAATCGGAAACCCTAAATCTATGATTTGGAGATAGTAGATCGTCGGCACTCGTCTTCTTGATTAAGTCCATCACCTCAAGAGGAAAGCTCTTCATAACTCCATGAACGCCGACATCGCTTCCATGACCTGTTCGCGCCGGTGACGAGCGGGTCGGTCCCGTCTCCTAGAATAGGGTTACGGCTCTGGGAGCGACGTCGCCGATCGGGGCATATACGTGATGGATCTTGCGCGGAGGCGATCGACGTTGTGGAGCGAGATGAGTTCGCTGAGAGCTCGCAGAGCGAAGATTTTTGTCGGATATTGGTTTGTGTTTGATTTTTTTATCCCTAATTTGCCCCTAATTACTTGTTAATCTAATATTAATTACGAATTTTGAATTTCATTTTGATCCATCTCAGCCCCAGATGTGATGAGATGGAAAAATGAGATTATTTCTCATTTCACATATACTTTAGTCTTCTCATATACTCTCAACTTCAACATTATTTATGATGTTTAAATATCATGCGGCCTAAGGAACTATTGGTGAGAGTGGTTGAAGTATAAGACGCCGCCGTTGTTAACATAGTCTTAGGGATAGTGAATATTATTGAAGATGAAATTGGGAGATTGAATACAATGAGAAATTCTATCCCAAAAAAAAAAGAATATTGTTGTGAAAATTATGATATATGGAGAGGAAACTTAAAGGTAGAAGATGAACATGAACAAGAGTAGAAAATGTAGAGAGGAAGAGTGATTCTCATTGCTATTGATATTGGGTATTCATACATATACAAATGACTTCTTTATATAGGATTACATGGGACAATCAAAAGACTAGCAATAAAAGAGAATTAAGTTAATCATATGAAAGGCTAAGGGTCATTGGCATATGAAATGTTAAGAGTCATCCAATACCTAATGATAATATTCATAACACTCCCCCTTTGGATGACATGTACATAAATTATGCCTCATTAAAACCTTACTAGGAAAACCCTGTGGGAAAAATCTAGTGAAGGAAAAAGAGTACACAATTGTACATTACGCATAAATGTTACCTCATTAAAAACCTTATTTAGAAAAACCCAAAGGGATAAAACCTAAAATAAGGAAAAGAGTGTAACGCGTATTCTCCCCCTCAATGTGGCCTTTAACATAAATCTCTAAGCTTTCGCATGCCGATTTTATAGACAAATTTTTCAAAGGGAGTTGTGGGAAGTGCCTTTGTAAACAAATCGGCTAAGTTGTCACAAGAACGAATCTGACAAATATCAATCTCTCCGTTCTTATGAAGTTCATGTGTAAAGAAGAACTTTGGAGATATGTGTTTCGTTCTGTCCCCTTTTATATAGCCATTTTAATTTGAGCTATACAAGCAGCATTATCCTCAAATATAACAGTAGGGCTTTCTTTGTCGCCTGAAAGATCACATGATCCTCTGATATGATGGATTAAAGACCTCAGCCACACACATTCACGGCTAGCCTCATGAAGTGCTAATATTTCAGCATGATTAGAAGAAGTGGCTGTAAGAGTCTGTTTGGTAGATCGCCAAGATATAGCGGTATCACCATATGTAAATACATAACCCGTTTGTGATCGCGCTTTATGAGGGTCAGATAAATACCCGGCATCGGCATATCCAATTAATCCTGATTTTGAGTCTTTTGAATAAAATAAGCCCATATCAGTTGTTCCTCGAAAATATCTTTAAATTTGCTTAATGCCAGTCCAATGTCTTCGAGTTGGAGAAGAACTATATCTTGCTAGTAAATTAACTGAAAATGCAATATCGGGTCGTGTATAGTTAGCAAGATATATTAGTGCTCCAATAGCACTAAGATATGGTACTTCAGGAACAAATAGTTCTTCATCTTTTTCTCAAGGACGGAATGGGTCTTTTGTCACATTAAGTGATCGAACAACCATAGGTGGACTCAACGGATGTGATTTATCCATATTAAATCTTTTGAGGATCCTTTCAGTATATGACTGATGAACAAAAATGCCCTTTGATAAATGCTCAATTTGTAAGCCAAGGCAAAATTTTGTTTTTCCCAACTCTTTCATTTCAAATTCACTTTTTAGATATGCAATCGTCTCAGTAAGTTAATCAGGGGTCCCAATCATATTTAAATCATCAACATAAACCGCAATAATAGAAAACCCAGTTTTTGTCTTTTTAATAAAAACACATGGGCAAATTGCATTGTTGATGTATCCCTCTTTCAAAAGATATTCACTTAGACGATTGTACCATATTCGACCGGATTGTTTTAATCCATATAATGATCTTTGTAATTTTATTGAGTACATTTCCCGTGGTTTTGAGCTACATGCTTCAGGTAATTCTAATCCTTCGGGAATTTTAATATAGATGTCATTATCAAGTGACCCATACGAATATGATGTCACGACATCCATTAAATGCATATGGAGTCCTTCTAAGACTGACAAACTCAATAAAAATCTGAATGTTGTCGCATCCATGATCGGTGAATATGTCTCTTCATAATCAATGTCTGTCTTTGCGAGAAGCCTTGTGCTGCAAGACGTGTTTTATATCTTACGACTTCATTTTTCTCATTTCGTTTGCGCACAAATATCCATTTATAACCAACATGTTTGACATTCTCGGGTGTTAGGGAAATTTTTCCAAAGACTTGGCGTTTTTCAAGTGAATTCAATTCTGCCTCGATGGCACTTTTCCATTTTGGCCAATCATTTCTTTGTCGGCATTCATTAACCGATCTTGGCTCATGATCCTCATCTTCATCTGTAATATTTAGAGCCATAGAATAGGCGAATATATTATCCACTATAATTTCTTTTCTATTCCACCTTTTCCCTGAAATGACATAATTGATTGAAATTTCTTCATTGTCATCATTTTCAGGTATCTCATTATGTTTCAAAGAAGTCTCTTCATGATTCGTATCATTTTCTTTTGGAATAGTGGTTGATGCATTAATTTGGTTTTCTTGAACCTTTCTTTTTTCTTGGATTTTTATCCTTAGACCCAATTGGTCTACCACGCTTATGTCGTGTTTTAGACTTACTTGCTAATTTATTTCCAATATCTTCATTAGGAAGATTGATTTTGCAAGGAGCATTGACAGCTGGTATATGTGACTTTGTCACTGTTTTAACATTTGTGAATGCATCAGGCAATGTGTTTGCCACACTTTGTAAGTGGATAATCTTTTGAACTTCTTGTTCACATTGATTTGTACGAGGATCAAAATGAGACAATGACTCTGCATCCAAGATATTACTTGTCTTTTTTCAGACTTTATTTTATCTCCCCCTAATGCAGGGAAATTTGTCTCATCGAATTGACAGTCGACAAAACATTTAATAATTGATGCAGATTCAAATCCCACGTAAATCCCCAATCTTCTTTGGGGTCCCATTTTAGTACGTTGGGGCGGAGATATTGGAACATAGACTGCACACCCAAAAACTCTTAAATGAGAGATATTTGGTTCTTGGCCACTAACAAGTTGCAAAGAGGAATATTTATTATTTGCAGTTGGCCTTATACGAACTAGTGATGCAGCATGCAAAATTGTATGTCCCCAAGCAGAACTTGGCAATTTAGATCGCATAAGTAATGGTCTAGCTATCAATTTTAGTCTCTTGATAAAAGATTTTGCGAGACCATTTTGAGTATGAACATGAGCAGCCAGATGTTCGATCATAATTCCAGTTGACATACAATAGTCATTAAATGACTGGGATGTAAACTCTCCCGCATTATCCATACGAATTATCTTAATTGTATGGTCTGGAAATTATGCTCGTAATTTAATAATTTGAGCAAGCAACCTTAAAAATGTCATATTACGAGTGGATAATAAACAAGCATGCGACCAATGGGTCGATCTATCAATAAGTACTATAGAGTACTGAAATGGTCCACTTGATGGGGAAATAGGTCCACATATATCTCCTTGAATCCGTTCTAAAAATGTTGGACATTCAGTCTCAACTTTCAGTGGAGATGGTCTTGTAATCAGTTTCCCTTAAAACAAGCAACACATGAGAGATCTTTGGACAAGAGAATATTTTTACTCATTACTGAATGTCCATGTGAATTTTCAATGATTCTTCGCATCATTATTGAACACGGATGACCTAATTGATCATGCCATATTAGAAAGTTTTTCGGGTCTATTGAATTCTGGTTTATCACCATAAATGATTCAACTGGATTTATGAAAGTATAATATAATCCAGAGTTGTATGATGGTAGTTTTTCCATCACTTTTTTCATTCCTGAGACCATTGACGTGATATATAAATATTTAACGTCATTTTCATTTGTCGGCTCTTTTATAAGATTCAATAAGATTTGATGCACAATATGATGCGAAATATATATTTGATCTCTCATAATTGTGCGTGTTGTTGCACTATCCGGCAAACATAATGATTCATCATCATCTTTCATCTTAATAGAGAGACCATCATCCATATCTCTTTGAAAGATAAATGAATAAGATTAGGAACACTTTTATTTGATGAGACGGATACAAGTTCAAACTTTAATAAGTAAGTCATCATCTTTTATCGTAATTGAGAGATGCTTATCCATATCTCTTTATTTGGAAGAGAAATAAAGTATAAAATATGGAAATTCAAATACTTTGAATTTGATATTCATATGTATGACATCATCCCTTATGTCGCATTTCCATCATTGATTAATTTATCAAACTCTCCATTGATCTCTTAAAAATAATCTTCAAAATGAGTGAGATTCATAGGAGTCCAAATGGTTAAGATCCTTAGGATAATCACTTTTTTCCAGTGAAATTCATACACCTTTTGCTTTCAAATAGGCTTGATAAAAATCAAGGTGTTTGGAAGTACGACAAGTACGAACCCAATGATGTATTTTTTTTCATCATTTTATAATGATATTTTCATCTTATAACTTCACTTAGATGTGATTCATAAACTTGCAAAATTATACTTGTGTACAATTTTTAATAATCTTACAAGTGCAAGTGTATATAATCAAAGCAAGTTTAATATCATTGCCTTTTGGTAATCGTACATCTCTTCAAATCCTTTCAAAGGAGAGAGGGATCATTGATTCTCAAATTTCATATACAATCTCTCATCGAGATGATGCCGAAGGATATTTTGGCTTAAGCCATCTTATATGAACAAGTGCTTTATTTCCTTTTTTTATAGTATCTTAAAGATACATGGCACTTATGCGGATTTCAATATTAATAATCAACGCCGAATAATCGTTTTCATGCTCAAGAGTATTGAACTCGAGCTTCATAAGATTGACATTACATAATACTATATGATAAATATAATATAAATTGATTTCAAGTAATGAAATAAAATGAAACAATGAACTAAAACATTAGGCACATGTAAAATTTAACATGACATAGAACAAGAAAATAAAAATGTATAAGATAAAGTCATCTTTCAACATATAAAATTAGGCATGTGAATGATTTATAAGAACATGATTAAATAAAATATACATGTTATAAACAAGATCATAGAATAAATTGATTTTCCAAATGCTATGCGGTTTTGAGATTTCTCCGAAGAGGACTCAATGTTGCCATCATAGCATCACAATGAGGAAAGGGAGGAAGAAGAGAAGATGGTGTATCCCTACCTTGGATTTCGTAGAGAAATCGTGCTGATAACGTGTTGTGAAAATTATGATATATGGAGAGGAAACTTAAAGGTAGAAGATGAACATGAACAAGAGTAGAAAATGTAGAGATGAATAGTGATTCTCATTGCTATTGATATTTGGTATTCATACATATACAAATGACTTCTTTATATAGGATTACATGGGACAATCAAAAGACTAGCAATAAAAGAGGATTAAATTAGTCATATGAAATGCTAAGGGTCATTGACATATGAAATTTTAAGAATCATCCAATACCTAATGATAATATTCATAACAAATACAATGAGAAATAAACTACTCTGAGCGAGCAATTTTGAAAAATTTTCCCCTAAAACAAAAAATAGTCTCGATGAAAGCCTTCAAGTGTATTTGCAATGAACTGAGGGGAGTATATCGTGAAGTTACAATAGTTTAAGGTCCAAACAGTAATTAATAATAGTCTACGTGCCCGCTTTTAACTGGACAAGGTTCTGTGCGCTCATGAAAGCCAGAAAAATAAGAAATAAGAAAATAAATCGAAAAATGAACGACCAGCAAAAATAGGGGAAGAGGAAAAAATCTGGTGGGAAAAATTCAGGCGATAGAGTGAGAGAGGAAGCTGAAGCGGATGACGATAGAGTGTGCGGTCTCTGGTCGACTCGCTCTTCAGCTCAACCATTTCATCAACCCTAATCGGAGTAATTTTTTTTACAATCCATCATTCTGCTGCTTGGATTTTGATTTGTGTATAAGCTTGTTTGGATTTTGAAATCGCTTCTGCTGCTTCTTTTGTTGTTTTGATGTTGTAAATATGTGGATTGATGTTTGTCTGAGAACTGAGCTGGAGTGTGTTGTGTTTTCGGATGAAGATGATGTTTATATCTGTTAATTGATTGTAGTCTGAAATTTGAGCTCTAGTGTGTTGTGTTTTCAGATTAAGATGAAGCTATTTGTTATTGGTACACAGGCCTAACATTATCGAATTCAGTTTAGACATTTTTATTTTCCAGGAAGTGGATAGATTTCGACGTGTTTAAGAGTACTTTTCTGAAATTCGGTGTGTCAAAAACAAACTGTTAATGAAAATTTCATAGATTCGCAGCATATCACTGAATTCAAACACTTTGAGTTTCATAGGTTCTGTTGGTTTTGTGTGGCCGCGATATCGTCCATGTGAACATTAATAGATGTGGTCAGCTATTCAGTGATACCATGCTATATGCTATTCACATTTCTTTTCGTTGTTTAGTTTATGGTCTATTTTGTTGATTCTTGTGACTGCTTTGAGGAAGTCGACATGGGTTAGTACAGTATGGGTTGAAACTGAATTTCGTGGTACTGAATTAATTTATGTTTGCATTGTTTTGTAGGTAACAGACATTCAATGTACAGCCAATGCACAAACAGGAGAAATTTGGTTACATTTTCAGTCGTTGGAGCTGGGAAGAGTGGAGGGGTTATAGATAAACCGACAATCGAGAAAACAACGCCTGGACGAGAATCTGAGTTTGATTTGAGGTATAGAGTCCACGCTCCGTATATATGTGCATTTATCTGCATGAATGGTAGTGTCAGCGTGTAATTTACCTTCAGCTTAAATTTAAAGTTAGGGGAAACTTACAAAAATGTGGACGGCGTGAACTATATATCTTTTCATATATGACTATCCATACTTATAATTGTGGGGCATTACGTATTAATTGAAGCTATCTTTCATCATAGATTTTCCTTTCTCCATAATTGACTCTCTATTATTATGATGCTGAATTTGAGTAAATCTTTTCATCGCACTGTGATAGAAAGCTATAGCTATTTCAAGAAGAAGAAGTTCAATCTTAACTTTTTTTTTAAAGAAAAAAAAAGAGGAAGGACCGGACAACCCGGACTCAATCCTTATACCTATTTTACCCTTATAACCCCCACCCACCAGAGAAAACTCACTTTGACCCATCATGATTTTAACCTAATTCTTTAAAAGATAAATGCATGATTTATTTACCGTCTTCTATAACAGACTGCAAACTCTTGCTAAATTTTGTTGATTGAACTTTTGGTCTTGACAAACTCAGCTTTGATTAACTATCAGGAAATCGAAGAAGATGTCTCCTCCTTACCGTGTCATGCTACACAATGACAACTACAACAAGAGGGAATACGTTGTCCAAGTACTAATGAAGGTTATTCCAGGAATGACGGTTGACATAGCAGTAAATGTAATGCAAGAGGCTCATGTCAATGGCTTGGCTGTTGTGATTATCTGCGGGCAAAATGATGCCGAAGACCACTGTATGCAGCTGAGGGGCAATGGTCTCTTGAGCTCCATCGAGCCGGCAAGCAGTGGTGGATGCTAAAAGCTCAACACCATAATCCACTCTCAAGGAACTGCTGGAATCAGGGTTGAAAGTTATATCAAGTAGTACATGATTTTGCTTCTTATGTAAATAACATAGATTGCTCTCTGCTCTATGTAAACCAACGAATTTTGATGATAATATATATGTTTAATTGTTAGTTACAGAGATCCGAAAAGGAAAAAGAAATTGTTATGTTTTGAGTTGTGTTGTGTTTATTTTTTCAAAAAAAAAAAATGAAACCAATCTTGTCAACACATACATGAAAATTTATTTTTCTAAAAATGACAAATTACTGAAACTAACTCAACATAATAATAGTCCCTACCTTGCATCCACAAGATGGAGGGTTCAAACTCCACCCATGTCATTTTTCTCCCATAATTTCTGTGAGTTTTTCCTAGTATCACGTGGACTTGTACTATTCGATGTAAACCCACAATCAAAAAAAATAAAAATAATTAATACCTTAAAACAAACATACCACCTAAAAAGAATTTTTTTTCCAGAATGCTCAAAATGAGCATTCAATTCATTTTGTATTCACTCTCCTACATTACTCTCGAATTTACCTATTTTCCCCAACGCGCTTCTGTAATTTTGAGCATACCACTCAACAACGACGTCTTACACTTAAGACGCTTATGCAATTATACTCAATCCATGGTCAAAAAAACATTTAGTCGACAGACAATGATACTGAAATTACGAACTTCTAATTACGAACTTTAATAATTAGACCACGAGTTATATAAATTACGATATGCTTTCCATGCACTTAGTCATCATGAACTTTAGTATTGAAATCACAAATTTTATGTCATATTGAAATGTAATGCTGTTGGGTGGTCTCTTAGTCATTGTCGACTGCAATGAACTATTGTCGACCATCGTAACTCAGAGAGTGATTATGATCGAGAAGTTGTTACTATATCGTTCGTAAGAGATATTTTATTATTATTATATCGTGAATACGCGTTATCAACTGATTTTTATCACATTATGATTCCAACTAAAATTTGAATTAATCTTAGCAATTTGAGACAGATCAGAACCACTACATGCGATCAAACGAACATTAAAAGTTGTCAAGTTGTCAAGTTCCACACTAATGACTTAAATTTATATATTTTAACCGAACGAGAAGCGATCAAATGAGGCACCAAAATTAGAATGAGGCACGTGAGACACGATCTCAACCACACATCTAACGCCCCGTGCATTTATGGCGCGCCACGTGTCCAAATAGTAAACCCATTACCAATAGTAGTGTGAACACAAATGGCAGTTCAACTCACGTAGCTTCGCCATGTGTCATAATGAATGGCCCAGATCGTACCTCACGTGCCTCATTCTACCAACCTGCCTCAACCGATTGCTCCACTTAACCGAACTAATTATACGAAAATCTCGAGTAGTTTGTTGAAAATCTCTAAATGTATGCGCGAAGAAAATTTGTACGTATCTTTCTCAGATTTGTTTTTCCATAAATTCGTCATCAAAATCTCAGAGTTGAGAGTCACAGAAACCCTCCAATGGCGAAATCAGCGCTCCTCATCGCCGCTCTTCCTCCTCATCTCCAGTCCCGCTTACTCCCGTCCCATATCGGAATCTCCGGACGCACATATCGTCTCCGACACCGGCGAAGACGACGGATCATCCGTGGTCACAAATTGCCTATATGATCAAGCGATACTTGCACACTCTGCGGCTAGGTTCAGGTCATCAGGTGGATGCAAAATCAAACACATAGAGAGTGGACGATGAGAGAAGCGAGTCGTAAGAGAGCTGAGGAGGCTCATTTAAGGTACATACAGAGTTTGTGCCCTAAATGTATGATTCAAGGGAGCATAAATTTGTTTAAGAGGACAATGTTTGAAATTACATGACATCATTGTGATTTGTGACATTTTCTTCAATGTCATGTACTTGAGAAATTATTACTTATTAGTTAACTTATACTGGTGATTTGCTGCTGTGAATACCTGACTTGTAGTTACAACATCAAAAGTTCAAGCCCAAATTTACGAATTTTATTGTGTTAGTATTCTCCTCATTGGGTTACTGAAGTGTTTTGGTAAGGTAAAAACTCGTAATTCATTAAAATAATTTATGGTGAAAAATATGCAATTTATTGATTTGTTAAAATTATTTTCTTGTCAATCAATTTGTCAGGAATTACAATTTCCAAGTACTGGTGATGAAGGCTATTAGTGGAATGAATTTGGATGTAGTGAATGAATTGGGCAAGAGGATTGTTTTGACGGCTTGGCATTGGATGCAGCCGCCCCTGAACAGAAGTGAGGCCCACCATAGTTATGCACCTACACTACTTGAGGATACGCTAAAGGATTGTTACTGAGAATAGAAGAGTCTATCAAGAGAACAATTGCTGACGCTAAAAAGGAAACTGAGCCGTATGTTATCCATTGAGTTTTATTCCAGTTAAAATTTTAGTAATGAAGCTAATAGAGAGAATGAGAGATGTGTCCTATATTAAATTAGTAATCAATAATCTAGTCTGCATTCTTTTATCAATCATCAGGAGAAATAAAATGTCTCCAGGCTATAGTGCCACGCCTTACAGCAAAAACTATGACGAAAGTCACAGAGGCGAAATACTATCAAGAATTCCATTCAGGTAGTTTTGCTGGCAGCGTAGGTTGTTTGCAGCGTCTCTGTCGTAATTAAACCATCTTTCTCAATAAAGCACCTTTGTCCATGAAGAAAAAAAGTGTTCTGAGTTTGCGTTGTTAGTAAACCAAGTGAAATGGAATCACCTCATAAGTATAATTGTCCCAAATAACTTTTCTAGTTTTTCTTCATAAATGGACTATGTATTGTTGGTCTGAAAGCAATTCACATTTTAGGATTTCAATAATATAATCGTTTTAATTTTATTTCACTAATTCTTGTGCTCTTTACAGGCTTTTGATTCCAGTTGAACCTGGTACTTCTCGTCCACTTTTTTGACGGAAATGAGAGCATCACACTCAGAGGATTCCAAACAGCGGCGTGAAACTGCATCCCTAATTATTTTTTTCACCTGCTGCATCCATTTCACAGCTAGTCCATTCAGTTCAGCATCTCATACTCCCTTTTCTGTTGGAATCAATAGTTTTGGCTTGGTCAAAATTGAAGTAAGATTCAATTCAATAGTGAATAACTTTCCAAGATTATTGGAGAGTAGGTTTGTATCGACTTGTTCAGTCAAGTGGAATTTGTTAGCGTGAAATGTGTGACTGCTAGTTGGTGTATTTGTAAAAGCTCTACTAATAATTAATGGAGCTATTTCCAGTTCAGTTAACATAAAAAAGAATTGATGCTAAGAAATCATATGCATATTATGTATAATAATCTTATGAACGTACCCCAATATTAAATATTAATATATTGTAACAAAACACATAATTTTAAATAAAATATGTTTTCCTTTGTTTTGGGCTATGTAATCCAATCATTTGTTAGTGAAAAATAAGAACTTCAACCACAAGAGTGTGTTCTTCTTCTCTTACAAAAAATAGAATTCATATGAAAAATAAGTCGATAAGTCATCGCATTGTTGGTTGCAAAACATTCCAGACACGTACTTCGTCGCTACTGTCTGCAACTTCAACAATAGCTCTGAGTCACCTGAGTCATTGGTGCCACAACCACAGCTATGGTGGCTGCACGCTTCTGCTTCATCTTTTCCTCATTAGCCTTCCAACCTTCACAGCAGTACCTCAAGTCAGTTTATTCAAACATTTTATACTTATTTCATTAGCCAAAATGCCTAAAAGTGTTATGGTAATACATTGTAATAACATTAATGTAGTAACTAAAATTATTTACTTTTCAGTAGCCAAAATGCCTAAAAATGTCACATTTACCGATTGATCGACGCTGTGCTCTTGGCAAATGGCACAGTAGATGCAAAACCAATGAACTAGGCAGTCATTGCAGGGATCCTCCATCAGGGAGTAACGGCGCCTCAGCTTCGTCCGGTATGTGCCAGAGTATATGCATCCCATGCCAACGCAACTTAATGCGTTGAAGATGAGTGCACCGGCCCCCAATACAAGCTGTGACAAAACTCAAATGGAAAAAGAATTCTCTGAGCTCAAAGTTTCGCGAAATGATAAAAAAGGTACATTTTTCAGAGTTGGCTTTTTTTTCCGAGACCATGGTAGCTAGTATTTCACAATGAATTGAGTTAAACTGAACTGAAAGCTGAATGAAGGCTCTTACATGTCGTTCCGTTGTCTATAATTTGGATGTTTCTACCCAAGGTGATGCACGGGCAACAACACGTCAATTAACCAACCTTCATACGCATATGAATAAGTCATTTCAGAAGAGCGTAATGAAATCTCCTAAAAAGAGAAGAAGAGCATAATGAAATTACACATGTATGGACTTACAGTTCGTGGGATCATCCCGACAGCCACATATAAATCTGATGCCCATTCCTCGTCATTATCGTCCTCAACTTGGTTGGTAATGTCACAAGTGCAACTACCTTAAGGCATGGATAATCACTGATCAATAATAATTCACAAAGACACTGTATTTATGAGTTTTATGTAGTTCTGGAGTTTTTTTTTTAATTTTAAAAATGACATGTTTGAGCTTTAATATATTCAAATGACCTAATTGTATTTGGTATTTTAGTTTTGGTTTGTTTTTAACATAAACGGATTCCCCAGATCCGATTTTATGCGTTTTTTAATAAAATTGGATCTTCAGGATCCGGTTTTGTGCGTATTTATGTGCAAACGAGAAGACGTGTAGTTCTCTCATTCGCACGCCCTCTCGTTTGCTCATAAAACTAGATCATGAGGATCCGGTTTTGTTAAAAATGCACAAAATCAGATCCCCAGGGTCCGATTTCTTTAAAAACAAATCAAAATTGAAATGTCAAACTCACTTGATCATTTTGTATATATGTTGAAACTTAAAAAGGTCAATTTAAAAAATAAAAAAAAAACTCGTAGCTCTGCAACTTCCACCTGGGAATTAATATATTGCATACCGTTAATCAACATCCACCATAAACTTTGCTAGGTTATTATAAACTTTTTTGACCGATTAAAATAAAACAACAATTAAAATTATATAGTTTTATAAATTTAATCGTGAAAAAAATGCATATTTAAGATAACCTCTCATTCGCTAACAGCGTCAGACATGATTCCTTACACACCAGGTTCGAATCATGGGGTCACCAATTTTCTCACAATTTTGTGAGATTTTCTTTATCCGTTCCCTCTTCCTCGTCCCGCTTCGCGCGTGAATGCTTTCCTCGTCCCTCCTCGTGTGTGGATTGTACCAATGATTTCAGGGGTAGATGTGCACGGATACTAATAAATTCGATCGGGATCCTGTCGAGATACCTTGATAGAGCTTCAAAGATTAATATATATGTAATATATATATGATAAAGGGTATCGCGATATGCATTGTAATATTATGATTCGTTGTACCCTTTTATCAAAAAAAAAAAAAAACCTCTCATTCAATTTAATTAAACAAGACTTGCTTTTATACAATAAATTATATCTCCAACTTTGGGTGTTGAACCAACCATCTATTATTCCACACTGATATTATTGAAATACAATGAATGAAAGATCAAATTATACAAGTAGATAATTTACCAAGGGGTGAAAATGCACAACATTATTGAAACACAACTTCACGAATAAAACACAACATTATTGCCAGCAGAAAATGGGAGAATGATGGGCCGGAGCTAGTTGCGAGCCATGCCAGACGCGATACCGGGAGCGTTCATCCTCTGATTGTTGCCAGCCCAACCTTCATCAAACCAAACTTTTGTCAGCAGCAATTTTATACAAAATTTGTAAGCTTCTTATGAAATAGAATAAATTATTATACCGATGGCTGGCTCGAATCCGCGGTTCTTGAGCTCCCTGTGTTCCTGGCAAAGAGCGCAACCGATGCAGAAGAAGTGAACGCAACAATCGTTACAGGGTTCCTCCGGCAATGAGTATTGACTCCTCAGTTTGGTCCTGTAACCGCACGAGTACAGACATGCGCACCCAACCATGCTCAACAGGTAAAACAAGCACCCATTGGAACAACAAGCTGCCAATATGCGTCAAAATATATAATCTCAAGTCAGTTCCCTCGAACACTGGATAAGGTACTTTTTTCGGTCTGAAAATAAAAAAGTATGGTAAGTAAGTTTAATTACTTGTTGTTCCTTTTTCGATGATCTCAGCATTTCGGCCAAATGTGATACACGGGCAGCAACATGTCATGCAACCTGTAACGCGTTCGCGAAGACAAATCACTTAGAATTGTTAAGATCAAAGAAATTGATAGAAAATTTTGAAATGGGTGTTATTACTTACAGTTGCCACAATCGTCGAAACAGCTACAAAGGCCGGTTGTCCACTGGCCTTGCGAATCTGCGCCGTGAACCATTAGAACAAGAAATGAGCAAAAATTGGTCTGAGACTGTAAAACAATGTTAGTGCTGAATTTTTAGAAAAGTGCTAACTGGTGAGCTTCACAAGGGACTTTTAGTTCTCTTAAATAGAGGAAAAAAAAATGAACTGGCCTTATTTGAAAAAATCAAAAACTAATTGATTTTTACAACTTGCATAAGAATAATTGAAAACTGTATTTAAAACTAATTATTTTAAAAGACTTGCATAAACTTGACCACTGAAATGGAAATATTCAAAAATGGCAAGGAAAAAAACTTCTTTGATTTTTTTGGTTATTCAACTGTCAATTGTATGCTTTGCCAATGCTGCTGGTTACAGCCTGTTCAAAAAATGTTGCCGTAAAACTCTCATCAAGAACTTATGCAGTTGTTTCTGCAAGTCAATGAGACGAAAAAAACAGGACTATATATACTGTCGATTTGGTGTTTGGGACAATTTCAAGAAGGAGAATTGAAGGAAAAAATTGTGTTCATTTTGACATGAAATTCAATTAAACTAGCTATATGATGCGATACAAAAAGTTTCATTTTTTACTTTCACATTTACTCTCCCTCGAACGGATCCCAAAATCAATTGTACATAAGAGGAAGATGGAAAGGAAAAATAAGAAAAAAATCTCACAAAATTTGTGAAGAAAATTGGTATCCTGAAGACTCGAACCCTGGGCCACCACCCCTGTTGTTGACAGCTTGTTTTTTATACATATCTATTAACAAATGTTTACAAACTAAAACTGCTCGTATGCGGCTAGAAGTGGTATATGTGTCCCACATCGATGAGAATTCGTACAAGTGACTAACATTCGTAGTTACTAAATCGAAATTCGTAGCTTTTGCTAACCAATATTAGTTCTCGTATCATGATAAAATTCGTAGGTACTAAATCATAATAGTAGCTTTTGCTGAACAATATTGGTTCTGAATTCATGATAAAAATCGTATACTTAAAGAATAAAATTCGTAATGTAAAAATATTATAACTTAAAGAGCCAAAATTCGTAATGTAAAAATATTATAAATTAAAGAGCCAAAATTCGGACTTAAAGAACAAAATTCGTAATGTAAAAATAGTATAACTTAAAGAACCAAAATTTGTAAGCTTAAAGAACAAAATTTGTAATGTAAAAATAATATAACTTAAAGAACTAAAATTCGTAGACTTAAAGAATAAAATTTATAGTAATTATGAATTTTATTACAGTGATTCCGTGTATTACAAATTTTAGTCACAAAGACTGCTACAAATTTTGTTCGTAAGTGTTACAAATTTTAGTCATTCGTGACTGCTACAAATTTTGTTTGTAACTGTTACGAATTTTGGCCACAGTGTCTGCTACGAATTTTAGTCATAGGTGACTGATACGATTTTAATATATGTTGGAAACTACGTTATATGCAATGCATGCAGTGTGTGTCCGCTACGAATATATATGTTAAAAACTATACATTATATACAATGCATACAGTTTAAGTCCACTACGAATATATATGTTAAAAACTTCACATTATATACAATGCATGCAGTCTGAGTGCGTTACGAATTATATGTTGAAAACTACGCATTATATTCATATCATGTTTGTCACTAATTCGTAACATAATTCCTAGCATATTTATCACTCATTCGTAGCATATTTGTCACTACCGCGCTTTCAAAAACAAACAACTCTCATGTCATCCTGGCGCGCACAAGTGATCCTTAACCACAAATTCAATTATGTGAATTTCTACTATGGAGAATATCTACTCCGCTGGATTTAACATCATCGTCATTTTCGATTCTGACCGCCAGATGACACCCCAACTCTTCCGCCACGTAAAAACAATGCATTTTCATACCTTTTTTTTGAAATTTTGATTTAGTAGGTGATGTGGTCATGATTTAAAAAATAGAGCATTTAGGATTGATGGGCTTGTGATGTAGTAGATGATTAGGGCATGTACAACGGTGAGGAGGTACAACACCTCCTCACCCAGCACCTTCTCCCCTCATCTTTCAAACAAAGCACAAAAGTTGGTGGGAAGTGCTATCACACAAGTGCTACTTCAGCACTTTGTTATAGCACCCACCAACTATTGTACTTGATTTTGATAATGAGGGGAAGAGGTGTTGGATGAGGAGGTGCTATTCTTCTCACCGATGTATATGCTCTTAGTGCGGTAGTAGGATGTATAAGAGAGGCGGTTGGATTGGAAGAGGAAAATAGAGTTTTAATGGAGAATAGAATTAATGACTAATATACCCCTAACATCTTATAAAACTAATTTTCAAATTTGAATAAATATAAATTATGAGGATCGTTGATATTAAAATCGTACGGTTAAGATTAATTCTCATTTATCACATCAGATCCACCATTTTTTTATTTGATCCTAACTCTAACATTAAGAGTAACCAAATAATGGGTACTTATTTGCCTTATCAAAAAAATAAAAAAAATAATGGGTACTTATTTTAAAGGTTGAAACATTCAAAGTCTAACAATAGCTAGTTGACCGGAGAGATATTCCACAAACATGTGACCAAGTGGATTCAGGCTTTTCTGGCCTTTCATTCATTATATATCCTGTTTGACTTCACTAATATAAAATTACCACTACTGAGAGTCTTGATGTCGGCTAAGCCTTAAAATAAAAAGAAAAAAAAGGATCACATTCAAGCTCAAATGCGCAGTCAATATTATTTGTATGACTATATACAGCTGTCATTTGTATCATTAGTTGGGAAACACGTTGGAATTAATTTTGGATATATTCACAGATCCATGCGCATGTTTGGAATTAATTTAGTATAAGAAAAATCACCTGTTGACTTGGAGTTCTATTTTTACTCTTTTAGCGACTGAACGCTGTTTTTATTATAGAGAAAAATCACCTTGCCTGTACTCCCCATCTATAGAGCAAAAGTGAAAATGAAGAAGATAAGTCACTCGTTAGTTAAATCGATATTTATTTATTTATTTTTTGTTGTGTGGTTCCTTCACATTGGAGTGAAGTCAGCCCACATTGAGCGTGAGGTATGGTTGATTTGCACTAGAAATTATATATTCAAACGTGCAGAGATCCGCAAGCAAGGCTCACAACATACTTATAATGTCGCATATTTTATTCATTTGCTCATTTTTAATATACAAGTTTGAATTTGCATTTTCTTGCACCAACTTATTAGCTGCAATGAGTATAAAAAAAAAATCCACGCATACAAATTAAGTTGTGCAAAGTAAATGTAGCTAAAATTATGTCAATGTGGCATTCATCTAACACTTTAGGCATGTATTTAAAGTATATTCCATGAAATTTTAAAATACCAAATGCTCTTTCAATATTGGTTCTTAAAGTTGAATGTCAATAGTTAATTTTTTATGTATCATACTAGGTTGATCGCCATGGCAAAATGCCGGTATACAATAGCGAGTTCTTTTAATTTTTATCTGGATATCCAATTGTATCTAGATATTCAAAACAACCAAATAATATTTTCTTTTAAAATAATAAATAATAATATTATTATTAATTTCTGAACAATAAGTTGAGTTTAATTATTTTATGTTGAGGCGGATGTGGAAAATAATATTTTGATTGAGTGGATCCTAATCGTCCAATTACGAACACTTCCTTCCTATCCAACATGAGAAAAGAGAATCAACATATCCGTACGATCTCAATATCAATGGTCCTAATAACTCATGTTTATTTAAATATATCAATCTGTTTTATAAGCTATTAAGGGCATATTGGTCAAAGTAAACCTAATGAATCTTCATCCTCGCAACACAAATTCTGGCGTTGAAAATCCTATTGCCGCAATCCATAATTGAAGTCGATCATTCTAATAGCATAAGAAATCATCGTAGATCAGAGATGGAAGTCGCTCATTCTAGTTGCATAAGAAATCTCCAAATCGTAGGCCATATCGAAGTCGTTCATTCTAATTGCATAAGAAATCTCCAAAATCGTAGATTTAGGGTTTTTAGGATTGCTGGGATACTTTCGAACCAAAAGTTGTAACAGTCACGAATCGGTTGGTTGATGCGCGTCGTCTGACGCATCAAATTTATGTTTAATTTTTCATGCAAACAACTAGTTAGTGGCAAGTAGGGCCGAACCCAAGTTTCAAAGTTGAATCTGTGGACAATTAAAAAAAGGGGTTTTTAGTAATTGTGAGTTCAAAAGGGACAAATCGCGCAAAGAAAAGATTTCAATCAGAGAAGACATTCAGCTTAGGGTTTCTATTGTGACACGTTAACCATTGACTGCTAATTATCAAATCTCAAGTTTCTAAGTGTGATTATTCCGGAAAAGTAATAACCCAAAGTATCCCGGCAAAAATGATACACCACAATTTAACCTGGTAAAGGTGTTAAAATTCTAGTTATCCTAAACACAATTTAACCCGACAAAGGTATTATTGAATCTAGGTGTTACTACTTGTCTTTATGACAAAATATCCAACAAGTATTAACGATAGGGATTGGTTATTAAGCTAAGCTTTACGGTAAAGTGTCTACTTAGCTTAACAATTCAATCCTTGAGATAAAGAGCAAGAACTAGAGAAACAAGAAATTGCATTAAGTAAAAAGTCTCAAAACGTTTGTCACAATGAACAAAACCTTAAACTGAAATAGAAATTTAGCTACGCATAGCTATAACAAAAACACAATTATTTTTGGGATGAAAGAAATAGAAAACTCTTCTCTTCGTCGAAAGCTTCACGTTCTTCTTCAGAGCCGTCGCGATGAAGGATGTTGAATGATGTTGGAAACCTTTCTCCAAACCCTACTTTATAAGAAAGCTAGGTATCTAATTCCGTTTTCGGGCCCAGATTTCCAAATCTCGGCCTGCTGACGCCATCATCTCGTCGAGTCAGCCACGCCCAAAGAAGAGTTTAGCGGCGCGCTAAACGTACATTTTATTTGGCGCGTCCAGCACACTTAAAGTGTGCTTTGGGCGCGAGACTCTCGAGAAGCCAGCTCTTCTTTTCGCTCTAATTTCGAGTATGGCTCTCTATTTAATCTTCCACAAACTTCATGTGATGTATTTGGCACCGCAACGCCGTCTTTAAGCGAGTATTCCTCCCAGAGTTCCCGAAACACCTGAAATGCAGTATGATGAGTTATTGAATTTTGTTAATGCAGTCGACCACTGTTCTTTATAATAAAGATCATTACAAGCTCGCTCTAGGCCAAGTATTTCAATGAGTATTCCTCCCCATCATCTCCTGAATCGAAACCTTCAAGCCGCTGATATATCTAGCCACCTTCTGATTCTCCGTTTCTTTCAACTCATTACGCTCAGACAGACGAAGAAATTCAGCTGTATATTCTCCCATGGATCGCCTGCCCTGAATACAATCAAGGTACAACTTGTACATGATCTGCTTATAATCCTCGGGCCAGAATCGATCCAACATCAGCTGCTTCATCCGCCTCCAAGTTCGGATAGGCGCCTTACCCTGCCGCCTCCTTTAGACCACGAGCTTATCCCACCACACAGCAGCGGTACCCTTCAATCGGATCGCCACCATCTTTACTTGTTTACTCTCTGGGACACCCATGACTTCCAAAAATCTATCCACATCAATCTGCCAGTCAAGAAACTCCTCCACAGCCATGGTTCCATGAAACAGGGGAATATCAACTTTCACCCGATAATCACTATCGTATCTATTCTCCTCTTCATCCCTACCATCGTCCACATGACCCTCTTCACCCGAGCTTGAGTCCTCAGCGACTACTGCACGCACACGCTCTACACGCGGGACTCTAACTGGTGCTTCCCTCTGGACTCTCTCCTCTCCGCCATTCTGATTGACTCTAGTCGCCACTTCCGTCATCTGGGTTGACAAAGCAGCCAGGGTTGCGGTTAAGTCCACGGTGACCCTCTCAAAATCTTCTCTGGGTACGGGTTGATCTGCCATCTGATCAAGTTAGAAGAGAGACAAGGAAAGACTTGCTTCTGATACCAACTGACGCAACGTGACAAATATGATAAACGAATTCACCAGCAATGAATTCTTGGATAACTTGGAATCCACCAAGAAAGCTTGGAATCCACCAAGAAAGTTTTGGAATCCACCAAAAACGAAAAACTAGGGTTTATTGATACGATAAAAGATGAAAAACAAAAACCCTAAGGTGGGTTTAAATAGGAAAACATAAAACGAAAATAGGAAATAAAATCTAAAAGATAATGATACGCTGCTAAAAGATAATGATACGCTGATTCGGCCTGCTAAACGAGCCTGGATGGCCTAAAAAGCCCATATATCACGGCATTAGCCGTGAGTTGCGTTCGTTGGCCCGTTTCCACTCGAAATAATGTCTCGCGGAGGATTTCCAGACGTCGAACGCCAAATCTGTATTTTCCCGACGGTGCCCTTTTTGCGCACCATCTGGTCCTCAATCTGCCCTGCATCAGGCAGTCCAAGCGACTAGGAGTCGCCTCTGCATGATTTCACTAGTATAAAAGAAAAGCTCATGACACCATTTTCAACGACTTGGAAATTGACGAGTTCCAGTAAAATGGAAATGCAATCGAAAGAGCATAATAGCACTCCGTGGGGTGTGGAGCGTCCTGACAACGGTAATGTCGACAACTGTAAGGTTTGAGTCGTTTAAGCTAATCGTGACAAGATATGATTAGTATCCACTTGCATTACGCTATCGCTAAAGTACCCTTTGTACGAATCTTTCAATTCCATGATTCATGCGATACATGTTGGAACATTGTGCTTTACCATTATTGTTTTTTTACTTGGTGGTGGATCTGCCGTCGCTGTCTGGCGATGTTTGCGCCGGTTGGAGGTTGCTTGGCTGCCAGTGGCGCGTCGCTGGGCGGTTGGTGGCTGGTTGACGATGATTTGCCGACGGGGAGGTGCTTGGTGAGGTTGTCTTTTGTTTCTTTTTAGAGTTGGTTTTAGATGTTTAGGGTATTGGTAATTTTTTGGAGCCAGCGGTGGTTGTGTTGTGTTGGCAGCCTGTTTTTTGGGCTGGTTGTCGTCGCATCTTTGGAGTAGCGCTGGAGGGGTTTTCTTCTTTGCGAAGCTTTCAAGGTCGTGGCGGATGGGCGGTGGTTCCGGTTGGAGCCGCTGGATCGGCTGTACAAGGTTGCTTGTGCAGGTTTAGTTTAGGCCGAGTCAAACCGGGTTGTTTGACATTTTCCTGCCTTGGGGATGCCTTTCATTTACTGCTTCCAGCTGGAGTGGCAGGCTCTGGTCGTGCTGGAACTATTTGTAGAAATGTGGCTGGCGCGAGATTGTTGCTGTGAAGTTGGTGTCTGAGCCGCTTCGATTGTTTGGCCACCTTGGCATGCGTTGGTTTTTGAAGCAACTCTATCGTGAAGATCGTGGAGCTGCTGACAAATGTTTATGCTCTACACGGATTTCGTTACCATGTTTTTTGTGTATGTTAGCTCCATTTTCAGTGTTGTATGATTTTTATTTGTGGAGTTGTTTCTGAATCTTTGTATGCCTTTGTATGATCAAAAAAAAGAAGTAAAAAAACAACGTAGCCCATTAGATGACCAACGTAGCCTATTTGTTTGCTTTTATACTGTTTAATCGAAAAACCCTTTTTTATTATTAAAGGGTGCCAGCAGTTTATTAAGGGTGTTTCTCCTCACACCCCCCCTGTGGGTCCCACGCCTAATTCCCATTATACCCCACCCCACCCACCAAATATTGAATAAAATAATAATAAATATTATTTGTAAATAAAATCGATTATCCTTTTAAATTATTAATTGAGATTTTCGAAGTTTCAAAATTTTAACTTAAACGAAATTGAAAGTTTACATTAATTTACTAGATATTACAACATTAACTTAAACGAAATTGAAGGTTTACATTAAATTACTAGAAATTACGTTACGAAATTGAAAGTACATTAAGTTACTAGAAGTTACAACATTAACTCGAAACCAAATGAAATGAAAGTGCATTACCCGACATTACGTTTTTTAGAAGCGGACGAGGTCTCACCATCATGAAACTGTTGACGGCTAGCGCGCCGAGCGGGTTCGTCTTCGTACTCTTCAGGCTTCTCGAAGTCAAACGGCCAGTCGGGGTTCTCGTAGTCAAACGGCCAGTCGGGGATGTGCACTCTGTCCGGATGTTTCAGTTCCTTCCTGCTTGGGTACACATAGTCTTGGTCTAGCGTATACTTTTCTTCTTCTAGCCTATCCTTCTCATTTTCTTTCCAGGCTTCATAGTCGGGATGCACACCAAGTTCTCGAGCGCGCCGAGCGGGTTCTTCTTCGTAGTCTTCAGGCTTCTCGAAGTTAAACGGCCAGTCGGGGTTCTCGTAGTCATACGGCCAGTCGGGGATGTGCACTCTGTCCAGATGTTTCAGTTCCTTCCTGCTTGGGTACACATAGTCTTGGTCTAGCGTATACTTCTCTTCTTCTAGCCTATCCTTCTCATTTTCTTTCCAGGCTTCACAGTCTTCAGAGTTCTCGTAGTCACCTTTGTGGCCAGAAGAATTAGACATTTCTTTGATGAACGGATAATTGAGATGATTGTTTGAGGATAAAGAAGAGGATGGTACTTGAGATGGATCTTTACAAGTGAAGTGATGAAACTGAAGGAGGTGATATGCATGTATTTATAGATTTTTTTGAAATATATCCGTTATTTAGTAAAACTAGCCGTTAGAATTAGACATTTCTAGTCAGTGAGTTGTCTATAAATTAGACATTTAATAAAATAAAAAATTAATGTTGGACTACTCAATCAATTATTAATTAAACGAAATAAATAAAATGAAACTATTTTCTAAATATAAATCATAAATAAAATTTGTCTAAATAATATTTTACAACAATGAAAATTTTATTTATTTAGTTACTCACTCACTCCTAATTATAAGTTCTATTAAAATTTTAAAAAGATCAAGTACAATATAATTTTTTTTTAAAATTGCTACATGTTGTATTTTTATTTTAATTTTTTACTATTAATTATTATAGAATATTTTCTGATTAATAATAATAAATAGATATGGTACAATTAATTTATAATATTAATTGAATTTAATTGAATTTTAATTATCATTTAATTGAATTTTAACAATAATAAATAAATATGGCATATGAATGTAATTAAGTAAGGGAGAGAGGGCAAAATGGGAAATATTTGGTTGGGGTTTTGTCGCCGGGGGGTGCGAGGAGCAACTCCCGTTTATTAATGGGGTTCAAAAAGCCTGACCCATGGCAAGTACAAAAACAGGCCCGAAGCCGCCAGGACCCGATTATAGTCCCCAGGACCAAAATAGCGACCTGCGGAAATAAAAGGGGGGCCTCGGCTCCTTCAAGAGCCTAAGACTAACAAAAAGCCTCTCTCAACGCACGCAGGCGAGGTCATCGAGCGTAAGACAAAAACACAAACCAAATACACTAAATATAAGGATTCTGCATAGCAGGCGACGGTCTTGAGCGAGTATGGGCTTGGCGCCTCATAGGAGTACCCGGCTGAGCCTCCCTTGGTCGGGCATCTGCCTCATTATTCCTTGACTGACCTTGCCGATTTCTACACCAAACTGGCAGCTGGAGATAATCCCCAGTTAACGCAAGGCGCACGGAGGGAGGGAGATCACCAATGTTGGAATAGGTAGTTCCAGGGGTACCTTCATAGCAAATAGCAATGGCTGCATCATTCATCTCCACGGATATAGATGTAGTCCTGATGTTACCCAGCAACCGTCTAGCCTCTCTCCATCTGTCCAAATGAACCCAGTCCCCAGCATGGGAGGCCATTCCCAATAGGGAACACTGTGGATGAGAGCTTTGGATACAGCTGACTGGACACCTATACTCCTGTAAAAGCAGCAGTGCTGAGATGACTCCTTCTATGAAATCATCATACTCCAAACCTAACCTGAAACCAAATTTAAAAGTCCCAGTTTCGTCTCTAACAATGCCACCACAATGGAAAATATTAACTGCACAGGGCAAGGTGAGACCAGACTTGCTGGGACACCATTTGTTCCATTTGCCTTTGATATTGGTCAATGGGAAGGGGATATGGAAAGTATCCAAGACAATTTGCATGTGGAAATTAGGATGGTACTCGGCCTTAATGATAGAACACAGGGAGGAGGCCCAACGAACCAAATTAGCTTTAACACTGGAAATTGGATCACCAAAGATTTTGTTATTTCCGTAGAGCCATATTTCCCACAAAGTGCAGGCAGCAACAAAGGTGCAGGCAGGACATAAAGTCCTTCCTTTTATGAGAAATAAACCAGTCTTCTTGGAGCTGAAGCAAGGTCCTGGGCGCTGGTTTATCCAAACTAGTAGACAGGAAATTCCAAATGGGTTGCACCACCTCACTTTGGATAAACAAATGTTCCATCACCTCCACCTGAGGCTGAGCACAGCACTAGCATTTGGAAACAACAACTACTCCAGTCCTGGAAATATTATCATTTGTTGGGATAGCCTTGTGGCATAATTTCCATAAGAAAACACTGATTTTAGGAGGGAGCCATGCATGCCAAGAATATTTAAAAAGGTTGCTTTTGGGCAGGACACTTCGAACTTTCTCATAACAACCTTTAGTGCTAAAGATACCAGTATCGCACCCTTCCATAAAAGAAAATCAGGTTTATCCGATAAATGGAAGTTATTGATAACTCCTCTAGTGACCCCAGTTAGCATATTCACAAAGCTCTCCCTGATAGTGCTATTGTTGACAACATCTTTGATAACCCACTCTCTGGCTTGTTTTGGTAGTTTCACATCGAGCCATTCACAAAAATGAGTCACCAGAATATCCCCTCGATCAATCTCCCAACTACTGTCTCCGCGAAGACTGATGATGTAAGGTTTTAGCGCAGACCAAATAGCTGAGCTATAAGAGATGTGTAGGTATTTTCCTCTAGCATATCCTGCCCAGATAGTTTTATTTTGCAAGAACCTCAGGCCAACTTACTAAGCATGCATTTTTTTAACATCTCCCAGTTTCCTAATGCCTAGCCCACCTTCATCCTTTGGTCTCCAAATATTGTCCAAATTCACCCAGTGATATCTAGTAGAGGAGCCCCTATCCCACAGGAAGTTGTGCATCAACCTCTCTATGCCTTGAATTATCATCTTGGGGACAGGAAGAACAGACAGAATATGAATACTCATAGAACCCAGAACCCAGAACAGACAGAGTATGAATACTCCCAGGGAACAAAGGTGCCCCCAGATAATTCACTAGGAAAGTACCTTCAGAAAAACTGGTCAACTCCAGGATAGCCTTCCTTCTTTCAGCATTAAAGGTCTCAGCAAAGTAGATCTTACTTTTTTCTGGGTTTAACATTTGGCCAGAAGCAGCACAAAAGTCAATAATCAAATTCAACAGTTGCCTGATGGAGTTTTTATGCCCATTTGAAAAGATAAGCATGTCATCTGCATAAAGCAGATGATGTATCATCAAAATACACCCTTTAGTTTTATAAGGCATCAGCTTTCTTGCTCTCACTGCCTGATTCAAAAGCTGACTGAAATATTCCATAGCTAGAATGAACAAACTAGGGGACAGAGGATCCCCTTGTCTCACCCCTCTATTTGACTTAAAGTGGCCATAGGTATCCCCATCCTAGCATATAGAGTACCAGCAATTAGCAATGTTTATATAGATCAAATCACACCACTGCTCTGAAAAACCGGAGGCCCTTTGCATTTTAAGTAAGAATCTCCAAGATAGTCTATCATAAGCTTTGGACATATCTAGTTTCACCACCACATTGCCTCCAAAAGATTTATTGTCAATATCATTCACAATGTCATGAGCCAGACCAATAGTTTCATCAATTATTCTGCCCTCAACAAAGCCAACTTGTTCTTCACTAATCAAACCAGGCAACACCAGTTTCAGTCTATCATTGAGGAAGTTGACTAATAGGCCTTACTTTATCAAAAGACACAGCATTTTTCATTTTTGGTAATAGGATTATATGAGCACTAGAAATCTGCTTAGGCAGTTGCAAGCCAACAAAAAAGCCCTTCACAGCAGCCAGCAAATCAGACTTGATTATTTTCCAGCAAGAATAAAAAAACTTACCTGTGAAACCATCAGAGCTGGAGGGGTTCATCCCATGGACTGCAGCCCTCACTTCCTCTTCATCAGGTGGTCTAGTGAGCATATTATTTTCCTCGGATGAAATTTTAGGCTTGATTAAAGAAGCCACATCAACATCATTGAAAGAGGGAAATGACCCAGACAGATTTTGAAAGTAGGTCACCGCTTCCACACCTATGATCCTCGCTTCTTCCGCGAAAGTACCATCATCCATTTGCAATTTCATCTTATTGTGCACCCTCCTAGCTTTGATTGAAGCATGAAAAAAGGTTGTGTTCCTGTCCCCTTCCACCATCCACTTGTGCTTGGATTTCTCTTCCAAAAATTATCCCAGTTCCATTTTCACAGGACACGCCTCAAACACTTTAAATTTAAAGCAAATTTAAAAGAGGATTCGTATGGCCTTTCTCAGCCCAACTGCTTTTAACAACATCCATGAAGCCTTCATGTTCCAACCAAGCGCCCAAAAATTTGAAAGCTCCCTTCCTGCTCCTGCTGTCTCCCTTGAACTTTAGCAACAAAGGATAATGATCTGAACAAAGCCTAGCCAAGTGGTGAATTTCCAAGTTGGGGAAGGCTTCCAGACCTAGTCCATTAACCAGACATCTATCCAATCTCTCCCAAATTTGAGCTTCTCCTTCTTGGTTATTGGACCAAGTAAATTCATTTCATTTGTATCCTGCATCAGTGACACCAGCATAGTTGATAAAATCATTGAACTCCCTGATGCTCCTACCCATCTTGGTATTGCCCCCTTGTTTTTCTGACCATGAGAGAATGGTGTTGAAGTCTCCACAGATCAACCAAGGTTTATCACAAAAATCAGATAAACCACTCAGAGATTCCCAAAGTTCCTTTCTGATATTAACATCTAAATGCACATACACAAAGCTGCAAATTAAGGTTATCTCCTCTTGCATCAGATGCACCTCCAGGGAGACTTGCTGGCTAGTATGGCTTATCTCACTCACTTGAATGTTGTCACTCCATAACATCCATATATGAGTGTTTATTGGACTGCATTGAAGATAGTTGCTAAACTTCAAGGATCTGGCTAACTGGTCTATGTTATCCGGGCTAGAGATGGGTTCTAAAATAACACAAAGATCAATTTGTTACTGAGCCATAATAGTTTTCAGGTAGTCTAGGGTGCCTTTATTCATTATGCCCCTAGCATTTTTGTACCATCATTGGTCACTAGGGCATGGGCAGCACTTGCTACCCTCTTCATTCTGAGTATTTTCTGCTTCATGGACTAAAGCTATTTTATCCAGGTCACTAGAGACTGCATCATCTGCTACTCCTTTTCTCACCTTTTTGTATTGATCAATTGCATTGGGATCCACAAGGATGTCAAGCTCCTCACAGTAAACCAGTGACCCCCCTCCACCTTTACTTGAACTTTCCTGTATCATAGGGTTCAATTCCTTCAATCTTGCCATTCTCTGGGACAGGCTGGCTAGAGAAACATTGGGGTATTCAGTCTTCCTTAGTATGGATTTCTGAGGAATCATATTTGGGTCATGTTTAAGCACTCCCACCGCTGGAGCAGTTGATTTAGCACCCATGGTAATGGTATTTCCTGCTGAGAATTCACTACCTGAGCCATATTTTCCTCCAACTGCACAGCAGTATCTGGTGCTTTAAATAGAGCCACTGCAGTGTCCGGATCAATCCTCCCCTCCTCTGATCTGGACTCCTGACTTTGCACTGCATCTGCAGTATTATCACTATCCACGTTTGTTATAGATGGCCTTGCCTCCTCGTCTTTGTACTCCTTCTCCTTGGGAGGCTGGTGCATGATCCTTCTTACCCCACCATTGGAATTAGAACAATGCTAAAATTTGACAACTCTGGCTTTTTTTTTCCTCACCTCAGTTTACTCCTCCACCGTAGTAGAAGTGTTAGATTTGTTTCCATTCATGTCTGGTCCACCTGGTATAGTAACCTCAATAGAATTATGCCCTTGTTCTGAGTTTGGTTTATTGGCATGGTCCACCTGTTGGGCAGGCTTCTTCTTTCTACAATCAGCCATTGTGTGTCCATGTATTTTGCAATATGAGCAAAAGAATAAGTTAGCTTCAACCTCAATTTTCTGCCAGAACATCCTTCCATCTGAAAGGCTGATTCAGACCTCTTCCGGAATGAGCTTGGTCACGTCCACCTGCCCTTACATACTTCAAAGACCTACAAGCTTGTGACCTGGCGTCCAAATCTAGAAAATAGCCAAAGGAATTAACAATACAAGCCACATAGTTCTTTGTAACAAAACCTGGTTGTAAGCCTGGCAACCGGATCCATTTCGTTGTAACGGTAGATTCCCTGCTAGAATTATAGCCTAGTGTGTATCGAAATAGATAGAGGCGAGGTTAGGGCAATTTTTGCATCTTCTTCGGAATCCAATATGAGCATGAGATGTCGTGAATCCCAAATGTCGCTTATGGTGGCACTGCTCTTCATAGGCCAGTGTTCCTTGAACACCCGGCTAATCTCTTCGATCGAAGGTCTGCCCACCGTGAACTTGGCAATGAGGGAGTGCTGGAATAGGGCCACGCCTGCTTCGAACTCGGCTGTAGTGAATTGAATCGACGACTTACCCTCGACTGTAGAATATTGGCGAGCTGGAAGTTCCACCGGGCGCTCTGACTATCTACACTCCATAGCCACTAGGATTTTCAGTGGTAGGGCTGCAGTCATGTTCTCCCCGCCAATTTTATGGGATTTCCATGTTGGTTGTTGAGCACCGGATGAAATCTAGGGGTTAACAAGTAGTCATAAGACACTTTTTTTTTTTTGTGATCGAGCACCGGGCGCTCTGGCTACCTTGCACTCCATAGTCATTGAAATTTTCAGTGATTGGGCTGTAGTTCATGTTCTCCCCACCAATTTCATGGGATTTCCATACTGGTAGTTGGAGGTGGGATTTGAATTTGATCCCATGACCTCCCTTTTAACAAATGCCTTATAGCTACTTGATATCCATATGGGCTGCAGCTCATTTTCAATTTTAATTTAAACAAGACTTGCCGTATACAATAAATCATATCTCCAACTTTGAATGTTGAAATCATCTATTATTTCCACCGACATTATGAAACACAATGATATAAATAAATCACAACATTATTGCCAGAAATGAGCAGGCGGGAATGATGTATGGGAGCTAGTTGCGAGCCATTCCAGACGCAATACCGGGAGCATTCATCTTGCGATTGTTGCCAGCCCAACCTTCACCAAACCAATTAACTTTTGTCAGCAGCAATTTTATACAAATTATATTCACATAAGGCTGATAATAATATTATTCTTGTGGAATATATATAATTATTTATACCGATGGCTGGCTCGAATCCGCGGTTCTTGAGTTCCCTGTGTTCCTGGCAAAGAGCGCAACCGGTGCAGAAAAAGTGAACACAACAATCGTTACAGGGTTCCTCCGGCAATGAGTATTGACTCCTCAGTTTGGTCCTGTAACAGCACGAGTACAGACATACGCAACCAACCACGCTCAAAAGGTAAAACAGGCACCCACTGGAACAACAAGCTGCCAATGTGCGTCAAAATATATAAATCTCAAAAGTCAGTTCCCTCGAACACCGGATATGGTATATATATTTTTTTCGATCTGAAAAAAAAAGGTTCAAAAGATTGAAAATAAAACAGTATATATATGGTAAGTTTAAGTTTAATTTACTAGTTGTTCCTTTTTCGATGATCTCAGCATTTCGGCCAAATGTGATACACGGGCAGCAACATGTCATGCAACCTGTAATGAGTTTGAGGA
Source organism: Rhodiola chrysanthemifolia (assembly GCA_033675395.1). Lineage (NCBI taxonomy): Eukaryota > Viridiplantae > Streptophyta > Magnoliopsida > Saxifragales > Crassulaceae > Rhodiola > Rhodiola chrysanthemifolia. Next base: position 47,358,552 of record CM066205.1, read on the forward strand.
GATAAATCACATAAATTTGTCAAGATCAAAGAAATTGATAGAAATTTTTCTGCAATAGGAACATGAAAAGGGTGTTATTACAGTTGCCACAATCGTCAAAACAGCCACAAAGTCCGGTTGTCCACTGGCCTTGCGAATATGCGCCGTGAGCCGTTAGAACAGGAAATGAGCCAACGTTGGTCTGAGACTGTAAAACAATGTTATTGCCCATGAATTTTTAGAAAAGTGCTAACTGGTGAGGTTCACAAGGGACTTTAAGTTCTCTTAAATAGAGAGAAAAAAATATGAACTGGCCTTTAGGGATGCACACTTTCAGACCGAACCGAAAAACCGGAACGAATCCGACCGAATTTTACGGGTCGGTCCAAAATCGGACCGTAAAATTTCGGTCCGGTCCGGTCCTCGGTCCATACTTTTCAGAAATTTCGGTCCATCGGTCCGGACCGAACCGTAAATTTCGGTCCGGTCCGGTCCGGACCGGATGTGCATCCCTACTGGCCTTATTAGAAAAATCAAAATTATATTTTAAACGAATTGATTTTTACAACTTGCATAAGAAAATTTGAAAACTGTATTTCAAACTAATTATTTTAAAAGACTTGCATAAACTTGACCTCGCACAAGCCTTTTGTAACACAAAAAAGATCTAACCTCGCACCTTGTTTTTGACGTTCCTGTTGAAATCACAAAATGCTTAGTTAATGGAAGACGCTCAAAATGGCTCTCGGCTTCAAAAGCACCCATCTTTGCATTTGTGTTGCGGTAGTTGTCACAGCCGTCCGTCCAATTTTACTAATATTGGTAGGTAATAAATCAAAATTAGTAACTTTTGCTAACCAATATTAGTTAGCAAAATTTGTAGTTACTAAATCAAAATTCCTAGCTTTTATTGAAGAATATTGGTTCTGAATTCATTGTAAAATTTGTAGACTTAAAGAACAAAATTCATAATGTAAAATTATTATAACTTAAATAGCCAAAATTCGTATACTTAAAGAACAAAATTCGTAATGTAAATATAAGTATAACTTAAAGATCCAAAATTTGTAGACTTAAATAACAAAATTAGTAATATAAAAATAGTATTACTTAAAGAATCAAAATTCGTAGACTTAAAGAACAAAATTTGTAGTAATTACGATTTTATCACAGTGATTTCTTGTGTTACAAATTTTGGTCATAAAGACTGCTACAAACTTTATTCGTAAGTGTTACGAATTTTAGTCATTGGCGACTGCTACAAATTTTGTTTGTAACTATTACGAATTTTGGTCGCATTGACTGCTACGAATTGTGTTCGTAACTATTACGAATTTTAGTCATTGGTGACTGCTACGATTTTAATATATCTTGAAAACTACGCATTATATGCAATTCATGCAGTCTGAGTTCACTACATTTATATATGTTAAAAATTACGCATTATATACAATGCATGCGGTCAAAGTCCGCAATGAATATAATGTTAAAAACTACTCATTATATACAATTAATGCATGCAGTCTGAGTGTGATGCGAATTATATGTTGAAAACTACGTATTATATTCGTAGCATATGTATCACTAATTTGTAACATAATTCGTAGCATATTTATCACTCATTCGTAGCATATTTGTCACTACCGCACTTTCAAAAACAAACAACTCTCATGTCATCCCGGCGCGCACAAGTGATCCTTAACTACAAAGTCAATTATGCGAATTTCTATTGTGGAGAATATCTACTCCGCTAGATTTAACATCGCCACTATTTTCGATTCTGATAGCTAAATCACACCCCAAATCTTCCGTTAGGTAAAAACAAAGTTTTTTTTGAAGTTGTGATTTAGCAGGTGATTTTCGTACTTTTTTTTTGAATTTTAGATTTAGCGGGTGATGGGGTTGTGATTTAAAAATAGAGCATTTCGGATTGATGGGGATGTAATTTAGCAGGTGATTAGGGCGGTTGCGGGATGTGGAAGAGAGGCGGTGGACCGGAGGAGGAAAACAGAGTTTTAATGGAGAACAAAATTAAATGAGTAATATACACTTAACATCTTATAAAACTAATTTTCAAATTTTAATTTAAATATCCATCAAAAAATTTAATTTAAATATATATGAATTATGAGGATCGTTAACAATAAAATTGTATTATTAGTTTTAATTATCATCAAATCAACCACTTCACATTTCATCTTAACTAAATGTGTACTTATTTTAAAGGTTGAAACATTCAAAGTCTAACACTAGCTAGTTTGACCTGAGAGAGTGAGAGTTGGCCTTTCATTATATATCCTGCTTGACTTCACTAATATAAAATTCCACAACGGAGTCTTGAAGTCGGCTTAAGCCTTAAAAAAAAAAAAAGGATCACAATCAAGCTAGTTGTCATTTGTATCATCAGTTGGAAACTAGTTCAACGTTGGAACGATGCGCATGTTGGAATTAATTTAGTTTAAGAAAAGTTGATTCGGCTTCCCTTGTTGACTTGGAGTTCCATTTTTAGCGACTGAACGTTGTTTTTATTATATAGCGTTGGAAATTAAAGCAGACATTGTTGGGAATATTCTGCAGTCGTCGCTAAAGGTTTTCAGGTTCGTCGCTGAAGATCAGAAGTGGCTGTCGCTGTTTCCAAGAGGGATATTTTGTTCGTCGCTAAAGCCAGTCGACCGTTGCTAAAGGCAGGAGATGGTAGCTGAGGGAAAGTAAATCAGGCCAATCGGAGAGCGCCACGTCGAGGTGGGAATTTGAGTTTAAAGAGCTGTTAAGTTCGTTGCTGATGGACGTATGAGATTAGAAGGGAGCTGACTTCATCCGACGGGCGAGGATCAATCTGGGTTTTTTAGGCGGGCATTTAAAAGCCGAGAAGAACAAAAGCTAGGGTTTGCACTGTGAAAACATGTTTCTCTCTCGTTCGACCTCCAAGCGTGACCATCTTGAGGAATTGGTAGAGGGCTTCGACTCAGCGGACGTTCAGGGGTATTTTGGCGTTCAATTGAGTGAAGTGGTGTTGATACGAGATGTAATCGATTGAGTCGGTGCGGCTGTTCTTGTGTAATCTTCTCCGGGCAATCGTGGTGCGATTTCGGCCACCCATAGTGCATACGGGACTCCGACAATCAGCCAAACTAGATTAACCTCTCACCTAGAGGTGAACCAGTATAAATCCTTGTGTACTTTGTCTTTCATTGGAGTTCTCAATTTAGGGCTTAAATTGACATTGAATTGAATTAGGTTTTGTGCTAGTAATCTAAATTGGATCCTAAGATTGACGTAAGGAATTACTACAGTGGTATCAGAGTCGTTTATTGGTTGCTAGCTGTTGGTTCATTCTCTATTGTGTGAATCTTGTTGTGCCCATTGATACGCTTTTACTGTCTACTGTGTTTGTGAGGAATCATGGGGACTGAAAGGATGGAAATTGCACCATTTGATGGGAAGACTGACTACCAAGTGTGGAGTCCCAAAATGAAGGCTCTACTGTCTCACAACAAGGTAGCAGTGGCTTTGGAGAAAGATGTTGGACTGTGGACTGAGGATGAAAAGAAGAGGAAAAGGGACATTGATGCTGAAGCATACAATCTGATAATACTCAGTCTTAGTGACAATATTATCTGAAAGGTATGTACCCTAGAAACTCCTCTTGAAATATGGGATAAGCTGAAAACTTTGTTTGAAAACCAAGTTACCCCAAACTTGAGTTGTTTAAAGACTTCCCCTGTTTGCTTTTAAAATGGATCCAAGTAAATCTATAGATGATAACTTGGATGATTTCTTAAAGATGACCTTGATGTTAACTGGTACTACTCATGCCCTTGATGATACTTGCACTGTTATAATTTTGATGAATTCCATCCCTGAAACTTGTCAAGTTGTCAAGGATGTCTTCGAATACACAGGAACTGTTCCTTCCTTTGATCAGTTCTGTACTGCCTTGAGGACCAGAGAAATGGAACTTAAGGGTTCCAAATCCAAGGCTGGGTCAGGCTTATTTTCTAAAACCAAGCTTGGCCAGTTTAACTCATATAGGTTTAAGTCATATGCTAGTAATAATTCATCAGAAAACAAGCCTAAAACTGACCAGAAAAAGGATTCTAAAAATGAGGGACCTCCAAGAAAATGTTACTTTTGTGGAAAGCTGGGTCATTTTAGAAGGAACTGTCATAAGTTCCTTGCTAGAAATAACACACAGAACAATGAAACTAACCTTGCTGTTGTAGGAAACTGACAAGCGTATTTTTAACCCTTTATAGTCGTCAAGTTATGAGTTTTAGAGGTCTAATTGTAGTCAAGCAAAATTTATAAACCTTGGTAAGCCAAGGGTCGATCCAAGGAACAACGTGTGTGAGTACTAGCTAACAAGTGACCTATTTAGCTATTCCGATTAACAAGAGGTTTTGTTGTGAACGAAAACGCAGAAATTAAATGCAGGAAAATAAAGGGTTTTGACTTGATCAGAGAAAGAATCCCAGGACCATACTTCACCCGTGCCAACCCTACTAATCATGCAATCATATCACGCAAATTCATCATGCTATCGAATATGGAAATAAACAAAATAACACTAGACAACCCGCCCATCCACGGATCATTGTCTAGATTTATCTCAATCATTGAACGCCGCCCATCCCCGGATTATCAACGATCTCGATTATTAAACTCAGGGTTTTTCAGACTAAAGTCAACTTTTCTATTAATTCATGTACTACCATTGTAGCTACCATGACCTAATATCAATTTCATATAATCCGGTTAATACCTGGGACCCATCCATCTTTTGGTAATTAACCTAAATACGTTCTAGCATGCAAACATTCCATTCAATGTAAAACTTACAAGAACGATAAAATTAAGCAGATGAAATTGAATATTCGAATTGCATTAATGAAAAACGTTCAAATGATCACACGAAGAGTTGGGTACATGGCACGGGATCCGTAGGATCCCATTTAAAGAAGACTACTCCCTATTCATGGTAAGTTAACCACAAATAGTGTAGAAATAGAAATTAAGGACGAGATAACCGTAGTGACGATGTAGCTCGTTGAATCCTCAATCTCTCGCGATGTTCTCCGTCTTCTCTCCCAAGTTAGGGTTTTCTCTTCTCCTTTGCTCTGGAACTCTCGTCAATGTCGCACAAATAATTCTCGCTTAATTCGTCCACACCTCAATTCGTTTGCTCGCCCTCCTTTTATTTCCCAAAAACATGCCAAAGAAAAGCCCAAAAAACCAATTAAGAAATCCACGCTTTTCATTTTTGGAAAGTTGGAAATTCTAATTTTTCAGGGGAGACCCGGGCGGGTCTCACCAGGCTCGGTCGAGCGCGACATGGAGCCGAGCAGGCAGTAATGGAGACTCGGGCGAGTCTGGCCGAACTCGGGCGAGCGCGAGATTGAGCCGAGCAGGCAGCAATGGAGACTCGGGCGGGTCTGGCCAAGCACGGGAGAGCTTATGGGCGCGGTTCCGCTGAGGCTATTATGACCCGAGCGAGCCTTGGTGAGCTCGGGCGAGCTTATGGTCCTTTTCCGCATATTTTGCGTCGATTTACTTCTGATGCAATCCAAAGTGCTCATCGCATCGATTGACCTGAAACACTAGGAGAAAAGGATAAAATTATGACAATTTGCCGGGAGAACGAGTGGTATCCTTCATCGTATGGAGCATTTAACTAGTCAAAATATTGACCGATCAGAAACCAGAACACCAATTCCTCCGAAGTTCTTAATGTGACTGATAAGCCCATAAGTGATCAATGAGTCCTTGACTCAGGCTGTTCTTTCCACATGTGTCCGAATGAATCATGGTTTCAAGACTACAAATCTTGTAGTGGTGAGACTGTGTTCATGGGGAATGATAATGTGTGTGAAGTAAAGGGTCAGGGGTCAGTCACATTAGATCTGTCAAATGGTAAGATGGTCACTCTTACAAATGTTAGACATATACCTGGTCTGAGGAGAAATTTGATTTCTCTTGGTGTTTTGGATGATTTGGGATGTTTGACAAGCGTATTTTTACCCTTTATAGTCTTCAAGTTATGAGTTTTAGGGGTCGAATTGCAGTCAAACAAAATTTATAAACCTTGGTAAGCCAAGGGTCGATCCAAGAAACACCGTGTGTGAATAATAGCTACTAAGTGACCTATTTAGCTATTCCGATTAACAAGAGATTTTGGTGTGATGAAAATTGCAGAAATTAAATACGAGAAATAAAAAGGTTTTGGCTTGATCAGAGAAAGAATCCCAGGATCAAACTTCACTCGTGCCAACCCCACTAATCATGCAATCATGTCGCGTAAATTCATCATGCTATCGAATATGGAAATAAACCAAAATAACACTAGACAAGCCGCCCATCCACGGATCATTGTCTAGATTAATCTCAATCGTTGAACGCCGCCCATCCACAGATTATCAACGATCTCGATTATTAAACTTAGGGGTTTTCAGACAAAAGTCAACTTTCCTATTAATTCATGTACTACTATTATAGCTACCATGGCCTAATATCAATTTCATACAATCCGGTTAATACCTAGAATCCATCCATCTTTTGGTAATTAACCTAAGTACGTTCTAGCATGCAAACATCCCATTCAATGTAAAACTTGCAAGAACGATAAAATTAAGCACGATGAAATTGAATATTCGAATTACATTAATGAAAAACGTTCAATTGATCACATGAAGAGTTGGGTACTGATAAGTCGAGATTTCGACTTATTAATACCCGTTTTCACTATAGCTTTAGTTCGTTTCCGGCGATAAATCGATGTCATTTGATCTCTTTTCGTACGTTTCAGGTACAAAACAAGATATCTCAGTGTCAAAGCCAAAATACGAAAGCTCGGGGAAAAATCGAAGACTTGAGCAAAATATGGGCAAAAACACCTCCAGTCGGTCGACTGGGAAGCTCCCCTGCACCAGTCGGTCGACTGGAATTAGCAACTCAGAAGGCTCGCCTAGCATGTTTATCGAGTCGGTCGACTGGGACCTCCAGTCGGTCGATTGATAAGAACTTATCATGCGCAAAAGCTCGAGTCGGTCGATTGGGATCCTCGAGTCGGTCGACTGGAATTAGCAACTCAGGAGGCTCACCAGGCATGTTTATCGAGTCGGTCGACTGAACCTCCAGTCGGTCGACTGGGCGACCACTTCAAAGGGCTGTTCCTTCACCGCCAGTCGACCGACTGGGCTACCAGCATCTCCCCAGTCGACCGATTGGGACTGCTACAGTGCAAAATTTCCCCGAGGCTATAAATAGAAAAAGGCAAGTTTGACCTAAGTACTTGGCACCTTTGGGGAAAAAGACAAGAAAAAGTGAGCTCAATCAAGGGATCCATCATCATCTAATCAAGGAGGATTGAAGATCAAGGGAGTTCATTAGGACTAATCATCCTAGTCTATTCCTCTTCTCTTCTTTTAGATTTTGGTAGAAACCCTACTCACATCATGTTGTCTTACATGATGTGTGAGTAGTCCCTTTGTGTTTTGAGGGTCTTATGATCCTCCTTGGTACTCAATGATCATTGTATACACATTAACATGCAATTTATGAAGTTGATTTCATTTTACTATGGTTTCCATTTTAGACATGTTGCTAAGTGTTTGATAAAATGCCTAAGTGACATGTTTGTGTTAGAACTATGATCTAAGTATTGAGAGAGCTTAGTGATGGTTTGGATATAGTAAAATTGAACTTAACCAACATTTATGAGAGTAAATGCATGGTGAGAGGTTAACTAGAACTTTATGCATATAGCACTTGTGAGAATAAATGCTATATAGTGAATCAGTACCCTTTAATTAGTGAGATTCTAACTAAGATGACTTGACTAGGATTAGACTTGCATGATAGTTTGTCTAGTCCTAGCCTAAGTTAGGTTTTAAACCTATCAACTCATAATTAATTAAACTCTTGTATGCATGATCATTAGGAAATTGCCAAGGAGGGGAATAATCCCTCGAAACTCGCTTTTAATTGATTTTAATCCCCTAAAACCATTTCATTACTTGTTTTCATCATTGATAATCATCATCACACTTGAATTGAAGGAATAGCCGAGTTAGAAATCGATAGACCTAGCGTATAATCCGTTTGCTCCCTTGGGTTCGACACCGGTCTTACCGGTCATTTATAAATTGTTTTTGACTAATTGCATTGCTAAAATCTATAACGTCAAAATGGCGCCGTTGCCGGGGAGCAATAGCTAGATTATCCCTAGGAAAATCATTTAGTACTCCGACTATTCCATGGTTTACTTTATTTACTTTGTTACTTGCGATTCTTGAGCATATTCGGTAATCTCACTTGTTTTAATTGTCCTCCTCTTGTAGGGAAATCTCGTTTATGCCACCAAAGACAAAGAAGCTTACTCAAGTTGTGGATAGAGATTTGAATCAACCGATAAGAGAATTCGTTAACCCCTACCCTACAAGGAGTAAAACAACAAAAGACAAGGGAACGACATCGAACACTCAAGGAAATCAAGAGACCACCACTCAAGGCATGGGAGATAGATATTAGACTCCCCCCTCCACCTCCACCACCCCAAGGTCACCTACCACAAGGCCCTCAAGCTAGAAGGGTTCTCAAGGATTACGCCACTCCTACGGCCTATGGATATCGTTCCCCAATCCTCGTACCGACGGTTGATAACCGAGATTTTGATTTGAAGACTTCCACGATCCAAATGGTCCAATCCAACTAATTCTCGGGAAGGGACAATGAGGACCCTAATTCTCACTTGACAACATTTCTTGAAGTGTGTGCCACCTTCAAGATCAATGGGTTCTCGGAGGACGCTAAGCTTCTAAGGCTCTTCCCTTTTTCCCTCACGGGAAGAGCAAAGGATTGGTTGAGGAGTCAAACTCCCGATAGCTTCACGACTTGGGAGGAGCTCGCCGTGGCATTTCTAAACAAATACTTCCCTCCTTCCAAGACGGCCTACTATAGGAATCAAATTACAAATTTCTCACAATTGGATGGGGAAAACCTCTATGAAGCATGGGAGAGATACGAAGAGTACCAAAGGCTTTGCCCCCATCACAACCTCGACGATCTCCAAGTCTTCCACACCTTCTACCACGGTGTCGATGGTGCCTCACGACTTGCACTTGACACCGCCTCGGGCGGAGCTATTATGGAACTAGAACCACATGAAGGGTTCACGGTAATAGAGAAAATCACGAAAAACTACTTCATGTGGGGAAGTGAAAGAGGAAACCCAAGAAGGAGACATGTAAGGCATGAGGTGAAAGCGGTGAGCACAAGTGACTACGATGCTTTGAGGAAGGACTTTGATAACCTCTCGGATGAAGTCTTCAAGTTGAAACACCCGGAAAAAGAACCTTCGACAAAGCAAGGGTGTGATATTTGTGAGGTCTACGAGCATGAGACCGTTTCTTGCCCCTTGGTTCAAAGGGATGTGCAAGGGCAAGGCTATGGAGAAGTGAATTTTGTGGGAGGAAATCAAGGAAGAGACTACGGAGGTAGTGCCAACCAAGGGCAAAGCACTCAAGCAAACTACACTACACCAAAGTTCTCTTCGGGATGGAGAAATCATCAGAATTTCTCCTACAAAACCACGAATCCTACTCGTCTCGACTTTGGATCCACACCTCCCGGATTTGGTCCTAAACCTACTCAACCGAATCAAGCGTTCCAACCTAGGAACCAATATCAAAGTCAAGGACCGACTTTGCTTCAAAGGAATCAAAACCAAGGGCAACAATACCAAGCTCAAGCTCAAAGGCCCTACCAACAAATTGAAGCCCCCTCACAACCTTCTAATGAACTTTCCGGGGTTGAAGCTATGTTTGCCAAGCTACTTGCAAATCAAGATAAAATGCAAGCCCAAATCGAGAGACTGGAGACTCATAACAAAATGCTCGAGAACCAAATAGCTCAACAAGCCGAATCCTCTACAAGGGCACAAGGAAAATTACCGGCTCGACCCGAGCAAGGACAAAGGGAGCATTGTAATGCGGTGACTTTGAGAAGCGGGAAAGAGCTAGAAAGAGAACAACCAAAGAGGAAGAAGGTTTCTTTTGATCTTGGAGGCCAAGCTAGTGCCGAAATTGAGGAGTTGTATGAAGAGGTTCCTAACCCTCAAGTTGAGAAAGAAAGTGAGGTGGAAAAGGAGAAAGAAGAACCTAGAGTATACAGTCCTCCTATTCCATTTCCCCAAAGGCTAAAGAAGAAGAGCAATGACAAGCAATTCTCCAAGTTCGCCGAGATGATGAGGAAGCTCTATGTCACAATGCCCTTCACCGAGGTAATAACTCAAGCTCCTTCTTATGCTAGATTTCTAAAAGATGTTATTACTTGCAGGAGAACAATCGAGGATGTTGACACGGTGTCCCTCAATGGCGAATGTAGTGCCATTCTTCAACCGCGCATGCCCCCAAAGCTTGAGGATCCCGGTAGCTTTTCCATTTCATGCTATATTAATGATATTAAGATTGAACGTGCTATGTGTGATTTGGGTGCAAGTATATCGTTGATGCCTTATTCTTTATGCAAAAAGTTGAATATGGGTGAGCCTAAACCAACTAACATGATCTTAAGACTCGCGGACCGCTCCTCAAGATTCCCTAGGGGGGTTCTTAAGGATGTCCCGGTTAGAGTAGGGAATTTCTATATCCCGGGGGATTTTGTGGTGTTAGAGATGGAGGAGGACAATGAAATTCCCATTCTATTGGGAAGGCCCTTCCTCTACACAGCGGGGGCTATATTCGATACCACTAAGGGGTTAATCACCATGAGAGTAGGAGATGAGGAAATTGAGTTTAATCTTGAAAAGGCACAACGAGGTCCTAGTTCCACATTGACTTGTAATTATCTAGACCTAGTTGATACCTATGAATTGTATGACGTGCCTAACCTTCTCATGAGTCCGATTGATCTTGATAATGAGCTTCCCGACTTGGCCGATTGTTGGGCTATCTTGGAGGAAGTAAGTGAAGAAGGGACTCAAAGCGACAAAGGTAAGGAGTCTTGTTCGGTAGAGCTAAAAGCTCTACCAACAAGCCTAAGGTATGAGTTCTTAGGCCCAAATTCTAGCTTGCCTATCATTGTAAATGCTTCTTTGAATGATGATGAGACTTCTAAATTGCTTGATGTGGTTAGAGAACATAAGGATGCTATTGGCTACTCGATTGATGATTTGAAGGGAATAAGCCCAAACTTGTGCATGCATGAAATCAATCTAGAGAGTGATAGCTTGCCATCTAGGGAGAGAGCTAGGAGATTAAACCCTATTGTGGGAGAGGTAGTGAAAAAGGAAGTTTTAAAATTGCTAGATGCGGGAATCATTTTCCCCGTTGCGGACTCCAAATGGGTGAGCCCCATTCATGTTGTGCCCAAAAAGGGGGGAATGACGGTGATTAAAAATGCTAAAAATGAATTGATTCCCACAAGGACCGTAACCGGTTGGCGAATGTGTGTAGACTATAGGAAACTCAACCAAGCCACTAAAAAGGATCATTTCCCACTTCCATTTATTGATCAAATGTTGGAAAGACTAGCTAAGCATGACTATTTTTGCTATCTTGATGGATATAGCGGATTTTTCCAAATCCCTATTCATCCACAAGATCAAGAGAAAACCACCTTTACATGTCCCTATGGAACATTTGCCTATCGGCGAATGCCCTTTGGACTTTGTAATGCGCCGGGTACCTTCCAAAGATGCATGATGGCTATATTTTCGGAATTTATTGAGGAAATCATGGAAGTGTTCATGGATGACTTTTCTGTTTATGGTTCCTCTTTCGATGATTGCTTAGCCAATTTGGCAAAAGTGTTGAAAAGATGTATTGAAACGAACCTTGTGCTTAATTGGGAAAAATGTCATTTCATGGTGCAGGAAGGCATAGTGCTTGGGCACTTGGTCTCAAAGAGAGGAATTGAGGTGGACAAGGCTAAAATAGAGGTTATGGAAAAATTGCCACCTCCGAAAGATGTCAAGGGGATAAGGAGCTTCCTAGGCCACGCCGAGTTCTATAGAAGATTTATTAAGGATTTCTCGAAGATTGCAAAGCCTTTAACAAACCTACTATGCAATGACACCAAATTCCGGTTTGATGAAGAATGCTTGGTGGCCTTTGAGAAGTTGAAAAAGGCGTTGGTATCGGCTCCAATTATTCAACCCCCTAATTGGGACTTGCCCTTTGAGCTTATGTGTGACGCAAGTGATTATGCCGTTGGGGCGGTTCTTGGACAAAGGATGGACAAGAAACTTCATGTCATTCACTACACAAGCAAGGTTCTAAACGGAGCTCAATTGAACTACACTACAACCGAAAAAGAGCTCCTTGCTATTGTGTATGCCTTTGACAAGTTTCGTTCATACCTAGTGGGATCAAAGACTATAGTGTTTACCGACCACGCGGCGATCAAGTACCTCTTGGCAAAGAAAGACTCTAAGCCGAGATTGATAAGATGGATTCTATTGCTCCAAGAATTCGATATCGAGATCAAAGATAAAAAGGGGGTAGAAAATGTTGTAGCCGATCACCTATCGAGGCTTGAAGGAAATGAAGAGCTTGAAGAAGATACTAGGCCCGTGGATGACTCATTCATTGGAGAGCAACTTATGAGAGTTGAGGCGGAGGCCCTCCCATGGTATGCGGACTTAGTGAACTTCGTGGTTTGTGGGATTATTCCTCACAACATGAACCACCATCAAAAGAGGAAGTTCCTATCCGAGTCAAAGAGATATTATTGGGATGAGCCGTACTTATATAGGCTATGCGCGGATGGATTATATTGAACTTGCGTCGCCGAAGAAGAAATGAGAGATATTCTATACCATTGTCATTCATCCCAATATGGAGGACATGGTAGTGGACCGAAGACGGCGTCGAAAGTCCTACAAAGCGGTTTTTATTGGCCTACTCTCTTCAGTGATGCCTATGAGTTCGTCAAAGCTTGCGATCAATGCCAAAGAACGGGAAATATCTCAAAGAGGCATGAAATGCCCCAACAAAGCATCCTCCCGGTCGAAATATTTGATGTATGGGGCATAGACTATGTGGGCCCTTTCCCGTCTTCATACGGAAATCAATACATATTGGTCGCGGTTGACTACGTCTCCAAATGGGTTGAGGCCGTCGCTTCCCCTACTTGTGATGCCAAGGTGGTCACAAAGCTCTTCAAGAAGATTATTTTCCCTTGGAGTTCCAAGGACCGTCATTAGTGATGGCGGTTCACATTTCAAGGAAAAACATTTTGAGGCCTTGCTTCGCAAATATGGAGTTAGCCACAAGGTTGCTACACCATATCACTCACAAACTAGTGGGCAAGTGGAGATATCAAACCGAGAAATCAAAGCAATCTTGGAAAAAACCGTGGGAAGCTCAAGGAAGGATTGGTCATCGAAGCTAGATGACGCTCTGTGGGCCTATCGTACGGCGTTCAAAACCCCTATTGGAATGTCTCCCTATCGCCTTATATATGGGAAACCGTGCCATTTGCCGGTAGAATTGGAATACAAGGCGATGTGGGCTATTAAACTATTGAATATGGACTTACAAGCGGCGGGAGATAATAGGGTCCTTCAACTCCATGAGTTAGAGGAAATAAGGAATGAAGCCTACGAGAGTGCTAGGATCTATAAAGAGAAGACCAAGAAATGGCACGACAAGAAAATCTTTCGTCGTGAGTTCAAAAAGGGAGAGAAGGTCTTACTCTTTAACTCTAGGCTCAAATTATTCCCGGGAAAATTGAGGAGCCGATGGAGTGGTCCATTCATTGTCCACAAGCCTCACAAGGATGGACATGTAGAGTTGCTCAACAATGATGGAACCACCTTTACGGCAAATGGGCAAAGGCTAAAGCATTACAGAGAAGAAGTTCGGGATGAACAAAATGTGACCTACTCTTTGACCGACCCATAGAGAGCCTTTATCCGCTTGAGGAGGGATCCTAGCTAAGGACTCCTCAAGTGTGTTTCTTAGTGAGAAAAGGATCGGGTCGGTCTTTGCCAAGACGTTAAACTAGGCCCTAACGGGAGGTTACCCGGTTGTGAGTTGTCCATCTTTGCACAATTAACTTCATATATGTTTGGCGTGCGCGCATTGAACTTTGGATGTGAACTTGGTGCTAGGATGGTCTAAAATGCATAACTAGGTGTGCTTGGTGTGAAAATGTGCTTGCATGAAATATATAGGTGATGGTGATGTTCTAAGTGTGGAGTGAATGATCCTAGCTTGCTTTTTGTTGAAAATCGTACACATGCTAGTGATCTTTTGGTTGAGCATGCCTACTAGTTTGAATTGAATTTATGTGACTATTGAGTGGCGTTTATTCGTGATGCGGCGTAAAAATTCTAAGTGTGGAGTTGGGGGTTCAAAAATCATAGGAGCTGATATTCGAAGTCCAGTCGACCGACTGGGAAGTGGTCAGAAGTCCAGTCGACCGACTGGAATTAGGTGTCAGGAGGCCAAAATCTCGCAAACTCCAGTCGAACGACTGGATCGACCCAGTCGACCGACTGGGAGAATCCTATCCAAATACAGCACTTGCCATTTTGAACTCCACTTTCACCCGACTCAACACCCCAGTCGCCCGACTCAACCCCACCTTCGACCAACCTCCACTCAACTCCGTCCGACGTCCCTCCACCACCACCCCGTCACCCTCGCCTCGCCATCACCTCCCCAGCCAAGCAACCAGCCGGTCGAGCCTCCGCCATCTACATCTCCGATTCGATCGGAAAACCCCCACCTCGTCCGATCTCCTCCGTCCGGCCTTGCCAGCACCCGCTCGACCGTCCTTCCTGCTCGAAATCAGCCCGCCTACAAACCCCTAGCACCAATTTGGCCCGATGAAGCCGATTGAAAAACTCCAATTTTCGACCTAGATTCACCAGTCCAGTCGACCGACTGGAGTTGAGGCCATAGACCAGTCGATCGACTGGAACTCAGCTTCAGTGCATAAACTCAGTTCAGTTCAGAACCTCAGTTTCTTTTTGCAGTCCATTGCAATCATGCCTAAGGGTTCTTCCTCCTCCAAATCAACGTCAAAAGGCAAGGAGATAGCCCATGAGCTCCCTCGTAATGCTCCCATTGATGATCACATTGAAGGTGATGAGGATGATAGGCCTCTTGTCACGCGCAAGAGGAGGTTGCTGCGGACATCATTGAGAGACTCTAGCTCGGCTTCGGAAGAGGAAATAGATGCAGCCCCGCCTTCTCCCACTCCGCCTCCCACGAAGAAAACCAAACCTTCCAAAGGTGCTTCCTCCGCACCGAAGAAGCCAAGGAAGAAGAAAGCCCCGCCTCCTCCTATCCCGAGAGTGCCATCACCTCCTGTGCCCAGAGTACCCTCGCCCACAGCCGAAGCACCTTCCTCCAGTGCCATTGTCCCGGTAGTGCCGAATGAGGGACCATTGGAGGGACCTTTGCCTTTTCCGACCCCATACCCCTTCTCCGTGCCTCTAGAGTTTAGAGAGGAGACACACCGGACTCATCATGCCACCATCACGAAGAAGGGGAAGACGGCCATTCCCACCCTCTACCCCGACATGGGACTCCTCCGAGGTATCGATAGTGCAGTCACGGATGAGGTACATTCACGACTTACACATGGTGGCTTGCATTTCCTGTTTAATGATGACCCGGGATCCTACCAGAGGGTAGTGGAGGAGTTCATTTGCTCTTTTGAGTGGTTTAGGGAGGAGGAGGGGGAGGTGCATGAGTTTTATTGGAAATTTGTTTTGGGAGGACGGGATTTCAAGATTAAGGAGAGTGTTATCCGTGATTGGCTAGGTTTCCCTCTTCATGATGGTTCAGAGCATAAATTCACTGAGCATGAGCAGTGTCATTTTTGGAAGAGGATTTCGGGGCGGAATGAGTGGTTTATTCGTCCTACAACCCTTCGGCGATCACCGACCCAGTTTGGAAGATTATCCACCACCTCATAGCCATAGGGATAAACACTCGGACGGCGAAGGCTAGATCGTTTACCCTCCCGGATATGGAACTCATGCTAGCTATTGATAGCCGGGAGGTCATTGATTGGCTAGCTCTCCTTGCCACCCGATTCCAGACCATTGTTAAGGAGAGCACGAGGAATCGTGCCTTGGGAGGTGGCTCTTTGATCACATTGATAGCCTTGAGGTGTAACTTCACCTTTGGGCATGAGGGATCCCCCAAGCCATCCAAGAGCACACTTGACTTGCCGACCATGAAGCATATGCGCATCATCAAAAAGGACGGGAAGACTTGGGAGGTCGACAAGAAGCCTCATCAGAAGGAGCTCCGGGACAATGCCGTGTATAGGAGGAGGATGTACAAGAAGGAGCACCCGCTCTACTGCATGGCGAACCTCACCCCTTCTCCTCCTTCCTCTTCCGTAGCCTCTCCACCCACAGCTTTCGAGCCCCCAGCTCCCATTCCTGAGGAGGCACGCATGGGTGAGGAGCTGCCACCCACCGAGGAGCCTGCCGTTGAGAGTGTTCCCCGAGCTAGTGGGGATTGGGCAGAGTGGCGAGCGCGAGTCTCAACCGACATCACTGACTTGCGGAGTAGCTTTCGACTCGAGGAGTTTGCTAGAGAGGCAGATATGAGAGCTCGCCAGGAGTCCGAGTGGCTTCGTACTGCACTTATGTCCATGATGAGAGGCTCTAGTGCTCCAGTTGATCCCGGGCCTTCTGTCCCTCGTGCACCATCTCCCTTGCCCCTCACGCCGACTACTAGACCTGGAGAGGCAGGCACACCACTCCCTGGGGGCACGATAGTACGAGAGAGTCCCATTAGAGCAGAGGGCTCGCGATACACTGGCGCCACGATAGAGCGAGAGGATTCTGCTAGAGAGGAGGGAGTTGGAGATTCTGCTAGAGAGGTCGCTCGAGGAGGAGATGAGGCTACATCTTGAGCTTGTATTGCATTTTGATCTCACTTTTGTCTATCATTTGATGCTTTCTTGCTTAGATCATGTACTTGGATGATTAAGTCGCCTTTTGGCGCAATTTTGGATGATGTATGCCATTTTGTGTGATATACTCTTGACTTGTCTTTGGTTGTATGCTATTTTCTATGATATTGACGGTGTTTACCATTTATGTTGTTCAATCTACAGGATATGCATCTATTTATTCTTATCATGTCCAACTTCACCTTCTTTGTCTACACATGCAACCAAAGGTTATTTCTCATTCCCAAGAGTTATGTCACCGGCTCTACAAACGAGGGGAGTTCCTATGCGCCTTTGCCTTTATTCTATCATTCTTTGCGCTTAGGGACTAAGCTTGAATCAAGTGTGGAGTGGTTTGATGCCCATAGTTCACATGTTTGCATGCCATGCATATCATTTTTAGATAGACACTTGCATCTTTCGCACATATTCCCTACATGAGAGTGTTTTCAACCACATAGGCTTGTGGCTATCGATTCAAAATCCCTATAGATCACATCTAGCCTATTTGTCACATTTATTGGATCTTGAGCTTAGAACCGACCTAGTCCCTTGAATGTGCATTCTTGTGAATCAATGTCATTGCTATCCCTTGTCTATCTAATTCTCTAAGTATTTTCGTTGAAATACCTTGGATTAAGTTTTAGCAAGCATTTTTAAAATTTACACGAAAACTTAGACCTTTTGTTTGCTCCTTGGTGACTTGAGTTTTCTAATTTAGTGCCATGCTTATGATTGCTTCCCGCACATTCCACACACTTTTTGAACATATTGTCAAGTTTTAAGTGTGGAGTCAAAAGAGGGCGAAAAATAGGCCCCAACAAAAAAAAATGTTTGTGGTCAAAGAGGGCAAAGCCCAGACTAAAAACTTTCTCAAAGTACAAGAGAAGTTTTGATCAAAATATACAAATGCCGGGGGTTAGGGAGGTAAGTCCCCCCTCGAAAGCATTTGTAGGCCAAAGGCCGTTTCAAAAAAAGAAAATAAAAAGCACTTAAAGCTTGACTCTATGTTTTCCTCCATGCTTCATTTGTGCGGAACTCATCATTTGCATTGTGTGCTAGTTAGAATGACTCTTGGAAGATCCATGTGTTTGCACGGGAACTATCATTTGGTCTATGCATGTTTATTGAGAACTCTAGTGTCGAACTCCTCTTCCCTTATGGATTACGGCTTAAGCGCCTAAAACTTGGGAATGAGTTCCATGTCGCAAAGCCATGGACTAGCCCTAGCTAGCATAGGTGAGCGATTGACAATTTTTGTGCAAACTAAAAACTATGACTCTATTGTATTGCCTTGAAAATGAGTAGACCTTTGGATGAGACATTTGATAGCTCTAGTACTGATGATCTTGAATGCACAACCTCATGGGTACTCAAATGATTCAAAAGTTCTTTTGATGATATTGTGATGGTAGTCCTAGTTTGGGGTGAGGGATTGGTTTTGAGAAATCCTCGCCTTGGTTGAGCACTCTTGCATTCATTCTCATGGGATAGGTGCATATGGGATTTGTGAGTATTCCTTTTTCTGAAAACTCTCACGAGACTATAACTCGTCCACTAGGGTAGCCTAGGGGTTTAAAGGCTTAATGCATACGCTAAATGCATTCGTAACGCCTACGAAAAGGAGCTAGGTAGATTGTACATACTTGTCATTTACCTTTCAATAACATGTTTAGAAATAAGGATCGAGACCTTGCGAAATCTAGTGAGGCAAATAGACGAAAAACATAGCACCACTAGCATTTTGGCATTTGCATTTCCTTGGCATATTTGCATACTTTGTTCGGGACGAGCAAAGCTTAAGTGTGGAGTGTTGATAAGTCGAGATTTCGACTTATTAATACCCGTTTTCACTATAGCTTTAGTTCGTTTCCGGCGATAAATCGATGTCATTTGATCTCTTTTCGTACGTTTCAGGTACAAAACAAGATATCTCAGTGTCAAAGCCAAAATACGAAAACTCGGGGAAAAATCGAAGACTTGAGCAAAATATGGGCAAAAACACCTCTAGTCGGTCGACTGGGAAGCCCCCTGCACCAGTCGGTCGACTGGAATTAGCAACTCAGAAGGCTCGCCTAGCATGTTTATCGAGTCGGTCGACTGGGACCTCCAGTCGGTCGACTGATAAGAACTTATCATGCGCAAAAGCTCGAGTCGGTCGATTGGGATCCTCGAGTCGGTCGACTGGAATTAGCAAATCAGGAGGCTCACCAGGCATGTTTATCAAGTCGGTCGACTGAACCTCCAGTCGGTCGACTGGGCGACCACTTCAAAGGGCTGTTCCTTCACCGCCAGTCGACCGACTGGGCTACCAGCATCTCCCCAGTCGACCGATTGGGACTGCTACAGTGCAAAATTTCCCCGAGGCTATAAATAGAAAAAGGCAAGTTTGACCTAAGTACTTGGCACCTTTGGGGAAAAAGACAAGAAAAAGTGAGCTCAATCAAGGGATCCATCATCATCTAATCAAGGAGGATTGAAGATCAAGGGAGTTCATTAGGACTAATCATCTTACTCTATTTCTCTTCTCTTCTTTTAGATTTTGGTAGAAACCCTACTCACATCATGTTGTCTTACATGATGTGTGAGTAGTCCCTTTGTGTTTTGAGGGTCTTATGATCCTCCTTGGTACTCAATGATCATTGTATACACATTAACATGCAATTTATGAAGTTGATTTCATTTTACTATGGTTTCCATTTTAGACATGTTGCTAAGTGTTTGATAAAATGCCTAAGTGACATGTTTGTGTTAGAACTATGATCTAAGTATTGAGAGAGCTTAGTGATGGTTTGGATATAGTAAAATTGAACTTAACCAACATTTATGAGAGTAAATGCATGGTGAAGTTAACTAGAACTTTATGCATATAGCACTTGTGAGAATAAATGCTATATAGTGAATCAATACCCTTTAATTAGTGAGATTCTAACTAAGATGACTTGACTAGGATTAGACTTGCATGATAGTTTGTCTAGTCCTAGCCTAAGTTAGGTTTTAAACCTATCAACTCATAATTAATTGAACTCTTGTATGCATGATCATTGGGAAATTGCCAAGGAGGGGAATAATCCCTCGAAACTCGCTTTTAATTGATTTTAATCCCCTAAAACCATTTCATTACTTGTTTTCATCATTGATAATCATCATCACACTTGAATTGAAGGAATAGCCGAGTTAGAAATTGATAGACCTAGCGTATAATCCGTTTGCTCCCTTGGGTTCGACACCGGTCTTACCGGTCATTTATAAATTGTTTTTGACTAATTGCATTGCTAAAATCTATAACGTCAGGTACATAGCACGGGATCCGTAGGATCCCGAAATAAAGAAGACTACTCACTATTCGTGGTAAGTTAACCGCAAATAGTGTAATGATAGAAATTAAGGACGATATAACCGTAGCGACGATGAAGCTCGTTGAATCCTCAATCTCTCGCGATGTTCTCTGTCTTCTCTCCCAAGTTAGGGTTCTTCAATATCAATTCAAGCACACTTAAAACACTCTGGTCGTCTCTCTTTTATAGCCCAAAAACTGCTCAATTGCCAAAAAGGACCAGAACTTGCCAAAAATGGATTAGGAAATCAGCTGATAATTATGCCTTCCGATGGTGCCATGACACCCGTGACATTCGAACATGTCACGGTATGCCCAAAAGTCACTGAGTAGAAAAGGTGCCGTGACACCCTTGACATTCGAACATGTCATGGCCTGGCCAAAAGTTACTGAGTTGAAAGGGTGCCGTGACACCAGGAGAATGTCACGGCATGTCACGGCCTGGGCGAATATCCACTGAGTTGAAAGGGTGCCGTGACACATGCCCAAAAGTTACTGAGTAGAAAAGGTGGCATGACACGCGTGACATTCGAACATATGACGGCATGTCACGGCCTGACCAAAAATTATTGAGTTGAAAGGGTGCCGTGACACCCGTGACACCAGGAGGATGTCATGGCATGTCATGGCCTGGGCGAATATCTACTGAGTTCAAAGGGTGCCGTGACACCCGTGACACTAGGTGGCTGTCACGGTAGTCACGGCCCACATGTTGGTGTAGAGCTCTTTTTCGGCGATCTTTCCGTTCTTTCAGTACTTCGAGTCCAAAGAAACACTCAAGGAAGACATCAAATAGGGACAATTTACCTGGAGAACAAGTGATATCCTTCATTGAATGCAGTGAATAATTAGTCAAAATATCGACTGATCAATGTTCTTATACTGCTAAAAATGGTGAAATGAATGTTTTTAAATCTGATAAGCCAGTTTTGTATGGAAAGAAAAGTGACAGCTTGTACTATCTTGATGGATGTTACCCTGATATGAATGTGGATGAAACTAACCTGGTTGATGCAGATAAAAGAGCCACAGTTAGGTGGCATCTCAGGCTTGGTCATATGAGTTTAAAGGGGTTAGTCATGTTGTTTAAGCAAGGGTTAATTCGTTAGGAAAAAATCAGTGATCTTGATTTTTGTGAACCATGTGTTTTAGCTAAACAATATAGACTGAAGTTTACTTCTGGTTCACATGCTAGTAAACATATTTTGGATTATTTGCATGCTGATTTATGGGGGCCTGAGGCTCAGTTAACATATGGTGGTAATAAGTATTTTTTGGGCATTGTAGATGACGATTCTAGGAGAGTTTGGACTTTTCTGTTAAAAACCAAAGATGAGGCTTTCCTGAAATTTAAAGAATTTAAATTGTTGGAGGAAAACCAGTGTAGTTCTAATGTTAAGACTCTTAGAACTGATAGTGGTTTGGAGTTTTGTAATGCTGAGTTTATTGATTTTTGTAAAGAACATGGAATACTTAGGTACAAAACTGTTAGATTAACTCCTCAACAAAATGGTGTTGCTGAAAGAATGAATAGACCATTGCTTGAAAAGGTTACAAGTTTATTGTTTACTTCTGGTTTACCTAAGTCATTTTGGGGAGAAGCTTTGAATACTGTTTGCTATCTGATTAACAGGAGCCCTAACAGAGTTCTAGACTTCAAATGCCATATGGAGTTATGGACAGGTAAGGCACCAAACTTGTCAGATCTGATGGTGTTTGTTTGTGCTGCTTATGCACACAACAAGGAGGGTAAGCTAGATCCTAGATCCATTAAGTGTGTGTTCTTAATAAAAAACAGTTGGGAACAAAAGGGTATAGGTTATGTGATATGAGTGCTAGAGGGGTAAAAATTTTGGTTAGTAGAGATGTAACTTTTGATGATGATAGTTTCCCTTGTAAAGAAAAATCAGAAAATGATTTGAGCACATCCCCTGCTGAAGTAGCTTCCCCTGTGCCCATAGATTTGAGTCTCACTGCCTTAGATCCTCCTGATGACCCTGAAATAGAGCTAGGCTCCTGAAAATCCTCTTGATGAACCAGGCAATGAACCAGAAAGTGAACAAGGTGAAGGAGAGTTCCAGAATCAGGTGGAGGAACACCATGAAGAAAATCAGCAAAATCTCACAGACTATCAGTTAGCTAGGGATAGAACTAGGAGGGAGGAAATTAGGAGACCACCTAGATATGCCTATGGTGATCTAGTTCTATCAGTTTTAGTTGCTGCTCAGGACTTGAAGAAGGAACCTGAACCTTAAACATATTTAGAGGCCATGACTTCAAGAAACAGGGAAACATGGCAGGCTGCCATGGAGGATGAAATTAATTCCCAGAAGGTAAATAAAACATGGGATTTGGTTCCTTTACCTAAGTCTCACAAGATTGTTGAGTGCATATGGATCTTCACATTAAAGGAGGGACTAACCAAGGAGGAACCTTTAAGATATAAAGCCAGATTGGTGGCTAAGGGATGCACACAAAGGGAAGGTATTGATTTCACTGAAATCTATTCTCTTGTGGTTAAGTTTATAACTATTAGACTTATGCTATCATTAGCTGCTTGCTTAGACCTTGAAGTAGAATAGCTAGATGTAAAAACTGCATTTTTACATGGGGATTTGGATGAAAAGATTTACATGAGACAACCTGAAGGATATGTTGATAAAAAAAATACCCTGAACATGTGTGCTTTCTTAAAAGATCCTTGTATGGTCTGAAACAAAGTCCCAGACTTTGGTATCAGAAATTTGACAAATTTGTGTTGAGTCTTGGCTTTAAGAGAAGTGAGTATGATACTTATTTCTACTTTGCATCTGTTGATGGTTTGCCTATATACCTGCTGCTATATGTTGATGACATGTTATTGATATGCAAATCCATTGATAAAATTAAGTCATTGAAGAAGGACTTGAATTCTACTTTTGACATGAAAGTCCTTGGCTATGCTAAAAGAATTTTGGGCATGATAATTGAAAGGGATAGAAACAATTTTTCTCTTAAATTACACCAAAGGCCTTACTTAGAGAAATTAGTATCTAGGTTTGGTGATTTGAACTGTAAAATAGTTTCTTTACCTATCACTGCACATTTTGATTTGAATAAATCTCAATGCCCTGTTACACATTCTGAGAAGGTTAAAATGGAGAAGTTTCCTTATGCAAATGCCATTGGGTCTATTATGTCTGCCATGATTAGTACTAGGCCTGATCTGTCCTATGCTATTTTTGTCTTAAGTAGATATATGAGCAATCCAGGTTATGAACATTGGCTTGCTATAAAATGGTTGGTTGCATATATAACTAGCACATTGGATATAGAAATGTAATATTCTAAAAGGTGTAATGAGCTTGACTTGGTTGGATATGTAGATGCTGACTTTGCTAGGGATAAAGATAGTAGGAAATCTACTACTGCATATTATTTCACCTTTGCAAAGAATTGTATTTCATGGAAATCTGGTCTACAATCCATTGTTACTCTGTCAACAACTGAATCTGAGTATATGGCTACCTGTGATGCTTTTAAAGAGGGAATTTGGTTACAAGGTTTAGTTAGAGGCTGGTTTGTCTAAGAGTGTTGTGACTATTTTTTCCGACAGTCAATCTGCTATATACCTTGTGAGAACCATGTTTTTCATGATAGAACCAAGCATATTGATGTGAGGTACCATTTCATTAGAGATAAGGTCTGTGAAGGTGCTGTGAAATTACTGAAAATTGAGACTGAGAATAACCCATTTGATATGGGGACTAAGCCCGTGACAGTGAGTCAGTTCAAGCTTTGCTTGGACTTGCTCCGTATCTCTTGAGTTGTTTTTGTTGCAGGTGTGGCAATTATCAGTTGGGTAAGTCCCTTGTATGCATTTGTGGGTTTGGGTCGTAAGGAATGAAGGCCTAAACCAGTCGGAGATGTTTGCTTTAGGTGGAGGTTGGTTGGAAATTAAAGCAGACATTGCTGGGATTTTTCTGCAGTCGACGCTAAAGGTTTCCAGGTTCGTCGCTGAAGATCAGAAGTGGCTGTCGCTGTTTCCAGGAGGGATATTTGGTTCGTCGCTAAAGCCGGTCGATCGTCGCTAAAACCAGTCGAAGAGCGCCACGTCGAGGTGGGAATCCGAGTTTAAAGAGCTGTTAAGTTCGTTGCTGATGGACGGATGAGATTTGAAGGCAGCTGGCTTCATCCGACGGGCGAGGATCAATCTGGGTTTTTTAGGCGGGCATTTAAAAACCTAGAAGTACAGAAGCTAGGGTTTGCACTGCGAAAACACGTTTCTCTCTCGTTCGACCTCCAAGCGTGACTGCCTTGAGGAATTGGTAGAGGGCTTTGACTCAGCGGACGTTCAGGAGTATTTTGGCGTTCAATTGAGTGAAGTGGTGTTCATACGAGCTGTAATCGATTGAGTCCGTGCGGCTGATCTTGTGTAATCTTCTTCGGGCAATCTTGATGCGATTCCAGCCACCCACAGTGCATACGGACTCCGACAGCGAGCCAAACTTGATTAACCTCTCACCTAGAGGTGAACCAATATAAATCCTTGTGTTCATTTGAGTTCTCAATTTTAGGGGTTAAATTGACATTGAATTAGGTTTTGTGCTAGTAATCTAAATTGGATCCTAAGATTGACGTAAGGAATTACTACATAGAGAAAAATCACTTTGCCTGTACTCCGGTCTATAGAGCAAAAGTGAAAATGAAGATAGCGTCCATCAGGAAAATTTCCAAAAATATTCAAAATTGGAGATTGAGTTCATTTTCTACTCAATCTTCCAGATTGATTTATCTTTTTACTCACTTTTCCTAAGCCGCTAATGGAAACGGTGTTTTAAGTTTAAAACGTTCCTGCCAACAGTGTGTTAAGCCACGTAGTGATTTTATTTAAAATTAAGCTGAGTCAGCAGGTTGATATTATAATTTTAAATAAAACGCCGTTTGTAACCGTGTTCAAGTTGACTTTTTGCTGTTATAAATTTCGAGCCCCGACTCGTCAAAATCAACCTCACCAAAATCGGGTACGAGATCGCCGACGCATGTGACTTAATGATCCGCTCAATGTTACGAGATTAGGGCTTAAAACTTTTCTACAAATAGGCACCCGCACAACTTCCTATCACCTCCGATCCGTTATCACTAAAATATGGCATCCCTCTCATCTAATCCTTACTTAATGGACCCTCGCTACATGAAATTGGAAGATAATTTCGTCAATTGTTGAACCTCTGATTAGATTCGAGCTTCAGGTCAAGAGCTAGGTTTTTGTTTATTTTTCACTTAGACGTTGTACCCAACACCGTTTTATTTAAAAATACAATACCATTTGCTGACTCAGCTTAGATTTAAATAAAAACACCACATGACCTAAAACTCTGTTACCATGAGCGTCTTAAGTTTAAAACGCTGTTGCCAACAACGGCTTAGGAAAAGTGAGTAAAAAGGGAAACCAAATTGATAGATTGAGTAGAAATGGAACTCAATCTCCAATTTTGAGTATTTTGGAAAATTTTCCGTCTCCATGACTTGTTAGTTAAATCGATATTGGGCCTAATGCTTGTAGCCTTTATTTATTTTTGTTGTGGTTGGATCTTAGAAACTAACAACAAGTCTAAGGTACAAGATATATGTAAATCTTTTTTTTTTGATCAAGAGACATGTAAATCTAAGCTAGTCACATGCATGTAAAGTGTAGGGAAGCGCTCGATTGAGAACCCTTAAAAATTCGAGAACTTGAGACCCCAAATCATGATACATCTTTAAATTTACTTCTGACACATATCTTTACGCTTTATTTTAATTTTCAGTTGTCCATCTTTGTTCTGTCTAGGTCAACCACACCGTTCAAATCCATCTTCGGCCTCGTAAAGGTCTTATCTTTATCCTCCTCTCCCTATTTTTTTTTCTAACCTTTATCACCCAAATTCAATCATTTCCTTCCAGATCTGTTCACTTTGCTTCAATTTCGCCCTCCTTGCGCGATTCGGCGAAGTGGGTTACGTTGCATTTGGTGTTAGGGTTCTGGGTTGTGGTGATTGAGAAGTGGTGCATTATTTAGCAGGTTTTGGAATTTGGAGGTTGAGGATTGAGTTGGGGTTTGCTTAAGATGAGTGCCTCTAGGTTTATCAAGTGTGTGACTGTTGGCGATGGTGCTGTTGGGAAGACTTGTATGCTGATTTCTCACACCAGCAACACTTTTCCAACTGAATATGTCCCCACCGTCTTTAACAACTTCAGTGCTAATGTCGTGGTGGATGGAAGCACTGTTAACTTAGGTTTATGGGATACTGCTGGTCAAGAGGATTACAATAGACTCCGGCCGTTGAGTTATTATCGGGGAGCTGATGTCTTCATTCTTGCATTCTCTCTTATTAGCAAGGCCAGTTATGAAAATGTTGCTAAGAAGTGGATTCCTGAACTCAGGCATTATGCACCAGGTGTTCCCATAATTCTCGTTGGAACAAAGCTAGATCTTCGTGAAGATAGGCAGTTCTTAGACCATCCAGGTGCAGTACCCATAGCTACTGCTCAGGGGGGAGGAGCTGAAGAAGCTCATTGGAGCACCCTAATACATCGAATGCAGCTCGAAAAAAACAGCAGAATGTGAAGGCAGTTTTTGACGCAGCGATTAAGGTAGTCCTCCAACCACCAAAGCAAAAGAAAAAGAAGCGAAAGTCACAAAAGGGGGCTTGCTCATTTTATGGTGTCATTCTTTTCTGTTTAATCGACTACTAATCATGTCATTGATTGTTGTCTAGTTCGCTATGACATCAATGTACAAGGAAAGTAAAAGATGTGTTCTTTATAATAAAAAAAAGACACATGTCCAAAGAGCAAAGTCAAAAATTGTGACTTTGACTTTGCATTGAATGCATCTTGGAAGATGCACATGGGACACGTGTCACCACCACAATTACTCGATGATGCATTTTAGAATGTGAAGATTGGGGTCTCAAGGTCTCGAAAAAAATAAGAGGTTCTAATTTGAGCGCTCCTCGCAAAGCGTAAACCAAAAGAAAAGTGCAAAAACTCAAAAGAAAGATGTGTTGGACGTTAGTGACAAATTTCGCAGTGGGAATATGTGTTAATAGATAGATTACATACAGAATATAACTAAATATAACTACATATCAAATAATTCATAAATAATGAATTGAAACAATCAAATCGTAGGGCGTAATTGAGGCGCGTTGAACGCTTTCCTTAAAGCATTATTGCTCTCCCACTGGGTGCTGGAATCGCGAGCAACTGCTTCCCAGGATACAACAACTACTAAGTTGAAATCTTGCACCTTAGACTTCAACTTCGGAGAATTGACTGTACATTCAACTATCACAACTTACACACACGAAGGAAGGTGTAAGAAAGTAAAAATCATGCCGGCATAGCTTCAAGGTGGAATTTTGGAGTTGTGTATTTTTGGTTTTCTTTCTTGCGCGCAAATGAGCTAGAAGGCTACTCCTTTTATAGGAGAGCTTTGACACCTCGAAGAAACTATAGGCCATAGTCATAAAACTGGCCTTTATGTTATCTTCTACCAACGACATTCCTAGGTTTTTCCCACATGCCTTGGAAAATCACACATAATAATTATGTTAATATTTCCAAGAACATATTAAGATTTCTAGGCAACTCATCAAATGTGCCATGAAAACTTAACCAAATTTAGTCATTAAGTGTGTACACTTATGACTCAAAATAGCTCATTGTCTTGAGATGTGTGACACTCTCAAACCTAGGTTACCAATCAATACACATTTCCAACAATCCCCCCCACATGAAGAAAATCAAGTGGTGAAATCAAAATAAGACTCGACTCAATGTGGTGATAGTTTCTACGATTTATATCTGTATAGGATAGGTAAGCATAGCCCTTGAACCTTCGCTCGGAAAGATATGCCTTATTTACTAACTACTCAGTAGACGCGATGTCCTTGAACCGTTAGTCATATTGTGTAAACAAAACACATATCTTCCTCAGATATATTCCTTATACAAGTTCAGTTCTCATGGTTGGGTTCATTTTGGCCCTGAAACCCTTGCTTGGTTCTGTGAGAATTTTTCAGATAATTAAGCCCTATTGATTTGCCTTAGAAGCGGCCACACTTCATTCTCACATAGAGGATTCTCTGCATCACATACTTCGTTATGTGTTAATCAAGTAATCCTATATTACTTGTCGGAATACCACCATCCGATTACTCCAACAATCATTAAGCCCTACCAATCGATAGGAAGCGAACCCCCACAGCGATGAGTCACTATCTAGTAAGGAATGGGATGAAGAGTTAAACTCACTGGGTAGGAAGCTAACCCCCACAGTGACCTCACTTAATCTTACCGATTTGGTTGTCCCTGTGAACCATATTCTTGGGATTTCCAGTCATCGTGGTAGGGTTTCCATCGCATTGACCTTATCATCCAAGTGCTTAAGCCTATGTTTTGAGTTTACTACCCAAAGGCTTCGATCCCATTCCTCTTAACAACTTCTCTACTTGGTCCCTACTTAACCCTCTAGTTAGCGAATCCGCAATATTCTCTTTGGACCACACATAGTCAATAGTGATGACTCTTGTGAAGAGAAGTTGATTCATGGTATTACGACGTCGATGTATATGTCGAAACATTCTACGCCCTACCAATCGATAATTGGTTATCACAATGTAAACATATTGTCTGCACATAATTTATCCATTAAAGAACATCCTCCATGAAATTTCTTAACCACTCAGCTTCTTCGCCACATATACCTAATGCGGCGAACTTAGCCTCCATAATGGATTTCGTTATAACTATAAGTTTGGAGGATTTCCAAGACACGGTCACAGCTCTCAAAGTGAACACATGGCCACTTGTGGCTTTGGAATCATGTTTATGAGATATCTAACTCGCGTCAGTGAAATCCTCAATGATCTCAGGATATCCGATATCTTGTAGAGCTTAATTACAAGTAATTAGAAGATACCTCAGTACTATCGAATACGCGTTTTGGATTACTCGTATACCTTACAAGTCTACTTATAGTGTAGGCAGTTTCCAGTCCGCTCATCAAGTACATCAGACTGTCTATCACTCACATAGTCCATTTGGGAGATATTTTCACCTTAGTTCTTAGACAAGTGTTGACTAAGGTCAACATGGATTCTGGACACACATAATCGTCCTACCCAAACTGTCTAAGATCTCGTCAACGTAGTGTGACTGACTTGCGACATGTTCATCTGTCGTTCGTACAATTTGGTACCCAAAATTACATCGGCCAATCCCAAAATCCTTCACATCGAACTTAGAGTTCATAAGGCCTTTGTGAACTTTATCATCTCCTCATTGCTTCCCACAATGAGCATATCATCAATATAAAGACACGAGATCACATATCCGTGTTCAGTATTCTTGATGTATACACATTTCTCACACTCGTTGATCTTGACGACATTTGACATCATTACGTTGTCAAATTACAAGTGACACTACTGATCAGTCGATATTTTGACTAATTATTCACTACATTCGATGAAAGATAGCACTTGTTCTCCGGGCAAATTATCCCTATTTGATGTCCTTTTCTAGTGTTTCAGGACAAAAATACATATCATAGCTCCTTGGACTCGAAATGCTAAAAGAACGGAAAGATCGACGAAAAAGGCCGAAAAAGAGCTCTGCACCAACATAAGGTCGTGACATCTCATTACTGTCACAAGTGTCACGGCAGACTTTTTCGGCAGAAGGAAACAAGTATTCTCAGACTAGGCCGTGACAATCGTGAAATGTCTATGTGTCATGGGTGTCACGGCAGCCTTACAGCTCAGTGGACTTTTGCCTGAGCCGTGACAGCCGTGACATGTACATGTGTCACGGGTGTCACGGTAGCCTTATAGCTCAGTGGACTTTTGTCTGAGCTGTGACAGCCGTGACATGTCTATGTGTCACGGGTGTCACGACACCGTCGGAGGGCACAATTATCAGTTAATTTCCTAATCCGTTTTTGGCAAGTTCTGATCCTTTTGGGGAATTAATCGATTTTTGGGCTATAAAAGGGCAACGACCAGAGTCTTTTAAGTGCGTTTGAATAGAGAAAAAAGAACCCTAACTTGGGAGAAGACAGAGATCATCGCAAGAGATTGAGGATTCAACGAGCACCCGCGTCATTACGATTCCCTCGTCCTTAATTTCTTTATATACACTATTCTTGGTTAACTTACCATGAATAGTCAGTAGTCTTCTTATTCTAGGATCCTACGGATCCCGTGCTATGTACCCAACTCTTCATGTGATCAATTGAACGTTTTTCATTAATGCAATTCGAATATTCAATTTCATCGTGCTTAATTTTATCGCTCCTGCAAGTTTTACATTGAATGAGATGTTTGCATGCTAGAACGTATTTAGGTTATTCACCGAAAGATGGATGGGTCCTAGGTGTTAATCGGAATCGCATGAAATTGATATTAGGTCATGGTAGCTACAATGGTAGTACATGAATTAATAGGAAAGTTGACTTTCGTCCGAAAAACCTTAAGGTTAATAAATCGAGATCGTTGATAATCCGTGGATGGGCGGCGTTTAACGATTGAGATTAATCTAGACAATGATTCGTGGATGGGCGGCCTGTCTAGTGTTATTTCGGTTTATTTCCATATTCGATAGCATGATAAATTTATGTGATATGATTGCATGATTAGCAGGGTCGGCACGGGTGAAGTACGATTCTGGAATTCTTTCGCTGATCAAGTCCAAACCTTTATTTTTCTGCATTTAATTTCTGCTATTTTTGACACAACCAAATCTCTTGTTAATCGGAATAGCTAAATAGGTCGCCTGTTAACTAGTACTCACACACGTCTGTTCCTTGGATCGACCCTTGGCTTATCAAGGTTATAAATTTTGTTTGACTTCAATCCGACCCCTAAAACTCATAACTTGACGACTATAAAGGGTTAAAAATACGCTTGTCAAAATGGCGCCGTTGCCGGGAAACAGCGTTTAGTGTGATATTAGATTTAACGTGTGTAGTTTAGACTATTCCACCTTGTTCGTTACTTGAATTTTTCTGGCCAAATTTCTCCACTCACGGTGTTTCTTGTCTTTCAGGGACACTCTAGTTCATGCCAAGGAAAATACCGAGGCAGAGGAAAATATCCAAAACGAAGCTCGACAACTCCGAGCACTGAATCGCAACTTCGCAGCATTAGATATGAATTAAAACAACCCAGCTTTGCTGAATTAGGTGGTCGAAGATGACCATTAGCGTCCAGTGCGCATGATTCATGGAGATTACACTGCTCCACGTGTCTCAGGATTCCAATCTTCCGTTGCACCACCTGGTATTGCCAACAACACCTGGGAACTCAAAACAGGACTTATTCAGATGGTGCAGAATAATCAGTTTTTGGGAAGGAAGAACGAGGACCCTCACCAACATCTCAAGCGTTTCATTCAAATGTGCAACACAGTGAAGACTAATGGTGTCCCTCCAGAATCCTACTACCTGAGGCTATTCCCGTTCTCACTTTCCGACAAGGCCAGCTGGTGGTCAGACAGTCCGGCAGAGGGCACCTTTACTACCTGGGATAAGTTAGCCGAGGCCTTTCTCCAGCAGTACTTCCCGCCATCAAAGACAGCTCATTTCAGGAACAAGATCATCTCGTTCCGTTCTATGGATGGTGAGACTCTGTACGAGGCTTGGGAGAGGTACAAGGAGCTGATGAGGATGTGCCCCCACCACAACCTAGAGCTGTGGCAGATCATGGACACTTTTTATCAAGGAATAGACCAGGGAATACGCACTTTGATAAATCAAACTGCTAGTGGAGGACTTACTGGAGTTCCTCTGGAAGAAACCTATGGTATCGTAGAAAAAGCAGCGCAAGACTACCACCTCTGGACCAGTGATCGAGGTAATCCGAAGGATAAGAAAGGTGTGCAAGATCTCTATCTCGCTGATAGCTCTAATGACATTACTGAATTGACCAACACCGTAAATATGCTTGCAACCGAGATCAAAAATATGAAGACAGGCTCCTCTATGAAGTCATCTGATGTTGCTAATGTAGGTATCTATTGTCAGATTTGTGACTCTCCTTCTCATTTTGCAGATGGCTGTCCAGTGATGGGACAAGATGATAACGGTGGAAATCATGAGGATGCCAAATATGCTGTACAAAATAATCAAGGGACTGGTTTCGGCTATGGATCAGCCACTAGCAGGTGGGATAACCCGAACCGGAATCATCCCAACCTCTCTAACAAACCACAAAATCAGGCACCCCCTAGCTTCCCCTACAAACAGCAGCAAGACAATGCACCGTACCAGCCACGAGGCCAATACAACAATCAAGCTTAGCAAACACAGAATAATACTTTCTACCTTCCGAGGCCTCAGTACAACAACCAGTCACAAGGGCAGCAAAATCAGAATTCAGGGAATTATATCTACCAGCCGCAGCAGCCCAAGCAACAGGAGTCTGGCAGCTCATCTTGCATGGAGACCATGATGGCTAATTTTATGGCTGAGCAGGATAGGCGAGTGAAAGGTCTCGAGCAGACAATCGAGCAGATCAACGCTCAGAACAAGCAACTGGTAATTCAGAACAGGATGCTAGAAAATCAGGTGGGCCAACAAGCAGACTCGGCGACTAGGGAACATGGAAAGCTCCCATCGAAACCAGATCTGAATCCTAGGGAATCCGTGAATGACATCACACTCCGAGGAGGGAAACAGCTTGAATTGCTACCAGCTCAGACCACTCGACCTCCAGCTACAAGATCGGTGCCTTAATCGGTCAAATTCTTGACCTATTATTCATATTATTCGATGATGGATTATGTTTGTTTTCCGGATATTTTGTTATCATTTAACATCTTTTCTAGTATTTCAGGTCATATATCACATACCTAACACTTTTGGATTGATCCGAAGCAAAGGAAAGCAATTGGTGAAGATTTGGGCAAAAACGGGACAAAACAGGGCAGACAGACCTTTGCGAAGTATTTTGCATGCCCAAAGCGCATATCATGTCCCAATGGGTCGAAATTTAGCTTGGTGGAAAGCTAACGCAAAGGCCTACAAATGTTTAGTCGACACCAAGAGAAGATTCGAAGGTTTAGACCTCCAAAAAAGCAACGAAAATCTCTGCCATTTTTCATGGCCGTGACAGCCATGAAAACACAACGTCACGGATGTCACGGCCCCCTTATGTCCCAGTGCACTTTTTCCTTGTCCGTGACAACCGTGACACTCATGAATGTCACGGGTGTCACGGCCCCGTCGAATACAGTTTCTAAAAACAGGGCAGATTGACCTTTCCGACTTGTTTTGCACATACAGATCGCATACGGTGTCTAAATTGGTTGATTCAAATCTTGTTGAAAAGATAATTCAAAGGGCTACAACTTTGTAGTTTACGTCAAGTTCAAATTCAGAGGTTAGGACCATGACAAATCCACCCGAAGTCTCTGCCATTTTTTCTGGCCGTGACAGCCATGACAAAACACAACGTTACGGGTGTCACGGCACCCTTAAGCCTCAGAACTGAAGCAGCCTTGTAGAGCACATGAT
This sequence comes from Rhodiola chrysanthemifolia, assembly GCA_033675395.1. Taxonomy (NCBI): domain Eukaryota; kingdom Viridiplantae; phylum Streptophyta; class Magnoliopsida; order Saxifragales; family Crassulaceae; genus Rhodiola; species Rhodiola chrysanthemifolia. The sequence continues at coordinate 47,392,328 of CM066205.1, forward strand.
CCAGCCGACCGGCTGAGATTGCCATGCCCAGCCAGCCGACCGGCTGGCCGTCGGGACAGATTTTGGACATTGTTTCCTAATTTCGTTTTTGGGAATGTTTTTGGCTGTTTGGGCTTTTAGGTCATTTTTGGCTATAAAAGAGAGACAACCAGGGTGGATGATACGGGAGTTGTGCGCTTGACTTGAGATTAAAGAACCCTAACTTGGGAGAGAAGACATAGATCATCGCAGAGATTGAGGATTCAACGAGCACCCGCGTCATTACGGTTTCCTCGTCCTTAATTTCTTCATATACACTGCTTTTGGTTAACTTACCATGAGTAGTGAGTAGTCTTTTTATTCTGGGATCCTACGGAATCCCTGCTATGTACCCAACTCTTCATGTGATCAATTGAACGTTTTTCATTAATGAAATTCGAATATTCAATTTCATCGTGCTTAATTTTGTCGTTCTTGCAAGTTTTACATTGAATGGGATGTTTGCATGCTAGAACGTATTTGGGTTAATTACCAAAAGATGGATGTGTCCTAGGTATTAACCGGATTGCATGAAATTGTTATTAGGTCATGGTAGCTACAATGGTAGTACATGAATTAATAGGAAAGTTGACTTTCGTCTGAAAAACCTTAAGTTTAATAAATCGAGATCGTTGATAATCCGTGGATGGGCGGCGTTCACTGATTGAGATTAATCTAGACAATGATCCGTGGATGGGCGGCTTGTCTAGTGTTATTTCGGTTTATTTCCATATTCGATAGCATGATGAATTTACGTGATACGATTGCATGATTAGTGGGGTTGGCACGGGTGAAGTATTGTCCTGGAATTCTTTCTCTGATCAAGCTAAACCTTTTATTTTTCTGCACATTTAATTTCTGCTGCTTTGTTTCTCATCACATCAAAACCTTTAATTGTTCGGAATAACTAAATAGGTCACTTGTTAGCTACTACTCACACACGTTGTTCCTTGGATGCATTACTACTCACTCGTATTGCGTTGTTATAAAATTATTTAGAACTTGTGATGAGTCGCTTGCTAGCCGTGTACACTGACCCTGTTTGAATGCATGTCTCGTTTAATCTATGATTGTCTGAAAACTTTGATGAAGATGTTTGACTTGAAGTCGAGGTAACACGATGAATCCGAGGTATGACATGACTTTACTGTGACCCGTTGAGCATCATTCATGCATACACGTTTGATAGTTGTACATGGAATTTGTAGGTAGTCCCATTCCTGAAAACCTTCACGAGACTATACTCATCCTACTAGGGCAGCCTAGAGGTTTAAAGGCTTGATGCATATGCAAAATGCATTCGTGTCCTCTACGACAGTGAGTTATCTTTTTGTTTTTATTTTAGCTAGGTTGATCACATGACACTTGAGTGGGTAGCTTGGAAATTTATGGTTGTTTATCAGTGCATTCGCTTAAGTATTTATTCTGCCATCTGTTTGACAATTGTTCGGGACGAACAAATCCTAAGTGTGGAGTGTTTTGATCGGTCAAATTCTTGACCTATTATTCACTTCATTCGATGATGGATTAGGTTTGTTTTCCGGATATTTTGTTATCCTTTAACCTCTTTTCTAGTGTTTCAGGTCATATATCACATACCTAACACTTTTGGGTTGATCCGAAGCAAAGCAAAGCAATTGGTGAAGATTTGGGCAAAAACAGTACAAAACAGGGAAGACGGACCTTTGCGAAGTATTTTTTTCATGCCCAGAGTGCATATCATGTCCAAATGGGTCGATATTTAGCTTGTTGGAAAGCTAACTAAAAGGCCTACAACTGTTTAGTTGACACTAAGAGAAGATTCGAAGGTTTAGACATCGAAAAAGGCAACGGAAGTCTCTGCCATTTTTCATGGCCGTGACAGCCGTGACAAAACACAACGTCACGGGTGTCACGGCCCCCTTATGTCCCAGTGCACTTTTTCCTTGTCCGTGACAACCGTGACACTCATGAATCTCACGGGTGTCACGGCCCCGTCGAAGACAGTTTCTAAAAACAGGGCAGATTGACCTTTCCGACTTGTTTTGCACGCACAGATCGCATATGGTGTCCAAATTGGTTAATTCAAAGCTTGTTGGAAAGATAATTCAAAGGGATACAACTGTTTAGTTTACGCCAAGATAAAATTCGGAGGTGAAGACCATGAAAAAACCACCCGAAGTCTGAAAAAAGCCACCCGAAGTCTCTGCCATTTTTCCTGGCCGTGACAGCCGTGACAAAACACAACGTCACGGGTGTCACGACACCCTTAAGCCTCAGAACTGAAACAGCCTTGTGGAGCACTTGATCCAGCCGAACGGCTGAGATTGCCTTACCCAGCCAGCCGACCGGCTAGCCGTCGAGACTGATTTTGGACATTGTTTCCTAATTTCGTTTTTGGGAATTTTTTTGGCTGTTTGGGCTTTTAGGTCGTTTTTAGCTAATTACCAAAAGATGGATGAGTCCTAGGTATTAACCGGATTGCATGAAATTGATATTAGATCATGGTAGCTACAATGGTAGTACATGAATTAATAGGAAAGTTGACTTTCGCCTGAAAAACCTTAAGTTTAATAAATCGAGATCGTTGATAATCCGTGGATGGGCGGCGTTCAACGATTGAGATTAATCTAGACAATGATCCGTGGATGGGCGGCTTGTCTAGTGTTATTTGGATTTATTTCCATATTCGATAGCATGATGAATTTACGTGATACGATTGCATGATTAGTCGGGTTGGCACGAGTGAAGTATTGTCCTGGAATTCTTTCTCTGATCAAGCTAAACCTTTTATTTTTCTGCACATTTAATTTCTGCTGCTTTGTTTCTCATCACATCAAAACTTTTAATTGTTCGGAATAGCTAAATAGGTCACTTGTTACGTTGTTCCTTAGATCGACCCTTGGCTTACCAAGGTTATAAATTTTGTTTGACTGCAATTCGACCCCTAAAACTCATAACTTGACGACTATAAAGGGTTAAAAATACGCTTGTCACACCTACTACTACACCTCCGGGAGAGGGAACATCGAATGGAGCTGAAAACAGAGCTAAAATTCTACGCAGACAGTGGAGCCAGCTCCTTATGTACCGCCAGTTCCATTCCCTCAGCGGCTTAAGGCTACAAGAAGAGACAAAGAGTTGCAGCGGTTCGTTGATAAGATTCGTACTCTTTACATCACCATGCCCTTCACCGACGCGATCACCCAGATTCCGACTTATGCCAAATTCATGATGGAAATTCGGACTGGGAAACAAAAAATTGATGGGACCGAGACAGTGGCTCTGAGTGAGGAGTGCAGTGCTGCCATGCACCAGCCCATGCCGCCTAAGCTTAAAGACTCAAGGAGTTTTTCTATCCCTTGTGATATTGGCGGTATTACCATTCGTCGTGCTTTATGTGATCTGGGTGCTAGTGTGTCTATCATGCCTTATGCTTTGTATGCTAAACTGAATTTGGGTGACCTCTGTCCTACGAATACCTCTATTCGCCTTGTGGATTGTTCTTGTAGACTCCCGAAAGGGATTCTGAAGGACGTACCTGTCAAGGTGAAGAACATTTACGTCCCTGCTGATTTTATCGTGCGGTAGATCTCGGAGGACATTGATATCCCGATTATACTTAGTAGACCATTTCTGTACACAGCTAAGGTAGTCTTTGACATGGATAGAGGGTCTATAGCTGTGCGAGTGGGCAGCAAACGAGTTGTCTTTTATTTGCCCGACATGTGCAAGAGTCCTAGTCTGTTAGCTGACTGTGATGTATTAGACTCTGCTGATGTTGATGACCCTATCACACTAACCTCTATTGAGTCTTACAGAGTTGTACCAGGCTGCCCAAATCCGATGGATATATGCACAGTGAGTATTGAGGGAGCAGCTGAAGCTGAAGCTAACCAGAACACCGACTCAGGTAAGGAACCTTGCAAGGTAAAGCTGAAACCTCTACCTGCAAGTCTCAGGTATGAATTTCTTGGCCCTAACTCAACCTGCCCGATGATTGTGAATGCATCCTTGACTGATGTAGAGACCCAGCGATTGCTAGATGTCCTGAGAGATCATAGACCAGCCCTAGGTTATTCAATCGATGATCTTAAGGGGATTAGCCCATATATGTGCATGCATAGAATCCATCTAGAGGGCGATGCTAAGCCCACTAGGGATGCTTTGAGACGTTTGAATCCTAAACTGAATGATGTCGTGAAGAAATAGATTCTGAAGTTATTGGATGCGGGCATTATATATTCTATTGCTGATAGTAAGTGGGTAAGTCCTGTGCATGTTGTCCCTAAGAAGGGAGGCTTGACTGTTGTACGTAATGAGCTTAATGATTTGATTCCTACTCGTACTGTGACTGGTTGGCGTATGTGCATTGCTTATAGGAAGTTGAATAAGGCTACTCGTAAGGATCACTTTCCTTTGCCTTTTATCGATCAAATGTTAGAGCGTCGTGCGAAGCATAAGTTTTTCTACTACCTCGACGGTTATAGTGGGTTCTTTCAGATCCCTATACACCCCGAGGACCAGGAGAAGACCACTTTCACTTGCCCTTTTGGCACATTTGCTTATCGACGCATGCCTTTCGGTCTTTGCAATGCACCAGCCACTTTTCAGCGTTGTATGATGGCTATTTTTTTCTAATTTTCTAGAAAACACCATGGAAGTATTTATGGATGATTTTTCGGTGTATGGCTCATCGTTTGATTCGTGCCTTTCTAACCTTACTGATGTTCTTCGTCGTTGTGTCGACACTAACATGGTTTTAAACTGGGAGAAGTGTCACTTTATGGTACAGGAAGGTATTGTGTTGGGACACATGGTCTCCAACCGAGGCATCGAGGTCGATCGCGCGAAGGTGGAGATGATTGAAAAGCTGCCCCCACCAATAGATGTGAAGGGAATCAGGAGCTTTCTTGGGCACGCTGGATTTTATAGGCGCTTCATAAAGGATTTCTCGAAGATAGCCAAGCCACTCACTGATCTACTTTGCCAGGAAGCAGAGTTTAATTTCAGTGAATCATGTTTTAATGCTTTTCACACTCTGAAATCTGCTCTTACTTCTGCTCCTGTAGTGCAGCCTCCTGATTGGGAGCTGCCATTTGAACTAATGTGCGATGCTAGTGATTTTGCAGTAGGGGCAGTCCTAGAGCAGCGCATTGACAAGAAGCTACACGTGGTTTACTACGCGAGTAAAGTCCTAGCCGGCGCAGCAACAAATTACACTACAACCGAGAAGGAGATGCTGGCCATCGTTTATACCTTTGAAAAATTTCGGCAGTATCTTATAGGTTCGAAGACCATAGTGTACACTGACCATGACGCAATCAAGTATTTGCTGTCCAAGAAGGATTCAAAGCCTAGACTAATTCGATGGGTTCTTCTCCTCCAAGAATTTGACATCGAGATTAGAGACAAGAAGGGAGCCGAAAATCTGGTTGCAGACCACCTGTCACGCCTCGCGTTAGGAGAGCTCGACCGCGAAGAAGACAAACTCCCGATGACTGACTCTCTCGCAGGCGATCAACTCATGAGTGTAGATGTACACATGGCCCCATGGTACACAGATTTCGTTAACTACTTGGCCTGCAGTATCATTCCTCCTGACCTGTCGCACAACCAGAAGAGGAAATTTATGTCCGATGTAAAGAGGTACTTCTGGGATGACCCTTTCCTATACAGATTATGTGCTGACGGTCTCTACAGGACTTGTGTCGATGAGGACCAGATCATATGGATCCTAGAGCGCTGCCATTAATCACGATATGGTGGACACGGGGCTGGTTCGAAAACAGCTACGAAAGTTCTGCAGTCCGGATTCTTTTGGCCCTCTCTATTTAAGGATGCCCACGAATTCGTCAAAGCTTGTGATCAGTGTCAGAGGACTGGAAATATTTTTAAGCAGCAGGAGATGCCCTAGCAGAGCATTCTCGCAGTCGATTTATTTGATGTATGGGGCATCGATTTCATGGGACCATTCCCACCTTCTTATGGAAATCAATATATCTTGGTAGTAGTCGACTATATTTTCAAGTGGGTTGAAGCAGTGGCTACTCCTGCTTGCGACGCCAAGGTAGTCATAAAGATGTTTCAGAAGGTTATCTTTCCTCGGTTTGGAGTGCCGAGAATGGTTATCAGCGATGGAGGCTCCCACTTCAAAGAAAGAAATTTCGAGACATTGCTGAAGAAATACGGTGTTTATCACAAGGTTGGCACTCCATATCATCCTCAGACAAGTGGGCAGGTAGAAATTTCTAACAGAGAGATCAAAAGCATCCTCGGGAAGACAGTCTCAAGCCACAGGAAGGATTGGGCGTCCAAGCTGGATGACGCGCTGTGGGCATATAGGACTGCATTCAAAACTCCTATCGGAATGAGTCCTTTCAGACTTGTTTATGGAAAAATCTGCCATCTACCAGTCGAACTCGTGTACAAGGCTTTGTGGGCTATTAGAGAGCTGAACATGGACATGAAAGCAGCTGGGGAAAAACGACAGCTACAGCTACACGAGCTCGATGAGATCAGATTAGACTCCTACGAGAACGCTCGCATCTATAAAGAGAGGACAAAGAAATGGCACGACAAACGCATAGTGCGCAGAGAATTCAATGAAGGCGAGCGAGTTCTTCTCTACAACTCCCGCCTTAGATTATTTCTTGGGAAGCTGCGCACTAAATGGAGTGGCCCTTATACAGTGGAAAGAGCATATCCCGATGGCCACGTAAAGCTTAGCATTGAGGGAGGGAAATATATGGTAGTGAACGGGCAACGCCTTAAGCACTACCACGTACTAAAGCATCTGGCACCTCCTGAAGGCGTTGACGATAACCTACTTCTCGGGGAGGGATCTTAGCTAAAGTCTCTCGAGAATGCTTCTGGTACCACCAACCACCCCAGCTATGTCTCGCCAAGACGTTAAACTAGGCCCCTTCGGGGAGTAACTCGCGCTGTAAGTTTCCGTTAGTTGCATTTTGCTTTGTATGCTGAGTGTGTGATCATTGCAGGAATCCAAGTGTGGAGTGCACAGCAAGCTGGGTTCTGGATCAGCAAAGAGAGCACTGGGATTTATAGGCCCCGTGACACTCGTGACACATAGGACCTGTCACGGCGGGGTAATTTGGCAGTGATATTCAAAGGTGACGTGACACCCGTGACACAGAGGACCTGTCACGGCTGGGTAATCTGGCAGTATCTTTCAAGGGTGCTGAGACACCCGTGACACAATGGAACTGTCACGGCTGTCACGGCAGAGACTTCTTAAGGGTGTCGTGACACCCGGGACATGCTCGGGTGTCACGGCTCAATCGTTTTCTTCTTTCCCAATTTCAAATCAAAAAACCTAAAAACGCCAAGTCCCTATTCCGCTCGCTGACATAGCACGTTGTTGAGTGCTAAGCAAGATAAATTTATAAGTCCGCTACTCGTGACTCTACTATTGGATAGTAAAGAGGTAAGTAGGGGTCGAACCCAAGGGAATTAGTGGATAGTAGTTCTTTGAGGATTTGTACAGAAAGGGAGTGTGATTTGGGGTTGATTGTGATTTATTGCTGAAAAGTAAGTGGGTTGGTTGTGGTTTTAGTGCTGAAAGTAAGTGCTTGAAGGACAAGACTTACGAAAAGTAAATGCTTGAAGGACAAGACTTACGAAAAGTAAATGCTTGAAGGACAAGACTTACGAAAAGTAAATGCTTGAAGGACAAGACTTGCGGAAAGTAAGCAGTTGATATGGGACTGAAAGTAAGCAGTTGATATGGGTACTGAAAGTAAGCAGTTGATATGGGTATTAAAAGTAAGCAGTTGATATGGGTACTGAAAGTAAGCAGCAAGGTGGTGTTTTGATCAAAGGAAAGGATTCGGTTTTAGGGGCCTTGTATCATAAATCTGTTCATCATCGACCTCTAATGATCATACTACGTGTTTAAAATGTATCAAGGCTATTTCTAACACTCGACTTGCCACACCGTCTAGTCCTTTTCAAGACATAGAACACTTGTTCTATTTAGGCTAATTCCTCCTTTCGAAGTATCTTAGCCTTATGTGCATCCACCTGATCAATCATTTCCGATCAACCAAGTGGTGTTTTAAAGAGGTTGAACTCTACAGAAAAGCTTTGCTCTTTCGAGCCTCCACTTAACCACATATGTTCACGAACCCCATGGAAGAGCTTTGCTCTTTCGAGCCTCCACTCAACCAATAGTGTTCTAACCTAATATATGGCACATAGAACAAGTTTAAACACAATAGAGGCACTAAGAGAAGGGTCTAAAACATGTTTTGATACAAGCACACCCCTTCAACAGAATGAAGGGTTTAGCTACGAATATCCATATGGGTGGATATCATAGCTAAGTGCTTGGAAAAGTAAAGGTTTTGAAAGACAGGAAAGTAAAGGTTTTCGAAAGTAAAACTCAAGAACAAAGTTGGAGCTTTTGATTCAAAGTAAAGTGTTTTACAAGGATTGTAGTGAGATTTTCTACCAAAGTTACAAGTGATCAAAGGACTAGAACATGAAACTAAAACTTGTAACTTTGGCACCAAAATGGGACATTGATTCAATGAGGAGGAGATGTAGTATTTATAGGCAAGGAGGAGGAGGAGATGTGGAGGAGAGGCCAACACATGTCAAGAGGGGGAGGAGGGCTTCAAAAGCCGCCGGCCATAAGGTGGCAAAGCCACAAGCCGCCGCACATGTGTCATCTCCCCATGGAAGCCGCCGGTGGTGAGGTGGAGGAGGAGAAGTGAGTGGAATGAGATCTTTTGCTCCAAAAAGCCATTGGAGCACATGCCTTGCACATGGGTGGCTTGACTTTGCATTCACTTGAGTTCTTGATCTTTGTTGAGGTTTGGAACAAGTCATTGGGACATGTTTGAGTGATTCCACGTTGGGTTCATGCAGGTTGTAAAGCCGGAATCTGGTCGTAGTCTGGAATGACTTGTAATCCATTTTTAGCTTTAAGAACTCCTTTTTAGCTCGTTTCATCTCTAATCCTTGAAATAGCCTGTAGAACAAAAGTGAAACTAACAAGTAAAAGTTGTCACGATAAAACGTCTAATTTGGTGGGTTTAACTGTCTTAACGAATCATATAAATATGGTCCATCACTCGCCCCCAACCAGCCTCTCACCTCTCCTCCGTCTCCGACCAGCATCCGAGCACCAGCCGGCCGCTCACCGCCGTCGCTCGCCCCAAACCAGTCCGCCCTGCTTTGTCAACACGCCATCTCAGTCGTTCGCCCAACTGCTCGTCCACGAGAAGCTTGATTTTCCCAAACCCTAAACACCAAATCGTGATTCTCCTACACCAATCCCCACCATGGCTAGACAATCAAAGTGTGCTGCTGGGAACCCCTCCTCATCCCGTTCCAATCGGACTGCCGCAACTCCTCCAGCAGCATCCATGGCCGTCGTCCCTGCTCCACCAAACCGGCCACGCCCCTACCCATTGAGCAATGCCTATCTATTCGAGACCGAACGAGGGCACCAAGACAGATTTGATAATATTCTACCATTAAAGAAGGTAAAACCTACTATCGTCCCGTGTATTACCTCACTTGCGAATTTGGGGTTGGAAATATTGCCACAGTGCTGTCGTATGTTTATGGCCTCCGGGCTTGATATTCTATTCAATCGCCAAGCTGCGACGTATCCTACATTGCTTAGAGAGTTTTTAGCAACATTCGAAATTATTGGTAGCCCCTCACATGTCACACATTGAAAATTCAGAGCAGGGAAAACATACCACACCATGCCTAAGGATGAAATTTGTGAGATTTTAGGTTTCCCTGTTATAGGATTCTGTGGTGAATACAGTGTGGATGAGAGGTATGAGTTCTGGAAACTCATATCCGATTTCGATCACTACTTCAGATCTGGTTGGAGTGCTACAGGCATTAAGGAGCCATTGTGGAAGATTGTTCACCGTCTGGTGGGTATGAGCATAAACTCTCGCGCCGAAGGGGCCACCGTTGTCACTAACTCCGACTTGGACATCATCATTTCTCTGCACAGAGGAGTGCCGATCGATTTCTTTCAGCTTCTCAGTGGGATGATGACGGTGTGGGGAACTTCACTGGAGAACAAAGCTATGGGTGGAGGTTTATTTATTACTATGCTTGTCGAGTCTCGAGGATTGGACCTCAGCCCCCTGGACGGGACGAAGGAGACTTTGGTGCTAAATCTAGACAAAATTTTGGAGTGTAAAATGATTGGCAAAGACGGGAACTGGACCCACAGGCCCGAGCTTCCGAGTGGGGCAAAGAGGCGCCGCATAGATAGGGGGCGGAGAGACCTCGACGGAAGTCAAGCTAGGGGAACCTCTCCTCCCCTCGGGCAGCACCAGCCGAGGTGGATCAGCCACCGCCTGTACCAGCTTCGCCACCACCACCCCCCACTGGCTAGCTCCCGAGCACCTTGGAGGAGCGTTTCGCGCGCTTGGAGACTTCCCAGAATCAGATTCTCGCGCAGCAGCACCAGATATTAGAGTCGTAGAGTCAGATATTGGAGTACCAGCGCCAGGTATTGGTGACTCTGGGTCTGATACTTGGTACGCAGAGCCGGCTTGCCACCTCCCACACCCAGCTCTGGGCCGACTTTTCAGACTTCAGATATCATGCCAGCAGGGCACAGCAGTGGTCCCAGGACGCTATGACTGCATCTTTCAGACATCAGAGCTTCACAGACTACCCTCCACCACCATCCTTCATGTCTTCTGCCCCGGACCCATTCGAGACGGATATTTCTATGGCAGTCGATCTCAGCCCGCCGCGCCATGCACCTCCTACCCGTAATGACGCCGCGGCTGGCCCATCTCACCCCACCGGTCCTGGGGACTCTGATGATACAGATAATTTATTTGCTGCTGACGATGAGGCTGACGACGATGGCGCTGTTTAGCTCCTCCTGCATTCTCTCTTCCTGATTTTTATTGCCATTTTTGTCGCCACCACCACCCCCCACTGGCCAGCTCCCGAGCACCTTGGAGGAGCGTTTCACGCGCTTGGAGACTTCCCAGAATCAGATTCACGCACAGCAACACCAGATATTAGAGTCGCAGAGTCAAATATTGGAGTACCAGCGCCAGGTATTGGTGACTCTGGGTCTGATACTTGGTACGCAGAGGCGGCTTGCCACCTCCCACACCCAGCTATGGGTCGACTTTTCAGACTTCAGATATCAGGCCAGCAGGGCACAGCAGTTGTCCCAGGACGCTATGACTGCATCTTTCAGACATCAGAGCTTCACAGACTACCCTACACCACCATCCTTCATGTCTTCTGCCCCTGACCCATTCGAGACGGATATTCTATGGCAGTCGATCTCAGCCTGCCGCGACATGCACCTCCTACCCGTAATGACGTCGCGGCTGGCCCATCTCACCCCACCGGTCCTGGGGACTCTGATGATACAGATAATTTATTTGCTCCTGACGATGAGGCTGACGACGATGGCGCTGTTTAGCTCCTCCTGCATTCTCTCTTCCTGATTTTTATTGCCATTTTTGTCAGTTGTTGCACGACTAATGATTTTCTTATTGTACGCTGACCTTTTGCCATGACTTTTCATTCTACATGCTATTTGATGTTTGAGACATGTTTTTATGTGATCTACGTTTTGCTCGCATCATTTATCATACGTTCTATTTGGCACTTTTTGCTTTTGCCTACCCACCGTTATCGATGCTAATTTATCACTTGTGCAGCTCTATGTTTTTCTTTATATACCTACCAGCTCATGAGTCACTTTTCACTCCCCGGGCATCACTTAACCTCCATGGATATCGACCTATCACGAACGAGGGAAGTTCCTATGCGCCTTTTCTCATCTTTTATTTCTTCGCTTAGGGACTAAGCTCATTTTTAAGTGTGGAGTGGGTAGCGCATAGTCACACACATCCCATATCACATTCACTCTTGCATATGCTAAACTGTCTATGTATTGCGATTGAAATCCTCGTTTTCTACGATACTCCTTGATTGATTGTCATTCTTTTGGATTCGAAGTCTAGGACTTGAAATAGTTGTATTTGTGCGTGTATTCTCTCGCGTCAGTATCATTGCTAGCCTTTGCCTATCACATGTTTTACGTATTTCCTGAAGCTTGTTTGAGACTTGATATTAGTAGACACCGGTACAAAATGTCAAAAGCATAAATCGCATCTCTTTTTCTAGGTGACCTTAGTGCTAGCAGGTGATTCTCTATACTTGTTGTGATCTGCATGCACCCGCCTTTATTCATACACTATGTCAAGCTTTAAGTGTGGAGTTAGAAAAAAATGGTTTTCAATGTGTTCAATCAAGAACAAAGTTCTGAATTTTCAAAAGAGGGTGAAAAATTGACCCCAAGCATAGTTGTTTTTGAAAGAAAAAAAGTAGAAAAATACCAAGGGCAAAGTGAGAAAAATCACTCCTTGTGTATAGAAAAAAAACAGAAAATAATAGCAAGGGCAAAGTGAGAAAAGTCACCCCTTGTGTATGAAAAACATTTTGAAAAAATTCTGCCCCCTTTTGCTTGATGTAGTGTAATTCCATCTTCTCATTGCGTGCAAATCATGACTTGTCTTGTGAATTCATGTGCTAGAAACTAAGGGACGATCCTCGTGCTTGCACTGAAATTTTGATGTGATTTTCGTACTATTTTTCGAAAACTCTTAAGCCAAGCTCCTCTTCTCTTACGTGTCATTGCCTAGTCCTTGGCACTTGAGAATGAGCTTTGCGCCAAGAGCCCGTGGACTATCCCTAGATAGCATAGGTGAATGGCGAGCATGTTTTGTGTAACTATTTATGTTCTTATTGTGTTGTTATGGAACTATTTAGAACATGTGATTAGTCGCTTGCTAGTCGTGTGTACTGACCGTCTGAATGCATGCCTCGTTTAATGTATGATTGTCTGACAACTTTGATTAAGATGTTTGACTTGAAGTCGAGGTAACACAATGAATCCTAGGTATGACGTGACTTTACTGTGACCCGTTGAGCATCATTTCATGCATACACGTTAGCTAGTTGTACAGGGGATTTGTAGGTAGTCCCATTCCTGAAAACCTTCACGAGACTATACTCGTCCTACTAGGGCAGCCTAGAGGTTTAAAGGCTTGATGCATATGCTAAATGCATTCGTATCCTCTACGACAGTGAGTTATCTTTTGTTTTTGTTTTTGTTAGAATTGATCGCATGACACTTGAGTGGGTAACTTAGAAACTCATGGTCGTTGAGCATTACGTTCACTTGAGTATTTATTCTTCCATTTGTTTCACATTTGTTCGGGACGAACAAATCCTAATAGTGGAGTGTTTTGATCAGTCGATATTTTGACTAATTATTCACTACATTCGATGAAGGATAGCACTTGTTCTCCGGGAAAATTGTCCCTATTTGATTTCCTTTTCTAGTGTTTCAGGACAAAAATACATATCATAGCTCCTTGGACTCGAGATGCTAAAAGAACGGAAAGATCGACGAAAAAGGCCGAAAAAAGAGTTCTGCACCAACTTAAGGCTGTGACAGCCATGACATCTCATTACTGTCACGGTAGGCTTTTTCGGCAGAACGAAACAAGTATTCTCAAACTAGGCCGTGACAGGCGTGACATGTCTATGTGTCACGGCTGTCACGGCAGCCTTACAGCTCAGTGGACTTTTGCCTGAGCCGTGACATGTCTATGTGTCACGGGTGTCACGGCACCGTCGGAGGGCAGAATTATCAGTTAATTTCCTAATCCGTTTTTGGCAAGTTCTGATCCTTTTTGGGAATTAATCGATTTTTGGGCTATAAAAGGGCAACGACCAGAGTCTTTTAAGTGCGCTTGAATAGAGAAAAAAAAACCCTAACTTGGGAGAAGACAGAGATCATCGCAAGAGATTGTGGATTCAACAAGCACCCGCGTCATTACGGTTCCCTCGTCCTTAATTTCTTTATATACACTATTCTTGGTTAACTTACCATGAATAGTGAGTAGTCTTCTTATTCTGGGATCCTACGGATCCCGTGCTATGTACCCAACTCTTCATGTGATCAATTGAACGTTTTTCATTAATGCAATTCGAATATTCAATTTCATCGTGCTTAAATTTATCGTTCCTGCAAGTTTTACATTGAATGAGATGTTTGCATGCTAGAACGTATTTAGGTTATTCACCGAAAGATGGATGGGTCCTAGGTGTTAATCGGAATCGCATGAAGTTGATATTAGGTCATGGTAGTACATGAATTAATAGGAAAGTTGACTTTCGTCTGAAAAACCTTAAGTTTAATAAATCGAGATCGTTGATAATCCGTGGATGGGCGGCGTTCAACGATTGAGATTAATCTAGACAATGATCCGTGGATGGGCGGCTTGTCTAGTGTTATTTCGGTTTATTTCCATATTCAATAGCATGATGAATTTACGTGATATGATTGCATGATTAGTAGGGTCGGCACGAGTGAAGTACGATTCTGGAATTCTTTCGCTGATCAAGTCTAAACCTTTATTTTTCTGCATTTAATTTCTGCTGTTTTTGACACAACCAAATCTCTTGTTAATCGGAATAGTTAAATAGGTCGCCTATTAACTAGTACTCACACACGTCTGTTCCTTCGATCGACCCTTGGCTTACCAAGGTTATAAATTTTGTTTGACTGCAATTCGACCCCTAAAACTCATAACTTGACGACTATAAAGGGTTAAAAATACGCTTGTCAACAACACACCACTCAGGTTGTTCCAATAAACCTCTTCCTCAGGTTCTCCATTGAGGAAGATTGTCTTTACATCCATCTGATTTATATTCAAATTGTGCAAAGCAAGAATGGTAACTACCATCCTTATGGACGTTATTCTCGTCACTAGAGAATATGTATCAAATAGTCTAGGCCTTCTTTTTGTCTAAGCCCTTTGATCACTAGTAGGCCTTCTACTTGTTAATAGATCCATCCACATTCATCTTCCTTCTAAAGAGCCACTTGGAGTTAAGCGGTTTATTTTCCAGACGAAGATCAACCAACTCCCACTTATGATTTTGTAAGATGGATTCTATCTCAATTCGTATGGTCTCTTTTCATCGAGGACCCTTAGTTGAACTCAAAACCTCTTCATAGGGTTTAGATTCAGCCTCATCAAGCATGCATGATAGGAAATCATATTCATATGATTTTCCTATCCTTACTGGCTTGCTATGTCTCGATTCTTTCAAGACTGTCTCATGTTCAGGTTCTTTCTCATGTTCCTGTTCTTGAGGTATTTCATTAATATCCTCCAGTAACTGAGAAGAAACCGATACATCTTCCTTATTTTATAAGGAAACACTTTTTCAAAGAATGGCGCGTTCTTTGATTCCATTATAGTATTCTTGTGTATATTTGATTCTTCTAATTCATACCAAGGAATCTATGTACATTACTATCTTTGCGCATAATCAATGAAGACACAGTCAATGGTCTTCGGTCCTATTCTCATTTTCTTAGGACCAGGTGTCATTACCTTAGAAAGGCACCCCACACTCACGAGTATTTGTAGGAAGGCGCCCTTCCCTTAAATGACTCAAACGGAGACTAATCCTTCTTCTTGCGAGACATCTTATACAAAAGATACTTTACTGAAAGGATTCTCTCCCCCACATTCCTTGGGGTAGCACGAAGCTCATCAACATCACATTCATCATCTCCTTAAGAATAATTTTCTTTCGAGATGATATTCTTTCGCTCGGCTACACCGTTTAGCTAAAGTGACTCATTGGAGTTATTTCGTGAATACTAGTGCGCTGTGCACACAATGCACTAAATGGATCAACAAATTCACTTCCACATTAAATTCTCAACCTCCTACTCTCCTTGTTGATCTGATTCTCAACTTCAGATCTATACTCGGCAAACTACTCAGTTGCCTCATCTATACTCTTTCAGCAAATACACATACAAATATTTTGTACTATCATCAACGAGAGTCACAAAATACTGATTAACATCCCTGTATTGCAAATCACAAACCTCGCTGTAGATTGACTCAAGGGATTTCACATCACTTTCAATACTATGAAAGGATTTAATATCACATTTGCTTTTACGCAAGATTTTACGTTTGTGCTTTTAAAACAAAACGACATTTGGATACTCAATCCACATTCGTCAATCACCACGGTGGACACTCATGTCATTCAACCGTTTGAAACTATACCTGCGGGTATATTCCTGGAATCAGATTCGCAAGTTTATTCCTGGCCGTAGCCAACATTAAGGTGGTGTAACACACCTCATGACAAAAGATGTTGCCCCCACACTGGAAGCCATCAAAATTTTCATGTCAGATTCCATGTCCAGATTATCCGTGTCTGCTTGAACCGAAATCCAAATGCAACTATTCAAAAATGAACTTATGCATTCCCAATGAACCAATAAAACAAGCAGGTTAAATACAACAAAAATATAGCCAATTTAATTATATTGGTTCAGCTATCAAATATGATTGATTCACAAAATTGGAATAAATCATAATCGATCAAATTTCCATTTCAACAAATCTGTTTGCCTTTCTAATGAGACCAAACTCAATCAAATTAAATGAGATACATAACAATCTGAACAACAAAATAAATACAGAACCAAATAATTTAATCATACCTGATTAAACCGAACTTAATCGAATCAACACAACTTACACTGGAACAATCAAGCTCTGAACAGATTTGAATTAATCATATTCCAATGAGAATAGTAAATTCAGATTAAATAAATAATACATGGATGAACCGATGAATCAGGCCAAATGATTCATTTGATGAACCAAACCCAAACATAATTAGGGCATCCGCACCCATGAGCAATGAAATGCTAGGCGAGGAAGTCATCTCCTAGGATTTCCTCCAAATAACGCACAAATTTAAAAAGGAAGTTCTCTCACAAATGCTCCTTAAGGATGTGTGAGAGAACTTCCTACCTTTTTTTGTGCTTTGTTTGGAAGAAATGCTAGGTGAGGAAGTTCTCTCCTAGCATTTCCCTTAGTCATGGGTGCATATGCCTTAGGGTTTCACATGCCAACAATAGCAGCCGTCGGCAAATTTTGTAAATCGAGAATCCAACCAAACCGTTCTTTTTTCGTCAACTTCAACGCCCAAAGCCGAATTAAAATTTCGGTAAAATCTCTTCGTATTCTATTGGTCTTTCCGACACTGGAACGAACAAAAGTCACTTCAGTCACAACCAATGGCTTCATCGCAGCCCCACTTCGCCAGCGAAGAGTTTGGCATCACCATTAGCTTGCACTTGAGTTTTAGTTTATGAAGCTTTACAACTTTGCTATGTGATTTTCACAAACTTTCATTCTCCAACCCATTGACAGCCACTACTCCGTAAGCTTCTTCCCCAAAACAATTTCCTTGATAAACTTGACTGGATTAGCATATGGATAAGTCACAAGCGTATTTTTAACCCTTTATAGTTGTCAAATTATATATTTTAGGGGTCAAATTGTAGTAAAAAACAATTTATAAACCTCGGTAAGCCAATGGTCGATCCAAGGAACAGACGCGTGCGTGTATTAGTATGCAAGTAATGTGTTCAGCTACTCCTATAGGAAAAAGGTTTGGTTATTACTAAATCCTAAGTGACACTGAAATTAGGAAAAGTTTGATTTAATCAGAGAAATAACTCCAAGATCAAACTTCACCCCTGTCTGCCATACAACTCATGTGATAATATCATGCAATCCAAATATGGAAATAAACCTAAATAACATTAGACAAGCCGCCCATCCACGGATCATTGTCTAAATTAACCAAGATTGTTGAACGTCGACCATCCACGGATTATCAACAATTTCGATTAGTTAAGCCTAGCGTTTTCCAAACACTAATTATTCCACTATGTACTTGTTTTATCATCGCCGCGGCTGCGCGTGCGTTGTACTTACAGATACCTACGTACTACCAGCGTAGCTACCGTAGTCTAGTGAAACAATAAATATTAACTCTCCTATTAGGTCATATACTATCAACATAGCTACTACGACCTAACATCAGTTCTACTCGATCAAATTAACTACCTCAGACCCATCCATCTTTTTGGTGTTTAACCCAATTTCGTTCAAACAAGAAAACAACAAACCAATGTATAACGTGCAAGAACGGTAAAATTAAGTATAGTAGAATTGAATAATTTGAATGGCAATAATGGAAAAACGTTTCTATGAATCACGTGAAGAGTTGGGTACAAGCACGAGATCCGTAGGATCCCGGAATAAAACGAGTACTCACGATTCATGGCTATCAACCACAAATATATATATATATCTATATAGAGGAGCGTTCAAATGAGGACACCCAAATTTGGTAAGGACGTAGGGACAAATCTCATCCATTAGATCATCATCCATCTAACCCCCCGTGCTTTGTGGGTGCGCCACGTGTCCAAGTACCCAAAATCCAATAAAGCAAATAGTAAAATCCCACTACCAAAAAGCAAATAGTAACGCTCGGTTGAGGCAAGTTGGTAGAATGAGGCTGTAAGGCATGATCTTGGCCATTGATGATATTGATCTAATGGTTGAGATTTAAAGATGTGGTAGTGGGATTTTACTATTTGCTTTTTGCTTTTTACTGTTGGTAGTGGGTTTACTATTTGCCACGTGGCGCGCCCACAAAGCACGGGGGGTTAGATGTGTGGTTGAGATCGTGCCTCACAGTTTCATTCTAATTTTGGTGCCTCATTTGAGCGCTCCTCTATAAATATATATATAGGGGGCGTTCAATTGAGGACGGGTCTTATGGTGAGGGTGTAGGGACTAATCTGGGCCATTGGATGAGGTTCATCCAATGATCCACAAGCTGCCACGTGTCACATGTGGTAGTGGATTTTACTGTTTGCTTTTTGGTAGTGGGATTTTACTATTTGCTTTATTGGATTTTGGGTACTTGGACACGTGGCGCACCCACAAAGCACGGGGGGGTTAGATGGATGATGATCTAATGGATGAGATTTGTCCCTACGTCCTTACCAAATTTGGGTGTCCTCATTTGAACACTCCTCTATATATATATATATATATATAGAGGAGGAGGAGTGTTCAAATGAGGACACCCAAATTTGGTAAGGACGTAGGGACAAATCTCATCCATTAGATCATCATCCATCTAACCCCCCGTGCTTTGTGGGTGCGCCACGTGTCCAAGTACCCAAAATCCAATAAAGCAAATAGTAAAATCCCACTACCAAAAAGCAAATAGTAAAACTCACTACCACATGTGACACGTGGCAGCTTGTGGATCATTGGATGAACCTCATCCAATGGCCAAGATTAGTCCCTACACCCTCACCATAAGACATGTCCTCAATTGAACGCCCCCCTATATATATATATAGAGGAGCGTTCAAATGAGGCACCAAAATTAGAATGAGACTATGAGGCACGATCTCATCCACACATCAAACCCCCCCCGTGCATTGTGGGCGCGCCACGTGTCCAAATAGTAAACCCACTAACTTTTGAAAAGTCAACAATTGCGGCTTGCCACGTGGCGATATATATAGGGGAGCACTCGGTTGAGGCATGGTTGGTAGAATGAGGCTGTAAGACATGATCTTGGCCATTGATGATATTGATCTAATGGTTGAGATTTAAAGATGTGGTAGTGGGATTTTACTATTTGCTTTTTGCTTTTTACTGTTGGTAGTGGGTTTACTATTTGCCACGTGGCGCGCCCACAAAGCACGGGGGGGTTAGATGTGTGGTTGAGATCGTGCCTCACAGTCTCATTCTAATTTGAGTGCCTCATTTGAACGCTCCTCTATATATATATATATATATATGAAAAGATTGGAAATGAGGAAACCATATTTTGATGAAGTGTAGCCTCAAATCTTGGTCTTTTTTGAGCTCTTAGTCGTCATCTTTCTTCAATCTAGGTCAAAATCGTTCCCCAAAGTCAGCGTACTCAAAATCTGATCTGAAACTGCTATTTATAGCTCAAAATTGACGATGGGCCCGTGACAGTTAGGAGTGTCACGGGCTGCTCAATTTTACACATGCTCGGGCACGTCCCGTGACACTACTGATATCCCGTGACACCTAGGAGTATCACGGGACCTGACTTCCGTTGCCTTTTTTGAGGTCTAAACCTTCGAATCTGCTCTTGGTGTCAGCTACAAAGTTGTAGGCCTTCGAGTTAGCTTACCAACAAGCTATGGCTTGACCCATTTGAACTTCATATGTGCTCTATGCATGCAAAATAATTCGAAAAGGTCAGTCTGCCCTGTTTTTCCTAAATCTTCACCAAATGCTTTGTTTTACTTCGGATCAATCCAAAAGTCTTAGGTATGTGATATTTGACCTGAAACACTAGAAAAGAGATTAAATGACAATAAAATGTCGGGAAAATAAACATAATCCATCATCGAATGAAGTGAATAATAGGTCAAGAATTCGACCGATCAAAACACTCCACACTTAGGATTTGTTCGTCGCGAACAAACATCAAGTTCAAGTCAATAAATTGTAGAATAGTTACCCACTCATGTATCATGTGATCAATTCTAACTAAACTAACATGCAAACCTAACTCACTGTCGTAGAGGACACGAATCCATTTAGCGTATGCATCAAGCCTTTAAACCCATAGGCTGTCCTAGTAGGACAAGTATAGTCTCGTGAAGGTTTTCAGGAAAAGGACTACCTATAAATCCACTGTATAACTAACTAACGTGTATGCATGAGATGATGCTTAACGAGTCATGGTAAAGTCATGTTATACCTCGGATTCATCGTGTTACCTTGACTTCCAGTCAAATATCTTCATCAAAATTGTCAGACAATCATAGTTTAAACGAGATATGCATTCAAATGGTCAGTACACACGGCTAGCAAGCGTCTACTCACAAGTTCTAAATAGCTCTATGACAACGTATCAAGAACAAGAAGCTAGTTACACAAAACATGCTCGCCATTCACCTATGCTATCTAGGGATAGTCCACGGGCTCTTAGCGCAAAGCTCATTCTCAAGTACCAAAGACTAGGCAATGACCTGTAAGAGAAGAGGAGCCTGACTTAAGAAATTTCTGAAAAATAGTACGAAAATCACATTAAAATTTCAGTGCAAGCACGAGGATCGTCCCTTAGTTTCTAGTACATGAATTCTCCAAGTCAAGTCGTGACTGCACACAATGAAAATGTGGGAATACACTACATCAAGCAAAAGGGGGCAGCTGTTTCATTTTTTTTTCATACACAAGGGGTGACTTTTCTCACTTTGCCCTTGGAACTATTTTTCTGCTTTTTTTTCTTCAAAAACAAGTATGCTTGGGGTCAATTTTTCACCCGCTTTTGAAATTTCAGAACTTTGTTCTTGAAGTGTTGAGTACAAGCACGAGATCCGTAGAATCCTGAAATAAAAAGACTACTCACAATTCATGGCTATCAACCACAAATATATATATATATGAAAAGATTGGAAACGAGGAAACCGTGTTTTGATGAAGTGTAGCCTCGCATCTTGGTCTTTTTTGAGCTCTTTGTTGTCCTCTTTCTCCAATCTAGGTCAAAATTGATCCCCAAAGTTAGCGTACTCAAAATCTGATCCGAAACTGCTATTTATAGCTCAAAATTGACGACGGGCCCGTGACAGTTAGGAGTGTCAGGGGCAGCTCAATTTTACAGATGCTCAGGCACGTCCCGTGACACTACTGATATCCCGTGACACCGGGACCTGACTTCCGTTGCCTTTTTTGATGTCTAAACCTTCGAATCTGCTCTTGGTGTCAACTACAAAGTTGTAGGCCTTCGAGTTAGCTTTCCAACAAGCTATGGCTTGACCCATTTGGACTTTATATGCGCTCTATGCATGCAAAATAATTTGAAAAGTCAATCTGCCCTGTTTTTTCTAAATCTTCACCAAATCCTTTGTTTTACTTCGGATCAATCCAAAAGTCTTAGGTTAGTGATATTTGACCTGAAACACTAGAAAATAGATTAAATGACAATAAAGTGTCGGAAAAACAAACATAATCCATCATCAAATGAAGTGAATAATAGGTCAAGAATTCGACCGATCAATAAGCAAAATTAATCAATAGAAACATTGGAGCAGTGGCTTCGACTGTTGTAGAAGCTCGTCATGCTCCTATATATCCATTCTTTATAGAACCACCCAAAACCAGACATTATTCCTGTTGATATTCTCTTGCTGGTTCCTGATGGTAGACAAAACAAGTAACTTTAACTTTAATTAAATGAGGTAATAATCAAATCATGTCTCAGGAATCATAAAGTAATATAAGCAGCATAGTTATAAAAACTGGACTGAACCGGCTTGTTGGACCGGGAATCGGTCACTGGATCGATTCGATTTGGTTATCGGACCGTTTTACAATCGATTCGGTCAAAACCCGGTTGACCCGGTGGTTGAACCGATTGACCCGGTTTTTCATTAAAATGCTGATTTGAACGGTTGGATTTGGTCTAAAAAATTATTTATTTAATTTGGACTTGGACAAGACTCGAACCCGACCCCACTTAATAGTTATTCTCTTTCCTTCCACTGGGCTAAAGATAATTGTTATTTTATTATTTGTTTCAATAATGTATATTTATTTATCAAATCTATAAAATTTATTAGTTTTTCTCAATTTAACTAGAAATTCAATTAGTATTAGAAATCTCTTATTGTTGTGACTTGCAAATTAAGAATAAAATTGTTACTGTTGTTCTATTATTAATTTGTACTTTATCAAATTCTAAATTTGTTATGGTATGTTGTTATAATCAGATTATAATCATGTAATATTTATTCAAGTCATAAATATGTTAAATTATAATATCATATATAAGTTTTTTATTTTTAGTTTTTAGTATGTGCGGGTCGAACCGGTTCAACCCGGTTGAACCACTGACCCAGTGACTTGACCGATTCGATCCACGGTTCGATTTTAATAACACTAATCAGCAGACTCTCTGTAAATCCATGTTGTCATTGGATTAGATTTCCAGCACTAGTCTTATCTGGCCTGCTACCATCATATTGTTGTAAATCACTTCCTCATCTAGGGGTAGGCACCATGTTGTCATTGGATTAGATTTCCAGCACTATTCTTATCTGACCTGCTACAATCATATTGTTGTAAATCACTTCCTCATATAGGGGTAGGCATTTGACTCTAGGGTCAAGAAGCCCTTAGGGTCACCCTTACCCTGCCCGACTCGTATCCTAACGTACCCTGCCCACGAAGCCTAAGGCAGGGTAAGGATCACGAAAAAATAGACTCTACTCTGCCCTCCTACCCTGCCCTACTACCCTACCCTCATATCCTACCCTCCTACCCTATCATACACTGTCTTACCCTACTATTTTCATTCATATTATAAGTTTTTTCTCAAATTATGCTTAAATTTATCCTATCGGACCCTACCCTATCCTATCTTACCCTAATTTTACCCTACCCATAAGTACCCTGCGAGCATAAAAAAACTACTCTACCATGCCCTGACCCTGCCCTGTACTATTAATTGGGTCACGAAAAAATGGTCATACCCTTACCCTACCCATTGCCGACCCATATCCTCATCTGTCTGTCTATAAACATGTCAAATAATGCTTTAAGATTGTTGGACGTTAGTGACAAATTTCGTAGTGGGAATATGTGTTAATAAATAGATTGCATACATAATATCACTAAACATATCAAATAATTCATAAATAATAAATTGAAACAATCAAACCGTAGGGCGTAGTTGAGATGCGTTGAACGCTTTCCTTAAAGCATTATTGCTCTCTCACTGGGTGCTGGAATTGCGAGCAACTGCTTCACAGGATACAACAACTACTAAGTTGAAATCTTGCACCTTAGACTTCAACTTCGGCAAACAGACTATGCCTTCAACTATCACAACTTACACACGCGAAGGTGTAAGAAAGTAAAAATCATGCCAGCATAGCTACAATGTGGAATTTTGGAGTTGTATATTTTTGGTTTTCTTTCTTACGCGCAAATGAGCTAGAAAGCTACTCCTTTTATAGGAGAGCTTTGACACCTCGAAGAAACTAAAGGCCATAGTCATAAAGACTATCCTTTATGTTATCTTCTACCAAGGGCATCTCTTGGTTTTTCCCACATGCCTTGGAAAATCACACATAATAATTATGTTAATATTTCCAAGAACATATTAAAATTTCTAGGCAACTTATCACATGTTCCACGAAAACTTAACCAAATTTAGTCGTTAAGTGTGTACACTTATGACTCAAAATAGCTTCTTGTCTTGATATGTGTGACACCCTCAAACCTAAGTTACCAATCATTTTCTTCACCAATCAATACACATTTCCAACAAAATGACAATCGGATTTTTTTTTGGTTCCTTCACATTGGAGTGAAGTCAGCCCACGTTGAGCGTGAGGTATGCTTGATTTGCATTAGAAATTATTCAAACGTCCAGCAGATCCGCAAGCAAGGCTCACAACATACTTATAATTTCGTCGTGTATTTGATTCATTTGCTCATTTTTGATGTACAAGTTTGAATATGCAGTTTCTTGCACCAACTTATTAACTGAAATGAGTATAAAAAATCCACGCATACGAACTAAGTTGTGTAAAGTAAATGTAGCTAAAGTTATGTCAATTTGGCATTCATCTAACACTTTAGGCATGGCTTTAAAATATATTCCATGAAATTTTAAAATACCAAATGCTCTTTCAATATTGGTTCTTAAAGTTGAATGTCGCTGCTAACAGGGCGGTGGCCTGTTGTTTAAGGAGTCAGACATGATTCCTTACACCCCGGGTTCAAGTCCTGGGGTCCCCAATTTTCTCACAATTTTATGAGATTTTCTACTTCTTCCTTAGTCTCTCCCTTTTCCTCGTCCCGCTCGCACGTGGATGCTTCCTAGGTGTTATGTCTTGCAATGGTAAAGGTGTCCGATGATGCGGCCTGTGCTTCAAATGTTGAAGAATGTACCAATAATTCAGGGATTCAGTGGTAGATATGCGCGGATCCATGGTAAAAAAGTGCCGTGCTTCAAGATATCGATATATGTAGCAACGAATGCGGGATCCTATCGAGAGATAGATCTTCAAAGATCTATATATATGTACTATGCATTGAAATGTTATGAATCGTTGTATTGTACCCCTTCATTAAAAAAAGTTGAATGTCGCGAATTAATTTTTAATGTACTACAGTAGGTTGATCGCCATGGCGAAATGCTGTGTATGATAGCGAATTCTTTAATTTTTATCTGGATATCCAATTTTATCTAGATATTCAAAAAAACAACCAAATAATATTTTCCTATAAAAAAATAAATAATATTATTATTAATTTCAGAACAATATGTTGAGGCGGATGTGGAAAATAATATTTTGATTTAGATATTGAGTGGATCCTAATCGTCTGATTATGAACACTTCCTTCCTATCCAACATGAGAAAAGAGAATTAATCATATCCGTACGATCTCAATATCAACGGTCTTAATAATTCATGTTTATTTAAATATAACAATCTGTTTTATAAGCTATTGAGGGCATATTGGTCAAAGTAAACATAATGAATCTTCATCCTTGCAACACAATCTCCGGCGTTGAAAATCCTATTGCCGCAATCTATAATTAAAGTCGATCATTCCAATTGCATAAGAAATTCTCAAATCGTAGACCAGCGATTGAGGTCGCTCATTCTAATTGCATAAGAAATCTCTAAATCGTAGACCAGAGATCGAAGTCGCTCATTCTAATTGCACAAGAAATTTCCAAAATCGAAGATTTAGGGTTTTTAGGATTGCTGGGATACTTTCGAAATAAACGGGGTGTTTTAAGCAGTTGTGCGTGCAAAAGAGATAAAATCGCAAAGAAAGCTTCAATCAGAGAAGATATTTAGCTTAGGGTTTCTATTGTGAAACGTTTATCATAGACAACTAATGATCAAATTTCAAGTTTCTAAGTGTGGTTATTCGACAAAGATAATAACCCTAAGTATCCCAACAAAGGTGATACATCACAAACTAACCCGACAAAAGTGTTAGACTTCTAGTTCTTTCCTAAACACAATAATCTAACAAAGGTACTATTAAGCTTAGGTGTTACGATCTACCATTATGACAAAGTATCCAGTAGATAATAACGGTAAGAATTGGTTGTTGGATTAAGCTTTACGACAAAGTTTCCACGTAATCTAACAATTCAATTCATGCGATGAAGAACAAAAAGTAGTAAAATATGAAATTGCATTAAGAAAAGAGTCTCAAAACATAGTCACAATAAACGAAACCCTAAACTGAAATAAGAATTTATCTGCTCATATCCAAAACAAAAACACAAGTATTTTTGGCATGAAAGCAAAAGAAAATTCTTCTCTTCGTCGAAAGCTTCGCGTTCTCCTCCAGAGCCGTCTTCAAAAGTAGGATGTGATGTAGAATGATGGAAACCCTTCTCCAAACCCTTAATTTGTAAGAATATTGGGCTTCGAAATCTGTTTTTGGGCTCAGATTTCTTATTCACATACTTGCTGACATCATCACATCGTCGGGTCTGCCTTGCCTAAGGAAGAGATTAGCGTCACGCCCAACATGTATTTATCAGGCGCGTCCAGCACACTTAAAGTGTGCGTTGGGCGCGGAACTCTCGGGATGACAGTCATTTCTTTCGCTCTAATTTCGACTCTGGCTCTCCATTTTGTCTTCTATGAACTCCATGTGATGTATTTGGCATCGAAGCGCCGTCTTTAAGCGAGTATTCTTTCCAGAGCTTCCGAAATACCTTAAATGCAAAACCATACTAAAAAGTATATGTTCGCAAAAGAAAGTGTCAAAATAAATGGGAATAATTGATTCGGCGAGTCGTAAAAATACGACTCATCAATGATGCTTTATTAATATACATTGTAATGTTATGAATTATTGTACCCAGAGTTAAGATCCGGTACAAAGCCCAAAATTAGTACAAAATACAAAATCATCACCACCATCTGTTTGCATAATCGTGTGGTGTAAATTAATTAGAATAAAAATAACTGATAAATGAATTTTGAGCGTGTATCACTCATTCAAAGGGCATAATTGACCCACAAAAATTTCAAATTTCAAAAACACGAATTCATCTCTCAGTATCTCTCCCTCTTATCTCGCAAAATCCGACAAAATTTTGGAAACCAAATCCGATGAATCTTTGAAGATAAGAGTCACGATTCATTCAGTATCTCTCCGCGCATCAACGAAATTAGGGTTTCCCGTTTAGTGGTCTTAAGCTACGCGATTCGTCGTAGATCGATTTTTAGGGTTTTGGGACAATGTCGACGAACGTTGGTGAGTTGATTTATTGGTTTCTGAACGAAACCCTATAGCTGGCAATTGAGTCTGGTAGTGGCATGGTTCGTCAATTACTATTTATAGTTCGTCAATGTTTACTACCAACTAAACTGGTCAAAATTGATGGTATTTGAGTCTGGTAATAACATAGTTCGTCAGTTGCTATTTATAGTTCGTCAATGTTTACTACCCACTAAACTGGTCAAAATTGATGGTATTTGAGTCTGGTAATGACATAGTCCGTCAATTGCTATTTATAGTTCGTCAATGTTTACTACCCATTAAACTGATCAAAATTGCTGACATTTGACTCTGGTAATGACATAATTCGTCAAAGTGTTTTATAGTTCGTCAATGTTTACTGCCCACTAAACTGGTCAAATTTGATGGCATTTGAGTCTAGTAGTGACACAGTTCATCAATAACTATTTATAGTTCGTTAATGTTTACTACCCACTAAACTGATCAAAATTACTGGCATTTGAGTCTGGTAATGCCATAGTTCGTCAATGCTTACTACTCACTAAACTGATCAATATTGTTATTTGTACAAAAGCTTCTTAGTGCACTACGAAAGAGAGCAAAAAAATGATAAAATTAAAGGAAGAATATGACTCAGCGTTAAAGGAGGCATCAAATATATATTTGATTTGAACACCGAAATCAAAGGAAGAATACGCACAAATTCTGGAGTATCAAACCCGATTTGATTTGATTGACAGCAACAATTTAGGAAACTGAACTGATGATCATTTATGATGGAACCAATTATGTATTATGATGTATTAAGATTTTAATCATATCCATCCAAATGATAAAATAAAGGATTGTGAATAGTTTTTATTTTTTTAAAGCAATTTGGGATTTGTACCCGATCCCTTTTATCAAAAAAAAAATTCTTTGCAAATAATAATCTGGGAAATGACCTCTAGCAAAATTTCTGGAAAATAATCAAAAGGCTCCGTTTTCAGAATTCTTCATTAATTTTGTTGCAGACCCATCAGATTTGTTGGATTGGACGATTTTGGATCTTTACAGATTACAGTGCTGACCTTGTTGGTGGAACCTTTTGCCCTCGTAACCGGATTCAGCCTTGTGATGCAAAACCGGCTTTTATCTTGGCCGCTATTCTCCACGGCGTTTTGAGCGTATTTGGCAATTTGTACCCATTCAGTTTCGTTGTTTTAATAAAAAAAAACGTCACGAGGTTTAAAACGATGTTTTCGAATCGGCTTAAACATATTATGCTATTTCAATAGCAGCTTAGAAAATGTGTGTAAATTGGGGAAACAAATTTGGAGATCGAGTATAAAGGGACTCAATTTTGTAATTTGAGTATATTGGGAAATTTCCCAAAATTTCTTTTGTAAACAGAATTTCATAACCCTGTGGATCAAAAATAAAATAAAATTTGATAACCCTAATATCGGACTCTCGCTTACTCGTCTCCGCATCCCAGCATTTCTCAGCGTTCTTCTCATCCGGCAGCTTACACTCAAAATTAATGCATTAGTTGACAAAAGCAGTTCCACTCGTCCTTCGATTTTGAATTATTCGAGGTTGCGGCTGTAGTCTGCAACCTGTGTTTCTCATCCGCCAATTTGATCCCTGTTTTCTGTTGTTTTTTTTTTATGCGCTGCTGAATTCTCTACTGCGATCATCTTGGATGAAATTTGAAATTTTTTGTATTTTTTTGTTGTGTGTGGATTGAGGCGGTGGAGATGGATGATACGGGGTCTGGATGGTTGGAAGTGAAAAAGGTGTTGTATTTGTATTTTGGTTGGTCATTTTCGCTAATTTCAGTCTTCCTTCTGTTTTTTTATTTTTAATATATGATATGTTTCGTGGTGTTGTGTGTGTTGGTTGAGATGGATATTTGGCTAGTAGTTTTCACTGAAGAATTGTGTAGAGCTAGACACGGGTCAATGGCGATGATGAATAAATGGAGAGTTGAGGCTGGAATTCGGATAGTAACTCCTATTTCATTGTTATGTCACTTAGATTGTATTTTGGGTTATCTTTGATGTGTTAGGTTGAAGAATTCTTTCAAGCAACCTAAGTTCTTGTGATGTGCTTGGGTGATTGATGAATATTCATTGGCTTTCCGTTGCTTGTAGAAGCATAGGAGTAGCTCTAGGTTCCCTCTCCAAGGGTGGGTGATTGGATCATCAGGGAAACAATCGTTTCAAGGAAGCCGGTCTGCACAAATTAAAGATGGGAATTCGCTAATGAAGCATGGACCAAACATCCAAAAACCAAAGGTGGTATTGAATGCACAAAGCCAACAAAGTCCTTCGAATTCTACCAGGAATGAGAATGAAGGTGTAGATGTTATTTGTCTTAGTGACGCACGAGATACAAATTCTGACTCGCCTCTATCGAAGGAAACCATATGTACATTTGAGGAAGATCGTAGTGTAGAGGTTCCTCTGAAGCTCAAGTGTGATGTACGCCATAAAATAAAATGGGGTGATTTAGATGACGAGTTGATATTGAAACATGGTAGAAAGGTGAAAGATGAAAGCAAACTCTGTAGTACTGATCAGGATGACGTAATGGTGTGCACAACACCTGGTATCAACGAAAACTATGTTTCTGATGACAGTAGTGGAAAATTAGTGGACAGTGCGACAGGTCAACCAGCCAACCTACTTTCACATGGCAATTCATGTAGTGAGTCCATGGAATTCACATTTACATTAACATCAGAAGATGCAAATACTCCTCGGCAATTTCCAGCTCCTGAGGATGAAGTCTCTGGAAAAAGAGTTCAAGAGCTAAAGGAAGTATTTTCTACAGATACAAAGGAACCGCCCGGCCCACAAAAATTTGATCAAAGCGATAATGGATTGTATGGAATACAAAACCACCCTGAACCTATCAAGCCAGTCAGCAGTAATTTGTCAGTTCCTGAATGCCCATCTATAGAAATTACCGAAACTGTTCAGCTATCCGTGGCTAAAAATCGCATGGTTTGTACAACGTCGATGCCACATGAAAATATTGCTGAAATGGATAGCTCCCAGGAATCTAAGTTGCCTGGTGAAAGTAGTGGTGTAGATATACAAAGAGAACCTCAATCAACCTCATCTATGGGAACAGCTGAAACTACAGTGGATGGTGCAATGCAAGAGGACGTGTCCAAAACTGTATTGACTAACGGCACTGGCAAGGGAACTGCAAGTGAGAGCAAAGAACGATTTAGGCAGCGCTTGTGGTGCTTCTTGTTTGAGAATCTAAATAGAGCAATAGATGAATTATATCTTCTCTGTGAACTGGAATGTGATGTCCAACAAATGAAAGAGGCTATTATTGTTCTCGAAGAGGCTGCATCTGATTTCAAAGAACTGAATTCTAGAGTGCAGGATTTTGAAAGTCCCAAGAGGCCGTCATCTGAAGTTGTAGATGGATTACCCGTAGCCGTGATGTCTGACCATCGTAGACCACATGCCCTTTCGTGGGAGGTAATTTCCACCCCATCTCAGATGCTTTATTATTACTAATGTTTGGTGAAATTAGTTTTTTGACTAACTTGTTAATCAACTAGTTGCAAGTGACGTGACACATATCAGCCATTTATTTGGCCCAATCAAAATGATCTATGCTTGTTGCAGGTTCGTAGAATGACAACATCACTTCATGGAGCAGAAATCCTATCGTCTTCCCTTGAAGCTTTTAGGAAAATTCAGAAAGAAAGAAATGCCTCATATTTGACAAATCAAATGACTGAAGTGGGTCCCTCGTACTACACCGTACCTAAGAATTCAAATGATATACCTAGGGCTTCCGGAGAAAGAAGTGGTAATGGGCTCGACTCCAAGGAGTCCACTAATGAATCGAAAATGGAGATGGGAGGATCAAATCCTAGTAAGGGCACTTTGACTGCAGACAGGAAGAATATTGATCGAGGAAAGACTTGTAATTTAAATCCAGCACAGACTACGCATCTTCCTTCAAAGGCTTCATCCTTGTCGAATCCTTATGCATCTAAGTCTGTTTCAGTCGGTGGAAAGTGTAGGGGATTGCATGGATCACGTGAACTGGAGCTTTCTAGAAAAGACAAAGCTCTTGCAGAAAATATGTCGGAGAAGACTCCCAGATTTCTTGATCAGTCAAAAGTAAATAATTTTTCCGACAAAGAAAGAGAAAAGAGGTTTTCTACTTCATCAAAAAACATGGATGCTTGGAAGGAAAAAAGGAACTGGGGAGACATACTTTCATCTCCATTTCGTGGTTCTTCCCGTGCTTCATATAATCCTGGAATGAGCAGGAAAAGTGCTGAAAGGGCTCGGGTTTTGCATGATAAGCTTATGTCTCCTGACAAGAGGAAAAAAACTACGACTGATCTGAAAAGGGAAGCAGAAGAAAAGCATGCAAGAGCCTTAAGGATCAGGAGTGAATTAGAAACAGAAAGAGTCCAAAAGCTTCAGCGCTCGTCTGAGAAGTTTAATCGTGTGAATGAGTGGCAGGCTGATCGCAGCACAAAGTTGAGAGAAGTGTTGCACGCGCGCCATCTGCGTAGTGTATCGCGTCATGAAGCTCATTTAGCTCAAGTCGTAAGAAGAGCTGGTGACGAGAGCAGTAAGGTTAACGAGGTTAGATTCATAACATCCTTAAACGAGGAAAATAAGAAACTTGTACTTCGGCAGAAGCTTCATGATTCAGAGATACGGAGGGCAGAAAAACTACAAGTAATTAAAATTAAACAGAAGGAAGATATGGCAAGAGAGGAAGCTGTTTTGGAACGCAGAAAGATCCTTGAGGCTGAAAAGTTGCAACGTCTTGCCGAGATACAGAGGAAAAAAGAAGAGGCTCAAATTAGGAGGGAAGAAGAACGTATAGCATCAAACGCAGCTCGTGAGGCGAAGGCCATAGAGCAGCAACGCAAAAAAGAAATCAGAGCAAAGGCTCAACAAGAAGAATCTGAACTTTTAGCCCAAA
This sequence comes from Rhodiola chrysanthemifolia, assembly GCA_033675395.1. NCBI lineage: Eukaryota > Viridiplantae > Streptophyta > Magnoliopsida > Saxifragales > Crassulaceae > Rhodiola > Rhodiola chrysanthemifolia. Next base: position 47,424,523 of record CM066205.1, read on the forward strand.
AGTTAGCTGAAAGGCTGGCTGAAAGTGAACAGCGTCGAAAGGTGTACCTTGAGCAAATAAGGGAGAGAGCCTCAATGGATTTAAGAGATCAGTCCTCACCTTTCATGCGGCGCTCACATAACAAGGACAACCAGGGTCGTTCTACTTTCACCACTAATCTCGAAGATTGTCAATCTAATAATGTTTCTACCGAAGGAAAATCAACACTTGTCGATGGAAATATTGCATTTCAAAGCTCATTGAAACGAAGGATCAAAAAGTTACGTCAGAGGCTCATGGCTCTGAAACATGAAATTCCTGAACTTCTTCTATGGAGCAATGAAAATACTGGTATTGGATATAGGACAACAGTAGGAACAGTGAGAGCCAAAATTGGAAGGTGGCTTCAGGAGCTTCAAAGACTTAGACAAGCAAGAAAAGGAGCTGGAGCCATAGGATTGATAATCACTGAAATTATTAAGGTAATGTATATTTAAATATTATTATTGATTAAGTGGGTACCCTGCACCCCATGTCACAACTAATAAGTAATAACATGTGGAATTAAGTTAAACGCTATCATATATGTGGGTAACCTGAAGTGTGATTCATGGTGTTCAAATTTCTAACATGAATACACTTCAGTTTCAGTACCTTCTTTAATACAATGGCATCACAGTATCAATGTATCATGTACCATTTTAGTAATCTCAATAGGAACTAAATCAGCTGGTAGGACATTTACTATAGTGCACTGATTCAATTCATTGCGCGTCACATAGGTTTTATGCAATCATGAATACTCCCTTTTGCTTATTTCGGATAGCAGTCATTGTCCATTATCAACTAGAGCAACTGTGCTTTGTATTGATTCCAGTATTTGATCATGGCATTAATGTTACATGGACACTGTGAATGAAGCTTTCATGAGTGTGTATCTTTCACCCTTTTTCCAGTCATTACAGTAATGTATTCGAACGGAAGAGGTTCACACCTTTTTTTTTTAATTTCTCTCAATCTTTTACTAATGCACTTGTATGATTTATTTTCGTTGACTTTGCATTAGTATGTGGAAGGAAAAGAGCTTGAGCTGCATGCTTGTCGGCAAGCGGGTTTACTAGATTTCATTGCTTCTGCTCTGCCGGCTTCGCACTCTTCGAAACCTGATGCTTGTTTGGTGACAGTATACTTTTTAAGGCTTCTGAAGGTGGTCATGTCCTTGCCTTCAAACAAGAGTTATTTTCTCGCACAGAATCTGTTGCCACCAATAGTTCCGATGCTGGCTGCAGTGGTTGAAACATACACAAAAATTGCAGCTTCTGTGAATGCTCCTGGTTATACCACTCCCCTTTCGAGCAGAACAAGTGTGGAGAGTTTAGATTCAATCTCAGAAATCCTTGACAGTTTCTTATTGATTGTGACACTTGTCATTGGGTTCTCAGGCTCAGATGAATCCCAACTTCAAATGCAAGATGAATTAGTTGAGCTGGTTACAGCTTATCAAGTTGTTCATCGATTGCGAGATCTTTTTGCATTGTATGATAGGCCACAAGTGGAAGGATCACCATTTCCCTCGTCAATCATTTTAAGCATAAACTTGCTGAATGTTCTAACATCCAGATGTGCAACAACGTCCTCAATCGATTTGGATATTTCTTCATTTGAGTTAGTTGCAAACGATAATTGTAGGCTGCAGCTTGCAGCATTTGATGAATCCAGTACTTCGTTGGTGGGCGACTTTGTTGGAGATCACAGACCATCATCATTGGTAGCTACCAGTACAACAGTCATAACTGTATCTGGTGTCGCAGATGATAGATCTGCAGAGGAAGATATGAAGTCCATGGACAATGACGAGTCAGGTTTAGAAAACAAAGATACTGAGTCAGGACCACCAGTATTTGGGTCAGGAAAGAATGTGGATACTTTAAAGGTAACTGAGCTTCAGAAAGACATGGCCAACTCTAACACTCTTGCTGCTGGACAAAATATTGATAAGATATCAAGGCTGAAGCCTCCCACAGCATTTCTTCTGTCCGTCATTTCTGAAAATGGCCTAGTCAGCCTTCCTTCTTTGCTGACTGCTGTCCTATTGCAGGCAAATAGTAAGCAATCTTCGGAACAGGTAAATTTTTAGTAAATATAATGGTTTCAGAGTTGATCATCTGCTCACTTTACTATGTTGAGCTTATTGTTATTAATTTTCCATCGCATTTTTCGTAACTGATCCACTTGTGTTGTTCAATTGTTAAATGTTGTCCAGAATTCCTATGTTCTACCTTCTAATTTTGAGGAAGTGGCTACGGGAGTGTTGAAGGTGCTTAACAATTTAGCACTGATTGATATTACATTTTTGCAGAAAATGCTAGTAAGTTTACATCTCTTATGACATACACAATATGAAAATCCTTGATTCGTTTCCAATTTGTTGTCGGCTGCCTCGTATTTTTTGCTAAGACAATTATTGTATTTTGCTACTGCAGTCCAGGCCAGACTTGAAGATGGAGTTTTTCCACTTAATGAGCTTTCTTCTTTCGCACTGCACCAGCAAGTGGAAAGTTGCAACTGACCAGGTATCTTCAACGATAAGCAAAACATTCTACTGCATGTTCTTCTTTACGACAAGCCCACGACATAAAGATTGCATTTATTACAGTCTTCTAATATGGCATTATGTTATTGAGACCATATGTAAATGTCACACAAATGACAAGAAGGAGTATTATGGTTACGTTGATTGTTGCTTTTTTAGTCCTTTCCAATGTGTGCTTCTTTGATGACTTATAAGTTGTTGGTCTATATTGTCCATGAAATTAAATGGCCAATATGTATGGCCCCAACTCAAATTATAAAAAATGAAGTTTTCCTTAGGGTCAACGTTACTGTTGTTTTTATATACATTGTTGTATTGATTCCAAAAGCGACCGTTAATTTGGGTATGCTCAAATGTATCCCCTATTCGTATTGCACAAAGCAACTACATCTGCAGTTCTTGAACATTTGACTTGCCAAAAATATGCTTTGACTAAACGTATCTGCAAAGAACAATACTTTCACGAACGGTTTGAGCTATGGTTTTATCATTTTGCTTGTAATAGCATATTTGGGCTTATACTACATTGTTTTACTGTTTCTGCTTTATTGAGTGTCTATTTGGACATTTTTAACAGGTTGGACTGCTTCTAATTGAGTCTTTGTCTCTCCTGGGCTATTTTGCTCTGTTCCACCCTGGAAATCAAGCTGTTCTTCGATGGGGAAAAAGCCCTACCATTCTCCACAAGGTCAGTTCTGAATAGAGGTTTTATCCCGTAGTATAGACCATTGTAGTATTCGGTATATCCAAGTAGACCGTCAGTGGTTTCATTCTTCAGTTTAACAGATTTGTATTCGAAAGTCATCATAGATATATTCGGTCAACTAAAGTTTTTGTAATCCCACAGGTCTGCGATCTGCCGTTTGTTTTCTTTAGTGACCCAAAGTTAATGCCAGTTTTGGCAGGTACTCTTATAGCATCTTGTTATGGGTGTGAGCAAAACAAAGTTGTTGTTCAGCTAGAATTAAGTGTGGACATGGTCGTCTCTTTGCTAAGAGCTTGCAAGAATGACTTGCTTGGACCACAAGGCCATGCCAGTTCCACAGTAAAACATGTTACAGATGATTTACAAATATTTGAAGTTGACAGTTCTCTGAGATCCAGTCGTAGTGGTACAAAAAGTTCCCGTCTTTCTCTTGGCAAGAGTGGCACTATGGGAAGGACTGGAAAAGCTAGGAACCAAAAGGAAGGCAAAGCATTCAGGAGTTCAGAGGATATGAGTCAGAAACAGAAGTCGCCTCTTTGGGAAGCATGCAGTCCAATGATGTTGCACAGAAGGTTTCAAGATAGTTTTCTTGAGAAAGCAGAACAATTTTTCTCTGTTGACTGTAGCCAAGATTGAGCTTCTATGATCTACATATGCTGCTAATTAACGTGACCACAAGATCGCTGGTGTTGGCCTTCAAGGACATCACATACTTGTTTAGCAATGGATGGTGATGGTCAGAGATAACTGGAAAGTAGTATCAATGTTTATATTTGGACTTTACATGATCTGCATGCCTAATTTTCAGGCATGTCGCACTGGATGTAATTTTTTTTTCTCAGATCAGAAGTTGGAAATGTTGCTCCTGCATTCCAGAGCTTAGGCAAAATACAGGAATAAGAAAACTCCAGGATCCTGACACCAACTGATGGATCCAGTCCAAGAGTGAATAAGGTAAGTACAATTTGAGGAACGATGGAAGAGCGATTACCATTGTTGAGAACGTACTGCGCTAGAATGGCAGAAGCAGAACTGGCAGGGCTGACATATAACAAGAAGAGAAGATGGGTTTGGCTGCCAAATGAGTGAAGAGAGTCAGCACCATGCAAAGGGATAGACTGGGTATTGTGGATTGAAGTAGTCGTTAATGATGCCACAATGCCTTGGGAAAAGTGAGCCATGGCCTTGGGGTCTTTTTGTATTGACCTGTTTATTCTTCTTCATATATATATGTTAGTGTTTCCAAAAAAGAAAAACCTGTTGGAAGAAAAATTCTACATTCTCTACTTTTGGGAAAAGTCTCTGGTATCATGTTACCTGGATTATTCTGCCTGTTGGTTTTAGTTGGGATTTTCTGTATCCTGGACTAGTTCAGACTCCCACAGATAGTCATCCAATGGAGTTATGTCTGCACATCCTCGTGTGCACTTCTGCTTCCAAGCTTGATGGTCAGCCTGAAGATTTATCAGCACTTGTTCCATTATGCATTTCTCTGAAACAAAGGCTATGTACTGTTTTAGCTTCTTTACTCACCAGGCTGCGCTGTTATATTCTCCTTCTGTCCTTATTTGTTTGTCCACTTTTCTTTTTGGGTGTCCTCTAATGTTTGTTCATTTTCCTTTTATATACAACTCAATAATCAAATCAATCATCTCTTTCCTACCAAAAAAATTATTTTTATTATAAAAATTGTACTTTCAATCATAAAAAAGTAATAATTCGTATGCGTAACCACCTCCACATACACTCTCATCATCTTTCTCCTTCTCTCACCGTCCTTTATTTACTTTTCTTAATTAGCGTGCCGATTGTCCTTTTGGACAAACAAATAGGGACGGATGGAGTATAAAAATCAAGGTGGATACTTCTTTACCCCTCTGTCAAGTAAGTCTCTCCAATCATTTCGATGGACTTTTTTGAGTTAATGGATTATTTTAACATATGGTTTCTTTAATTATTTATTGCCAGATCTGAATAGAGGAGCGCTCAAATGAGGCACCTAAATTAGAATGAGGCAGTGAGGCACGATCTGAGCCACACATCTAAACCCCCCGTGCATTTGTGGCGCGATACGTGTCCAAGTGTTGTGTTCACACTACTTTTTGCAAAAGTAGTGTGAACACAAAATGGTGGCTGTGAACGTGGTTTCGCCACGTGTCACAATGAGTGGCCCAGATCGTGCGTCACTACCTCATTCTACCAACACTGCCTCAACCGAGCGCTCCTCATCTGAATATATATATATATATGTTTATTCTTGAATTGCAAGGTAATGATCTTAAATGATGTTGATGGAGTTGGAATCCCCACTACTATACATCTTTTGCTCTAATGTTGGGCACAATGTTAGTAGAAAAACATTATCATATGCCTATTTTTACCTGAAGGTTTGTTTAGGGTATTTGCCTAGTTGAAGTCCAGGCCTTCTTCCCTCTCAAGTTTATATCAACCGTGAAAATAAAAAAAAAACCGTCAATTTGGAAGAATTTCTATTTAGGTCTGAGAAAGAAGTGTGATGCGCATTTATAAAAGACAGCAATGTGTCAAGCATCTGTGTAACAAAACAGGAAGTAGGTTGTCATCAAGCATTTTAATAAGATTGTTTTGTTTATATATAACACACACAATGTCTTTTATTGTAGCCTTCTCATTCAATGTGGTCTGCAATAAGGCTTTCTTTTTTAAAAATTCAGGTCTGAAAACTAAAGTTGTGCCTGACCCAGTGGACTTTTGTGTCTTGGAATTGTTGTGTGTGATCTTTAAATGATTTTTAGATCACAATTCAACTGAAATACTGCATTTTTTTTAGCCATGTGTATGTTCATATTGCCATTTCATTATTATTATTTCCTAATCTACCCGTGATCTTTTTGTTTTTTCCCCCTTACCCATAACCCCTCTTTTTCAAATGTCGCGTCAAGATTCGAACATATAATCTTAAGGTATGATGACTTTTCTTATCATCGTATTAGCTCGTGATGAGCTAACAATTGGGTGAAACTCAAATAGTAGAAAGCATCATATAACTTTAGTTAACACCACCTAATCCATTATTGCAATTGAGATGGATACAATTTGTGCAATACTCAACTGATTATGATATTAGTAAGATGACGCTAGCTACTACACCTTTGCAAAGTTGCTTTTTAGTGGAGTAGTATGTTTTGGTTGCCACTTAATCCATGCATCTTTTTATAAGCAACTTGTTAATCTCTCATTTAACTACTCCATTATTACACTTACAAGTCATAAAATTTTATTTACAGTTTAATTAAGACCAGTTCAAATTATATATAAAAAATGAGAAATTTTGATATGAGCTTTAATATTAGCCCAACTAATTTACAGATATAAGTAAGAAAAAAAAAGATTCGGTGTCAACAATATATTTTTGTAAAAAATACAAATCAATGACAGTCCTTGATTTAGTTATTTGGACGGATGTGCTTAAATCTCGTCGTATGGATGTTTTTTGGCGACGAATTATAAATCACTTTTGACGTTTTTATATGCAAAACCCATATTCTTGTAAAAAATACAAAATAATCACATCCCTTGATTTTGTAATTTCGATGGATGAGATTAAGTGAAAATAAATAAATATAAATTCAAATTGATATTAGATTAGGGATAGAATACAACATCATTACTCTCTCTCTCTCTCTCCTCCTCTCGATTAAAAAATTCAGATCTGTACGACGCCGACGCTCATCCATGGACGACGACGCCGGCTGCTGCTACGGGAAAGATTTTTGACAGAAAACTCATCATTCCCTTTGATCGATGGATTCTTCTCGGGATAAATATGGTTGCTGCGTTTCCCTCGATTCGTCGTCCGAGATGAAGGCGCATGAAGCTGGGTTGTCTCACAATGTCATTTCGGCCAAATACTCATACAAGCTGTAGGGGAAAACATTGACGAATTATAGCATAATTCGTCGAATTTGCACTACAATTCGTCAGGGGTCATGCAATTTCGACGAATTATGCTATAATTTGTCAAAAGTAAACTAACATTCGTCAAGAATTCGGTAGTTTCATTGTATAATTCGTCATCCCATTTTATAGTTCGTCATGACTATTTTATAGTTCGTCATGTCTGGGATGACGAATTATGTATAACTTTGATGAATTATTCACTAGACGTTGGTGATTTTAGGGTGATTTTTGAATGAATCACGACTTGGTCTTCGAGATTTTAGGGTTTCTAATTCGCGACTTGGTTTCCTAATTCGTCGGAATGAATCGTGACTTTGTTTCCTAATTCGTCGGGCTGTTTTTCTAAATTTTTTATTTTTTTTGGTCGATTATACCCTACTTAAGAAGAGATACACGAATTATGTTCTGTTATTAATTAATTTAATTTAATTAGATTCAGCCTTTGGATTAACAAAATGAAGGGATAAGATGAGTTTGTATTTTGCACAGGATCTGGGCTTTGCACCAGATCCGGACTCTCGTGGCGAATTATAACGTATTTTTGATGAATATTATAATATCTTTTTCCATATAAATTATATAAAAAAACTTGTAATTATTGAATTTATAAAATTGAGTGACTTTAAATTATTTTTAAATCTTAAAATATTTATATTATAAATTAGTTTCAGAGTGTCGACTGTGTTCTTCTTCTTCCTTTCCTCCGCTGATTCCGCTCGCTGTCGACACTATGAAAACGAAATTCAAATCCCTTCATTAAAACCCCCCCTCCATCAACCTCTTCCTCAATCCACCCCAACTCAGATTCTCTGAATAAAAATTCCATCTTTACCCAATTTCACCAATGCACGTATCTCCATCCCAGCTCTTTAATCTCCAGCTCCCACTTGCTTAATCCACCCAGATTGCGAAATTGACGCCATTTGACGATCTGGGTCGCCTTGGTTGAGCTGCGTGGTTGTGTGATCCGATGGGTTGCGTGAACTCGAAGAAGCAGGCGGTGGTGGCAGTCACGCCGGCGGTGGATAGCTCCAGCAGGTTTTCGAGCAGGAGGAGGAGTGTGTTGTTGGAGGAGGTGAAGAAGGAGAAGAAAGTGGTGGTGAGTGAGCTGGGTGGGTCCGACAGAGGGAGTTGTGGAAGTGAGACTGTAAGTTTTAGATTGGGGAACTTGCAGAAGTATTTGGAAGGTGAGCAAGTGGCTGCTGGTTGGCCTGCTTGGCTCAGCTCTGTAGCTGGTGAAGCTATTCATGGTTGGGTTCCTCTTAGGCCAGATGCATTTGAGAAATTGGAAAAGGTTGCTTCAAATTTCTCATGTTTTTGTATTCCTCTATGTATTTGTGCATTTTGTGTGGCTTATTTGATTGCTCATAACATCTTATTTTAAATTGTTTTGTGCATTTTGTGTGCGTTGTTTGATTGGTTTCGTAGCTCAGATGAAACTTGACTTGACGCCTGTTTGATAGTTGATCCATGTAATATTCGAACAAGTGGCGCATTTTTCGATTAGTTGTTGGATGGTTTAACCTGTATTTTATATGTGGATGGAATGTGCAGATAGGACAGGGAACATATAGCAGTGTGTTTCGAGCTCGTGATTTGGGCACTGGGAAGATAGTTGCTTTGAAGAAGGTGCGGTTTGATCATTTTGAGAAGGAGAGTGTGAGATTCATGGCACGAGAGATACTGATTCTTAGACGGCTTGATCATCCGAATGTCATTAAGCTTGAGGGGATCATCACTTCAATGATGTCTTGTAGCATATACCTTGTTTTTGAGTACATGGAACATGACATCTCTGGACTCATTGATTGTCCTGAAATCAAGTTTTCTGAAGCGCAGGTTAGTTCTTGGAGAGCTTTATTTATATAATTCTCGTGGAAAGAGCTGAACTTGACTGCTCTAACATATCCGTAATGGTAAGTTACATGCAAGGTGAAGCATTTCCGAGCATCTTCTGTATGACCAATTTGTGGCGTGTTTCTTTTTTATCCTTGCAGTCAAAGTGCTACATGAAGCAGTTATTGTCAGGCTTAGAACACTGTCATATGCGAGGTGTGATGCACCGTGATATCAAAGGATCTAATCTCCTTGTAAACAATGAGGGAGTTTTGAAGATAGCCGATTTTGGATTGGCAAGCATGTCCAGTGCTGGATATGGACGGCCGAAAACTAGCCGTGTTGTGACTTTGTGGTATCGTCCACCCGAACTGTTGCTTGGCTCAACTGATTACGAAGTGTCTGTTGATTTGTGGAGTGTCGGATGTGTATTTGCTGAAATCCTTTCCGGAAAGCCTATTTTACAGGGCAGAACCGAGGTACTTGTATAAAAGTAAATTCGTTGTACAGTTGGATGGTGGTAAGATCTGGTCATCTAAACTTCAAAATATATCACATTGGAGACTTGATTGTTGTTGATTCCTCTAGCCGTTTGACGTTCTTAATCTTCTTAACAGGTTGAGCAGTTGCACAAAATATTTAAACTTTGTGGTTCCCCGCCTGATGAATTCTGGAAGAAGTCTAAACTTCCGCATGCAACTGTTTACAAGCCACAGCAACCATATGAGAGTTGTCTCCGGAAGACTTTCAAAGATCTTCCTTCTGTTGCTGTGAACCTTATAGAGACTTTACTATATGTCGAGCCATATAAGCGTGGGACTACCTCATCTGCTCTTGCTTCAGAGGTAATTTGCAAATAAATTATGTGAACCTTTAGTATGCTACTAACCGGCGGGACCCACTTATGTGGCTACCGATGTGTCAAATTTATGAAATTTCCAGTCTAAGCATCTATTTATCTTTTCGATTTCTCGGACCAGCTCACACCCTCACACTTGCATTTTTCTACATATTGTTCCTTGAGATTTTAGTTCTGGGTTTACTCAATCATCTGCTCTACTCCATGCAGTATTTCATTACGAAACCTTTTGCATGTGAGCCATCCAGCTTACCAAATTACCCACCAAATAAGGAGATTGATGCCAAAATTCGCGAAGATGCGAATAGGTTTTTTTCCGTCTTAGAGTTTCTTCATTTTATTAAAATTTACCGGAAAAAGCTTACATCTTGTTCACTTCTCAGGAAAAAGAACAATAGAAAAAACCCATTTGGCACAAATACGAAACTTCCAAGAAAGCCAAACGGAAGCACCAAACTGCCACCAGCTGAGGTTTACCTCTCTGAAATGCGTGGCAATATATTTAGTATAGACGTCTTATTGCACGCTATGTGAAACGCAAATAAGCTGATTCTGTTAGTTTCTATTTCAGGGCATTCCGACCTTTGAAAAGTACCAGAAAACAGAATCGCGTCCCATGTACAATTGTGAACAGCTGCAACAATCAGTTGCACAGGAGGATGCCTCACATATTAAGAATGTGTCACAAGGAGACATCCCTTTCTCTGGCCCGTTACAAGTTTCCACCTCAAGTGGTTTTGCGTGGGCCAGAAAGCGAGTTGATGATTCGTCGTTGCTATCACACCATCGATCTAGTTCAAGGGGCTTGACAGCATTCATAAGTTCATCCTCATTGCATTCAGAAAATGAAAGTGACTCAAAGATACCAGAAAATAATATTTGTAATGAGAGCAAGGTGAATGGTCGGAGAGAAAATTCATCTGTCCTTTTGGGTCGTGCAAACGAACCATATCGGAAGCAGTTTGGGCGGTACGACTCGTTTGATGGCTCTGATGATTACCATTCTCAGGATTTTTCATTGGCAATTTCTCGACATGATGGAATGGCTAAGAAGAATAACCTGGTAAGTCTTTTCTCGCATTATTATAAGAATCCTTTAACCCTGACTCTGAAACCTTCTGATCATAAATCCAGAATCTTCGAAACTTTATGTTCTTTTCCTTTTGGTGATTATTTGGTTTACTTAATAATCACTTTGATTATAACATGTTTGGTTTTGGGATGCAGGGTTATGATGAACAAGGTGATAAGGTTGACTTTTCAGGCCCCTTGCTGTCTCAGTCTCATAAAATTGATGAACTTCTCCAGAAACACGAGCGTCAGATTAGGCAAGCTGTTCGGAAATCGTGGCTTCGGAAAGGTAATACATTTGGTAATGACTTAGTTTTTCTTATCTGTAAGCAAGTCATGTAATGCAAGTGTCATCTTTTTCCTTGTTGAATGTTGTGTCAATTGTCATAAATGCCGGCAGCCAATGATACCCAAAACCTCACTCTCCTTATGTTCTCTAGATCCTCGCCCTTATAGGATGGTATGAAAAAAATAAACAGTCATTTCAAATTCAGATGACAATTTAATTCTCCAATAAGCTAAAGATGTCGATTCGTATTGCAGGTACTAAACTCAAAATTTAATTCGGCGATCCAACGGCTGAAGACACACTACAAACATGTATGTCAAACTAACTGCACTCCACAAAAGACTCGGACCCTTCTACCTGAAGGATATCCAAACCAGAGTCATCAATCTGAACTACATAGCCATAAGGAACTAATGTGATAATTTGGGAAATGTGATACTTAGCTGCATTTCAGCTTTTCGATATTGCAACCATAACAGGGGTCACTAACAAAGCATAAGTTCCCTTGTTACATAAGGTAGATAGCCCAACAAGCTCATTGCAGGAAAGCTGAGCCAGAGAATGTTGATGGCTGACATATGAGCGTACGCTGGGTCTGGTTTGTCATTCATGATCCAGTGGCAAAAGCTACTTAAGAAATTTCTGGGATGGGGCGATCGAGGATTAGCAGAATCAGTTTGTGTACCAGAAACGGGGACGGATATAGTAGAAATTTATGGGACTTACTCGAAGGATGAAAAGATCGTCTGATGTTGTCCGGCATACACGAATCTGGTTTGTGCTATTCCCTCCAAGACAGTTATTTGTTTATATTTGGAGTCATATTATTCCTACGAAATTGTGGGGAAAAGCAGATCTTTCATTTTATTTTATTTTGTTTTAAGATCGCCCATATTTGATAGCAAACCGTTTAAAAATATGTTTTTCTTCTTCGGATTTAGTTTGTGTAGAGGAGCTTTCAAATGAATCTAACATTATTTGGTGCATCCATTATTCATTTTTTGACACATATTTTTAATTATTTTGTCTTCTACGAAAAATTCAAAAAATGCAAATTCTCCCCAAATCCAAAAAAAATGCAAATTCTGCACAAAAAGTGCAATACTATAGTCTTTTACATAAAATATGAAAAGTGTACGATTTCTAGTCTATTTTTTAAAATAAATCCAAGTATATGGATGTTTTTTTTGATAGGGGTACAAAGCCATAGAAAGGCTAACAAGAGGATTAAACTGGACAAACAACATATTTGCAAAGAGAACTGTCCAGTCTTGATCAGGACGTCTTGTCAGTTGTTGCTTATCTAGCCATAGCAATCTCGCTAAGCTAGCAGTAGCATCCAGAGTCATACTTTCCTTCCCCCTCTAAGACCAAACATATGTGCTGGTGCACGGTACAGGAACCAGCACCCTGGAGTGGGCAGCCGCGGCAGATCCGGTGCCAGAAACTGAGAAAAAGAGCAGCGACAACTACACAACATCAAAACAAAACAAAATCACAAGCCCAAAGGCTTGCAAAGCAAAACTCAGCAGGAGTTGAGACAAGCAAAGGACAACAATAAACACAAAACATATGTACAACCCTCCGTTTGACTCCCCTCCAGCCCCTCCAGTCCGCCAAACCGCCATAACCACCACCCACAGCCAAACACCACCACGCCGCCAGTCTTCTACCATCCCACAACCCCCAGATCTTAGACCGCAGAGGAAGATGGAGAGAAGAAGGAGGCGGGGAGATGAGGCCATGAGGAGGGGCGGTGGGAAGAGGAAGGAAGGTCGTAGGGAAGACAAGCGGAGGAGCAAAACGGGAAAAGAAAGTTTGAGTCGCTTCTGGAAAACTCTCTGCCTTCTCTCTGGAAATTTGAATGCCAGAATTTAAGTATATGGATGTTTGATACAAATGTGCAAATGAGATTTATAAATTCAAGTGGTGGATGCAAGGCACTCCAATTTACATAAAAGTGAACTCAGCTCAAACTCTTAAGCTAAATGAACTGAACTTAACTCCAGACTGGGCATCAGTTATAACTTATAAGTGAACACATTTTAAACCTAAATACACGACCACAATGTTATGATATCATGTATCGTCAAATTTGTATCAGAGGAGATTGGAGCTTCTCTAGTTCATTCAACCACATGTACTCAAGCCTGGGCGGATTTCCAGGACAAATATGGAGGAGATTGTACAAAGGACATCAGTCGATTGATGCAAGGTGAGATGACAATTCCGGTTTATTTTGGCAACTTGATTCAACTATGGGGGAGATGGCCACTCTTATCTTATCAAGATGATGAATTATATAACTTTTGTGAAAAATGCAAATCAACTATAAGTGTATGCAGTGACGGATCCAGAACTTTGTAGGAGGGGAGTCCCAAATCTTTTTCATTAAAAAATATGGATATTGCTCATATTTGGCACACAAAATAAATTTGCACATATATATTCTTTGAGTTTGACGATATAAGTTGTTTTCAAGTAAAGTACGAAGCCAAACTCATATATAGTTCATTGCCGACCTAACTTTGAGAGGTCATAAAACTCACATCGATTAACCTATCGGATCGAGTCATATGTCGTTGGAAAGATAATTTAACAGGCTACGACTCTTCAGTTGATATTAAGATCTAAATCAGACCTTAAAGCAGCGTAAAACATCTCAAACTAAGGTCGCCTACCAAGTGTTATTGGTCAACCACATGTAACCTTAGCAACTTTGCAACCCTATAACGAGCAACCGGAGCACCATTTAGAAATCAAATGGCTTTGATCGCTCGATAATATAGCAGTAAAAGTATTCAAATAAGATCTAAACACTTATGCTAGTCACGGTAATCAAAACATTTGTAAAGACTCGGGTAATCCGAGGTCGTACCCAAAGGATAGGTGATTAAACCAATAATGCTAAAGATATAACTAGAATGTCGATGGTTTGGGGGGAGGGGGGAATTTGTTCCTTAAAAGGGAAGATAGCAGGATTTACTATCCAAAAGAGAGATGTGATCAACGAAAAGTGGTAAACAATCAATTAAAAGATGACTAGGGATCTAATTCCCCACCTAGACAATTATTGTGACGGTAAAATAGGACACCATTGATGAAATCACATGCACATACTTAGAATTTAGCCATGCAACATTAATACTGAATTCCACTCGCGCTACAACTTAGTACAAAGAGGTTACATCTCGCATAGTACCTCACACTCGCGCTCTATTGGTAATGTAGAATATGGTTATCTAGTCTCACACTCGCGCTCTATTGACTAAATAATCATGTTCTTGTTTAATCCATGCAATTCTCATTGAGATTAGAGTGTCGCCATGTAACACAAAAACCCTAATGCTTCTTCATTTAGTTCATTTGAAATCATGCTTTTCAGGGTTAGCTACTTCAAACATGAAATCAAGCAGAATTGCTATTGAGGACTTCTCACAAACACCTTATAGGCAATCCGAAACACTAAGTTCAAATGAAGAAGAATCATGTGCAAATCATTCATCAATAGAATCCATAGTATTTACAACGTCACAAACATATCTAGGGGATTCATAGATCCCCTACCAAGGTCACTACTCACTCATGGTGAGTTTACAAGCAAAATCAACAATAAAAGTGCAGAAAATCATAGGGAGTAGAGTTTAGAACTTCAAAACCAATATGGAGATTCAAGATGTTGTTGAAGTTCTTCCTTCTCTAAAAATCCAGCTTTGCTCCAGAAAAACGCCCAAAAACCCAGGAGATTTGTTCAAAAACACTAAGTTACTCTTTATAGTCCAGCAGTAAAATCTGATTTTTACGACGGCGTGCGTTCGCACAGTCTGAACCATGCGAACGCATGGATTCTTGCTGGCCTTTTTTCGCAGTCTTAACGTCCGAATTGGGTCTTGAAGTCAACTGAAGAGTTGTAGCCCTTCGAGTTGCCTTTCCAACAAGCTAAAGATCAGCCAAATCGGACATCGGACACGCCCTGGACGTCCAAAACAAGTTGCAAAGGTCAATATCTTGCATGCGCTTGCATGAAAAATCCATGCGACTGGTTTATGTTGTGCGAACGCATAGGGGCGACTATGCGAACGCACAAGGCTGTTTGGCAATCGTAACCTCCGAATTTGGCCTCGGCGTCAACTAGAGAGTTGTAGCCCTTTGAGTTAGCTTTTCAACAAGCTTTAAATCGACCAAATCGGACACCAATTGCGATCTGTAAGTCCAAAATACTCCGGCAAGGTCGGTTTGTCCCGTATTGACCGAAAGTCCATATTTTTGCTCCGAAATGCTTGGTTTTTCTCCGAAATGCTACTCACTTGTGTTCTCAGCTTAAACTCTGTAATTTTCCTGAAATGAACCACAAAGCATCAAATAGCAAGTGAAATCGTAATGGAACGATCGAAACAATAAGCATAGAGGTCGCCTAAAATGCATATATTTTAGCGCTATCACCAGGCGATTGAGAGTTACCTGGAGTTGGAAAGTGCCGGGAGAGAGGTCAATTCGAGTGCGAAGGAATTAGGGTCGAGTGCGGTTGGTGTGTTGCTGCTAGCCAACGAGTTTTGTAATTTGGGCCTAATGCCCATCAGACCTTATCAGGTCCTTTTAATATATCAAAAAAAACTAAAATGAATAGACTATATGGTTGAAGTTGCTAATGACCGGTCAGACTTCTGGAGCTTACAAATGTCTCATCCAATATCCTTTGAAGATGATCTATATATGGTCGGAAAGCATATTGAATTTTCTACAATTTTCATATTTACATCAAGATAAAATTCAAAAGTTAAGCTGGTAAAGATGGCTGGTTGATCAATTTATCGAAAAGGAGAGGGGTCCTGGGAGCCCCGGGACACCCCTGTATCCGCCACTGAATGTATGCATGTTAAGAAGTTGAAAATTAGAATACGAAAAATTCCTCATGAAGTAGAATGATGCGCATGTTCAAGTGAGGTTATAAATTTTTGCTACTAGACCTAAGCCTAGGCGCAATGAGACTTATATGCATTGATAGTATATGATGAGACACACTAATTAAAGACGTCATTAAGCCTATTGTTATGTAGGCGTTCTCATTATATAGTTCATCCTGTTAGAGAATATATTATTCTCATTAGATATTCATTGCATATATCATGTATATTCTCTCATTACTGTGCTTACCATACACATCTATCCTGCACTGTATATATTGACGTATTCGTCACATATCAATATACAATTCATATTCATAACATGGTATCGGACGCTCTTGTTTGAGATCATTTTCCTTTTTCTCATTTTTTTGCTTCAAAATATTTGTTTGGTTGTACGGTCAGCTTGTCGATTCTCACAGACCGCCGTTGCTATCCCACAGACCGCCGCCGCCGCCGTCCAAGAGAGCATTGTTGCCGTCCAAGAGACCGCTTCCGGCGTCCCTGACCGCCGCAATTGTCGTCGTCGACCCAGATCTGTATTCACAGATATCTCTGCAAACCTCGACAATCTCAGTCGCTTCGCATCCGCTCTCTGCAGAAAAGACACCAGAACTACTTCTGCGCTAGCCGTAGTCCAATCTCAGTCGTTTCTTATTCCGGTCGACGCCTTGTGCTGGTCCATCGAGCAAAAGCAGATGCCGCCGCTAGGGTTTTGTTTGTTGAAGTTGCTGTGTTTTCATTTTATTTTCCTTTCTCAAAAAAGAAAAAGAAAAAAAGGGTCAACTCAGCCAACTGTACTGTCCTGTCAGCACTTAATCAGCGCCACGTCAACACACTTGCCCAATCAGCACCCAGTCAGCGACACGACAGCGCACTTGCCCAGTCAGCACCACGTCAGCGCCACATCAGTCAGTTGACCAGTCAGCAGTCAACCTTTGACCGACTGTTCAAAAAAAAACTAACCCATTATGTCTTCTTTTGTTTCTACAGGTACCGTTTCTATTCCTCGCTGCCCGGTCTCTTTAATGTCACTAATTTTGCAGAATTGATACATCATATGCGTCTCCATATGCGTGGTCAACGCCTTTCGGATTTCCTTATCGGAGAGCTCCCGTGTCCCCCACGCCCCACCCCGCCTACTATGTGTATTCTACCTGCAGATGCATCTGACGAGGATAAGCAGAAAGCTTCAGCAGAATTTGACGATGCCATCGAATCTTTCCATAACCAGTACACTGCCTTCCGAGCATGGATTGATGAGGATGCTCGCGCCTCGTCTATTATTGTGGCCAGTATGGAGGTATCACTTTCTTCAGATATTGTTTGTTTGGATTATGCTCAGTTGATGTGGGCCCATCTTCAGAAACGTTATGCGCCCAATGGTGATTCTCTATTCTTGAGTGTTGTTCATCGGGAGCAGTCGCTCCAACAGGGAGATGCCACCATAGATGAGTTCTATGACCAGATGTCCGCGATATGGCGCCAACTTGATTATTTGGAACCGACACTTTGTCCTACATGTTCGAATTGTTAGAATGTCACGTCTCACCGCCAGTTTCGTCGCATTTATGATTTTTAGACACGTCTTCGAGTTGAGTTTGAGCAGATTCGGGCTCAACTCTTGGCTCGCCATCCTCGTGTGACCATATTAGATGTTCTTTCAGCTGTCCGGATCGAAGAGATTCGACTTCGTAATGCGGGTTTGCTTCCTACTCCTATTTTGGTTGTTCGTGCATCCTCTTCCACATCGCCTGGTCCTGTCTCATCAGATGTCACTACTTCAGAAACCCCTTCTGGGGGTGAGCGACCTCATTGCACATATTGTAACAAGGCATGACATTCCGCCTACTACTGCAATCAGAAGAAAAGAGATACTGCTGCAGGTCGTGTGGCCGCCCTCCAAAGAGTTCTGGAAGTGGTTCCTCAACATCCTCCACTACTGCTGGATCCGGTAATTCTGATATTCAAGAGATTCTCACGCTATTGCGTCGTATGTCCGTCTCTGCACCGCCAGGAGCTGCTGGTTCTGCTGCTGTATCTTCAGGCTTTGAGAGATCACCACACAAACAATGAGGTATATCTCCATGGATCCTTGACTCTGGTGCTTCATTTCATATGACTTCTGATTCCACTTGTCTTCAGTCTGTCAGTCCCTTAATTGCTCCTTTATCAGTTCAGACCGCTGATGGCACTTCATTGTCTGTCGTTGGAAGAGGCACTCTTTCATCTTCTTCTTTTAGTGTCCCTTCAGTTTCTTTCGTTCCCCAATTGGCCCTGCAGCTCATTTCTGCTGGTCAACTCACTGACCATGGTTGTCGTATAATTCTTAACTCTGATTCTTGCTGCGTTCAGGATCGTCGCACGGGGACTCTAGTTGGTACTGGCCCTCGGCGTCGTGATTCATAACGTCTTGGGGAGCTTGACTGGCTTCATCTTCCGTCCGCTGCCTCTGCCAAGTCTACCGCTTCCGCCTCCATTGCCTCTTCGGCCGCCTCTTTTGCTCAATGGCATCACCGCTTGGGTCACATCTGCGGCTCTCGTTTGTCCTCTTTGGTTCGTCGTGGTCTTTTAGGATCTGTCTCTGGTGATACATCTTTAGATTGTCAGGGTTGCAAACTTGGAAAACATATTACTCTTCCTTATTCTACTAGTGAGTCAGTTTCTCAGCGTCCATTTGATCTTGTTCATTCTGATGTTTGGGGTCCGGCTCCCTTTATTTCAAAAGGGGGTCATCGCTATTAAATTTTATTTATAGATGATTTCTCTCGCCATACGTGGATATATTTTATGTCCTCTCGTAGTGAGGTTTTATCTTATTTATAAAAATTTTGCCACCATGATCCGTACTCAGTTTGACTCTCCTATTCGCGTTCTTCGTGCTGACTCAGCTGGAGAATATTTATCTCGTCACCTTCGCCAGTTTCTAGCTTTGCAAGGGACTCTCTCTCAATTTTCCTATCCAGGTGCTCACGCTCAAAATGGCGTTGCTGAGCGCAAACATCGTCATCTCTTGGAGACATCTCGTGCTCTTTTACTTGGCTCTAGTGTTCCCTTTCATTTTTGGGCGGAAGCTGTCTCGACTGCCACTTGCTTGATAAATATCCAGCCGTCTTCCTGATCGATCGAATTCTTGACCTATTATTCACTTCATTAGGTTTGTTTTCCGGATATTTTGTTATCATTTAACCTCTTTTCTAGTGTTTCAGGTCATATATCACATACCTAATACTTTTGGATTGATCCGAAGCAAAGCAAAGCAATTGGTGAAGATTTGGGCAAAAACAGGACAAAACAGGGCAGATTGACCTTTCCGTCTTATTTTACACGCACAGATCGCATATAGTGTCCAAATTGATTGATTCAAAGCTTGTTGAAAAGCTAATTCAAAGGGCTACAACTTTGTAGTTTGCGCCAAGATCAAATTCGGAAGTTAAGACCATGAAAAAGCCGCCCGAAGTCTCTGCCATTTTGCATGGCCGTGACAGCCGTGACAAAAACACAATGTCACGGTAGTCACGGCCCCCTTATGTCCCAGTGCACTTTTGGAGCATGTCGTGACATGCCGTGACATGTCTAAATGTCACGGTAGTCACGGCCCCATCGAAGACAATTTCCAAAATCGATTTTGGGCTTTTGGGACAGATTTTTGGACTTATTTCCTAATTTTGGTTTTTGGCTTTTTGGCCTTTTGGAAAGCTATACATAGAGGATTGGCTGACTTAAATCAGGGTGGATGATACGGGAGTGCTAATTTGGAGAAGACCTAGCTTGGAGAAGAGACAAGAAATTCATCGTGAGAGATTCAACGAGCCACCGCGTCTTTACGGTTTACTCGTTCTTAATTTCTCTATACACTGTTTTTGGTTAATTTACCATGAATAGTGAGTAGTCTTTTTATTCTGGGATCCTACGGACCCCGTGCTATGTACCCAACTCTCGTGTGATCAATGAATGTTTTTCATTAATGCAAATCGAATATTCAATTTCATCGTGCTTAATTTATCATTCTATGCAAGTATTTACATCAAAGGGTATGTTTGCATGCTATAACGTATTTAGGTTATATACCGAAAGGTGGATGGTTCCTAGGGATTAACCGGATTGTATGAAATTGTATGAGAACCTTTAGTTTAAATAATCGAGATCGTTGATAATCCGCGGATGGGCGGCGTTCAACGATTGAGATTAATTTAGATAATGATCCGTGGATGGGCGGCTTATCTAGTGTTATTTTGGTTTAATTCGATAGCATGATGAATTACATGATAATGATTGCATGATTAGTGGGGTTAGCACGGGTGAAGTATGGTCCTGAGTTTCTTTCTCTGATTTAAACACAAACATTTATTTTTGTGCTATTTAATTTCTGTTATTTTTCACCACAACAAACCCTCATTTTAATCGGAGTAGCTAAATAGGTCGCTCGTTAGCTAATATTCACACACACTGTTCCTTGGATCGACCATTGGCTTACCAAGGTTATAAATTTTGTTTGATTGCAATTCGACCCCTAAAACATATAATTTGACAACTATAAAGGGTTAAAAATACACGTGTCACTTCCACCCTTCAGGGGGACATTCCAGTGAAACGTCTTTTTCGTCGACTTCCTGAATATTCTCATCTTCGCTTATTTGGTTGTTTGTGTTATGTCTTACTAACACCTCTTGAGCGCACCAAATTGACTGCTCAGTCCATTGAGTGTGTTTTCCTTTGTTATAGTAATGAACATAGAGGATATCGTTGTTGGGATCCAGTTGCACGACGAATTCATATTTATAGAGATGTGACTTTTGATGAGTCTCGTCCCTTCTATCCTCATCATTCCTCCGATCCCTCTTCAGCTTCCTTAGTCGGGCCCCTCTCCTTTCTGACCTTTCCCGATTCAGCATCTTTCGTTCCCTCTTACGCTATATCCCATTCTCCTCAGGACTACACTCATCGTTCGGGAGCTGAGGTTTTTGAGATTTCACCTTCACCCATTGTGCCTTCGTCGCCTATTGCACCGTCCTCTTCTGGCATACCAACTTCACTTGATGTGTCACCTTCTTCTGATATGTCATCTTCACCCATTGTGCCATCACCTTCCGATGCGCCGTCCTCTCCCATTATACTGTCTCCTCCGATGCATCCATCTCGGTATGTTCTTCGAGATCGCCAGTCCATACTCCCTCCAACACGTTATGATGTCGCTGCCGCTACTCTTGAGGAGCCGACCTCCTATCGTGATGTTCCTTCACCAGGAGTGGCAACATGCGATGGCAGAAGAACTGGCCGCCTTTGAGCGGACTGGTACTTGGGAGGTGGTTCCCCTTCCATCTCATGTTCGTCCTATCACGTGTAAGTGGATCTATACAGTGAAGACCCGCTCTAATGGTTACCTTGAGCGCTATAAAGCTCGTCTAGTGGCTCGTGGTTTTCAACAAGAGTATGGGCGTGACTATGATGAGACGTTTGCGCCTGTTGCCCACATGACCACCATTCACACCCTTCTTGCTGTTGCCTACCGTCCGCGAGTGGTCCATCTCTCAGCTTGATGTAAAGAATGCTTTTCTTAACGGTGAGTTGAGAGAAGAGGTTTACATGAGCACACCACCAGGATATTCTATCCCCGACGACATGGTCCTTCGCCTTCGTCGCTCCCTCTATGGTCTTAAGCAAGCCCCTCGTGCTTGGTTTGAGCATTTTTCCTCTGTTGTTACTGCTGCGGGCATCACCGCTAGCGACCATGACCCGGCCTTGTTTATCCATACTTCCACTCGTGGACGGACACTCCTCCTCCTTTACGTTGATGATATGCTTATCACTGGTGATGACCCTCAGCATATTGTCTTTGTCAAGGAGCGCCTTAATACTCAGTTCCTTATGAAGGATCTTGGTCCTATTCGATACTTTCTTGGTATTGAATTCTCCTCTACTCCCGAGGGATTCTTTCTATCCAAGAGAAGTATATTCGCGACCTTCTTGATCGGGCTTCACTTAGTGACCAGCGCACTGTTGATACTCCCATGGAACTTAATGTTCACCTTCGTCCCACCGATGGTGAGCCTCTTGAGGACCCTACTCGTTATCGACATCTTGTTGGCAGTCTGGTATATTTAGGAGTCACTCGTCCGGATATCTCATACCCTGTCCATATCTTGAGTCAGTTCGTTTCTGCTCCAACTCATCTCCATTATAGTCATCTCCTTTGTGTCCTTCGATATCTTCGTGGATTCATTTCTCGCCATCTTTTCTTCCCTCGCTCTAGTTCTTTCCAGCTCCGAGCATATTCTGATGCGACATGGGCTAGTGATCACTCAGATCGTAGATCTCTTTCTACCTATTGTGTATTTCTTGGTGGTTCTCTCATTGCCTGGAAGACAAAGAAGTAGACATCAGTTTCCCGTTCGAGTGCTGAGGCGGAGTTACGAGCGATGGCATTATTGACGACAGAGGTTACTTGCTTCGGTGGTTGCTTGAGGATTTTGGGGTTACTGCTTCTGGACCGACTACCCTCTTCTCTGACAGTACATGTGCTATTAGTATTGCTCGCGATCCAGTGAAGCATGAGCTCACTAAGCATATCGGTGTCGATGCTTCGTACATGAGATCACAGGTACAGGATCCGATTATTACTCTTCAGTATGTTCCTTCGGAGATCCAGCTCGCAGATTTCTTCACGAAGGCACAGACTAGAGCACAGCACAACTTCTTTCTCTCCAAACTCATTCTCGTTGATCCACCATGAGTTGGGGGGGGGGGGGGGGTGTTAGAGAATATATTATTCTCATTAGATATTCATAACATATGTCATGTATATTCTCTCATTACTGTGCTTACCATACACATCTATCATGCACTGTATATATTGACGTATTCGTCACATATCAATATACAATTCATATTCATAACAATACCAACCAAAATGATAGACGACACTTATAATGAAAGGTAGTTTAATAATAACAAGGCCTACAACAGTACAGTCATTCCAAACAATAATAGAAATAGAAGACAATTATTCTGTATTTACTGTTAAATATAAGGACACTTATTAGTGAAATATGGATGAAATGTAAATATTAGAAACGTAAGGGGTGTATGTGTCATAAGCGCAAACTTTACCGTTGTATAAATTGAAAATGGCCAAATCGGTATCCAAAATCACCTCCATTTATCCTATTCGATCACCGGCGATTTTTTTCGGCGGAGCTCCAATCGATTTCGTCTGAGACTACACACTAACAAATCAAACTTGTAAAATTTACTATTTGCATTTTTTTTCTAAAAGGGAAGCTCTATAGAAGGGACAAAGCCCAAAAAAATTCAAGCAAGGGCGCATCAGCGCAACCAAAGAGACCTAAAAGACTAAAATGGACTAAATAAAAGGGGGCGCGTCAGCGCAGCAAAGATAGCTTAGACAAGCTAGCTAGGAGAGGGGCCGTTGCACACTGGGCAGCAGACACAAGGGAGGGATTTTAAGACCAAATAAAGTTGGGATCTTTCTCCTTAGGACATGATCGTGCGAAGAACGACTCAGATTTATAGGCTCACTGAAAGAGACCTTGCGCTTTGGGTGAGTCCATATATTGGCAGGGGAGCTATGAAGCACCAAAACTGTGACTGGGTTGACCTCCTCACTGATTGTCTCAAGAGGAGTATGTGGGTCATTGATTGTCTTTCTGTGTGATTTGGATAGAGCTATCAACAAATATACCTCTTTTTGGGAGTTACACTTGGGCACTTTAGTCTTTGTGCAGAGAGTGATCACCTCTGTTTGAGTGGGAGCAGCGTCTGATATGGGGTTTAGCTCACTATCACTATCAACCATTATCTGATTTTGACTCTCTTTTTGGTTCCCCTCATAGAGCACAACCTCGGTTTGCACAACCTCACTAGTAGGTTCATACGGCACAATCGCAAGATTAGATACCTGGGCAACCTCCCAAGTATTATTCATCTCTGTCTAAGCATGGCGAGCTATTATGTCCTCCTCTATCTGAGAAGTATGCACTTGGTTCACCTTGGGTTGAGTAACAATACTCCCATGTTTATGGCTGCTGTCTTTTGTGGCCTTGTGTTTATTTTTCTTGTTCCGCTTGGACACTAAGGTCCAGTTCCCATCTCCTTCGATAGGCATATTTGTATCATTATGGATTGCATCTGGACCAATCATGACCATGATTTCAGTGGGAGTTTTGTTTGCCTCGGAGGGAGTTTCTGGAGGAGTCTTATTTGACTCAGAGGGACTGCTAGTATTCTTAGTTGAGTTGTTCCCCTGTGAACTTGTCCCAGCATGAGCTTTTCTACATAGTGTGATATCATGACCATGTATGCGGCCTTTGCTGCAGTAGGATAGTTTTCCTTCATAGGCAATCTCTTGCCAAAAATTTCCTAAATCTGATGAAGCCAAAAATTTACTATTCGCATATTACCAACCAAAACATACTAATCGTTTAGTTTTTGATTTATTAGTTGCTCCGTTGTATCATTTATAATCGTCTTTAATTTTGATATGAAAATCATCAACATTATATAAGAATTTATGTTGTTATTCGTGTTGACACAAACTTTGTTACCGAATTTTGGAAGTCTAACATTTATTTATATTTATTTTTCAGATTGAGTTTTTTTTTGATGGAACGGCAAAGAGAGAAACAAAAAACCCCTGGGGATGCAAGACACCTAAACCTAAACTAAAGACCTATCCGACATGAAAGTAAACTTGACAAAGACAACTTGACAGACGCAACAAACTGTACAATGAGCCGACCAACCACAACAACATTGTTAAGCAACAACTAAATACACATGCACAACAACATTTTTCAGATTGAGTTAAACTAATTGAAGAGGGAACTAAACAATTTTGTAAGAAAAAAATGTGTAAAAATAAAATAGAAATAAAAATAAATATTAATGTAACAGTACAACTCACAGGCGTTGACTCGTGAAAAGCTTCGTCTTCAGATTGCGCAGACCAAGCCTCCAAATTCCTACCGTTACACTTTCTCTCTCATCCTTTCTCTTTCCTTCTTCTTCTTTTTGTCGTCGGTCGTCGTGATCGTTCATTCCCTGAATTTTGTCGTAATCGACCTCCGATTCGGCGTCAAATCTCCTCTGAGTCGAACCCTAATTTATCGATCCATCCGTCGTTGCTGGTCCTGCTTGCATTGCTTCTTTCCCATTTTGATCTAATCGGACCTCAGGTCCAACATTTTACTCCAGCATCGGACGCTGCCGATTGATTTTGGTGGCGTATGTATCGTTTCGGTAGGAGGTTTTGATATTGGAAATTTTTATTGAACTGCGTTGGGTCTGAACAATCTGACTCGCGCTAAAGTGAAAATGAGTGAAGACTTTTGTTGTTTTTTAGATCGTTTTTGATCGGATTTTTTGGATTAATTTTTGCGATCGTTGGCGGATGGGATCGCATTTATTTTTGGATATAGTAGCTTAAAGTAAGCGCTTTGGATCCGTTTAGGGGAGTAACAGCGCCATTTGATGGCGCTGTTCAAAAGGTTGTTTTATAGGAAGCCACCTGATCATTTGCTGGAGATTTCTGAGAGAGTTTACGGTAATGCATTTGCAGTTATGCTTCATTGCTCTTTATTTTGAGATTGAGCTGATAGATTCATGTGTTTAATGTTTTTTTTTCTTATGTGGTATGACAGTGTTTGATTGTTGCTTCTCGACGGATGTATTGGAAGGAGACGAGTATAAGGCTTACATGGATGGTATTGTGGTTCAACTTCAGGAACATTTTCCTGAGTCTTCTTTCATGGTATTTGATTTTAGAGAAGGGGACGAGAGCAGCCAGTTATATAACATATTCACTAGCTTCAATATGACTGTTATGAACTTTCCTCGACAATATGAGCAATGTCCTTTGCTTCCTCTGGAAATGATTGACCAGTTTTTGCAGTCCTGTAATAATTGGTTGTCCTTGGAGAGTCAGCAAAACGTCTTGTTAATGCATTGTGAAAGAGGAGGATGGTCTGTTCTTTCTTTCATGCTTGCTGGCCTTTTGTTGTATAGAAAACAGTTCACTGGGGAGCAGAAGACCCTTGAGATGATGTATAAACAAGCCTCGAAGGAACTAATTCAGAATTTGCCCCCCATTAACCCACAGCCATCTCAATTGAGATATCTTCATTATATATCCCGGAAAACACATAGTGGTAACTGGCCTCCGCCTGCCATTATCATGGAAATTGATACTATCATTCTCAGGTTTCTTCCAGTATTTGAAGGTGGAAAAGGATGTAGACCTGTAATTCGTGTGTACGGCGAGGACCCCTCAGTTCCAGGCATTGGAAACTCCAAGCTTTTGTTTTCAACTACTACCAACAAATTGCACCCCCATCATTATGTGCAGGTGGCGTCGCGACTCTGCTTGCTGGTTTTGATAATTATTTAACAAAATTTTGAACTTTTGTTTTGAATTTTCTGCAGGCAGATTGTAATCTGGTAAAGATAGACATTCGCTGCAGTGTTCAAGGAGATGTAGTTCTTGAGTGTGTCCATTTGGATGAAGATCTATTGCATGAAGAGATGATGTTTAGGGCGGTGTTTCACACATCTTTTCTGCAGTCTAATCTCCTTGTACTTAGCCGTGATGAAATTGATGTATTGTGGGATGCCAGTGACGAGTTTCCGAAAGACTTCAAAGCAGAAGTAAGTTGTTATTCTTGCTTCTATAAATGTATAAGATATGACATGAGTTGAACGCATACTCATATCTGTATCAGGTACTCTTCTTGGATGCCGATTCATTTGTTCATGTTCAAACTACAGAAACGACAATGGAAAACAGCAACGAGAATGGATTTGCATCACCTGAGGAGTTTTTTGAGGTTGAAGAGATCTTTAACAACTTTGTAAATGGGCAAAACACGAAGGGTGAACAAAGCAACACTTCTAAGGACAGATTAGAGGTTGAGGGGTCGGAGAAAGACATCTGGAAAGAAAAGGTGGACCCTCGTAATTTTCAAGACTGTACTGCCGAGGATGTAAATCAAAGACCGGACGTAACAGTGCATCCATCTAGTTCTCATGCAGTGAAAGATATTGGTATGGACATTATGCATGGAACACAAGATAGAAAGATTGATGAAGTGAAAGACATTGTTGTAGATCAGTGGGATTACAAAGCGGATCCTTCAAGCGCCATTATTGATAGGGCAAGAAATAAAACTAGCAAGGAAGTAGTCATAGAAATGTATGAAGATTCAGAAATGACAAGGGATACACTTAGAGTGAATTTAGGAGAAACTTCAGAGAAGTTGAATTTTAAAGTTCAGGAGCAAAAGGTGAGGTCAGATTTTGGCGGGAGGAAAATTGATAAAATACTGCTTCCCATACTGAGGAAACCACCAACATTCTTCACGAAAGCTGTCGTGGATACTGCTGATGGCAAACAGAAAGCTAATCAACAAGAACCTTCCTTTTCTTTGGCAAAATCTCCAAAACCCACTGTATCTAAATGGATACCGTCAAATAAAGGTTCCTACACAAACTCAATGCACGTAGCATATCCACCAACGAGGACTACAAGTGTACCACCTTCTCTGGCCGCTGTTACTGTTACAAAGAAAACAAATTTCCTGAGGAAGGGTGATGGTGCAAAAAAGTCTGCTAGTTATACTGATCTCACTTGTGTGCGAGTGAGTCATGGACCTCTTGACTCTCCTACAGCAAGATTTACCTGCACTCCGCCATCTCTGTTGCCACTAGTTCCTTCTGGTCCCCAATCACCACTTGTTTCACCTTCGTCTGCTTACAGATTTGGAGTTCCACCTCTACCTTCAAGAGCTACAGTACCAAGTACTGAAGACATTCAGGATTCAGGCAGACCTTGCCCGCCTCTTCCACCTCTGCCAACTCCCAAGCCTACACTCTCTACCACATCCTTACAATTGACACAAAGTTCCAAGCATGCTCCTCCACCTTTTCATAATGGAACTGCAACTCAGGAGTTTGTAAACTCCTTCCAATCGGGATCACCTCTGGCGTCACCTTCTCTACTAGCAGAGGAGAATGATGGCAGACAAGCATCTTATCCTACTAAATCTCCACCTGCACCTCCTTGGAAGTCTGGATATTCTGATACTTCTCCCATCAAAACCTCAAATGATTCATCAATTCCTCCTCCTCCACCCCCACCCCTTTCTACAAGGACTGCCACTGCCCCTGAAAGTACCATTCGTGGAGTATGTAAGGCCATCCCTGCATCTCCATGGCATGGGGCACCACCTGACTGGTCTTCCACTCTGGCGGAAAATCCCTCCATACATGAAATGCCAGCACCATCTGTTCCATCCTCTCCCCCACCTCTGATAGAAAAGGAAGAAAAAGTTTTGCTGTCTTCTCTAAAATGTGGACCTCCTCCGCCGCCACCTCCCCCTCAGCCTTCGCCATCCATGCATAGACATGAAGTTCCATCGTCTCAATCTGTTCAAGGGATACCATCTTTGCTGCTTTCTGCTACTGGTATGATTGGAGCATCCACACCTCATCCCACAACTGCAGTGCCTCCGCCCCCACCTCCTCCCACAAAGGCAGTGTCGCCACCTCTACTTCCTGTCACAAGTGAACCGCCTCCGCCTCCGCCTCCACCTCCACCCCCAGCCACTTCCATGAGTCAAATGCCTCCTCCCACACCTCTTCTGAGCGGAGTGCCACCACCACCTCCACCACTTCCAATGAATAGAGAGACGCCCCCACCACCTCCCATGAATAAAGTTCCTCCGCCCCTGCCTCCTACGAGTGGAGTGCCTTCTCCGCCACCTCCTCCCATGAGTGGGGCACCTCCTCCCCTGATTGCAGCGCCGCCGCCCCCACCTGCTCCCATGGGTGTAGCACATCCGCCTCCCCTTCCTCTCATGAAAGGAAGGCCACCTCCTCCTCCACTCCCATTGCATGGAGCAGCACCTCCACTACCTCTTGGGTCTGGTCCTTCAGGTCCACCTGCTCCTCACCCTCCAGGTGGTGTGGCCCCTCCTCCACCATTGGGTGCCAAAGGACCTGGACCTGGAGGTTGTTCGATCGGAAGAGGTGGCGGTCTTTCCCGTGCGACATCAATTAAGAAGTCTTCGCTGAAGCCACTTCACTGGAGCAAAGTAACAAGGGCTCTAAAAGGAAGCTTGTGGGAAGAATTGCAAAGAAATGAAGAGACACATATGTATAGTAACTATACTCTCTACCTCCTCTTTACATTACCGTAGTCTTCAGTTTGATTAAATTCTGCTAACTATGAGTTCCTTTCGTTCAATCTAGTGCACATGAGTTTGACGTGTTGGAGATAGAAAGGCTTTTTTCTGCAGTAGTCCCAAAACTAGATAAAGGAGGAGATAGGCGCAAGTCTGCAGGATCAAAAACGGATAAAGTTACTCTGGTAAATTGAACTTTTTCAAATTATTGCATTATTTCTATTTTTCAAGTTATCTGTAATCCTGATTATTTCTTGTACCCCCTCTATGGTTGTTTATGTTGTTTTTTCTATAGTCAATTATCACTGAACTATTTCTACATTGATGCGTGTTTCCTCACAATATTGACCATGTCAATCAATAACGGGGTTATCTTTTCGTGAAATGTAGTGGTGATGGAACTTGATGTCCCATTCTATAACTAAAGTATATTTTTATGAGGATCTCCAAGAGCATGATGAAACAGTACTATGGATAATTCATACTTACTGATATAATGAGAGATTGATCAGTTGATACTGTAAATATTCCATTTATGAACGCATTTGTTGCATTGTGTTCTTATTCAACTGAAAGGACAGTGATGAAACATTTCTCATGTGGAACCTTGCTTGGAACTTTGCTAGAACATAAAAATATGGCATGTGGAATCAATACAGTTTGTTAGGTTAATCAACATTTCTCATGATCTAAAAATCAATTAACATGATCTACTTAAGTTAATAAGTGGACGCGGGCTTAGGGCACTTGTTCTCTCAGTTGTCACTATCTATCTATCTATCTCAAGCATCACTTCTATAACCGTTGGCATTTGGCAATGCCCTTCCCACTGATTTTTCATTGCTCAACATATTTTATGTTGTTATTACTCCTTGCCAACAGTTGTGCATATTCTGACCCCAGGTTGACCTAAGAAGGGCAAATAATACGGAAATCATGCTCTCGAAAGTGAAGATGCCCCTTCCCGACATTATGGTATGATGTTGTTCACTATATAACTAACATTTTGTAATGTTGTCGGGATACCCATTTCAGCACTGCCTACTTTACTTTAACCAGAACGGTTTATGATTGTTTAAGAGGATTATATGGAAGTACTAAAATGCTTTAGCTTCACCAATAGTACAACTGATTTGAACTAATGGGTAGCGATATGTTAGTTGTATCAAGCGGAACAGCTGAAGACAACCAATAATTGTGAAACTGATATAGGATGCAAACTAATAGAATCTCCATGAAGAGTTACTTTTAATACAATGTATGAAAACCTCAGGCCACTTCTTAATTAGAAGTCTATGATACTCCGAAGGATCAGCAGCTAAATGTTGTTTTTGAAATAGGATACTAAAGAACATTGAAATTAAGGCTTTAGATTGAAGTACAACCCCTCAACCACCAAGCTAAGTCCTTGGTGATTATTAAGCTCTGTTTTTATTTCGTACTAAGCTCTTCTAATGAAGAAGAATGACCCTCTCAGTCTCAGCTGCTACTGCTACTGCTACTGCTACTGCCTGTTTAGGATAATGCCAGACGCACGTGGTTACTGAACAGGCGCATTACCTGAAATGCCCCTCACCTCTTTATAAACCAAACAAACCCCAGGGGTAAATGAATAATTTCAAATTTAAATGTTTGATTTATAAAGGGGTGAGGCGCATTTTGGGTAATGCACTCATTCAGTATGCACTGAATTTCACTGCATACAGCATTACCCGCCTGTATAACAGGCAATAATAGAATTTCCTGACATGTTCTAATGTTTCTTATTCTATTTATACCCAGTCTGCAGTACTTGCTTTGGATGAATCTGTTTTAGACATTGATCAAGTGGAAAATCTTATAAAGTTCTGTCCAACCAAGGAAGAGATGGATCTCTTGAAGGTTAAGCTGTCATAAATAATGATTCATATTGCTGTGTTTCCTCCTGTCAAAATACTTATCTTTTTTTTAGCTCTCTTTGCTGATTGAACTTGCTTTCATTGTTCAGGCTTACACTGGTGATAAGGTGAAACTGGGGAAGTGTGAACAGGTTTGATAAACTTGACTCATTGGATTAATTATGCATTGCTATATGATAACAGAAAACTTTTCATCATGTTTGATTTCCGGAACAGTAGTTCTATATTGTATCTAGGTCTCAAGATGTATAGATGATGCGGTGTTATGACTACCTTGTCATATAATTGATCACCTTTGCTATTGCGTTCCACTGGTTTTTGAGAACTGACAATAATGTAACAATCGTAGTGTTCAGATGTAAAGTAGGTTTCTTGCTTAATTAGTTTCGGTTTGTTTCAATCCTTGGACATTTCCTTGTGATTCAGTCTGTCACCTGAGTGCCTTGAGCTAAATATCAGGCTCTTAGTAATCCAAAGGCGTGTTAGAAAAACTATTAATATATTTACAATTTTGAACCTAATGCATGCATTATATATGTCCATCTTTCGGTGGATTTTGGATACACGTATTGTTTGATTATTTTTCAAAGAAGCTTTGTAAAATAACCTGCTTTATCATGTTAATTCCAGCGAATGCTGAAGTCAAATGAGTTTCAGACTGTTTAGATTTGTACTACTTTTCATATTGCTTACGTAGTTGAGCCAGATTGGGGTTTCTATCCCAAAATCAACTGGGCTACTCCTCATACCCAACAAAATTCACCAATCACTTATGTGAGGCCTCTTCTTTTTGCGAACCACTTTACATTTGGTATTCTGTTCTTTCTTGGTCAATAAGAGTTATCCAATAAGTTTTATTATTTTACAATTTTCTGTGTACATAAACACATTGTGTGTATTATCTATATTTCATCATTCATCTTTTACGTTCTTGTGATTGGTCTAAAGGTTTCGTCCACTTAAAGGACTGGAATGTCATGTTCACACACAGCACTTGACCCCTTGATACACCCTTATTTAGCATCGTCTAATATACATAAATGGGACGTCTTTTTTTGTTCTCACTTTTGTAAGCAATCACTATCAGTTTATATTGTCTCAATATTGCAGTACTTCCTAGAGCTGATGAAAGTGCCAAGAGTGGAGTCTAAACTACGAGTATTTGCCTTCAAGATTCAGTTTGGCACTCAGGTTTGGCAGCTTTTGGGTTGATTATGTGAGTAAAATTAGATGTGTCAAGGTTTCTCTCTTACACATGAGGTTTTGCAGATCACAGACTTCAAGAAGAGCCTGAATATTGTAAATTCGGCTTGTGAAGAGGTAACAAAGGTTCACTAATCGATACAACATGTGTAACTGTGTACCCTTGTGTCAATTTAATTTCTCTTCACTGCGGATCAGGTGCGTAGATCTCTAAAGTTGAAGGAAATAATGAAGAAGATTCTTTTTTTGGGGAATACATTGAATAATGGAACAGCAAGGGGTAAGTTCCTTACAATTATTCATACATTACTGACAGATGAAATGACTTTTTTTTACATGGTGATTCATGGATCTCTTGAAATTTTTAGTCTTTTTTCTTTGCTGTCTGTGATGGAGTGTTCCAGAAGCAGATAGTATTATGAGGGTTTTTTGTGTACGACAGTTAGCAGCTCTTAGAATTTAGATGGCTGAGTATTTTGCGTGCCAACGCAAGTTATTTGAACCCGGTGTTCTTAGTAGTATGCGAGTGCTAATTGGAGGATGGCTCTGCTCCTTGTTCGTCCCTATTTATTCTCAATTACGTATTCATCATGTGCATCCATCCACATCCTTAGTTTGGACCACAATAACCCACGGTCCGCATAAACACCGCAAAGTGGTAAAACGAATCCTTGGTAGATATTAAGTAAAAAAGTTCTCATTGGTGTGTGCAAGAGCACTTTTCAAGACGTTTGGGACTCCGATCTCAGGATGTGGATGGATGCACATGATGAATACGATGCATCCATCCACATCATTACAAGGTAGCACTTTTAACGCATTAATCTATGAGGCATGGAGAGGAAGAAATGCTATTATATTCAGAGCAGAAGTTTGGGACTCCGATCTCATTACAAGAAATGTGCTTAGACTTTTCAAGACGAAGTTGGAGACGCTAAAGGAAAAGAAGATATGGAGGCATCTAAAGAACAGTTTTTGTAGATCATAGTTTTGAATTGTCCCTGCTGTTTTGTGGGCTACAGGTTGCCTTTGTTTTCAGCAGTAGTTGCTGGTTGTTTGTGTTGTCCTCCTGTTTGTTTGGGTCGGTTTTTGTTTGGTTTTGTGGTTGTTTGGTGCAGGTTTGTTTGTTGGTCTCTCCTCGTGTTTCAGGCTTAGTTACGCCTGTTTGTAGGATTGGTCGAGTCTTTGTTGTGGTTACCAGTGTCCTTTTTTGTTCCCATCTTTTTCAATAAGATACACCTCTTATAGGAAAAAGAGCAGAGTACCAAGCAGCAATACATGCAAGTCAAATGAAGAAGCTTTTGAATTACAAGAAATAGTTCACGATATAAATCTTGCACCTGGGGAGATTTAAGTTTTGTTTTCCTTAGTTACTCAAGTGCATACTACATAACTTTTCTATGGCAAACCAACTATTATGAGGTTTGGTACTTATAAAATGATGTAATACTTCTACACTGATTACTCGAGTCCATTTAAGTTATAAACTAACCCGGTTGTATCTTGAATTGAACAGGATCTGCAGTTGGCTTCAAATTAGATAGTTTGTTAAAACTTTATGATACACGTTCTTCTACCAGCAAGATGACACTCATGCATTATTTGTGCAAGGTATCACAGTTTCTCTAACCAGCACTGTGATTCTGTTACATTGCTATGTACATACTTACTGTCGTGACTCATATAGCTATCGGTTAGTGGGAGTGATGTTAGAGTCTCTGGAGAGAAAATACAGCTGAATTCCATCTTATGACTTCATAGGCTCGTCATTAGTTTTGGTTTCGGCTTTCACCTGCCAGAGAAACGGAAGTACGGAACTAAGAGTAGTGTTGCCTGCTAGATCAAAATATTCATCATTTATTCATGCTCCATGTGAGGATACCTCTCTATTTAGACGAGCTAGTGGGTACTTGTGATATTTTCTATTGTATGTCCAACTCACCGAAGCAAATCGTTATCATCTTTACACTCAAGTATATTCTCCAAATGACGAAGTGTCAAATGCAATCTCCATTCACTTCAGATGCTACCTACAGTCTCATGGGTTGTTTTCTCTCTATTTTCAGGTGCTTGCCTCAAAGTCCCCTACTTTGTTAGATTTTCATAATGACCTTGGTAGTATAGAAGCAGCATCAAAGGTTCGCGACTTTTTCCTCGTTTTAATCTTCATGTTGCACAACGTGAAGTATTAACATGAAATCTTGACATCTTGCAGATTCAGCTAAGGTTTCTAGCAGAAGAAATGCAAGCTATCAGCAAGGGATTAGAGAAGGTTAAGGTAGAGCTAGCAGCATCTGAAAATGATGGCCCTGTATCTGATATGTTTAGAAAGGTACTTTTGTCTTTCATATGAAATATTACTCGAATATGCACACTATAGATTGCCTCTGCCCTTGTTTCATTTTCCGTCATCACTAAGTTTCTCCTCTATTCCATTAATGATATTCACATATTTATTTGCATAAATATGATACATAATATTGCAGCGCATCTATGAAAGTAGATAGGAGTTTTAAGAATTCTTGCTTTTCCGTTGTATAGTTGATGAGACTTGATTAGCAGTTCAGGGCAATTTAGAGTTTCCGAATTCTGCTCATTTCCATCTGCAATGAGAACCAAGTTTGTACTTGTCAAGTAATTTTGCATACTTCACTTATAATTCAACGAGCTGACATTTAAAGTATCAAAGCTAACAGATGATGTTTCCAGCATTGTCATAACACTAAATTTTATCAGTTTAGATAACAAAATGAAGTTGGTCCCAAAAAAAACAAAAAAAAACAAAATGAAGTGCTTGAGTTGCACAGTCAATGAAGCTTACCACACAATTTCCAACCGAGGGTGTGTGGGCTACCAGCCTACCACACAATGACTGATACTTCATCGTTCCTGATTTTTTGTGGGTGTCTTTTGCACATAGACTTTGAAAGAGTTTGTTGGTAGTGCTGGAACAGAGGTGGCATCAGTGACTGAGTTACACGCAGCTGTGGTAATTGAGTTTATACACTTTTTCACACTTGGCTCAGCATTTATGGTTTATCTTTTTCTTTGAGGAGTTTGTAATGTGTTTCTTGGCACACAGGCTGGAAACGCAGATGCTCTTGCCCTTTACTTCGGTGAGGATCCTGCCCGTTATCCTTTTGAGCAGGGTAAACAAGGATGCATAAAATTATACTTTGATGGTTGAAGGTCTAGTTTTCATCAAGTCACTTAAATGATTGTTAGTTTTGTACAGTTTGTGCAACAATCGTAAATTTTGTGAGGCTGTTTCAAAAAGCCCATGAGGAGAACCTCAAAGAGACAGAACAGGAGAAGAAAAGACTTGAGAAAGAGACTGAAGCAGAGAAGGCAAAAAGGAACAAACATATCTATGAGTGACAAAAGTTTGTACAAGATTGTTTCTTGACAACCATTTTCTCTCATCTTAAAAGTTCTGAAAGACTGGGGAGAGTCTCCTCAAAAGAGCTGGTAGTTCATGCTCACATGTTATTTTGAATTCATAACTAAACAAAGGAACGATATAGCTACTGAATTGAGTGGAACATAAGAGTTGAAAATTGATTGATTAAAAGAGATGATACAATTTCTGGTAGCATTAAGAATAATGAGTCTATACATCTTACGCAGGGATTGTGACATGTTGGAGGGGATGACGCAGGAATTTTACGAGGTCTGTCAAGGTGGAACTGAATGGCATCTGATTATCTCCGGATGAAGGGGAACATCAGTGCACATCAAGTGCGAGCAAGAAGTCACACACGGAGATCTGAGGTGCTCTGTTTCAAACATTTAAGACAATATTACAGATTAAATCAGATGATCCAGGTTGGCATTTTGATTTCAGGTTTATAATATTGCATGACATCAATTATGTTCCTTGTATGAATTAAGGGATAACTTAATGTCTTACTCAGGGTCAGTCTGCTTCCCGCTCGAACCATTTTTGCCAATACTCCATTGGGATTCCTTGGATGTCATTGAATGCCATTCCGGATGAAGAGCACCGGTTGACTGATCTAATATCAACTATGTACAGAATCAGTAATCTTCTAACTATGTTAGAATGAGGGGGGAAGTCATTCTCATTTTCAGCAATTTTTGTTAGAATAGTAACTCATACAGTAGCCAATGGTAGATAGAAACTAGGGAATCTGTTTTTTTTTTTTTTGAAATTGCAATATAGTAGTCAGTGTTGTAATGTACAGTTTTAATTTTTCGACTTTTTCCAAGATTGGAGGCTTCATCAATGAATCGTCTTGCATACCTTACAGAAGGCTTAGGCATTATTATGATTGTGATGCAATGTGAATTACCTTGTGCATTTCGCTTCACGTAATTTGGCTCCGTTGGGGATAAACTTGCAGCAAGTTGATGTATTCGATTCATACTTGGTGGCGCTTGTGCCTTGTATATGTATTTGTTCCCAAAGGCTGCATTACAATGCTCTATTATTTATGTGTTTGGTTCTAATAATGATGGTTTAGATGGCACATGTGCAGATACAGCTTGCTACTTGGCCCTGAGTTGTGGTTCGCAGTGGCTTTGCGCAAGCTTTCCAGCTTGAAGAGACTTATAAGGGTCCATTTCCTTGTACTCCAGGTACCTAACATCCCTATCCTTTCTTCAATCATCTTTTGTTACACTCTTTGAGTAGTTTACAATGTGGTCTATTATTTTTCTCAACTGGAATCATCCCCCACTCATTTTGTCCATACTATATAATTGCTTATCCAGAATTAATTTCCTCTGTACTCAATGTTATGCTTAGGTCATCACTATCCTCAGTGACCTTTCAAAGTCTTTAATAACAGCATTTTGGGAACCTTTCATTAACAAGCTCCTGGGCATTATATTGTACTTAATGTGCACCATAAAAGAATTTGCTTATATAAG
Source organism: Rhodiola chrysanthemifolia (assembly GCA_033675395.1). Taxonomy (NCBI): domain Eukaryota; kingdom Viridiplantae; phylum Streptophyta; class Magnoliopsida; order Saxifragales; family Crassulaceae; genus Rhodiola; species Rhodiola chrysanthemifolia. Next base: position 47,461,889 of record CM066205.1, read on the forward strand.
ACCGGTAAGTGAATGAAGCACACCTGCATAGCCAAATGTATTTACTTTTGGATTATATGTTGATATAAAACCATGTAGTCCTTATGCATCATCATTGTCCGGGTTTGGGTTAAGTAATTCAAAATTTTTATTTGATGAACAGAAACTGGATCAAGTTCTAGAAAATATAGATATAAATATTCCCTCATGTTCTTCAAATTATATAGGCTAAAGTAATTGCATAACTCAGGCTGCTAAGTTGGATTTCGCAGCAATATTTAATCAAGGTAGAGAGATATGCATACTGAATTTTGAAGCAAAAGTCACACCAGGGACAAAAATACAAGAACTGGAGTCTATCCAGAAGAAATTGATTTGTGATTTTTGCTTGTACTGTCTTGGTTCTGATTGTCCATTGTTACAATCAGCATGTGCTTGGTTACAATATGGTGCCTCCTCTAGCAAGCAGGTACCAACTTTTCTTGTTGCTAGTTCTTTTTCAGTGAACATTTTATACATGTCCATAAGCAAACATTAATGACTCCTGATCTCAAAATTCTTCTATTTCCTTCATTATGACGTAAAAAAATTTGGTTTTCATCTTCTCCTTAAATATCAATCAAGTAAGAGTCTCTGCCGACGGGGTCCATGATAAAATTTCTCTTGCAGCACTTGAAGAATATGCAGCCCATGATGAAGTCGAGAATGACCAGAATGGAGTACAAGTAAGCAATGAACAGACTCTCCCAGGCCATTGAGGTGGTCAGCTTGTCAGCCAAGTGATAAACCTTAACTATCCTGTAATGGAACAAACTCTCTACTGAAGCCAGCAACAAGTTGATCGGCAATGCTAGCAACAGAGCCGTTGAGGTTTTCCCTTTCACCAAAACACAAGCTTCCAACACTGCAGAAAATCCGGTACTTGATCTTTCCATGCCCGATATGACCAATGCTAAATTGCGTATCATAAGCACATACGCCGAAATAATGGAGTAGGCGATGGCCCAGGCTGAAGAAACAGCAAGGAGCCAATCAGGTGAAGACAGGCGTAAACCCTCGCAGAAACTAAACCCCAGGAAAAGAAGTGAAAAGGCGCTTGCATTGGCCGCGACAATCGCAAATGCACTGCAAATATACGTGAATAAAAGAGAAGTGTACAGGGACACGAATGCCAGAGATGCAGATGGAAATACTGGTTTCTGGGGGGGAGTAAGAGCCTTGATTGTATATGCTTTTGCAATGAGCAAAAACAACATGGTACAGGGGAAAGTATAACTGGCTGTCAAAACCGATTGAGACAATTTCAGGGTGAGCACAGACAGAAGATGAGATTGAGGAAAGCCTGCAGCCTTAAAGATGGCATGAAGCCTAGTGCAAATTGTGTAAAGCAAAGGTGACGAGGGGGAGAACGATTGTGCCAGAAGAGTCGAGGCTGAGAAGGGCAAGGCAAGTAGAGCTGCGATAGTGGTGAAATAATGGTAGTGCTGGAGGAAAACGTAGACTGATCTTCTGATGATCATGTATGGCTTCTCCATGGTAAAATGTCGTACTAGTTTGCTCTCTCCTTCCATTTTGTATAGTTTCAATTATGTTTTGCTGTGTGATATGGTGGTGGAGTATGCTTGAAACAACACTGATTGTCCAACTACTGAAAATTTAAAAAGGTTTAGAGGAGACATGGTTGAGAGATGGATGTTGTTTTGGACTCATTAGAGGTGTCCAGCATCTATACATCTTCTCTTTGTAATGTCCATATTTAATACTAGTTGTTTACCTAGACTAGAAAGGTGAGGTCACTTGCTGTGCCTATCTATCGAGTCATCTTCCTTGCTATTTTTGGAGAACGCCGGAGGCTCACACACAGCTTGCAGCTGCAAACAAGCTGTTGAAGGATGATGATAACCCTTCTTTGCTTTTGCTTCTTGAAGCTGCAACACATACTTCAAAGCTCCATAGAACAACTTAACTCATGTTGCAGGTATTAAAATGCTGAATTCCGCCATGAATTTCTCTGCTGCCTCAAAAAAATTCCTTTTTTCGGAGTTGGGGTCTGATCTCTGATGCTGTCCTCTATGATTATGTCAACTATACACTTTCTAGTCCATTCAGCTGACCTCATCATTGCTGCCTGGGGCGCATATGACTTTTACTTTTACTACCACAAACACAAGTGACGTAAACATCTGATTTTATGCAAGAAGTATTTACATAAAAACTGCCAACAAGCTTGAAGTCATTCGCTTGGGTACAAGTTTAGTTCATTTTCAGATGACAAGAGCATAGTCTACACAAAAATAAGATGTGAGCAAAAGCAACTCGGTTCTAATTCAAAGGCAAGTAATTGCATTTCAGCAGGATAGTCTCTTGAGCCTCAAAGACATTTGTCTCAACCAAAAGTGGCCCAAGTTTCTTTACACATGGAACCCAACCAAAACAGACAGAGCTGTTCATGATCACATGCCATGCCATTAATCACTTACCCGAGTTGAACTGAAAGGATTTATTTGTTGCACTAGTTTCCACAATTCCCTGCACACAAAGAAAGCTGCAACTTCACACCTTGGAACAAAGTCCCCTAAAGTTCATTGACCAGTGCCATAAAAATCCTAATAGCAACCACAGAACCAAACTATACTGGTAATGAAGTAGCAAGGGAGTAAGATAATACCAAATGCAGAAACTCCCACGTGTAACTCTCTAAACGGATATGAAAAGAAAATAGAATAGTAAGTTAAATTCACAAGTCATATGGATATGTTTACGAGATTCTGCAGCATTCTGCCGTTTCTTATAAACAAATGAAACTCAAAACGGAAAAGAATACAACACTTGCAGTGCGAGACAGACAGAGAGGGAGAAGGAGAAGAAAATAAATTGGATTGTATACGAGTCGAAAAAATTGTTACATCTCGGATAAGATAGGACGTAAAACTTGTTTGTAAACCGAGACGAATTTTGACATTATCCCCACAGATAATAAACAACATGAATGTGATAAGGAACAAATGACTATCAATAGAACAAGGTCTGGAAAAAAAAACTGAGTTTTGCATGTAATGTATAGATTACCAATTCAAGTTGTCTGTATTTGCTTCTAGGATCAACTGCTGGCATGCGCAGCACGGCGAATGTCAAACTGATTTACATTCTCCAGTGGAGTAGCTGTCTCATTCCGGATCCTCCTGATCTTAGGACTCAGCAGACCCCTGTGCTGAAATCCATATAATTTAAGCACTTGATTATCAGCAAAATTGAACGCTCTCTCCATACTGCTCAAGCACCTCTCCACAGGGTAATCTCCATAGCTTCCACAAGGCTTGCAACCCACAAAATGCGTGACAAAAGGCCACCTCTCATCACCTAATCCCGGATGGTTCTTCTCCATCATTTCCTCATAATGATCCACCAATCCAGCCCAGTAGCCGTGCAAATAGTACGAATTCTCCACAAACACTTTATCCATCAGTTTCTCCTTCTGTGAAATCAACAAGTATATCAAAGCAGACTGATCATCAGCCTCGAACGCGGGTCTCCCCTTGAGCGCCGCTGTCAAAGTCTTCCCCGCCTCATCCCTGATGGGACCCTTGGGACCCATAGGCGCCCAAATATCCAACAAATCCAACGACCACTGACAATTCCGAAACAAGAAGCTCCCGGTATTCAATGCAATCCACGACTTCTGCTCAAACAACAGATCCGGGTACCCGTGAATAATCAAATTATGCTGGCTATACTTATCCACCGGAATCTCAAACACCATGTCGGTAAACAATGCATCACTATCCATCCACCATATCCACTCAACCTCAGGATGCGAAAGCATCAACTTCCTAATCAAAGGCAGCTTCGCCCAGTATCCTGCGAGCTCCTTATCCAAATGCGCTAAATTATAAACGGTCTCAATCCCATGAATCCTACAATAATCAATCTTGTTCTTTATAGCTTTTAACAAGTAATGATCACCTATAGGATTATCACATGGCTTAGGCGGCGAGCCCGTGACCAACAACATCCGATCTTTACCATTAACCCGATTTGGGAACTCAGGATTCCTCTCCATCCAACTCCTCCTTTCCTCATCCCAGTTTCTAATCTTAGGCCCTAAACTATAAGTCATATTCAAGCTCATTACCTCATTCTCAGTCGGATCGTCCGGATCCGAATCCGACCGGATCTCCGCCAGGATCCGGTTCGTCTCCTCGATCAGGTGCTGGTTCACAGCGTCGGCATCCGAGCTGCCTAAATTCCCAACACCGATTGTCCCTCTCAGGACCAAAATCGTCACGAATCCGCATAAAATTGTGATCTTGATGTTGTTGAATGTCTTCTGGATCCGCCTCCCGCTCGAGAACCTCCCTCCACCGGCTCTAATCCCCGTTGTCGGCAGCACGCCTCCGTTCGCTCGTTTCTGCCCCGTGAAGCCGTCCTGCTTCATCACTCAATCGCCTCAATTCGATCCGAATTCAGTCAATGGCGGGTTCTAATTCCTCTAGCGCGCCAATCACACGAGGGTTTCAAAACCCTAGAATGTGAAAATGGGTATTTTTATCAATAGATTGAAGAGCGGCAGATCTCAATTGGCTTGAGGATATTTCTCTAAATCTGATCTGCTCATCAATGAGCCAAAGTTGCTGCTGCTGTTGCGGCTGCAACTGATTCAATTTTTTTTCGTTCTGCAGAAAATTGGGAAGAGATAATGGAGAGAGACAAATGGTGGCGGTGGACGAGAACACCACGAACCGCCAATTGGAATTGTTTGGTTTAATTAACGGTTTGAACCACCGACTATTTAGGTTCGGTTTGATAGTTGGAATGAACCAACTCGATTTTGATTATTAAATTCACTCTCAAATCCCAATGTTATTTTACTACTAACTAGTTCAACATTTATTCCTAAATATTGTAATGAAACTTAGAGGTGATCGTGTGAACTTTCGAATTTTAGTTGTATGAGTTTGAATCAAATAAAAATTACATTTAAATATAAAAACTATAAATTATCGAAGATTTCGACACGTGATACTCTCGACCAATCATAATTTGGGGCACTTTTTGTAAAAAAAAAAAAAATTAAAACGGACTTATTTAAAAATACATAACAGATGCGAGGTATAAACGTCCTACAAATTATCCACACTTAACAGATGCTTAAGTTAAGTTTGGATATTATTGTATAAGTCTGTTTTTAAATCTGATCATTACCAATTTAAGTCTGGACATTGCCAATTTAAGTGTGATCATTACCAATTTAAGTCTGGACATTACTAATTTAAATATGATTATTACCAAGTTAAGTCTGGACAGTATTTGAGTGTTTTTAAGTCTAGACATTATCAATTTAAGTTTGATCATTATCAATTTAAGTCTGGACATTACCAATTTAAGTCTGGACATTATGTCTGATCATTCCAAGTTAAGTCTGATCATTCCAAATTAAGTCTGATAATTCCAAGTTAAGTTTGATCATTCCAAGTTAAGTCGGATCTTTCCCAGTTAAGTCTGATCATTTGGACACGTATCAGCTTAAAATCCGAAACCTTTTAATTTTCATATATAATCGTGATTTTTACCTAAACCAAACTCAAACGAAAATATTTTTGGTTTAACAATTTGTTTGTGTTGATTAGGCTCGGTTTGGTTCACTATTGTATCGGGTTCGACCGGTAGTTGAGGGCAAGATATTGGAGACGCCCATGCACAAGCGAGTGGGAATATGAGCTGTGTAGGGACGTTCAACTGTCGACATTTGGCATGTTCAGATGTTCTGGTAATAAAGATCAAATCGAGACCTACATTGTAAATTTAAAATAATCTCTCAAAAAGAAGAAATCTATAGTAGCCGGAATGTAATTCAGAACGGCAATTTTGGTATATAAAATCTCAGAGTCATGCTGGGAATTTCAGCATTACAACATTTATAGAAGAAGTACCTCATCATGTGCAATGGATGATGAGTTTCTTCACCACTAATTTGATTCCAGCATTTTGTTTATAATCATAAAGCTCAAGAGAAACATATGCATCCACAGTTGTTCCTGGAACGAGCAAAGTACCAAGCTCAGTCTCACCAGCATTGGACGCGTTGAATGTAAGTTTTTGGATAGCGCCTGATGAGTCTTGACGGTAAATTTCTTCATCACTCATTGCCATCTCCCCATTTACTGGAGTAGGTAAGCTGCAGGGGAAGCACATAATTGGGGTTAGTCTAAACAAGGAGTCTGCTAAAAGCTAAGATGATTATCTGGTTCAGTTTCATATCTGAATATACTACACCACAATTACATTCAATCACGATATCTGATTTTCTTTTTCTCCGTATGTGAACAGCTCAATACAACACAAAAAAATAAAGCCTAAAACACTAGTTTTTCCGGAGGAGGATAAGATTAGTCCACGAAAATTGATACCACAAAACACAAGACACAGCAGTAAAGAAAATTGCAACTATTTCTACAAGTTGGAAGAGTGGAAGTAGAACTTACTGCAGTCTCACATTCGGAGAGTTAATATAACCATTTTTCCTCACCACGACTGGCCTCCACTCAGAGTAACTGCAAGAAGCCACAGATTGCTTCAAGGCAGCATCATCACATGCGTCAAGAACCCGGCAAATGTTAGGAGCTGCGTCTACCACAAAATTCAATCTTGGTCGACCAGCATGATCAAGAAATTTGGTACTTAATCCAAACCGTACTCTAAGGCGAGAACATCGAAGCTGTAATCCCACGTTTTCATGCAGAACGCTTAATCTTTGGCACCCCCAATTGAATGGACCGACTGCTACAGAAATTGACGGAATACACACTTTGTCAGGGTCAAGAAAACAAGCACCGTCGCTGCTACCCACCAAACCACTGCTTTGCGGAAGCAACTCGGAAGATCCTGTAACAATTTGTTCTTCCATATCAACATCATGTTGCAAATTGTCAGTTTTTATTTCACTTCTAAGTGAGCCCATATCAAATGCATTGTGCTGATCAACAATAACTTCAGCTTGATTAAGGGCATGCTCCTCCCTGCTCCTTACTGCAGACGATGACGGCCACATATGACTTTCACCTCTTTTCACTTCTAGGTCGAATGGAACTGGATCATTTTCCAGCTTCTGACTTGATGAAGAGGTAGATTTGTTTGAAGACCCTTTCCCATTGCTATGGCTTCGTGTAGCAGCATTTGGAGAAACCCAACTGTTGGCTGGAAATATATCTGGGAGACTCGACTCCTGCAGTTATGAAAACATGCACTCAGCCCTTCAAACAATCAATCAATATCAAATGAAACTTCACACAAGCAGACAGATCAAAACCGGAAAGAAATCAAAGATGCCAAAGATAAACGAGCATACATAGAATACAATCCAAAAACAGAAGCAATTTATTAGTAACATTTTAATGATACTCATGCAAAATGTTAACTCTGATTAGGAGTAAACCTCAGTTGAGGATGATGATAGCTCGTGAACCCATTGACTTTTTATTAACTAGGAAGGTTGAGCAATAATAATCCAATTACTTTTTTTTACTTACCAGGAACAGAACTGTTGCACAATGCTTGACGACTTCAAAGTTCATTCTAACATCATCTAAGCTCCTGAGATATATTACCAAATCAAAATCAGCTTAACAAAATGAACAATCTATAAAGGTGACAACTGACAACAAAGGGTCACTTGGAATCTTGGATACATATAATTTGCAACACCAACATTAACTCACCGGTGTGTCTGCTCCCCAAGACCAAAGTAAGCAGCAAGACTAGCCATCTACATGTAGAAGTTTGTAAAAAATAGATATGCATCATTACAGAAAACCATAGAGCCATATAGCAACATCCAAAGAACAGTTAGTGCAATCAATTGGTAACCTAACAGTATGAACATCAATATTTCCATTGCCATTTCCGCTTCATTATCCAAAAAAAAACAGACCAAGTAAATGCTCAGCTTTCTATTCGGCGCCCCGCATTATCTCTAGCGACATGGGGAACTTTATACACAAATTTCCGTTGTGATAATTGTATACCTTCATGTTACCAGCTCTTCTCCCAAATTTCTGAGTCAGTATCGCCAATGAATCGAGTGTACCTTTCGGTTCTGGAGCCACTCTCCCAATCTCATCAAAAGCCTCCTTAATCCTCACACAATCAAACTTCAGAATATTGTGTCCTGCCCATATCCTCCCTGCACATAACACCGATAATCTTCAACGCACTAATTCATCTTTTTTTTCTTCAGAACTTAAAAAAGCTTAAACAGACTAAATACAACACAAATAGAATCGAACTTTTTAACCCTAAAAATTCAAATATGCATTTCCAATAAAATCGAATGGCCAAGTAGAAGATCCTTACCATGGAGTATATCATACACTCGATCAGCAACGTCAGCAAACCTCGGAGCGGAGGCAACAGCATCCCTGGAAATACCATTACAGCGAACAGACAAGGATGTAATCCTCGAAAGATCCTCAGGGAGGATCAAAGTGGAGTAACTCTCAAGCTCTACCAGCTTCCTAGGGCAAACCAAAATCGCTCCGAATTCTAGCAACGCGTAGCCTTGACCAGGCCGCGTCGGCACCGTCGTCTCCACGTCGAAGAAGACGATTTCCGACCTGTCTTCTACTCCAGCGTTCGCCATCGAGCTCGGAATTTTAAAGATTGGATCGGTGAGAGAGAAAATGTGTCATTAGGGGTTTGGGAGGAATGGAGCTTCTTTTATACACCATTGTTGAGTTTGCTTCGGGAGAAAGTTTTGGATTCGGGGAGAGGTGTTGTTCTAGGTTGAAGAAAGACTTTTTTGTTTTTTTTGTTTTTGATAGTGCCATAAAGGCTACAAAAGACGAGTAAACTGTCACAAAGGACAGATCACTCAAGAAGGGCACGACCAAACATACAGTTCTGGTCGGACCGACCGTAGTGGCCGATACTATAATAAACGAATAACGTACCGCGTGCCCTTCGTGAAAGAAACAGGAGATAAGCTCCTGAATCTAAAACAACTCATACAAGTGCCAACACGGCAACAAGAGGAAAAAAGCAACCCACGAAGAGCACCACTCCCAAGAAGAACACGACAAAAACAAGACGATCGGCCGACCGCAGTGGCCGACACTACATACCTACTGAAGCACCGTCGTGCCCTTCGAAGATAGCAGGAGTCGAACTCCTGATACCTAAAAACTAAATACAATAAAAGCTCAGACCTAAACAGGCTGAGGGTACAACCCTCATAAGTGAAAACATCACTTAGAGGGACCGAAAACCTACGAACTAAAAACCTAAACCCTAACTAAACTATGTACAACCCGGACGAACCGGCCTAAATCCACCACGGATGGCACCTCGCCGAGGCCACCAACATACGCTCCACGCCTCCAAAACAAGCATCGGCGAGAATAAAGGGGCTACCAAGAGGGGCCCAAGCCATCCAAAGCACCACCAAGCTAAATCACCCTCCGACCAATCAAACCCGCTCCTCCGTCCAAGCCAATCACAACACCGGCCGACTCACCGAACCCAGCCAACCCGCATCCGCATCCAAGCGAACAACTTTATTTTAAGTTTTTCTTTTGTTTATTTATTATTTAACAATGTCCGATCATAACAATGTCCAAGTTAAGTGCGATCAGACTTAACAATATCCAACTTAAGTCCGATCGGACTTAATAATGTCCAAGTTACGTCCGATCAGACTTAACTTTGTCTAAGTTAAATCCGAATTTGACCATCAGACTCACTTATGCAACTGTTACGTCTGGATAAATTTTACATATGTTATGTATTTTTAAACAAGTCGGTTTTAATTTTTTTTATTCACAAAAAATGTACCGACTTATAATTGTTCGAGATTGTCACGTGTCGCATTCTTCGATGGTTTATAGTTTTTATATTTAAATATGGTTTTTATTTGATCCAAAGTCATATAATATATATATATATATGTATATTTTTCGGTAAATTTACCGATTTCGAAATTTATTCCGTTTACCGACTTAGTTTTACCATTTTACCGTTCGTAAATTTACCGTTTTACCAAATCGAATGAATTCAGTAAACGGTAAATTCACTTCGGTAAACGGTAATTTGCCAAATTTTGCTCTGCCCTACGATAAATAATCCACATTTGACGAATTTTATAATTGGCATTAAAAAAATATGGTTTGTAGCTCCTCTTTTCTCAAATTTCATTTTAATTTATTTTTTTAGAGTAGTTATTTTTTTTCATGTAATTTGAATGAGATTACTTTAGAAGGAAGTTTGGAATGGATTAAAATGAAAGTCAACCTCAATACTTTGTCCACTTTTGATTGCTATCAAGATTCGCAATTCAACTCGGGACATGTGCTCGTGGAATGTGTGCTTGAGTGACGTTTATAATGTAATGTTTTTTAGATGAAATAAATTTAAACTAAATTTGTTTAAATTAATTTAATTTAACTTAATTTAATTGTATTGAATTTTATTTAACTAGAAAAAAATGTGTTTGTATAAATGTGTTGAATTTATGTCGAGATCAAATTGAACAACAAAATTGAAAATTGAATTTTTTTTTTATCTAATGTTATTTAACTGTACCGAATGTTATTTTACTTTATTAAATTTAATTTAACTTTATATAACTTTACTGAACGTAGAAATATAAAATTTAAACTCAACAAAATAGACCCAAGGATGTGGAAACTTAAACCCACTCGGGTTATTAAGGTTTGAGTCTGGTCATAAATACTCATCGAATGGTCGATTGGGATGAAATTTTGAGTAGTACAAGCCAACAAGCCTTAAGGGTTCTTGTAGGTTTATATAAAAGTGGGCTCGATTTGAGCCATGCTTCGCTCAAGTGAGGCGGCCCATTTAATAAAATGATTGTTTTTATAGATGTATTTTATATGTGTATGATAAAGGAACGATACAAATCAAATAGAGTATCATTTTCCTCCTTTCATATCAATGCACAAAATCTTATTAGTTCAAAAATCGGTATCGAACTTTAGAAGTATTTAAGGATTCATTCAAAAGACTCTTATGTTCGTATGGCCTTATATAACATTCTATCTCACCAATGATATTGTGTTCAAATTACTATAATGTACTAATATGTATATTGGAACAAACAATAACTTTAGTAGTGTTTGGGAATTAACTAAGATGAATTCATATTCATGTGCAGCTCTTCCCTGCCCATTTTCAAGTTTAATATTTTTCTTTTAACATCATTACAACAACAAAACTGAATTTAGAACATGGAATATACCCATTTAATGTCTTAGGGGTTTAGTTCTAAAAGTAGGTATCTTCATGTGGTACACTAGTATATATTTATGAGATGATGTCGTCTCTTTCTTTAAATGAATAAGTGTATGTTTAATGATATATATGGAGCGTTCGGTTGAGAATTCCTCAAAATTCGAGAATCTGAGACCTCAAATATCACTAATGGATCAAGTTGCATCTTTGAACATGGAGGTGACACGTGTCCCACTAACTTTTTTTCTTTCATTATGCAGTTTCGAACATGCATTTTGTTGGAACCCATAGGTTTTGATGGTTACAAACACTTAGCTAACGTTTTATCTAAGTGTGCAGAAATCCATCCGAAAGATCAAAGTAATGCTGAAGATCGAATTACCATTAAGTGGTTTAATTAACAACCTTCTACTCTTCAATACAATCAAAGTCTGTTAAATAGAGAAGAAGAGACTGGAAGGATCTAGAAGATATCCAGTCCTTTTGAAGCACACAAACACTGTTGGGTCAGTAAAGAAAAGATGGGCCAAGGCATTGGGCCCATGACAAGACACGGACAACCCTACTTAATGTCCTAGGGTTTGACAAATGTAATGTGTGGATTGCTGAAGAGAAAGCACATCCGCCTTTAAGAGAGATAAAGCCACTACATTGAAGATCTGAGCTGCTGAGTTCACATCCACACACACGGAGGTTTGTAATAGAGTGGATCACTTTGTCGGGTTGAGTTGAGACCATCAAATAGAGTCTAAGCGAAAGACCTAGTTTGTAAGTCCTACAAGAACATCTGAATATAAAGTGATCTGCTTCTAAAATCCTTTCAGTGGATACTGGAAGGTAGTGGTTTTCCCTTATCATAGTCTTGATAAGGTTTCCACTATACATCTGTGTGTAGTATTTCAGTCAGTATCTTCCTGCATTATTTACTTCCGCTGCTATCTGAATATTGGACGGTAAAACAAGTTAAAATTTCCGTTTGATAGTTCTGCTAACGCTAATCGATCCAACACGTGGTATCAGAGCCGAGTGCTCTAGATCTGTTCGTTAGCATTGCAGGAAAAATCATGTCTTCAATCAACGATTCGTTCTGGAAACCACCGCTGCTGAAGCCCGGACAGTTTGACTGGTGGAAAGACCAGTTTGAGGCTCATGTATGCTCACTGGACGGACAACTATGGAGCATATTTGAGACAGGTCCTCTCATCATCCCACTAGACACAACAGACGCTGAAAAACCAGTGGAGAAAACCAAGGACAAGTATACTGATGAGGACTACAAAAAACTCGAGAAAAATGCTAGAGCAAAGAAAGTCCTGTACATGGCTCTTTCTCCCGGAGATCAAATCAAAGTGGCAATGTACAAGACAGCTAAGGAAATGTATGATGGACTAGTGAGACTGTACGGAGGAAACGAAGATATCAAGAGAAACAGAATTCTAGCAGCCACTAAAGACTATGAGACTGTTACTCAGAAAAGGGATGAGTCCTTAGAAGACTTCTTTACAAGATTTCAAGTCATCATTGGACAGTTAGAATACTTGAACGAGAAACTGCCCGAGTGGAAAATCACACATCAGTTCATGCAAGCCTTGAACTCCAAGTGAGACCATGTGACTCTCGCACTACAAGCTCAAAGAGGGATTAAAGACGTCACATTAGAAGAACTGGTGGCCAATCTTCAGAGCCAAGCTGGAATCGCGGAAAGGAAGATGGCAAGAAGACAATCCGACAAATCGCAAGCTATTGCATTGAAGGTAGAAAAGGCTCTCGATCTCGCTCACTCAGATGGGTCATCAAAGGAGGAAGATGAGATAGCGCTGCTAACAAGAGCCCTGAAAGCAGTGAACTTCAGCAAAGGGAAAAGAGACTTCAGAACAGGTGGAAGTCGCGGAAACTTCTCCAAAGGTGCCGTGTCAGATGAAAACAGAAAGAATCCAGCTCAAAAAGAAGATAGAACTTGTTACTACTGCCAGAAGAAGGGACATCTCTCAAAGGACTGCTACAGTAAGAAGAAAGGAGAGCCACCCGCTCAAAAAGAAGAGGCATCTGCTCCCAAACCAGCCCATGCCATGTTTGCTGCTTGGGGAGACTCAGATGAAGAAAGTGACGATGGAAAGCCCTCAAAGGAAGCATGCCTAATGGCTCACTCTACAACTGATGAGGTAATAGATACTGATTCTTTTGTCGATAAAGTCTTCTCTGAATCTGATCTTGCAGAAACAATAGCTAAAGTTTTGGCAAAAAACCGAGACTTAGAGGACAGAATAGCAGAGATGCAACAAGAGCATCACGATGACATTGAAGAAAATCAACTCTGGTCAACCAAAGCCATGCGCCTTGAAAAAGAAATGGCAGAACATGTGTGCAAATGTCACGCATGCGAAAAGCGAGAGAGACAGATTAACAAGCTGAGTGAAGAGCTGAGACACATGACAATTGGAAACACTGAGCTAACTGACTTCCAAGCCAGGGTTGAAGAGCTAAATGATGAGCTGAACGACCTTAGACATAAAAATGAAAAACTTCTCCAAACAGTGGAAAATCTGAAACTCGAGGAAGCTACACGAAAAGAAGAATGGATCAGGGAGCTAGAAGCAAAAAGGATAAAAGAGGAGATTACGTTCAGCAAGAAAAAGTTCATTAAACCGGGGCTAGGATATGAAGAAAAGGTAGAAAGGGAGAAGGCTGAAAAAGGGAAAGGGAAGATGACGGAACCAGGGGAATACTCTCTCCTGAGAAGAAAGCCTCAAACCATCAGACAGACTGAGAGGGAAGAAAGTCAATATGAAGGATTCGATATCCATGACCCGGAGTCTGTTCCCTACAAGGCCAGAAATGCCTACAAAATATGGCTGAAGATGAGTCAGAGCCATAAGCCCTCTAGGATAGATTACCATGCCAGAAAAATGAGGACATCCACACCGCCTGGCAGAAGTAAGTATGTCGATCTTCCATGTCACAGAACATGCTGGGCCTGTGGAAAATCTGGACATCTCAGAGCAGATTGCCCAAGACTAAGAGAGATTGATGAAAGGAACTGCAAATGGTTAGAAGCTCAGGATCACTGCCCAGGACCTCGCTATAAGAAGAAAGTTAGTCTATACAGGAAGAAGGGCAAAAGTGAATATTACTCTCGCCCACAATATGACCCAGCGATCCGCGGCAGACCACGGAGAACACCAAGGCGAAAGATTGACACAGCTGAACATGATGCCAATCATCAATATTATTACGTTCCATTTGCTAAATCTGTTCCTAAGCCCAGTAAGCCCAAGCTTGTCTGGGTGCGTAAAAACTGATCATTTTCTTGCAGGAAGGAGTGAGGTCCCGTCCCTGGTACCTGGACAGTGGCTGTTCCAGACACATGACAGGAAATCCAGCGTGGTTCGACTCACTCCAAAAACATTCCGGAGAAAGCATAATCTTCGGAAACAAAAGCAAGGGAACGGTAGTAGCAAAAGGAGAGGTAAGAATCTCAGATTCCATCCGAATCAGGGAGGTAAGTCTAGTTGAAGGTTTGAAATACAATCTGCTTAGCATATCTCAGTTATGTCAATATGGAAAAAATCATGTCACATTCAACTCTGATGATTGTCTAGTAAAATGCAATGAGACAGGTAAGATAGTTCTAAGAGGAATTCGCGTGGATGAAGTCTACATTGTTGATCCAAAATTTTCTCCTACGGAAGAACTGTGCCTTGCAAGTATTGCTGAGAATTCCATCTTATGGCACAAGAGGTTCGGGCACGCAAGCATGAGGCTACTGCATAAACTTCATCAAAAGGAATTGGTAGTCGGCTTACCCAAGGTGGATAGCGCCTTCGATCATGTGTGCAATGCCTGTGCCACGGGAAAGCAAGCTCGGAACTCATTCTCATCAAAGCAGGTCGTGAGCACCTCTGCACCCATGGACATGATCCACATGGATCTGTGCGGGCCTGTAAATGTCATCAGCCGAGGTGGAAACAGGTATATTCTGGTCATAGTCGATGACTACTCCAGGTATACATGGACTATCTTTCTATCCTCTAAAACTCAAACATATTCTGAATTTGAAGCATGGCTGAAATTGATTGAGAACAAGTTAGATCGCAGACTAACCTCCATTCGTACTGACAATGGAACTGAGTTCCGGAATATGCAGTTTCTCTCACTGTGCAGGGACAAAGGAATTGATCACAACTTTTCCGCCCCACGGACCCCACAGCAAAACGGTGTAGTAGAACGAAAGAACAGAACCCTGGAGGATATGTCACGCACAATGCTCATAGGCAGTGGGGTACCTAAGAGCCTCTGGGCAGAGGCAGTCTTCGCTGCGAGCTACATTCTCAACAGAGCATCTCTTCGCTCCTTGATAGGAAAGACTCCTTACGAACTGCTACGTGGACGAAAGCCTACAATCTCTCATCTAAAAGTATTCGGATGCAAGTGCTTTGTTCATAACAATGGCAAGGATCATTTGGGAAAATTCGATGCCCGAAGTGATGAAGGAGTGTTCGTCGGATACTCCAGCCATAGCAAGGCCTACAAAGTCTACAACCTAAGGCTAGAGCAAGTCGAAGAAAGCGTGCATGTAAAATTCGACGAAACAGTGATGGCTGGTCACCTAATAAGAGATCTCTCAACTACGGCCATGCTAGAGGCTGGGGAGCTCCGGCTTATTGACGAATCTGATCCAGAATGGGAACCTCCACCAACACCGACTACCGACATACCTCATATGGGTGTCCATCACACAGATGAAGCACCACCAAACGGCCAAGCAGAGGGAGATGTAACGGCTGCTCCACACGGTGGAAATGACATCAACAACCATGTGATAGATGTCGAAGACAACTCCTCCTCTGAGGAAGAAGAAAACACTGATAACCATGAGGGGGAACTCAGGATAACACGCTCCGGCAGAACGGTTCAACGGCCAGCTAGACTAGAGGACTACCAGTGCTACATCTCAAAGGAAAAGGTGGACCTTAACAGTCTATCCCAATTCTGTGGCTTTGCCTCCTTCGTCTCTATTGCAGAACCCAAGTCAGTGGTGGAAGCTCTCAAAGACCCAGATTGGGTCAACGCAATGCAAGAGGAGCTGCACCAGTTCGAAAGAAATGAAGTGTGGCGCCTGGTACCCAGACCCAGAGAAAAGAATGTGATCGGAACAAAATGGGTCTTCAGAAACAAGCTGGATGAAAAGGGAGTCGTCATTAGAAACAAAGCCCGTCTAGTTGTAAAAGGATACAATCAGCAGGAAGGAATAGATTACGACGAGACCTTTGCCCCTGTTGCAAGACTAGAAGCAATTAGGCTACTTATAGCCTATTCGACCTATCATGGATTTGCTTTGCAACAGATGGATGTGAAGACGGCATTTCTGAATGGAGTCCTGAAGGAAGAAGTGTATGTAAGCCAGACTCCAGGATTCGAGGACACAGATCATCCAAATCATGTATATATCCTGGATAAGGCGTTATACGGATTGAAGCAAGCTCCCCGCGCCTGGTACGAGAGGCTGTCCCTATTCCTTATATCACACGGATACGTCAGAGGAGAAATAGACAAAACGCTTTTCCTCCTGAAGGAAGGGACTAGCACTTTAGTGGTTCAGGTATACGTTGATGATATTATCTTCGGTTCAACTAACCCTAACCTCGTTAAAAAGTTCACAGATCTGATGTCAAGCGAATTCGAAATGAGCATGGTCGGAGAATTGAAATATTTCTTGGGACTTCAAGTAGCGCAAGATGAAGACGGAACTAGGATCCATCAGCAGAAATATGTGAGAGAGATTCTGAAGAAGTTCGGGATGGAATCAGCAAAAACATGCGCTACTCCAATGTCTCCTAATGATTCCTTAGCAAAGGATGAGTCCTCCCTTCAAGTGGATCCGACCCTTTATAGGGGAATGATAGGTTCTCTACTATATTTAACTGCAAGTAGACCTGACATTATGTTTAGTGTCTGTCTATGTGCTAGATTTCAGGCAGATCCCAGAGAGACACATGTCAAAGCCGTGAAACGGATCCTGAGATATCTAAAGGGAACGGACGATCTGTGCTTATTCTATCCAAAGGGAGGGGACTTACATCTGATAGCCTATACAGATGCTGATTATGCTGGCTGCAAGACGGATCGAAAGTCCACCTCAGGGATGGCACAATTCCTTGGGCCGTGCTTAATATCATGGGGATCCAAGAAGCAGTCATCGATCGCCTTGTCAGCCGCTGAAGCCGAGTATATAGCAGCTGCAGCTTGCTGTGCACAACTGCTATGGATAAAACAACAGCTAAGTGATTACGGTGTCAATCTTGATTGTGTTTCTATTCTATGTGATAACACAAGTGCCATTAACATTTCCAAAAATCCAGTGCAGTTTTCACGTACTAAACATATTGAGATTAGATATCATTTCTTGCGCGACTGCGTGGAAAAGGGCATAATAGCTATGGAATACTGCAGAACTGAGGATCAAATTGCAGATATCTTCACGAAGGCACTACACATGGAGCCCTATGAAAAGCTAAGAATCGAACTAGGTATGACATCTCTCATCTAGTCCACTCTTCATGTTAGATTTTCCCAATGACTGGCTAGACTAGGCTGCTTGATAATATGCCATAGTATGAAGATGCTGCTGGTGAATTTAATCATTATGTGGAAGTTGCTCTCTGAAATCACCATGCTTGCATGATCAATGAAATTGCTAGCTAGCAGAACCCCAAGCATGACACGCATTTCCTTGTGGCCCAAAAGAGACTTCCTATTTTTGAACCCTCATAATATGCCAAGGAAGTTCTCTAAGACCAACCCTAGCCTATCATACGTGGAGAATAAACACATAGCCCCTTGTCCTCAAAAAAAATTTTCTCCATGCTGCATAAATTTGCTTTAACACACTTGATGATTCTTTTGAGTAAATGAGTGGTGGTTTCATTGTACCCCTTGGGTAGACCTAAAGCACCACGACCCTTGCAAAAACCATGAGACAAACCATGGGCTAGTGTTAAACCAACTCTGACTGACTCAACCAGTAAAAGTGGGTGTATAAAGACTTCAAAGGGTGGACAGTACTGGGTAAATGGACAGCAATTATAGTCTGGTGTGTGAGTAAATGCCAGCTATAAAGCAAGGTTGGTGGCCCCCAGTTATTGTGATTTGACTACACCTTGTAAAGAGAAAGGAAAGGATGCAGCCTCGCATGGGATATCACTCCATATCACATTGATTGTCTGCTGCAGATCTTTGAACATTGAAAAGTGGAAAATAGCGTGCAGCAACCACTGACATACCAACAGTCGCAACAGAAAAGCAACTACCTCATAATTAGACAGATGGAAGCCTCACTATGGGAGAGTCAGTGGTTCAACTGCATAAGGCGGTTTAATTCAAGAGATAATTATGGACGTGGAAGGCAGTTATGAGATAAAGCCGTATTGGAATTCAAAATTCAAACATAGCGAGATTCGAAGATGACGGTTCAGTCCTCAGAAATCGAAAAGATTCTAGGGTTTCCCAAGTATAAAAGGACGGCGAGAGAACGAGACTTCGAACCACAAATCGTCTTCTCTCCAAAACAGTCTCAGCCTTCCAAACCCTAGATCTCACATCATCTCCTTTCTCAATGGCTTCCGGAGGCAACATCACAGACGTCGAAGTCGCTGCCCTAGTAGCCAAACTGGTGGCAAAAGGAGTTAATGTAGAGGAAATCCTGACCAGAACCCCCAAGTCGCCGCCCGCCTCTACCGATTCGGTTCAATTACTGTCAGAGGCCGGGGTCGACGGTGAGACGGAGGGATCCTCTAAACAGGTCCTCAAACGGAAAAGCGTTGCTGCTGAAGGCTCTAGCAGCAAGCGCAAGAGGCCAGTCACTCCTCAAGGCCCCATCCGAAAGAGCGGACGCTCTAAGAAGCCTACCACTCCCATCATAAAGAAGGAGCAAACCGTTACTGAGGAGGAAAGAAAGGAGTTTCTGAAAGGAAGGTCAGTCATTCCTGAAATTGTTATTGACAGAGTGTTTATGGCGGAGCACCAACTGCTGGAGGTAAGCGACCTCCTTATTGCTCAACACTGGGATCACCTCTTCCGAGAGGAGGTTCTGGTCGATGAGAATAGAGTGAGGGAGTTCTACTCTCAATTTAAACTGGAGGAAACCTCAGGAGTACTGCTGGCAACTTTCATCTACAAAGGAAAAGAGCAGGCCATAACCCACCGGGAGTTGGGCAACATCCTAGGAGTACCAGTCAACGGCTACGATGCATACATCAAAGGTATCTGGCCAGAGGATGTTGCGAAAGGAGATGTGATAAGGAGAGTGGGAGAGGACCCCTGTAACGCGTCACACCAAGGAAAAGCCTCAACACTCAGCCTGATCAATCGCATTCTGCACAGGCTGGTGTGCACGACGGTCACTCCCCGATCTCAGAAATATGAAGTGGTCAACTTCCAAGACTTTCTCCTGCTGGACAAGCTCCGAGCCAAAACCCCAATAAACCTCTCAAAACTAATTCTCAAACACATGGATAGTGCAGCAAGCAGCAAGTCTCGCGGGCTTCCATACCCCGGAACTGTGAAGAAAATCCTAATACATCTGGGCATCTATGATCCCGCTGTTGAGAATAAGCTATCCTCTGTTTTAGATGGGGAGACCATCACCGGTTTTCGCTGGGAGTTCAATGAAGAGACTGGGTGGACTAACGATCAATATGTCCCTGCTCCAGCCCTAGCAGAGGTTCCTCAAGAGGTGGATCCTCTGGATCAGCATCCGCTGAATCCAGATGAGGGATCACCAGCGGTGATTGAGGCCTTGCAAGCGCTAACTGGGAAGGTGGTCCTGCTAACAGAAAGGGTAGCTCAAATGGAGATGTTGATCGGGGAGGAGGCAAAGAAGCCTGATGAGGGATGGATGAGGGAACTGCGTTCCAAGCTTGATGCGCTCACATCACTACCTGCGATGATCAGGGAGGTTGAGGAGTCCAACAAAATCAACATGATTCACGGCACTCAGATCAGAGAGGAACTTGGGGAGCTGAACCGCCAGCTGAGATATGTGGGCACCGAACTGGTAGAGCAGTTGAAGCTCTTGGTAAAAGATTAGCCCTGAACATGTCTCATGGTTTCCCCCCCTCCTTGCAATCCCTACCTCATCTATCCCTTGCTTTGATGAATCTTTTTTTTGTGTCATGATTTGAACTCTGTGCGCTAGTTATTTTGTTTCTTTCTCTGCATATCATGTGTGCTCTTTCAGGGGCTACTCTGCATTTTCGCTTAATGAAATCTGTGGTCGTCTTTCCATTCTTGGCGTATTAACTCGTGCTCTTTTTAATGATGCCAAAAGGGGGAAGATAACATATGAGTGCACCACTTGAGGGGGAATCACACTGAAATTCAAATCTAATGCCTATCTAAGGGGGAACTGTCGTGAGTTCGTAGAAGTGTCTGTCTAACAGAATCTGACTGAAAAATCTGTCTGATGGTTTAGTGATAAATCTATCTGATAGGTCAATGATAATATAAATTGCATGTGATGGATTTCTGCTCTATTTGAAGAAGTGTTTGTCATCATCAAAAAGGGGGAATTTGTTGGAACCCATAGGTTTTGATGGTTACAAACACTTAGCTAACGTTTTATCTAAGTGTGCAGAAATCCATCCGAAAGATCAAAGTAATGCTGAAGATCGAATTACCATTAAGTGGTTTAATTAACAACCTTCTACTCTTCAATACAATCAAAGTCTGTTAAATAGAGAAGAAGAGACTGGAAGGATCTAGAAGATATCCAGTCCTTTTGAAGCACACAAACACTGTTGGGTCAGTAAAGAAAAGATGGGCCAAGGCATTGGGCCCATGACAAGACACGGACAACCCTACTTAATGTCCTAGGGTTTGACAAATGTAATGTGTGGATTGCTGAAGAGAAAGCACAGCCGCCTTTAAGAGAGATAAAGCCACTACATTGAAGATCTGAGCTGCTGAGTTCACATCCACACACACGGAGGTTTGTAATAGAGTGGATCACTTTGTCGGGTTGAGTTGAGACCATCAAATAGAGTCTAAGCGAAAGACCTAGTTTGTAAGTCCTACAAGAACATCTGAATATAAAGTGATCTGCTTCTAAAATCCTTTCAGTGGATACTGGAAGGTAGTGGTTTTCCCTTATCATAGTCTTGATAAGGTTTCCACTATACATCTGTGTGTAGTATTTCAGTCAGTATCTTCCTGCATTATTTACTTCCGCTGCTATCTGAATATTGGACGGTAAAACAAGTTAAAACTTCCGTTTGATAGTTCTGCTAACGCTAATCGATCCAACACATTTTGTCTAGATACATTTTAAGCTTTCGGAAACTGCACTTAAGCAAAGACAGATGCATTTTCAAAAGAGCATAACGAAGACAAGAAACCATTTTTTTCGAGAACTATGAGAACTCATTCGTTATGAAGTTTCGTCTTGAACATCCTCACCACACGCCTTCATTTTATTTTTTGCAATTGATAAAGTTCTGGCAAAGTAACTGTTAATCGATTCTCCCTCCTTCATATTTAGAATCTCGTACTCTTTACGTAGAGCTTGCAAATGAGCTCGCTTAACTCTTGTAGATCTTGCATATTTGAGTTTCATGCTATCCCAAATCTCCTTGCTAGTGTCAGTATTCAAGATAGTGTCTAAAATATCACGGTCGATAGACTAGTACAGGAAATTTCTAAGTTTCATATCTCTCAAGGTTGATTCATTTCTTACCTTCAATTGCGCCTCCGTCGTCTTTGATCCTCCTTTACTAACAATGCCATGCTCAATAAGATCCCAGTACTCGTTTGATCTGATAAAATTCTCCATCAGCTTTGCCCAATGATCATAGTGGCCATCAAACTTTGGGATCGAATGTTAGAAATAAATTATTGATAACAATAGTAATACATCGAGCATCGTAAACTCAAATCAGATTAAAGAGAACATACCGTTAGAACCTAGAATATGCGGAAGCGTAACTTCTGAAACGGATGTGCACATGAGTACACCGGATTAGGTTTTCCAGTCATGCACCAGAGTCATCTCATACTTGTCCACCGAGAGGGCAGGAAAAGCGATTGTCTTAAGATGTGGTGGACTGGGGACCATAACCCATATAAATAGTGGTGTGCTAGGGCAACCAATATTATCATAATTATCATTCCGCCTCTCATAGATAGATAATTACCAAATGGTATCTACACAATAACCCTCATTACATTATACTCATAAGCAAATATAAATCACAACTAGATCACTATAGTTAGGCTTATTTAAATGATAGCACACACATTCATTTTATTTACATGTATGACCCCATATAATTGGTTAATTTATAAAAATTAACCCAACAATCTCCCACTGGGTCACATGTATAAATAATAAATGTATAACAAAAATGAGCTCAAAAACTGCTATCTTATCATAAAGGTATATCCCCTATCCGGTCCATTAACTATGCTGACATGGGATCAAAGCGGCCTTCGTATGCATCATCGATACTCGACCGAGCTTGTCACGGATGCCAACATAATTAAATGACATGGATTCATCATGAGTGTGCAGCATGGAAATTACATGAACTGTGACCTTACATGTCTATTTCTAACTGGTCCCTAAAGCGAGATCTACAACAGTACACAAAGTGCATACTAGCAACAACAATTCTGCAGAACATAATTTGATAGTATAGATCAAAATCTATATCCAACATAGAGCAGCGCACACGAAAAACTCCCACTGAATATGAATATCCTCAAATAAGGTAACTGACATATGATCAATATGCCACTGAAAGACCTCGGATAGTAATCCCTTTTATTAAACGGATCCGCAACGGAGTTTGTTACAAAATGCTCCATGTTCACTCTGTATCTCTTAATTACAACTAGCATATCGATTTCAATGTCATCACATTGACTATCTCTAGTTGCCAACAGAATATGGTCTAATCAAATTTGTCACATATCATTATACATGGTCTTTCGCACACGAAATCGAATGTTTTATAGTGACAATAAATACAAACCATATTCTTTAATTAATTCCTCAAATATGCCATTCAAAACAGACATAGCAATAATTAGATTAATCATAATCTTATTAGACATCACATCGGAGTCAGTAACAAAAGTGATCTCTAGCAAAATCTGGCATCCAATACATGAGCATGTTCGTCACATGTTCTCTAAATAATGAATTCAATAGTGAATTCCTCAAATATCTGCACAACATTAACATGTATGTAACTTCCGAATGCATACATACTTCAACAAGTAAATAAGACCACACATGTCTCAATTGCGAATGTGTGTACCACAAGTTCCATAATGTAGGAAAACCATATCTCACTCCCACTGAACCGTGGTATACACACCAGTCATAATTTGTGTTTCATCTCCAAACAAGCAAGATGACAACACAACAAACATGAATATCATCAACTAAAAGCATACAGTAAATCGTATCTGACTCGGAAGTCATAATACATATTCTTGAGGTAGTTGAGTTTGTCCTACTGAAATAATCAGTATCTTGATTGGAGAACAAATAGACTTTGTCTTGTGATTGATTATCTCGAGTATGCATGCAAATTTAATCAATCACCCCGTAGTAAGAGACAATTTTCTCTTTAATGACAATATCCTAACCATATTCCCCCAAACTCAATTTCCTCAAGAAATATGAGATTTAAAATCTCACCAACGAAAATATGAATTTCAATGTATTCAAATTTCACGCATCATATAAGAAATTTAAGACTCACAAGGAAATTCAACCACAAAATTGTATGCATTTTCAAAGGATGATATCCAATACATAATTGTGCAATGAAGCACCAAAATGTCGCAGATATTTCTCAAACAGAGAACAAGTCAAACCAATAAACATGCTCACCAACACCATAATCATGCATGTCATAGACTATGCATTAAATAAAATAAGCTTTAAAAGCATATCATGACATTCACAAGGTATCCGCACACATTAATAGCAAGTCGGACAGTGATGTTAACTGTAAGTGATATCTTGTTCCAATGAATAAATATTGACGATTAGGTGACATCAAATAATAAACCACCGGAGGATGGATTTATTATTCACATCGAAAACTAAAGATCAACTATTTATCACTAAGTACGTCTGCAACTACATTAAATATTGACTTTTCGGAGGGTCTATCAATATTCAAACAAGCTACACACATCCGGTATAATAGACCGTGCCAACCTACGCGGATACGTAACAGAGGTTATCGTGTTTTCCGTTTCAACAGGCGGATGTAAAATACCGGTCCACAGTAGGAATGCAAAATTTAGAGACTAAATCTCAAGTGGTGTTGGGTTTCCAAAGAAGTTCATGGTTCCAAATAGGATAGAACAAGATCAAAAGAGACAAGTCTTTCGATTTAACTGAACCATTACATAAACCAAAACTTTAAAAACAGATAATGACATGTACAAGATACCGGGCACCATTAATAGCACGTCGGGGGACTACGCTATTAACTGCAAGGGCATCTTGTTCGGTGATCAAACATTGACGATAAGGGATGTTAAATAATAAACAATCGGAGGATGGATTTACTATTCACATCAAAATACTAAAGATCGTCACACATTTATCACCACGGGTATGTATGCAGCCACGCTGAATACTAATGTGTGAAGGCCTAAATTAGTATCCTTGTAAACTGCACACATGTATCCTAACATAAGATATAAGGCAGTCTCCACGAATATGCCACGGAGGTGGTCATGTATTCCGTTTCAAACAACCCCTTTGTTATGCCAGCCCAAATATCGAATATCATATCATGCAAATAAAGTCTCAATTATAATGCTGGTTCCACTCAATTATGGTTCCAAATAAGAGGGCAATCTTAGCCAGCAAAATGGAACCATAAACAACTGAACCGGCCTGAACTAAACAATCAGACCGACTTCCATTAATTGGTAGAGAAACAAATTGAACCAACATACAATTTGTTAACCAGGTTTCAATTGATCCGATGTTCAATTGAACCAAAATTTGAACGATCTAAATTAGATCAAACTGAAATTGCATCAATATACAATTTCGCATCCAAACCATAGTTCACCAAAAGTTGATGAAGGTCAAAATTCAACCAAAGTTGACCGAATTCAAATTTCAACTAAGGTGACTGATGAGTCGTATTTATACGACTCGTCGAATCAACTAATCCCATCTATTTCGATATATTATTATGCGAACAGTTACTTTTTAGTGTTGTTTTACATTTCAGGTGTTTCGGAAACTCTAGGAGGAAACGTACATTAAAGACGATGTTTTGCACCGAAAACATCACAGTGCCAGGTTAGACCTTTGGACGCTGGACGGAGATCTGGTAATTGACCGTTGATCAGAAAAATACGAGCCATATGCAATTGCAAAGGTTACTCAATTCTCTACAACTCTCTAGTTCACACCGAGAGCATCCGAGGTCATATGGAAAGTCAAATCCAGAGTCGAAGTCAGAAATGCGCGCAGAAAGGAGGAATCGGGCTCAGTGGCTACCGCGTCTCATGTAGACATTAGCGTTAATGCTAATGTCAAGGCGAAACGCGGTGGTAATGTCAAGGCCAGACGCGGTGAACCACGAGATGCTGACGTCAGCAACGCGTTTGATGACGTCAGCAAGCCGAGATTTGATAATTTTAGCCTAAAAACAGATTTGGAAACCCAGTTTATTATAAATAAGAAGCTTGGGTTAGGGTTTTCAGTATCTCATTACATAACGAAGACTGAGACGGCGCTGGAGAGAAAGACGAGTCATTCGACGAGAGAAGAATTTCTACTTTCATTTTTCCAAAAATATTTGTTTGTCATTCCCATGGATATGAGTAGCTAAACCTCTATTCGGTTTAGGGTTTTGTATATTGTGACGAACGTTTTGAGGCTTTTTACTTAATGCTAATTTATGTTCCTCTAGTTCTTGTGCTAAATTACCCCGAACTGAATTGTGAAGCTAAGTGGATACTTGCAATGGTAAAGCTTAGCCGAACAATTCAGCCCCTATTTTCACTGCTTGTTTGAGACTAAACCGTAAGAACAAGTAGTAGCACTTAAACTTAATATTGCCTGAAACGGATTATTAGGTTTTGCTAGAACTAGAAGTCTATAACCTGAAACAGAGTAGATTGTGGTGTAGTGCTTGAAACGGCCTACCTTAGGTTATAACCTGAAACGGAGTAACCACACTTAGGAACATGAGATTAGATTATTAGCAGCCGATGATAAACGAGTCACAATAGAAAAATCCTAAGCCGAATGTTTTCTCTGATCGAATTACTTTCGTATTATTTCCTCTTGTGCTTTTCACAACACTTGCTTAAAACCCCCCTTTTAATTTAATTACAGGACAACTTAACCACACCAGCTCTCTAGGGTTCGACCCCTGCTTGCCGCTTACTAGCTTATTGCAGGAGAAACTTATAAATACAAATTTGACGCGACAGACGACGCGCGTCAAATTTTGGCGCCGTTGCCGGGGAGCTGCGCTTCGGTGAAGTTGTTATTTTCTGTTTTTTATTTTATTTAGTTGTCTTTTGTGCTTCGCTACTTGTTCGCAATGTCTCGCGCAGGTAGTCAGGTCGGTGATGACCAGAACAACAACAACAACGCGATTGCTCCAGTCAATGAAAACGTAGTTATACCTCCATTCTATGACGACCCGGAGCAGCTCATCCGTGCTCGCAACCGTGCAGTCAGGCAGGCTCAACAGCTGAATCAGAGGGCGCCTGTTGCACAGAATGGTGCTGGTGCGAGGCAGCCGCCTCCACCACCACCACCACAGCCGCAAATCCAGGTGGACCCAGAATACGAAGAAGAATATTACTACGAGCCCAAAATGAAGGAGCTGTCTGCCCCTAATTTTCAGAATATTCCTTGGTGCATCTATGAGGGGCCAGACATGCGGGAAATCGTTGTTAATGCTGCAGTGGTGCATCATCTGCCCAAGTTTTCGGGTCGACAAGGAGTGTCAGCCACCAAGCATCTTCAGGGCCTTCATGGCGTCTGCCAGACTCTCCGACCCTATGGAGCCACAGTGGAGAATTTCAAACTCAAGGCTTTTCATCTTTCTTTAACTGATGCAGCTCACGCTTGGTTTTTATCTCTCACTGCAGGTAGCATCAGGACTTGGGACCAGACTTGACAAATACTACCCAGCAGCCAAGGCAGGACATGTCCGTAGGCAGCTGCAAGATCTCAGGCAAGGGCTGAACGAGTCAATGTATGACTAATTAGAAAAGTTCAACCAGCTAGAGCAGAGCTGCTGCAACCTTGGAATGCCTGAGAAGCTGATAATCGAGTTCTTACTGGATGGGTTGAGGCCACTCGATAGGATGTTGCTGGACGCCTCAGCTGGAGGGACCATCATGAGTCTATCCCCAGCTGGAGTGCGAAGGATGATTGTAGAGGTGGCTGAAAACACAAGGTTCAGAGAGGAAACCAGTCAGCAGGATGAATTCAGCAGGACTAGGAACATCTCAAGGGCTGAAACTGCACCAGCTTCTGACGAGCTAAAGGAATTAAGGGAGATGGTGAAACTGCTGGTGACTAATCAGGTAGCTCAAGTGAAGGCTTGTGAATTCTGCTCTGTAACTAATCACAAAACGGATGCGTGCCCTAGCCTACAGGAGGACGAGCATGGAGATGTGAATGCTGTGGGAGGCTATCAGAACTACGACAACCGCCCGCAACAGCAAAAATTCGAGCTAGCAGCTAACGGGTTCAGCTGGAGAGACAACAACAATAACACGACAAAGGAACCACCCCAGCAGACTCAGCAGCAGCAGCAGTATTACCGTCCACCGTATCGCCAGCAGCAGGGCAACTACAACAATCAGAATCAGTATCAGCAGTGAGGACAGAGCTACAACCAAGCAGGCCCTAGCCATCAGAGTTCCAGCAAGTCTCTGGAAGATGTGGTGAAGGAGTTGGCGATTACCATGCAGCAGAACCAGGCGAAGAACGATGAAATGTTAGCAGAGCTGTCTAAGCAGATGTCTAATTTAGCCCAGACTATTTTCGAGCTGAAAAGAGATCCGGGGAGGCTACCATCGCAGACAGTGCTTAATCCGAGAGGGAGCATCAATACATTGGCAGTGGTAAACGAATCGGGTGCAGAAAACGAAGAAAACGATTCGGAAACAGTGCTTACCGCGCCTGCAATAGACATTAGCTTGACGCTAATGTTTGAAGCAGACGCGCCCATAATGTCTATGCCAGACGCGGCCATAACGTCTACAGCAGACGCGGACCCTACTGATGCGTGTTCCAAAACTCATACTTCCCTTCCATTTTCTGTGCAGGTAGGAGCTCACGAAGGCCATGAGATCAATAAGGATGAACTAGGAGACAATTTGGAGGCAAGGGAAGAGCCAGAGAAGTCAACGGTGGAGCGCCCACTTGCTACGAGTCAAGAGACACCGCCTGGAAAGTGTAAGGACCAAGTTGCTTTCATAGTCACCTGTTGTGTTGGTGAGACTCTTATACACCACTGTTTGATCGATCTGGGGGCTGCCATTAACGCTATGCCATATTCGTTATATTGTTCTTTTAAATTGGGACCGTTAAAACCTCCTAAAGTGTTGGTAGAGTTAGGGGATAAATATTGTATTCGTCCTTTTGGTTTGCTAGAGGATCTAACCCTACATGTAGGTGACCTTGTTGTTCCTGCAGACTTTTATGTTTTGCAGATGGGAGATGCTAGAAACGACGACCCCCCCGCACTTATTTTGGGACGTCCATTCCTCTTTGCCACTAAGACCAAGATTGACATGGACACATGCTTATTGTCACTTGCGTTTGGGGGCAAGACATCAGATTTTTATATTTATGAGGATGATGACCGTCCATGCACGAAGAAACCACCGGACATAGTGCACACACCATATCTTGGTGCC
The DNA here is from genome assembly GCA_033675395.1 of Rhodiola chrysanthemifolia. NCBI lineage: Eukaryota > Viridiplantae > Streptophyta > Magnoliopsida > Saxifragales > Crassulaceae > Rhodiola > Rhodiola chrysanthemifolia. Next base: position 47,491,037 of record CM066205.1, read on the forward strand.
CTACCTCCGAACCTACCAGATGAGGCTGCGTGTGCAGCTAGACCAGTAGCTCTGAGCAGAGTGTCCTCGCAGACTCGAGAAGATGTGAAGGCGAACCCGCCTGATCGATGGAGAGGAGACACGAGCACTGACAGAGATGCTCGTCGTCGAAGCAAAACGTACAAATAAATTTATAATGTCCGCTACTCGCGACTACACTACTGGGTAGTAAGTGGTAAGTAGGGGTCGAACCCAAAGGAATTAGGGGGATAAATTGTTCTTTAAATAGTCATACAGCGGGGGAGAGTGTTTTTGGTTGGTTGGTTGGTTTTAAAGCTACCAGCTAAGTGATTGATTGGTTGGTTTTAGTACTGGAAAGTAACTGATAACTATTATAATTAAAAGAAAGCGTTCGGTTTCAGGGGCCTTGTATTATATCCTGTTTATCATTGACTCTTAGTGAACCTTCTAAGTATTCAAACATGAATCGAGGCTATTCCTAGCTCAAGACTTGCAACATCGTCTAGCCTTTTTAAGGTCGTAGAGCACTTATTCTACTTCAACTAATTCCTCCTTCCGAAGTATCTTAGCTTTATGTGCATCCATTTGGTCCCTTAGGTCCAGTTTCCAAATGGTTTTTAGATAGATCGAACTCCTCAGATAAGCTTGCCCATTTGGTCCCCTTGGTCCGGTTACAAATGGTCCACTTACCCGAGTATGTTCACGAATCCCAAGGAAGAGCTTTGCCCGTCAAAGCGTCCACTCAACCTTGGAAGTTCTAATCTTATATATGGCACATAGAATAAGTTTTGAATACAAAGACGAGACACTAAGTTAATAGTCTAAAACATTTTATAATACAAGTCCACCCCTTTTACCGAACGACTAGTTTAGCTACTATTTATCGCGCTAAGCATTATAACTAAGGAATTGGAAATTAAAGACGGAAAATAAATATTGAAATACTTACAACCGTTGAAGCGCCAAGGGAGCAATCTTTTATTTCCAAAGCCAAACTTACAAATTTAGAGAGATAAGTGATTTTTGTATGAGATGTGGATGTTACAAATGAGGAGGGGATGCATGGTATTTATAGGCTAAGGGAGGAGAAATGGGTGGTGGAGATGAGGGGCAAGTGTCTTTGATCCAATGGAGGAGGAGGAGGAGCAAGGAGGAGCTGCCACATGGGGGAGGAGCAAAGCCGCCGATCAAGGGAGGAGGAGCCGCCGGTTGCAGGTCACCATGGAGGGAGGAGCTCCTCCCTTGGCCACCTCCAAGCATGGTGGCCGGTCACCTTGGTCCATGCTTGCATTTGATAGTTGATTTGGAATGGCCAAGTGATTCTAAGACTAATGGTCGAGCCAGTTTTTCCAAATTCTATGTTTTGGTCGAGCAACTTGGTTTTGGTGCCTATGCGCGCGGGGCCTTTACTATGGAATTGAGCTAACTGCCAATCTGCTCGAGCATTCTCCTTGGTTTTCCGACATTGTCCACTTTATTTTCCATTTGGAATATTTTGGTCGAGGCGGAATTGTCAGATGAGATGGTTTGCTCGGGCAACTTGATTTGAGTGTTTGGTCAGCTCGGCGGAGGGCCTGGAACTGCTTCAACCGGTCGGGTGGTTTCTGCGGCATTTTCCCACCCGGTCGGTTGAGTCTTCAATGCAAATTTCTCTTCGGTTTGATTTGTTTGGAGTGATTCCATGTCAGGATCCTTGAGATTTCTTTAATCAGCGTCTGATCTTGACCTTGGAATAACTCTTAACATCTTTTCAGCGTAAAATCCTCTCCTTAGCGTGTTTTCTCTCTAAGCGCCAAAATACCCTGTATAAATATATCGGGACTAACAAGCAAAAGTTAAATAGACCAACAGTCTAATTTGGTGGGTTTTACGGTGTTTATGATTCGTATAATTTGGGTCCATCAAGCACACCGTTACACGATGATTTTGGGCAGACTGAAGGAACAACTGAGGCGAAGTTTGACCTTACTCGCCCATGGGATCCTAACTTGTGATCCCTAAAGAGGTATCGTCGAGCCAACGACGTAAAACAAAGGCGCTCGCAGGGAGGCAGCCCGGCAAATTTTTTGAGTTTTTCTCGTTTTTTATTTCGTTTTATGTTTGTTTGAGTCTTGAGTCATGTTTTTCACTTTGTCTTTTGAGAAAAGAGATGTTTTTCATGCAGGAAACATGTGCAACTCAGTGCGCACCGCGCCAGTAATGAACATTAGCTGGCCGCGCCTCGCCTCAGCATTAAGGTAACGTCTTAATCAGACGCGGTACGTAAAGTCTGAATAAGACGCGGTGGACCATTGACCAGCGTTGACCCACTCGTTTGACCAGAATTCTCACCATCACGCGACGAAACGAGGGGAGTGCCTGTTCACTTTTATTCTCTATTTGTTTTTTCCCTACGTTTGTGTATCTTGCATTGTCTGCTGTCTTTGAACTAAAGTCGTACCGTGAGGACACGGCTTTGTTCAAAAGTGTGGGGTGGGAGAGTCAGTCTGTTGTGTCAGCATATTTATTTTTTGCACCTCCATAGTGTCTGCACGTTTCCCTTTAAAAAAAATTGGAAGTATGAAATTTCTCTCTATTTCCTGGATATGCAGTATTGAATTTTGATGATGTGAAACAGACGATGCTGATTAGATGTGTTTCTCTCGTGAAATTTGAATTGTGTGACTACATGTGAACTTAACCTTCTACGTGTCCTTCTGAGTTGAGATAAACAGGGATGTGGAGTTGATAGAAATGTCCTAGAGAGACTTGACGAAGCATTCAAAGGACCGAATTTCGAGTTATATGGTTATGTGGATTTCGTGGAGGCTAGCACTTCGGGACGATATGGTTCAGAGTTAGCTCCGCCGCTGCATCGTTTATGTAGGTAGGCGGGACGGAAAAACAGACCATCCTATCTCTAGTCCGAAATAACCGGGAAGAAGATGAGTGACCCTCATCTTGACTCGCGTCAAAATGGACGAGGATGAGAAAGAGCGGGGAGGTATTTCCATATGCTCGCGGGCGATGATTGGACCTCGTTCAAAAGAAATTAAGGAAAGGACAAGCAATTCACAATAAAGGAGCAAAGCTCAAGAAAAATCAGCCAAATTGTGAAAGTTCTGCACGCAATAAAAGTGAAGTACATCATTGTTACATCAAGAAACAAAGGCCAAAGAAAGTCACTACAAAAGCTGTCCAAAAAAAAAAGAGAAAGCTCAAAAAAAACCTTGAAGCTCGAATGAATCTCGTGCCAGAGAAAGCAATGAAGTATAACCATATAGCTAGAGTTCGGAACAGTGAATGCAGATCATGGGTCTAAAGAGGACTATCTCCCATTCATCCGAATTGATTTGAATTTCAGATCAAAGGTAACATGTATCAAGTTAATTTTGTGTTTAGCATGATGAATTGAGTAACGATTGAGTTATGCGTAGAAAAGCAAGTCTAGACTAGCAACTCATATTCATGTAGCATCTATCCAGGACGTCGAAGAAACTGTGGTGTTATAAGTGTGGGGTGGTTTGATGAGTCGTATTTATACGACTCGTCGAATCAACTAATCCTATTTATTTCGACACTTTTATATGCAAACAGTTACTTTTTAGTATGGTTTTGCATTCCAGGTGTTTCTAAATTAGATCAAACTGAAATTGCATCAATATACAATTTCTCATCCGAACCATAGTTCACCAAAAGTTGATGAAGGTCAATATTCAACCAAAGTTGACCGAATTCAAATTTCAACTAAGGTGACCACAAATGGACCGAAGTCAGGTTTTAACTAAAGTTGATCACAAGTTGACCGAATGTCAAAAACTCAACTAAAGTTGACTCAAGCTGACAAAGTCATATTTCAACTAAAGTTGAACATCAGTTGACTGATGTCGAAGGCTCAACTAAGGTTGACTCAAGTTGACCAGTGTCAAAAATTCAACCATAGTTACTAAAGATTCACCGAATTTGATCAATTTTATTGAATCGAAATTCCATATCATATTAGATTGATTTTCCAAGTCGGTACAAAATCGAATTAAACCAATCTCATTGAACCAAAACTCATATCAAACTAGATTGGTTTCTCAAGACGATAGGTAATCGTATTAAACCAATCACATTGAACCACAATTCAAAATCACAATAGATTGGTTTCGCAAGTCGGTATAAACCGAGTTAAACCAATATCATTGAGCTGAAATTCAATATCACTCTAGATTGGTTTCAGAAGTCGGTATAAACCGAGTTAAACCAATATCATTGAGCTGAAATTCAATATCACTCTAGATTGGTTTCAGAAGTCGGCATAAAACCGAGTTAAACCAATCTCATTGACGATATTAAATATTACACTAGATTTGCATCACCAATCACCCCTCAACAGAATGGAGTTGTCGAGAGAAAGAATCGAACCATTCAGGAGATTGCCCGAGTAATGCTTCATGCGAAGAAGGTGCCTTTAAAGTTTTGGGCGGAAGCCATGAACACAGCATGCTATGTCATCAACAGAGTGATGATTCGATCCGGCACAGAGAAGACATGCTACGAATTGTGGAAAGGTAAAAAGCCTACGATAAAGTACTTCCATATCTTTGGAAGCTAATGCTACATCCTCAGAGACCGAGAGTATCTGCAAAAATTTGATCCTAAAAGTGATGAAGGGGTGTTTCTGGGGTACTCCAATAACAGACGTGCTTACCGAGTCTACAACAAACGCACAGGAGTCATTATGGAATCTATCAATGTTGTAGTCAAGGATGTTGTGCCAGACGTGTCTGAGACAAGTACATTAGATGATGATGATGTCACAACCCACCCGAAACAACCTGCTACTCTAGCTATAAGCACAGAAGTTGCCTTGGATAAGGATTCAGATCATCTTGCTAAAGACATTGTTGAGACAGACGAGGAAACTGACGCGGAGACTCCTCCTGTTCCTTCTCGGGTTTTCCATCCTTCGAGAACTATTGAGAAAAATCATCCCATTACTGAGGTGATCGGTGAACCGACTGAAAGCATGAAAGCTCGAGGTAAACAAGTTAACTTTCGTGAATTGGCTGGTTTTACGTGCTTTATGTCCACTATAGAACCCAAGAACATCAAGGAAGCGATCAATGACGAATACTGGGTGGTGGCTATGCAAGAAGAGCTTGGTGAATTTCAGCGAAACGATGTTTGGGAGCTTGTTCCACGACCTGATGATGTGAATGTTATTGGAACAAAATGGATATTCAAGAACAAATCTGACGAACAAGGGAACATCACCATAAACAAGGCGAGACTTGTTGCTCAAGGCTATACTCAGATTGAAGGAGTAGATTTTGATGAGACGTTTTCCCGGGTTGCTCGTCTAGAAGCCATACGACTTCTATTGGCCCTTGCCTGTCATCTGAAGTTCAAGTTGTTCCAGATGGATGTCAAGAGTGCTTTTCTGAATGGGCTATTGAATGAAGAAGTGTATGTGACTCAACCGAAGAGATTCGAAGATCCTCATCATCCCGACCGTGTGTATCGACTGAAGAAAGCTTTGTATGGTCTCAAACAGGCGCCCAGAGCATGGTACGAGCGGCTTACTGAATTCTTAATCAACCATGGCTATGTGCGAGGGGGAGTAGACAAGACGCTTTTCATGAAACACACAAGATCAGACTTTATCATGCTCAAATTTATGTGGATAACATTGTGTTTGGCTCTAGCAATCAGAAGTTGGTGGACAAGTTCGTAGAACAAATACAGAGCGAATTTCAGATAAGCATGGTGGGAGAGCTGTGTTACTTCCTTGGATTACAAGTCAAACAGAAGGCGGACGGTATCTTTATTTCTCAAAGCAAATATGATAGGAACTTGATCAAAAAATTTGATCTGGAGAAAGTAACACATAAGAGAACCCCGCTGCAACTCATGTGAAGGTCACGAAGGATGAAGCTGGTACAAGGGTGGATTAGGGGTCGATATTCAGCCCTAGGGCTCAAAAGCCCTGCACAAAGCCCTATGACCTACGAGCCTTAAGGCCGGCCCGGCCCTAGGTTGAAGCCCTCGAGCCCTAAGTCCTAAAGGCTCGAAGTCCAACAAAGGCCGTGATTTCAAAGCCCTGTTAGGCCCTCGAGTCCGACCTAACTATGACCTAATTCAGCCCGACCCTGTCCGCCCTAAAAAAGCCCGACCTAATTATGACCTAATAATATTATGTTCGGTTCGACCTAAAAAAGCCCGATCGTTAAGCCCTTCCATATTTTAACTTGTATAAATTAATTTATAATATACTTAGTCAATTTTTTAAAAAATATACACAAATAACACAATACACTTAGTCAATTAAATTAATTTTTGAAGTTGAAGATGTATAATATTTTGCGCCTTTGTAACCTTTTGAAACTTTTTGAATATGATGAAGTTGATGCCTATTTGGTCAATGAAATTGCGGTTGTCACTGTTTATGGAGTTTCTCATTTACAAAAATATTTTCAATTTGACAGATAGGATGATTAATCAATTTGCTTAGAATCTAAAATGAACGGCGCTTCATACCCCAATTACTGGAAGCCTTCAAATGAAAAGTGATGGAAGCAAAGAGTTAATTATTATTACCGAAGGTATTGATACTAGGAGCTCAAGTCTTTTTTATTTGAGTCAATTCAAGTCTTGAATTTAAGGATTAACAAATGACAAGTTGTTCATAATTCAGCCCAAAAAAGAATAAGATGAAATTGTTGCTGCGGATATTTTGCGTCTTTGTAATTATTTTATTGATGTGCTTCATAAAAAATTGTGATTTTTTATTGATATTCTTGATAAATAATTATTTTAAGCCCGACCCTAAGTTCAGCCTTAAAATTAAGGGACGTTCGGTTCGGCCCTAAAAGCCTTTCAATGTTCGGCCCTAAAGCCGGCCCTAGGGTCAAGATTTTGAGTGAAGCCCGGCTCGGCCCTAATTTTTTTTAAAGCCCTCTAAAATTGTCATTTGTTCGGCCCTAAGCCCTTTCAGCAAGGGCAGGGCCGGCCCTGCCCTGCCCATTGTCGACCCCTAGGATGGATCAAACCTTGTACAGAAGTATGATTGGGAGCTTACTATATCTGACAGCCAGTAGACCAGACATTGCTCATGTGGTTGGAGTTTGTGCTACATATCAAGCTAATCCCAAAGAGAGCCATCTGATGAATGTGAAGAGAATTATCAGATATGTTTGTGGAACAGCAGACTATGGATTGTGGTACACTAAGGACACTAATTCCTGTTTGGTAGGCTACTGCGATGCAGATTGGGCTGGGAATGCAGAAGATCGCAAAAGTACATCTGGAGGATGCTTCTTTCTAGAAAACAATCTGGTGTCATGGTTCAGCAAGAAGCAGAACAGTATATCTCTATCCACGGCTGAAGCTAAATCTATCGCTGCTGGAAGTTGTTGTACGCAGATGTTGTGGATGAAGCGGATGTTGGAAGAATACGGAGTAAAACAAGATGTGATGACTCTCTATTGTGACAACATGTGTGCTATCAGCATTTTCGAGAATCTAGTACAGCATTCCAAAACAAAGCACATCGATATCAGACATCATTTCATTCGAGAGCTAGTGGAGAAAAAGATAATTACTTTGACACACGTATCCACTGAGAATCAGCTGGCAGACATCATCTTCACCAAAGCCTTGGACAATCTACAGTTCGAGATACTAAGATCCTCACTGGGTCTGTGTGTCATTGACAACTAAGATGCTCCAGGACAAGTTGGTCGGCCGGAGCGTGAATGTTTTATGTGTTAAGGGATGACATAGAAGGAAGGTAGAAAGGCTTTAAATACTAATACGAAAAGGAACTGTCGGATAAAGATCCTGCGTAGGAGACTGCACTAAGAGGTAATAAAATTCTCTAAATCTATTGGTGTGTGTGAAGTCTCTGGAGGAAGGAGAAGCTGAATTTTTGTTGATCTCTAGTCTTATTTTCGGACTATTGCTACTGTTTTGAACTCCCTTGTCAATTTGTGACAAAAAGGGGGAGTAGTTTTAGAGTTTGAAAGCTCCTTAAAAGATTCATATGTGCTAGTTTGTTAGACATGTTTTGGAGTTTGAAATCTCCTTAAAAGATTCGTTTGTGCTTACATTTTTTTCATTTCGGAGTTTGAAATCTCCTCAAAGATTCGGTTGGTAGCTTAGTTCGTAGCATAGCTTGGGAGTTTGAAACTTCCTTCAAAGATTCAACTGTAATAGTAGTACAGGTAGATTACATGTAGTTAGTTTTGCCAAAAATACCAAGGGGGAGATTGTTAGTTTTATGGCTTGTAGTTTGGCAAAACTTAGTGTAGTTGTTCAAGACTGGAAGAGACAACTGTCCTGTAACAAGTTGAAGCAGATGGAATGTTTCTTAATTCAGATTAGGAAACACAGTCGATCGTTGGAGATCAAGGCGGTTGCAGGTGTAAGGACAGAAGTTGGAAGTTTCCTTTTTCAGATTAGGAAACTTGTTTCACCCGACGTAGCACAACTTAGACGCAGCAGATATTTCCTTGAGTGGATTTGGCAAGTCGATGCTAAGATGTATATCGAAGATATCTAAAGAGTCGGTTGAGAGATTGCTTGCGCTTGAAGACAACTTAGCAAAGAAGATAATCAAAGGTTTCTTAAACGGAGTTGAAGATATTTTGAAGGATTATCAACAAGAGATTTGCGCAAGATATTAGGAATATTTCCTAAAAGATTTAGGAAAGATTTCCTAATGAGATAGGCGGTTGAGAATAGAAATCCTACTCGGTTTAGGTTTTCTACCGCTCTATATAATGAGGGCTGATGAACTCGTTCTACTCAGTAGTTACGGAGAAATAATACACGCTCATACTCACTGAAGGGAGGAGGAGGCAAACGGCTAGTGCACTAATCGTCACTGATTACTCACGGCGCTCAGATTCAATCTGTTCTAGTGCTCGGCAGACTGATCGTAGAACAACCTTGAAGCTACACGCACTGGTGTTCTTTTCCGCATTCGGGAGAAGGTGCTGATTCTCGTGGAGGATCATTCTGGTGGAATCGGAGGCGAGGCTCAGATATAGGGGGAGGCCTAGTTAGTAATTCCTAGAGTGTCCGAGGCTCATGTTGTTTAAGAGGGATTCTGTAAACATAATATCTTGTACTCGCAATACTCATTATTAGTGAATTTCTATCCACCGGGCTAAGGAAATAGCCTCCCAGACGTAGGCTCGTTAACCCCGAACTGGGTAACAACTTTGCATGTCGTTTATTTTCCGCACTGCATTTATTTTTGCATAAGTTGTTCTAGTATTTGTTCTGCACTCGACCAGAACAACATCTCAACTACTAGGGAAAGATTTCACCTGCCTTAGGCTTTGTGGGCAGGATAGACACCGAATAAATCTTAGGGTCGGATCGGATAAAATTAGGATCACCCTATAAATATTTGGATCATAAAATCAAATGCCGACCCCTATCCGTATATTTGAACCATGTGGAGAGAGAAAAACAAAAGACACAACGCATTTAATGCGACAGTTCACATTTAATGCACCATCTCATCCCATTAAATACCCTGCCCAATTTACCCCCTTATGCAGCCACCTGTCCAAACAAGCTTTTGCATTCCCAAAACCTATGCACGTGGCATCTCCCTCCCATTCTCCCCTATATACATCATTTCTTGGGTTCAAATTTTAAAATCGTTTTCTCTCGCTTCTCTCTAGAAGGGGCGAGAGGTTTCGTTGGTGGTCGGCGTAAGGCGGTTCAAGGCTTAAGGAGGGTTTTTCCGGGTTAAAGGTGGGGCCTTTCCACCGTTTCTTTCCCTCTTCTCGGCTGAGCTCGATGGTTTCGTCATCTGGTCGACTCCGGTTGGCTGGATGGGCTGATTCCGGTAGGGTTCGGGTGGGATGGGTGACAGGCGTATTTTTAACCCTTTATAGTTGTCAAATTATTAGTTTTAGGGGTCAAATTGCAGTCAAACAAAATTTATAATCCTTGGTAAGCCAAGGGTCGATCCTAGGAGCAGTGCGTGTGAGTACTAGGTAACAAGCGACCTATTTAGCTATTCCGAATGACAATTGTTTGGTTTGTTGTGAAAAGTGCAGAAATTAAATTGCAGAAAATTAAATGTTGTGTTTTTATCAGAGAAAGAATCCCAGAATCCATACTTCACCCGTGCTCACCCCCACTAATCATGCAATCATGTCACGTTAATTATTCATGCTATCGAATATGGAATATAACCGAAATAACACTAGACAAGCCGCCCATCCACGGATCATTGTCTAGATTAATCTCAATCGTTGAACGCCGCCCATCCACGGATTATCAATGATCTCGATTTATTAAAGTAAAGGTTTTCCTATTAAATCATGTAAACATGACCTAATATCAATTTCACGTATTCCGATTAATACCTAGGACCCATCCATCCTTCGGTAATTAATCTAAGTACGTTCTACCAATGCAAACATACCCTTTGATGTAAATACATGCATAGAACGATAAAATTAAGCACACAATGAAATTGAATGTTCGAATCGCATAAATAAAAAACTTCAATTGATCACATGAGAGTTAGGGTTACATAGCACGGGATCCGTAGGATCCCGGAATAGAGAGGACTACTCACTGTTCATGGTAATTAAACCTAAAACAGTGTATAATGAAAGTAAGGGACGAGTAAACCATAAACGATGAAGCTCGTTAATCCTCACGATGAATTCTGTCTTCTCTCCCAAGTTAGGGTTTCTTCTCTTCAAAATTCAACAACCTTTTTGATCTGGTCGAGCCCTCTATTTATAGAAAAATACTTGTTATTTCCAAAATAAGCCCAAAAGTCGAATTTAGGAAATCAGTCGTAATTCATGACGGTCCCGTGACCTCACTTCGTCACGGGCCAGAACGGCTGGTCACGGGTGGATGAAATCCATGCCTCTCCTGAATTCGCTCGAGCTGCCCGTAACGCCCGTGACCAGGAGGTTCGTCACGGGCGGTTGATCGACTTTGATTTCGGCTGTTCCTGTGCTTGCTCGATCTGCCCGTAACGCCCGTGACTGAGAGGTTCGTCACGGGCCTGTGGCCCTTATGCTGAGTTTTGACTGATTTTCTTCATCTTTTCGTGCATTCAGGCCCATATCGAGTCATTGTGTAATTCGAACCTGAAACACTAGGAAAAGAGATTAAATGATAACAAAGTGTTCGGAAAACAAACCTAATCCATCATCGAATGAGGTGAATAATGGGTCAAAAACTTGACCGATCAAAACACTCCACACTTAGGATTTGTTCGTCCCGAACAAAGTTAGAACAAGAGGCAGAAAAATGCAAGTCAACATGGGGCTCAACCAGACTTAGAGGGTTTGAACTATCTACTCAAGTGACATGTGATCAATCCTACATGGAACAGAAATAAAAAGATAACTCACTGTCGTAGAGGACACGAATGCATTTAGCGTATGCATCAAGCCTTTAAACCTATAGGCTGCCCTAGTAGGACGAGTATAGTCTCGTGAAGGTTTTCAGGAATGGGACTACCTACAAATCCCCTGTACAACTAACTAGCATGCATGCATGAAATGGTGCTCAACAAGTCATAGTAAAGTCATGTCATACTTCGGATTCATCGTGTTACCTCAACTTCAAGACAAACATCTTCATCAAAGTTTCAGACAATCATAGATTAAACGAGTTGTGCATTCAAATGGTCAGTACACACGACTAACAAACGCCTCATCACAAGTTCTAAATAGTTCTATAGCAACGGGATAAGTATGAAGAGTTGCACAAAACATGCTCGCCATTCACCTATGCTATCTAGGGATAGTCCACGGGCTCTTGGCGCAAAGCTCATTCTCAAGTGCCAAGGACTAGGCAATGACCCGTAAGAGAAGAGGAGCCTGGCTTAATAATTTTTCTGAAAAATAGAACGAAAAATTGCATAGGAAATTTCAGTGCAAGCACGAGGATCGTCCCTTATACTATAGTATATGAATTCTCAAGATATGCTATGATTTGCACGCAATGAAAAGGTGGATTTACACTATATCGAGCGGAAGGGAGCAGAAATTGTTTCAAGAGTGTTTTCCATATACCAGGGGTGACTTTTCTCACCATGGTCCTTGGTATTTTCTGCTTTCGCAGAATTCAACAAAAACAAATATTTTTTTTTTTTTTTTCAAACTGGCTTTTTCTTTCATAAACAACTATGCTCGGGGCCAATGTTGCACCCATTTTCCAGAATTTAGAACTTTGCTTTTGAGGGGAAAACTTGAAGGTCAATTGTCTAACTCCACACTTAAAACTCGACATAGTGTATGAATAAAGGCGGGTGCATGCAAATCACGACAAGGGTAGAGAATCATATACTAGTACTAAGGTCACCTAGAAAAAGATATGCAATTTTAAGCTTTTGAAAGTTTTGAAACGGTGCCTACTAGTATCAAGTCTTAAACATGCTTCAAGAAATACGTAGAACATGTGATAGGCGAGGGTTAGCAATGATACTGACTCAAGAGAATGCACGTACGAGTAAAACTATTTCAAGTCCTAGATTTTGAATCCAAAAGAAAGTCAATCAGTCAAGGAGTATCGTAGAAAACGAGAATTTCAATCGCAATACATAGACAGTTGAGCATGTACAATTAGTGAATATGATATGCAGTGCATGTGACTATGCGCTACCCACTCCACACTTATGATCGAGCTTAGTCCCTAAGCGAAAAATATATAAAATAAGAGAAAGTGCATAGGAACTTCACTCGTGCGTGGTGGCGCGAAAGTTAGAGAGATTAAACGATGACTGGTGAGTGAAATATGACCTGCGAGCTGGTAGAGTGCGAATAAGAATATAGAGCTGCACAAGGTATAAGTTAGCATCGATAATCGCGAGATGAATAGAAAAAATGAACGATGTGAGTAAAGATGAACAACAATAATGGGATAACTCAAACATCGAATAGGAAGAAAGCAGTGAATAATATCCAAAAGTCAGTGTACAACGATGTGAAATGCAGCAAATACTGACAATATGGCAAAAAGAAAATCAGCATAATAAAATCCGAAAGGGGAGCTAGCTAGCCCCATCGTCAAAAGTATCCCCATTGGGGCCAAACATCCGCTCAATGCTGTCCGAGTCTGCAGGGGGAGCAGGAGCAGAAGGGCCAGCCCCGGGGTTCAGTGACCAATACTGCGCTGCCTGCATACGGAGTGCTGCGAACTCATCTCTGAGCTGATTATGGGAGACGGAAAGCCGGCTCTGAGTGGAAATCACGGGGGCCTGGTTTGCCAAAATCTGGCGCTGATAGGCCATCATAGCCCGCAGCTCATCTCGAAACTCATGCTGTGTGGCGATGATCTGCTGCTGGGTGTCGATGATCTGCTGATGGGAGGTCTCCAAGCGTGTGAAACGCTCTTCGAGCGAGAAGGGCAACTGATCGGCAGTAGGAAAGGGCTGAGGAGGGGGAGGGATGTGGCTAGCTGCTGGAGGTGAGCGCGCCCCGTCCATGAAAGCATCCTCAAGTGGAGGCTGGGCTGCGACCTCGGTCTCATTCCCGGCAGGTTCCTCGAAATCAGGCTCTGGAAAGGGAGCATTGCTCGGTACTTGCTCCAGGCGCTGTCGCTTCTTCTCAAGCCGCTTGCCCTTGACACCGGTGGTTGAAATGGGTTTGTGATCCCATGTCAAATCCTTCTTAAGCATCTGACAGTTAAGCATCTTCTTGGTGTCTAATTCCCAGACACGAGCGCTCTCAGGGGAGCCAAAATCAATACCCAACTCGTCGCCCAATATAGTGACAAAGAGGCCACCGCTAACCGCTCCATTGACATTAATTCCAGTGAGCCTGCGCCAATCCAGAAAACGATCGGACAGGATAGCAAACCAATCAACGGGGAGGCTAGAGCTCATAGCGATCATAATGTTGATGTCCTTTTCATTGCACACCGTGCCCCCCTCTTTTCGGACATTGATTGCCATGGCAACCAAACGGTGGACCACTTTCCACTCTCCAAGCCGAATGCAGGCTGCTGGATGCGTGGCCAAGTACGGGTCGTCTAGCCCTGAGATAAACTGCCAGAAATCATTGTGCTCATCCTCAGAATAATGTTCATTGTGGCCATCCATAGGGAAACCCAATATACGACACACCTCAGCTTTATCTAATGAGAATGGGGTGCCATTCAACTGAAAATTCCATCCGGTAACACCCGAGTCATCCCGCACGGGATCAAAAGAAGCTACAAATTCATATAAAGCGACTGGATGCGTAGCAGCCTGACGAGAAAATATAATATCCAATCCAGAGGCAATAAATATATCCCGCACTGGGTCTAGAACACGAGCATCACGCAATGACTTAAAATGCGGAACTAAAGTGGGTCTGCAGAATTTGAAAGTCCACAGTTTGTCATATACCTGTTTCATCTCCGGATCAGAAAATATGGGACTGCTCTCATGGTCAAAAATCCGACGAGCAGGGGCTGCTGGCGGTGCGGGAAGAGCAGGGGGATCGGAGGCAGCGGTTGATGTCCTGGTGGCCCGCCTGCCTTTCGTAGGAGCCATAGGAGGATACGGATTTGGGGATTTAGGGTTTTGTGGAATAGGGGATTTGTGAATTTAGGGTTTATAGAAACCCTAAATTTAGACTAGGCGGAAGGTGGAGGACGGATTGAGGAGATGGTGGTGGCTGCTGGCGGACGGAGGACAGACGGGTGGAGGAAGGCGGCGGACGGAGGATTGGCGGTCGGAGGATCAAAAGGAGAGGACTTCGTCGGTTTTCGGATTCGGGAGTTGCCGGATTCGGCAGACGGAAAATTTTTTTTTTTGTTTTTTTTTTATTTCTCTCTCCCCGAACTGATATAAGAAGCAGATGCCCGCACCGCCCGTGACGAGTCCTTTGGTCACGGGCTGAACGGGCGCCACAAAATTCCATAAACTCACTGATTTGGCACGAAAGCCCGTAACGCCCGTGACGAGTCCTTTGGTCACGGGCTGAACGGGTAGACCAGATAAAACTTGACTTTTATTTTTAACCCAGTTTTGCGATCGCCTTTGGCGATGAAGATCTGCCTGAACAATCCTGCAGTGATCGCACACATAACATACAATGCAAAAGCAACGAAAGAAAACTTACAGCGCGGGTTACTCCCCGGAGAGACCTAGTTTAACGTCTTGGCGAGACATAGCAAAGGTGGTGGAACTAGAAGCATTCTCGGGAAGTCCCTTGCTGAGATCCCTTCCCGAGAAGTAGGTTGTCGTCAATCCCGTCAGGAGGTGCTAGATGCTTCAGAACGTGGTAGTGCTTGAGGCGTTGCCCGTTGACCACCAAAATTTTTCCTCCTTCGACGCTGATTTCCACATGCCCGTCTGGATGTGCTCTTTCTACTGTATATGGGCCACTCCATTTGGTGCGCAGCTTTCCAGGAAATAATCTAAGACGGGAGTTGTAGAGAAGAACTCGCTCGCCCTCGTTGAATTCTCTGCGCACGATCCTCTTGTCATGCCATTTCTTCGTTCTCTCCTTGTAAATCCGAGCGTTCTCATATGAATCTAGTCTAATTTCATCGAGCTTGTGGAGCTGTAGTATTCGCTTTTCTCCTGCTGCTTTCATGTCCATATTTAGCTCTCGAATAGCCCATAACGCCTTGTACTCGAGTTCGACCGGCAAGTGGCAGGTTTTTCCATAGACGAGTCGGAACGAACTCATACCGATAGGTGTTTTGTATGCAGTCCTGTATGCCCACAGTGCGTCATCTAGCTTGGACGCCCAGTCTTTCCTGTGGCTCGAAACAGTCTTTCCCAATATGCTCTTGATCTCTCTGTTAGAGATCTCTACCTGTCCACTGGTCTGAGGATGATAAGGGGTGCCAATTTTATGATACACGCCATACTTTTTCAGCAACGTCTCGAAGTTTCTTTCTTTAAAATGAGATCCGCCATCGCTGATGACTGTTCTGGGTACTCCGAACCTAGGGAAGATCACCTTCTGAAACATTTTTATAACTACCTTGGCGTCGCAAGTAGGAGTAGCAACTGCTTCAACCCACTTAGAAACGTAGTCGACTGCTACCAAGATATACTGATTACCATAAGAAGATGGGAATGGTCCCATAAAGTCGATCCCCCATACATCGAAGAGGTCCACTGCGAGAATACTCTGCTGGGGCATCTCCTGCTGCTTAGAAATATTTCCAGTCCTCTGGCACGGATCACAGGCTTTGACGAACTCATGAGCATCCTTAAACAGCGAAGGCCAAAAGAAACCGGACTGCAGAACCTTTGTGGCTGTTTTCGAACCAGCCCCATGTCCACCGTACTGGGATGAATGGCAGCGTTCCAGAATATACGGGATCTGATCCTCGTCGACGCAAGTCCTGTAGAGACCGTCAGCACATAATCTATAGAGAAAAGGGTCATCCCAGAAGTACCTTTTAATATCGGAAAGAAATTTCCTCTTCTGGTTGTGCGAGAGGTCGGGAGGAAGGATCCCGCAGGCCAAGTAGTTGACGAAATCTGCGTACCATGGGACGTCGTCCACATCAATGTGCATCAGCTGCTCGTCTGCTAGAGAATCATTAATCGGGAGCTTGTCCTCTTCGCGGTCGAGCTCTCCTAACTCGAGGCGTGACAAGTGGTCTGCAACCAGATTTTCTGCACCTTTCTTGTCTCTAATGTCAATGTCGAATTCCTGGAGGAGGAGGACCCATCGGATAAGACGAGGTTTGGAGTCCTTCTTCGACAGCAGATACTTGATAGCAGCATGATCGGTGTAAACTATGGTCTTTGAACACAATAGGTACTGCCTGAATTTCTCGAAAGCATAGACAACAGCTAGCATTTCTTTCTCGGTGGTAGTGTAATTGACTGCTGCTCCGGCGAGGACCTTGCTGGCGTAGTAAACTACGTGTAGTTTCTTGTCGATGTGCTGCCCTAAAACTGCTCCTACTGCGAAGTCACTAGCATCACACATTAGTTCGAACGGCAGCTCCCAATCGGGAGGCTGCACTACAGGAGCGGAAGTAAGAGCAGTTTTTAGACTGTTGAAAGCATTTAAAC
The DNA here is from genome assembly GCA_033675395.1 of Rhodiola chrysanthemifolia. NCBI lineage: Eukaryota > Viridiplantae > Streptophyta > Magnoliopsida > Saxifragales > Crassulaceae > Rhodiola > Rhodiola chrysanthemifolia. Next base: position 47,508,027 of record CM066205.1, read on the forward strand.
ATGAATCAGTAAATTTAAACTCAGCTTCCTGACAAAGTAGATCAGTGAGCGGCTTTGCTGTCTTTGAGAAATCCTTGATAAATCGCCTGTAGAATCCAGCGTGCCCAAGAAAACTCCTGATCCCTTTTACGTCTTTAGGCGGTGGCAGCTTTTCAATCACCTCTACCTTCGCGCGATCGACCTCGATACCTCTGTGAGAGACCATGTGTCCAAGAACTATACCTTCCTGCACCATAAAGTGACACTTTTCCCAGTTCAAAACCAGGTTAGCGTCAACACAACGACGAAGAACATCAGATAGGTTAGAGAGACACGAATCAAATGAGGAACCATACACCGAAAAATCATCCATAAATACTTCCATGGTATGTTCCAAGAAATCAGAAAATATTGCCATCATGCAACGTTGAAATGTGGCTGGTGCGTTGCAAAGACCAAAGGGCATACGTCTATAAGCAAATGTGCCAAAAGGGCAAGTAAAAGTCGTTTTCTCCTGGTCCTCGGGGTGTATAGGGATCTGGAAAAATCCACTATAACCGTCGAGGTAGCAGAAAAATTTATGCTTTGCCAGACGTTCCAACATTTGATCAATAAAAGGTAAAGGAAAGTGATCCTTAAGAGTAGCCTTATTCAATTTCCTATAATCAATGCACATGCGCCAACCAGTCACAGTACGAGTAGGAATCAATTCATTATGCTCATTTCGTACAACAGTCAAACCTCCCTTCTTAGGTACAACGTGCACAGGACTAACCCACTTACTATCAGCTACAGAATAAATGATGCCGGCATCTAATAATTTCAGAATTTCTTTCTTAACAACATCATTCAATTTGGGGTTCAAACGTCTCAAGGCATCCCTACTAGGCCTAGCATCGTCCTCAAGGTTAATTCTATGCATGCACAAGTCTGGGCTAATCCCCTTGAGGTCGTCTATAGAATATCCTAGGGCTGGTCTATGTTCTTGCAAGACAACAAGCAATTTCTGGGTCTCTACATCAGTCAAGGATGCATTAACAATCACCGGGTAGGTTGAGTTAGGGCCCAGAAATTCATACCTGAGACTTGCAGGTAGAGGTTTCAACTCTACCGTGCAAGGTTCCTTACCTGGGTCTCCTGCGGCATCAGCTGCGTCCGCACCCTCTATGCTCATGGCGTAGACATCCATCGGTATAGGGCAGCCTGGTACAACCCTGTAAGACTCAATAGATGTGAGTGAAATGGGCTGATCAACATCAGCAGAGTCTAGCACATCACAATCAGCTAAAAGACTAGGAGTTCTGCACATGTCAGGTAAATAAAAGACAACACGTTCGTTGCCTACTCGCAAAGCTATAGATCCCCTATCCATGTCAATAACTACCCTAGCCGTGTAAAGGAATGGTCTACCAAGTATAATTGGGATGTCAGTGTCCTCTGATATCTCTAGCACGACAAAATCAGCAGGGATATAAATATTCTTCACCCTAACGGGTACGTCCTTCAGAATCCCTTTCGGGAGTCGGCAAGAACGATCCGCAAGGCGAATAGAGATATTAGTAGGACAAAGATCACCCAAATTCAGTTTAGCATATAGGGAATAAGGCATGATAGACACACTAGCACCTAAGTCACACAATGCACGACGAATAGTAAGACCACCAATATCACAAGGAATAGAAAAACTCCCTGAATCCTTAAGCTTAGGCGGCATGGGCACGTGCATGGCGGCGCTGCACTCCTCACTTAGAGCTACTGTCTCGGTTCCGTCCATCTTCCGCTTCCCGGTCATGATCTCCTTCATGAATTTGGCATATGTTGGAATCTGCGTGATTGCATCTGTGAAGGGCATAGTGATGTACAGTGTGCGAATCTTGTCCACGAATTTCATGAACTCTTTGTCTCTCCTAGCACCCTTGAGCCGCTGAGGGTATGGGACTGGAGGTTTGTAAGGAGCCGGCTCCACTGTCCGCACAGAATTTTCTTCTCGGTTTTCAGCTTCGTTGGGTGTTTCTCCTTCAGCAGATGCAGATTTGAGTGCTGAGTTTTCTGCTCCTGTTTGAGTGTCTTGAGCTGATATCATCTCAAGGTGTTTGCCACTTCGGAGTGTGATGGCATTGACCGATTCCCTAGGATGATGCTCTGGTTTTGAAGGGAGTTTCCCATGTTCCCTTGTAGCTGAATTTGCTTGCTGAGCCACCTGAGTTTCCAGCATTCTGTTCTGAGTGACTAGCTGGTCGATCGTCTTCTGGAGGTCTTGCACTTTCTTGTCCTGCTCTGCCATAAAATTATCCATCATGGCTTCCATGCTAGATGAGCTGGCGGACTCCTGCTTGGGCTGTTGCGGCTGATATGAATAATTCCCTGGATTCTGATTCTGTTGCCCTTGCGACTGATTTTGATACTGGTTATTATACTGAGTCCTCGGCTGGTAGGAATTGTTGTTCTGCTCCTGAGCTCGAACGTTATATTGCCCTCGTGGCTGGTACGGCGCATTGCCTTGCTGCTGTTTGTAAGGGGGATTCGGAGCTGCCTGATTCTGGGGTTTGTAAGATAGGTTGGGGTGATTTCGGTTGGGGTTGTCCCACCTATTACCGGCTGATCCGTTCCCGAAACCAGTCCCTTGATTGTTCTGCCCAACAAAGTTGGCATCCTCCTGATTCCCGCTGCCACTATCTGATCCGATCACTGGGCAACCGTCTGCGTAGTGAGAAGGAGAGCCGCAAATCTGACAGTACACTCCTATGTTAGCAACGTCCGAGGGTTTCATACTGTTGGCTAGCTTCATATTCTGAATTTCGTTTGCAAGCAGCTTCACAGTGTCGGTCAACTTAGCGATATCATTAGAGCTCTCAGCTTGGCATAAATCTTGCACGCCCTTCCTGTCCCTAGGGTTGCCTCGATCACTGGTCCAGAGGTGGTAGTCTTGAGCTGCCCTTTCGATAATTTCATAGGTGTCTTCTAGCGGGACTTGGTTCAGTCCCCCACCTGCTGCTTGATTGATTAGGGTACGCATCCCTTGATCGATCCCCTGATAGAAGGTATCAATAATCTGCCACTGCTCTAGATTGTGGTGTGGGCACATCCTCGTCAGCTCTTTGTACCTCTCCCAAGCGTCGTACAGAGTCTCACCATCGATAGACCGAAATGATATAATCTTATTCCTGAAATGAGCTGTCTTTGATGGTGGGAAGTACTGCTGAAGGAAAGCTTCGGCCAGCCTATTCCATGTAGTAAACGTGCCCTCTGCATGGCTATCTAGCCACCTGCTGGCTTTGTCGGACAGTGAGAATGGGAATAGCCTGAGGTAATAAGACTCTGAAGGGACCCCATTGGTCTTCACTGTATTGCACATCTGAACGAAACGCTTGAGATGCTGGTGAGGGTCTTCATTAATCCTTCCTGAGAACTGATTATTCTGCACCATCTGAATGAGACCGGTTTTCAGTTCCCAAGTATTAGCTTCTATTCCGGGCGGTGCAATAGCGGACTGGAATCCAGTGACGCGTGGACTAGTGTAATCTCCAAGAGTTCTGCGCACTGGTTGTTGCACTCGTGGCTGCTGTCCATCTTCGACCCTTCCGTCTAGCAAGTTTTGATTCATGGCCATTGCTGCGAAATTTCTGTTCAGTGCTCGTAGCTGCCGAGCTTCGTTCTGGGCCTGACGGTTGAATTTTCGTTGGACCGGTGTTTCGTCGTCTGAAATTTGAATCTGCTTTTTCTGCTTGAGCGCTTTCCTTGGCATGAACTAGGTAGAACCTGCAAAGACCAAGAAAAATTGTGAGCGAAGAAATCACAGCAGAAAAATCAGAAATCAAGTAAGGTGGAATAGTCTAAACTACACGAGTTAGATCTAATATCACACTAATCGCTGCTCCCCGGCAACGGCGCCATTTTGACAGGCGTATTTTTAACCCTTTATAGTTGTCAAATTATTAGTTTTAGGGGTCAAATTGCAGTCAAACAAAATTTATAATCCTTGGTAAGCCAAGGGTCGATCCTAGGAGCAGTGCGTGTGAGTACTAGGTAACAAGCGACCTATTTAGCTATTCCGAATGACAATTGTTTGGTTTGTTGTGAAAAGTGCAGAAATTAAATTGCAGAAAATTAAATGTTGTGTTTTTATCAGAGAAAGAATCCCAGAATCCATACTTCACCCGTGCTAACCCCCACTAATCATGCAATCATGTCACGTTAATTATTCATGCTATCGAATATGGAATATAACCGAAATAACACTAGACAAGCCGCCCATCCACGGATCATTGTCTAGATTAATCTCAATCGTTGAACGCCGCCCATCCACGGATTATCAATGATCTCGATTTATTAAAGTAAAGGTTTTCCTATTAAATCATGTAAACATGACCTAATATCAATTTCACGTATTCCGATTAATACCTAGGACCCATCCATCCTTCGGTAATTAATCTAAGTACGTTCTACCAATGCAAACATACCCTTTGATGTAAATACATGCATAGAACGATAAAATTAAGCACACAATGAAATTGAATGTTCGAATCGCATAAATAAAAAACTTCAATTGATCACATGAGAGTTAGGGTTACATAGCACGGGATCCGTAGGATCCCGGAATAGAGAGGACTACTCACTGTTCATGGTAATTAAACCTAAAACAGTGTATAATGAAAGTAAGGGACGAGTAAACCGTAAACGATGAAGCTCGTTAATCCTCACGATGAATTCTGTCTTCTCTCCCAAGTTAGGGTTTCTTCTCTTCAAAATTCAACAACCTTTTTGATCTGGTCGAGCCCTCTATTTATAGAAAAATACTTGTTATTTCCAAAATAAGCCCAAAAGTCGAATTTAGGAAATCAGTCGTAATTCATGACGGTCCCGTGACCTCACTTCGTCACGGGCCAGAACGGCTGGTCACGGGTGGATGAAATCCATGCCTCTCCTGAATTCGCTCGAGCTGCCCGTAACGCCCGTGACCAGGAGGTTCGTCACGGGCGGTTGATCGACTTTGATTTCGGCTGTTCCTGTGCTTGCTCGATCTGCCCGTAACGCCCGTGACTGAGAGGTTCGTCACGGGCCTGTGGCCCTTATGCTGAGTTTTGACTGATTTTCTTCATCTTTTCGTGCATTCAGGCCCATATCGAGTCATTGTGTAATTCGAACCTGAAACACTAGGAAAAGAGATTAAATGATAACAAAGTGTTCGGAAAACAAACCTAATCCATCATCGAATGAGGTGAATAATGGGTCAAAAACTTGACCGATCAATGGGTGGGTTAGAGGCGGTGGGGGTCGTTGATTTTGGCCTGCGGGCGTGTTTTTTGGGCCGGTTCAGCCGGATCTGGCGTCTTTTGGGGTCGTTGTGGTGGAGGTTGATGTCAGCGATGTCGAAGGGCTCTTGGTTCGGGTGGCCGGCGGTGTTAAGCGGCGCAGTCAGTGGCGGTTCGGGCCGGAGCAGCGTGGCTGTCGGGCGGAGGCCTTGGATGGTGGTTGGTTGGGCTTCGGCGGCGCTGACGGCTGGGTTGGGTTCGACCGGGTTTGCTGATCGGCTGCGGGGTGGTTTTTTGAGTCTAGTTTAGGCTCGTCTTTGTAGGTTAGTTCGGACTTATCTGGGGTAGCCGGATTAAGTTCTGTCGGATAATAAGCCGGTGTTTACCGGGATGGTTTCATGGGCTGTCGATGCTTAAATTTGTAGAAATGGGGCCGGGGCGTTAGCGTTTATTTGAAGCTTGGCTTCATCAGTTTGGCCCCTTTGGCGTGATGCAGTCTTTGGACCGCTGAGATATAAAGACGATTCAATAGCTTCCTGTTGTTAGCCTGTTAAGGATTACGCTTTCACGTTGTCTGTGCTGATATAGGTTATTACTGGCAGTCTGTTGTATCTTCTTTATGTTTGTTATTGTGTCCGTGTTGTATCAGCCTCTGTTTCCATCACACAAAAAAAATTCAAAACTCATCATGTATAACTGTAAAATTGTCTGAAAAAAAATTCGAATTTTACATTCTAGGATGTAGTGGATGTTTGGACCGCCAGATTTTTTTTTATTACAGATTTTGAAGAACTTTATTAAGCTTTATATGATCTTGATATATCAAGTGCATTTTCAAGACCTTTGTTATGATAAATATAATGACTTGATAGTGCAGACACTGAACTTTCAATACAATTAAACTTTCTATACAATTAAATTAAGTTCGTTAAATTTAGATTCAATACAATTAAATTAAATTAAGTTATATTTCAATTAAATTAAGCTCAAATGAACAACCCTAACTTGATTGTACGAATGACATAATTTACCCTTGTTCCTTCAGATCTTATGCGAACTCTCTTGTGCGACTGACTACTTTCATAATAGAGCATGTGCGACTGTACTTATGAAACTGACTACTGTTGTAACAGAGTTTGTGTGACTGTTTGGGCACTGATAATACGATTAGTACTATTTTTTTATTTTTCACACAAGATGTAAAATATGGTATCGATAGCTAGAACAAAATATGGAACTTGTGCCAGTAACACTCGGACTACAAAAAGTGAAACATTTGAGATATCCGGGAGAGATCATCGCACAACCATCACAAAATGAATTGAGCTTTGCATCAATAGTTTAGGCCTCGGAATGTAGCGTGGGGTATGGTATTTAATGTGTTATTTGGCTTGATTGAAATGGCAAAACAAAGAAAAATGACACATCTCATATAAATAAATGTACTATTTGGCCTCGCGCAACTGCGAAAATGAAATGAAAGAAAACGACCAAGGACCAACCCACCCAGCTGAAACCTGCCGTATAACTTGAGGCATTGTAAGGAGCCACACAAAATTTTTTTGATTGGAAGGAGCCACACAATTCAGGATAGAGAAAATTTTGAAACTTTAGTGTTAGGAATCTGAGTCAAAAAGTTCGATACGCTGCTTAGAATTTAGAGTTAAGTCAGGTCTATATTCCACATTTTTATTAGGGTTATATGGTTAATTTAATTAGATCAAATTTATTTTACGGTTGTTAGTGATATGATTAACACGATGGAAGGTGTGCAAGTTTCACTAAATTGAAAATATGAATGTCATATTGTTACAATCAAAAAAAATAAATGAATATCGTACCTTATTTTATTTTTCGATATCATATCGTACCTTATTTGAAAATGCGGCATTAGTGGAGATAGTACTTTTATAATTTGTGCTATAATATAATAAAAAAATTTTATTAGGTAGGGTATGGTTGAGATTGTTGAAGATGTTGATCCATCTATCCTACAGAGATTCTGTGAGCAGTGGGTTGTGATTTTTTTGATAAGATATAAAATGTACTATTTGGCCTCAGAAAAGGAAATGAAAGAAAATGACCAGCCAGCTGAAACCTGCCGTATAAACTTGAGGACTCCTTTCTAAGGAGCCACACAATTCGAGATAAAGATATTTGAAACTTGTGTTAGGAATCTGAGTCAAAAGTCCTATACGTGCTTAGAATTTAGGGTTAAAGTCGGTCTATCCCACATTTTAATTTGAGTATTAGATTATTATTATTTTAATTTTGTAATTTTTACATGAATCGAATTCGAGTTTTAAAAAAAAAATTAGGTCGAAACTGTATGAATTGAGAACTTAATTTGATCGAATTTATTTTAGGATTATTAGTGATATTATTAAAAATTAGGTCGAAACTGTATGAATTGAGAACTTAATTTGATCGAATTTATTTTAGGATTAGTAGTGATATTATTAATACAACGGACTGAACCTGAAATTGAGAGGTAAAGATATTCTCATGAGTACTTAAAAAGTCAAAGTTTAGGAAGGCATACGGAAGCTCAGCTGGCCGTTGCAACACCTGAGTTGCTGAAATCACAATATTATTACAATTTACAAAAAAGCAGACATAGGAGAGGCTACACTTAAATTATAGTATATAGACGCACATCTTCATCCGATCGAATAAAGATATTATTATAAATCCACATCTCATCATCACTGATAGATGATGAATCACTGACTGGGTAATGCTGCCGATCTCTGCTGGTGGTGATTTACAAATTTAAAGCGAGTGGCTTTAGTTCAGAAACGAGTGCAGGAAACTTAGCTCCGGAAAGGAACGCGACAACCCAAATCAATAGGGCCAAGGCGAGGACAGGCAAGGAAATCACCATAAACATGAAAGAGACGCACAAGGAGAGGATGACTGAAACAGAGAAGAAGAAAAACGCAACACAGAAGAGTAAGACCCAGAAGAATTTCTGATCCATGTCGCGCTGGGAGCTGTAAAGACCTATCAACATGGCTGCTGCTGCTGAGTTAAGAATTGTTGGATGAAAATATGGGGTTAGATGTGAATATTTATAAAGAAAAATCGATTATTGCTAAGTGTCGGCTGCCGAGAGGTGACTCAAAGTCTTCGTCAACTCGGCTTCAATTATGGGACGCACGATGCTTTTTTGGTCTTTTGTTCATATCCAATGAACGACGTCTAGTTGGCCTTTTCGAGTTTATCCACAAATTTCTAACACTGCCAAACTGCTAACCTGGACCATGCTATGGTCTCGTCTCCTTAGAGCATTCCCACAATGATAAATATAAAATAAATAAAAAATCATGTTATTTCTTCTCTCATCTAATTATCAATCATGTGCACTTCACTCATGACTAAAATTTTTTAATCATCTTACTACATATATTTATAGCTCATAAATATTAAAAATATATCAAAGTGTATTTCGTGCAACAAATTATGAATATTGGTAATTATTTAAAAAATAATAATTTTGTAATTTAGAATATATATTCATTGCAAAATCAAAATATAAACTAAAATTTTACTTTCATTATTGGTCATGAGATGATCTTTTTTTTCAAGTTGATCACTCCATGACCTTTTCTAAGATTGATTAAGTCACGATGAAGATCCATGTTTTTTTAGGAAAAATTATAAAAAGACTACATGGACTACCGCACCATTTCAAATCGCGGCCTGGACTATTTCAATTTTCAATTCAGTATTTTCGGACACTAAAAATTGCACACAATCAACCAACAACGTTAATCAATTATTATTATTATTTAATCAAAATTATTTAATTTAACTGTGAACACACTATCCTAATGTAATAAAAACTTTTCTATTCACGATTAAATCAAATTACAATACGAATTTCCGGAAGTACGTGCCCTAATTTAATCAAACTTTTCTGAACACACTGAACTTATATTAAATGTACTTTATTTTTATTGCAGGCAGCTTGGTCAATACAAGAAGTACGTGAGGAACACGCGGTATCCGGAAGGTTGCATTGCTGAGCAGTATGTGGCCCAAGAATGTGTAATGTATTGCAAACTGTACATGGGGGAAATTGGGGACAAATCAGATCATGAGGAGGTTAAGGAAGATTATTGGGACATATATGTTGTTTCAAAAGTCATAAAGCCTACGAGTTACCTTAGAAGGATGCAGTTCGATAACAATGCCATCGATGTCATGCACTGGTGTGTCATGGAGAATTGTGAGGAGGTCAGAGAGTATATTTACAGACATGTTGACATTTTCTACATGAGAAATCCTAATGGTGACAATGATTCAAGAATTGATGATTTCCATTCCCATTTTCTTGATTTGGTAAGCATTTGTTAATAATATTTGATGATGCTACGTTTACCTATGTACAGATCTTTAATGAACTGATCTTTCACTTGTTACGTTTACCTATGTACAGATGGTTAAATTAAGCAATGAAGGATCTGCCTCATATTCCAAAGAGCTTCACATCCTTGCTTGCAAACCACAATTTCATTATTGTTACACACATTGTATCGTGAATGGCCTAAAATTTGTTGTTTGGGATAAGGATCAAGGTTTGAAGACCCAAAACAGTGGAGTTATGGTTCTAGCCGGTAAGAAACTTTATTTTCTAAATGTTAAGTTGTACATGTTCTGGGCATTTTATTCGTTTAAAATAATCCGATATTTTATTACCTTTTCAGGAGACGTTAATTAACTACAAGGTTCTTCAAAATATCATCGAACTTAAGTATACTGAAGGACTACCTGTAATCATCTTTCGATGCAAGTGGTTTAACACCGATCCGATAGAGGGAAATATTAAGGTAGACCATGGAATAATCTCGATTGACACTTCATCCACTTGGTATAACGATGCTCCTTATTGTCTTGCAAAACATGCACAACAAGTGTTCTATGTGGAAGATCCAAAATTCAGAGATAATTGGAAAGTTGTCAATGTCGTTGCTCAAAGAGGTACTTATACCAGTTCTTGCATAGCTCGGAATGATGAAAGTACACAAGTTCTAGACGAAGCGTACCAAGAAGATGATATAACAAACATACCCACAATATTCATGTCTAATGCTATTGATGAAGATGAATATGACGAAGGGTTGGAGCTGCCACGAACAAATTCTGCTTCCATCTATGACTTCCACATACAAACTGATCATGATGCTGCTATGGAGGTTGAAGATGATGAAGAAGGTGATTTTGAGTAATGCCGGTTAGTGACATAACAAACTTAATACGACTACATCTTATGTCGCACACATAAGTTTGTTACATAACGAAGCTTAGACGACTGGATCTTAAGTCACATGATTAAGTCTGTTACATAAAGAATCTTAGACGAATGTATCTTAAGTCACATGACTAAGTCCGTTACATAAAGTATCTTAGACGACTATATCTTATGTAACTAAGACGAAGTGAGCCGCATAAGTACCACGTTAAGATATCCGGATTTGAAAATCGTTGACTTTATGCGAGTTGACCGTACCTTATCCGCATTAAAGAAGATAGGTACACCAATCAGTGTCTTAAGCGACTGATATACGAAAACTTTGTCGCATAAGTATACCGCATTAAATGAACAAAAATCAACTTCATCACCCACTTTTCTTTCCTCCTTTTCCCTGGTTCACCCACGGCTGAAACCGGTGTTGGAGCTCCATAGCCGGCACAAACATTCAGTTAAATGCACCCAACTTGTAATTTGAGTTCGTTTTGTAGTTGCTTGCATAATACATCGATTTCCCTTGAAGAAATTGAGTAATCTATATATAAATTCCATTACTTGACTGATATACGTAAACTTTGTTGAATGATTATGAAGGTGGTTTTGAACATGGATAAAAGTTAGATGGGGTTAGAAAGGGGTGATCAACGATACATTCAAGGGATTGTAGAGTTTGTTGATTTTGCTAAACAAAATGGAGAGAACACCCATTTATGTCCTTGCAGAAGATGCTTGTTGGTTAGAGGACGAATTGCATCAAAAGAGATGTTTGTGCATTTGATCAATTATGGGTTTATGAACGGTTACAATACTTGGACAACACATGGTGAAAAGAGTAACGAACTTTCAGCGTTCACATTGAAACAACAATGGCTTGCGGGGAATCATGGATAATCAAGTAGTGGTGCGATGCATCATCATACAAACCCTACCATAGAGATGATTGAAGATCGGTTTCCTTTTGGACATTTCATGAAGAGGATGATAATATGAATATGAATCCATTTGATGGTGATTCAGGGAGTAGGATGGCTTATGAAAGCTATCACAATCTTATAGGCGAAGCACAAACTCCTTTGTACAGAAATTGTGAGAAATATGTTCTTGAAACAATTCTGAGGGCAATGCAAATGAAAGTGGAGAGTTGACTGTTGGACAAAGGGTTTAACAAAATGCTGCAAATCACGAAAGAAATTCTTCCTCGCGATAACATCTACCCTGGTTGTTATAAAGATGTTAAAATTTTTTGAAGAACATGGGTTTGGATTATGAGACAATCCATGCTTGTGAGCATGGATGTATATTATACTACAAAGAGTTTCAAGATCATGTTATTTGCCCAGTCTGTGGTGAGCTAAGATACGCGCAACGTGGTAGTAGAAGCGACGTTCCAAAGAAGACGGTGAAGTATTTCCCTTTGACTCCAAGATTGCAACGCTTGTATATGACACCACACACTGCAGGGCAAATGCGATGGCACGCTGAAAGAAAGGTTAATGACCAGGAGTATATTCGACACCCTGCAGATGGGGAATCATGGAAAACATTTGACAAGGACTATCCTAAATTTGCAAGTGAGATTAGAAATGTGAGACTTGGATTAGCAACTGACGGTTTTAATCTTTTTGGAGCATCAGGCCTCTCTCACAGCACATGGCCTATTGTTCTTATTCCTTACAATTTGCCACCCCATTTATGTATGAAGGAGGAGATGAACATACTTTGTATGTTGATTTTGGGACCGAAGTCTCCTGGAAAGTGTTTAAATGTTTTTATGAGGCCTCTTATTGATGAGTTGAAGGAGTTATGGGAACAAGGTGTTTGTACCTATGATCGCTATGATGAGTCATCTTTCATTCTAAAAGCAGCTGTTATGTGGACTATTTGTGACTTCCCGTGTCTAGGGATGTTGGGAGGCCTTAAGACAAAAGGGTACAAAGCATGTCCTTTATGTCTAGATGAAATTGATGCCACCCATCTTACTGGAAGGATGTCATATCAGGGACACCGAAGATGGCTCACAAAAGATCATTCTATGAGGTTTGCAGCAAATCGATTTAATGGGAAGGTTGAGTTTAGGGATCCACCAACATTGCTATCGGGACCTGAAGTATTCCATCATATTATGTGTCATGAATACCCCACTCTGAGCTTACATCCAAAGTTTAAGCCAAGAGCTACAAGTGAGAGGCTTTGTTGGACACATGTGTCTTCATTTTACGAGTTACCTTATTGGCATACATTGTGTCAGCCATAATCACTTGATGTGATGCATATTGAGAAGAACGTTTTTGATAATATAATTGGCACGATTCTTGGACTTGAAGGGAAGACCAAGGATGATATAAAGGAAAGAAATGGGTTGGAAGAGCAAGGGGTAAGAAGAAAGTTGTGGTTTAAACCAACCTCTGGGACTTCGAGAAAAGAGAAAGTGAGTAAGGCACCTTACACTGTCACTCCGAGTGAGAAGTTAGAGATCCTAGAACTGATCAGAGATGTTAAGTATTCGTCTGGATATGAAGGAACCTTGAAGAATAAGATTAATCTCGACGATAAAAAGTTTATAGGCTTGAAGACACATGACTGTCACATTATGTTACAGCGGTTGTTGCCAGTTTTCATTAGACCTTATTTACCCACGAATGTAATTGACCCTCTTATATCACTGCCGCACTGGTTTCGGAGACTCTGTTGTAGAGAGTTTGAAAAGGAAGAGGTGCATCGACTAAAGGTCGACAAAGTTCACATTTTGTGTCAGTTAGAGCGCATTTTTCCACCGTCTTTCTTCACAATTATGGTACATCTCATGGTCCACTTACCGGATCAGATTTTGCTTAAGGGCCCGGTACACTATAATTGGATGTACTCCATGGAAAGGTAATTTATTTACATTTTAGACATATATATAGTTATGTGTGTTACTGACTGAACTTATATTAAATGTATTTTATTTTTATTACAGGCAGCTTGGTCAATACAAGAAGTACGTGAGGAACACGCGGTATCCGGAAGGTTGCATTGTTGAGCAGTATGTGGCCCAAGAATGTGTAATATATTGCAAACTGTACATGGGGGAACTTGGGGACAAATCAGATCATGAGGAGGTTGAGGAAGATTATTGAGAAATATCAGTTGGTTCAAAAGTCATAAAGCCTATGGGTTACCTTAGAAGGATGCAGTTCGACAACAATGACATCGATGTCATGCACTGGTGTGTCATGGAGAATTGTGAGGAGGCCAGAGAGTATATTAACTGACATGTTGACATTTTCTACATGAGAAGTCCTATTGGTGACAATGATTCAAGAATTGATGATTTCCAATCCCATTTGCTTGATTTGGTAAGCACTTGTTAATAATATTTGATGATGCTACGTTTACCTATGTACAGATCCTTAATGAACTGATCTTTTACTTGTTACGTTTACCTATGTACAGATGGTTAAATTAAGCAATGAAGGATCTGCCTCATATTCCGAAGAGCTTCACATCCTTGCTTGCAAACCAAAGTTTCATTGTTGTTACACACATTGTATCGTGAATGGCCTAAAATTTGTTGTTTGGGATAAGGATCAAGGTTTGAAGACCCCAAACAGTGGAGTTATGGTTCTAGCCGGTAAGAAACTATATTTTCTAAATGTTAAGTTGTACATGGTGTGGGCATTTCATTCGTTTAAAATAATCCGATATTTTATTACCTTTTCAGGAGACGTTAATTACTACGGGTTTCTTCAAAATATCATCGAACTTAAGTATGCTGAAGGACTACCTGTAATCATCTTTCGATGCAAGTGGTTTAACACCGATCCGATAGAGGGAAATATTACGGTAGACCATGGAATAATCTCGATTGACACTTCATCCACTTGGTATAACGATTCTCCTTATTGTCTTGCAAAACATGCACAACTAGTGTTCTATGTGGAAGATCCAAAATTCGGAGATAATTGGAAAGTTGTCAATGTCGTTGCTCAAAGAGGTACTTATACCAGTTCTTGCATAACTCGGAATGATGAAAGTACACAAGTTCCAGACGAAGCGTACCAAGAAGATGATATAACAAACATACCCACAGTATTCATGTCTAATGCTATTGATGAAGATGAAGATGATGAAGGGTTGGAGCTGCCACGAACAAATTCTGCTTCAATCTATTACTTCGACATACAAACTGACCATGATGCTGCTATGGAGGTTGAAGATGATGAAGAAGGTGATTTTGAAGAAGATGAAGAAAGTGAAGAAGATGAATACCAAAGTGATCATGAGGGAAGTGATGAAGTTGATGATGAGGAGTATGTGGATGATCTATCTGATTAGTTAATGTGCTTCAGTTTATTTTGGATGTGTACGTTATGTATGTTTTATGTTTTGTGGTGTAAGGATTTATGGATGTATTTAGGATTCTGAAGGAATCTGTTGGAACTTATGCGACTGGGTTTATATAAATCAGTCACTTATGAGACCTGTAGTATTAGGGGGGAAAATTATTTTCCTGGGCGGGACATCTGAAAGTTCAATTTCGAAACTATAAATTTTCAATTTTTGAAGTCACGATCCTATGTCACTGAGATAGTTACTCCGTCGCCTAAAGAGAACTTGCATCTAATCCTTACACGTGTCCTACACATGTCGACGTGTTCGAAGGTAAACGACATCTTCTCATTTTACTTAGGGTTTTCACCCATCTTCTTCTCATTTTCAAAGTCCGCCGCATCTCTCCATTTCACCATCTTCAATCTCTCCTCCAATGCCTCCGAAAAAGAAGACCCTCGGGGATGTCGTCGAAGCCTGCAGCAACCGTCCAATGAAGTTGCGTTCGTCTGCTAAGAGGAAACCGGCCAAGGTACACACGCCAGACCCGTCAGCGAAGAAAGGAGCGATGATGAAGACGACGAAGCCTGCCAAACCATAAAAACCATCGCGCATGGAGGCCACTGCACCGACCGTGTCAGCCAAACCTGTTGAGACTTCGTCTGAGCCCCGAGCAGACCAAAATGTACATCTTGACACTGCACACTACACTACTCCTAAGAAGAAAGCTAAATCCATCCAACTCCAACTCCGACGTAGCCCTAGATGTTCCTCGAAGCTCCGAGTACACAAACCTAACACTGATATACCACTAGAAATCGCTCCACCCACTGATTCAAACCCCAAAATCGCTCCACCCACTGCTAATCCACCCACTGATTCAAACCCCAAAATCGCTCCACCCATTGTTACTTCTAAATACCCCACCAGTACACTTAGTTCTGCGTCCCTACCCCGTTCAACTTCTGCCCCATATCCATCACTTTCACCCTCCCCTACTGCATCTACTGACGAAGAACCGAATGCCATAGATAAAGACCCTGTTGGTGAAGACTCTGTTGATGAAGACCCTGTTGATGAAGACCATGTTGATGAGGACCCTGTTGATGAAGACCCTCAAGATGAAGACCCTATTGATGAAGCAGAGCATCCTGCTATTGATGATGATGAGCACATTGAAGCGATGATTCCTGATGAACCGGTGAAGAACCCTTGAGCATCCGTTGCAAGAAGGCCAAAGCCACTAGTAATATTATGCATTTTACTTCAATATTTCAGTTTATGCTGCTGTTTTGATGAATTAGTCAGTTATTGTTTGATATTGGTATGTATTTTGATATTGGTTTGTGATTCAAATGTCACAGAGACTGCTGATGAATGTGAACCTGGCAAGAAGCGAAAGCGTCGTGGTGTGGTGTGGTTTGTGGCGCCAAGATAGCAGACTTGGTCCACAGGCTCGGGACCAGTATCAAAGTGGAGTGCACGGTAGAGGATAATGGGCCTGTTAGTGTGAAGATTCGCAGCATGATAACTCATCAGATTGGGAGTTGTGTAAGGGAGAAAGTGACAATGGTAGCCTCAACATATACCGAACTGGACCCCAAGCACTGGGACATAGTCGGCAATTACCTAAGCGTGAGTTTAATTCGTTTAGTAATAATTGAGCATTATTGTCGAACTCTTTATTTACAGAGGTGTATACTTACATGTTTACTTACATGTTTTTTTTGTAGCCACATTTCTTCCTACCCAAGAATGACACTTTGCTCTGGGAGTTTATAACAAGGAGCCAACAGTCGCTATAAAGACTGGAAATCAGATTGCCGCTCTCACTATTTGGCCCATGGAGAGAAGACCCCCAAGGAGTTCATACATAGAAAGGATGAGTGGAAATGGCTTGTGCAGCACTTTAAGGAGCCTGGTCAGCAGGTTATGTTTTGTAACTTATCGCTTACTCTTTTTTTTGAAATTAACTTCACTGTTTTTTGTCTTACTAATAGTTCCCTTGTTATGTAGGCTATATCTGCAAGAATGAAAGGTGCTAGGCTCAAAAAAATGAACCATCATTCTGGTAAAACTCCATTCTGCATCCGAGCATTAAAGCATTTGGAAAAGGGACACAAAGCGCCTTTTGTTGCTGCGTTTGAGGAGGTTTACTCACAGGAGCCTGAAAGCGGTCCTTTAGTGGTAACTTACTCAATCCTGCTGTACAATTTCAAAGTGTTAATGCCATATATTTTATATTAGGACTATTTTCAATTGTTTCACGAAAATGGATTGGTGTTCTGTAATGTCACTATCTATTTTGTTTTATGTTATGTGTTGGTTATGAATTTTAATGTTATGTGGTTTTATCATATTATTAATATATATCATGTTATTTGTTCACAAAGATGAAAGTTTATAACTATATTTAAGTATATGGTTTCTTTAGGCATGAGGTGTTCTTTTTTATAAATTGTTTTCTAATTTTACATAGGAGCAAATGTGTGCCGAAGTCAAGTTGCTCACCCATAACCATGACCATGATTCTGATGACCCGGACAGCGTTGTTGCTGATGATGATGCCCTTCCAACAGACAAACAACTGGACATTAATTATAAGGTTGTTGGGCAAAAGAAAGGGACTCAAGTGTCCGGTGTAGGTGGTACTATAAGGAGGCATCCTCGCCCTAGAGGCGGTGTGTCTAACCACATGCTGAAGGCAGAGCTCTTAAAGGCAAAAGAAGAGGATGCCATAAGGGATGCTGTGTTTGAGCATCGGCTAAAGGCGCTTGAAGAAATGGTCCGACAGGGAGTGGGGGTTTCTGAGCATGGATGCAATGTCTCCGATGGTGCGAGCTTTGGTATGGGTGTCGTCTAGTTTGGTGCATGCTTGAGATTTGAAACTAAACTTTTGTGTAATGTATTGTCTTGCTCGTTGAACTTGTTATCCGTTTATGTGCTGGAAAAATTGTTTCTAGCATTGTGTAACAATTTAGACCATTTGCTAAAACAGGTGGTTTCGGAATGTACGTGAATTTGTAAAATACCTCTTTGTACTTACGCGACTGCAAGCCAGTACAATACCATACTTATATAAACTTATGCGGCACAATAAAATACACTAACTATACTTAAACGACACACTCTAACAAAAATATTCACCTTATGCGTCTCATTGTACTACCAATAATAACTCCTAAAGCGACTGACATTGTAAAAGAATTACTTAGGCGTCAGACATATTCAAGTAATTCATGGTCTGCAATTGACACTTATATGTCCTAACGCGACTGATGTACCTCCTTGCGCGGCTGTCATATGTTTGTCACTTAACATAAGTGATACGACTGATGTACCGTAGTCAGTCGCAATCTATCTTATGTCACATCCGTAATACGACTGGGCCTTATGTCACTGACTACAGTTGTATAAAGTCTTATGCGACTGAATATGTCCTTACGCGGCTATTTCAGGTCAATGACATAAGAGACAAAATAGAGTTGATAATCCAAGATAGGACCACATTATTACACTTATCCCACCTAGCTCCTTGATAAGCATCAGTTGGTTTTGGAAATTGACCACGAACAAAACCTAACTTCATCTTGTTGCCTAAAGCCATTTCCCTAGATTTTCTCCAACTCAGATAATTTTTATCACCAACCAAAGGTTGTGTGACCAAAGACACAACGACATTTTCATTATTGCTAACAAAAAGAGGATCATCTGCTACATTGGGAGTACCAGCAGCAGGAGCAGAATCGGAAGAGAGAATCGGATTACCAGAAGCCGAAGTCGACATGATTCAGTAATCGCAAACACAACAGTCGCAAACTCAAGCAAACAAGCGCAGCAATCAAAGATTGAACTACAAGAAAAGTATCGGATCACGACTGCACATCTGATACCATGTAGAAAATCATAAGATGATGATCGGAGCACTAATCGGAGAGGTTCGCCGGAGATTGCGACGGAGAGAGAAATTGGGAATTGCTAACCCTAACTTTCTCATTAAGAAATCAAAAAGAGATCAAATGTCTGTTATAACAGACATTTGAAAGTTTACAAAATTACACAAGTCCCTGAACTAAAAACATAAAACAAATAAATACTTATGATGAGCCGCCCGACTGACTTGAACTTCAGCCGGTCGGCTGGTATTTCCTTATCGCACCAGAAACGCTCAGCTTGATGCAGGGTCTTGTTGGATAAGTTGAGTAGCTTCAACAGACGTGGAGGAGCTGTTGTGTCAATTTCAAATGCAGCAGGAGGTGCGGCCCTGCAGGTTTGGGAGCATCAGACCTCTAAGAGAGGAGCTATATCGTTCGTGGAAAAAACCTTTTTTTTTGTTAATGGGCCAACGTCCAAGGCCATATACATATAATAATCATCAATTTCAATTTCATTACAAGATTTTATTTTTCTTATGATATAATCTTAGTTACAACTGCTATTTTCATTTAATAGTAAAAGAATTTGTGTTATAATTATGTAACTATATTGTAACTTTCTAAACATATCCCAAATAAAATTAAAATAACTTAATTAAATATTTATTATGATTGAAATATAATATTAGTTGCCTTAATAGAATCTATTATCCTATGTGAATTATGATCATATGAGAAGCGTATGTTTTGATGAGAAATGAGAATTATTCTCATCCATTGGATTAGAGATCGGAGGGCTATTAATTAACAGGAATATTTGCACACAATCTCGTTTTAATTACGCTTAAAGGGCAAATTAGTAATAGGTTTAAACCTAATCGTATACCACACCCCGGCGTTCGCCGTCAATACAATCTGGCCACGATCGGAATGAGAACCTTCGTCATCGCCCAAGGAAGTCGCTTCGGACTGCTCGGAACTGTGACAATTCGTCGACATCAGTGAATTTTTGCGTTTGTGTTCGACAGATGAACAGTAATCGGGGTTGACGCGCGCCTAGCCTTTACATTAACTTGTTAATATCTACGTTGGACGCGGCTCACTTAATGTGAGCGTGGAGCGCGCGGATCACTGTGTAAATGCTATGCATTATCCTTTGAAAATCTACGAATTATGTATATAATTACTACGAATATTCGTAGCATATTATTCGTAGCAATTACATACAATATTCGTAGCTTTTCAAAGGATAATGCATAGTATCTCAAGTGATGCGCCCAAACAAGACATTAACGCCGCGCCCATAGAAGACATTAACAAGTTAATGTCTTCTTTAGGCGCGGAGAACTTAATGTGAGTGTGGGGCACGCGGCACCTTCATCTTCCCCATGGAAATCAGACCGGACTGGTTTCACACGGCAGGGGCAACGTTGGAAAGTGTTGGCTGGTCGATCGAGTGTGCTGGAGGTTGACGACGTCGCCATCCATCGGCATCGCAACGTCAGACAAGGCTGTCGGAGGTCGACGGATCGGAGAAATCAAATCATCACTTTGGACTAAGCTACCACCCCTAATTTGTATATTAATCTACTAATTAGTCGTGATTTGATTGATTTAGATTTAATCTGAACCATTAATTAAATGAGATGTAAGGATGAGATTAGTTCTCATTTCTCACCAATATGACACTTCTCACCGGAATCGAACCCTATCTTATGTTCAATTGTAATTTAATTATAATTTCATTTTATGAATTTAATTTTTTATGATATAATTTTATTTACAATTATTTTTTGAGGGGTGGGGGAAGTCTTTGAGCTTAAATTTTGGATCTCTGGATTAGGCGGCGAACGCCTTTTTTTCCATCCAAGTGGTTTTCGCTTAAGAGGGTTTTGTTCCCAGTCGATTTTTTCGTACTGTGTTTGTGGATATTCGGATGCTGTTTTCTTAGCCGGGTTATTGGACTTGTGCAAGTTGTCGTTGGGGTAGTTGGTATTACGTGTTTCTTCCTGTTTTTCTGATACCGTGAGAGTTCAAGGTGGTTGGCCCTCAGGCGTGAGGCGAAGTTGAATGGTAGACTACGTTTCTTATTACGCAGGTTCTTTTTGTAGAATTGTATTTCTACTTTAAGTGCTCTTTATCGCCTATGCTTAGAAAAGAAATATTTCCTGTAACATGAGTCATCAATGTTCTTGAAGTCTTGAATGTGTTTTCCTTCTCAACATCTTTTTAAAAGTCAGCATATCGTGAATTTAAAATTTATTTTTCCTTTTATAAAATCAAAATGCACGCTCCAAAATCAAAATGGTTCAAAATGACCGTTGGAAGCCGCCTAAACTCAAAACTCCATCTTCTCCAATCCCGAATTCGATCCCTCAATTTCTCCTCTCTCGTATCTCCGAACGCTAACTCCACTTCCAAGGAGCAGTCCTTCCTCCCCCTCTTCAAAAAATGCATCACCATGAACCAAATCAGCCAGCTTTATTCTCTCATAATCCGAACCGGCTTCGCCCAAAACCTATTGTTGATCGGCAAAGTCGTTAACTTCTGCGCTGTTTCCGAATCCGGCGACATGCGCTACGCTACTAAGGTGTTTCGGGAGCTGGAATTGCCTGATGGGTTCTTGTGGAACACGATGATTAGAGGGTTTGGGAGGTGTGGGGACGCGGTTGAGGCGTTTGAGTGGTATAAGAGGATGAGAGAGACGAACGTGGTGGCTGATAATTTTACGTTTTGTTTCTTGATCAAGGTTTGTGGGAGGTTGGGATCTGATGAGGTGCGGGTGTTGCTGAAGCAGCTGCATTGCTGTGTTGTGAAACATGGTTGGGATTCGCATGTGTTTGTGAGAAACAGTTTGATTCATATGTATGGGATTGTTAAAGATATTACTGTTGCGCGCCAACTGTTTGAGGAAATTCCTGAACCAGAATTGGTTGCTTGGAACACCATGATTGATTGTTGTGTGAGTTGTGCGGAGTTTCAGGAAGGGATTAAGTTATTTGAACTGATGCTTAAGAGAGGAATAGAGCCCGATGAGGCGTCGTTGGTCATTGCGTTATCAGCTTGTTCTGCAATCGGCGCGTTGGATTTTGGGAAATGGGTTCATTCATTGGTTGATGAGAAGGGATTGAACAGAGATGTGGCTGTTTGTAACTCGCTGATCGATATGTATGCGAAATGCGGGGCAGTGGAATCAGCGATGAGGATATTCGATCGAATGAATGGGAGAAACGTTGTTACATGGAACGCTATGATTTCAGGTATGGCAATGCACGGGCATGGAGACGAGGCGTTGAGGTTATTCTCAAAAATGCTCGATGAGAACTTAGCGAGTCCAAACGAGCTGACATTTCTCGGTGTGCTATGTGCTTGTAACCACAACGGCATGGTTGAGCAAGGAAAAACATACTTCGACAACATGGTAAAAGACTACAAACTGAATCCGACAATCAAGCATTACGGATGCATGGTGGACATCTTGGGCCGAGCTGGCTTTGTCGGGGAGGCTTACAGATTGATTGAAAGCATGCCGATGGAGTGTAATGCTATTGTGTGGAGGACATTGTTGGCTGCTTGTCGAGTGCACGGAGAGGTGGAGCTAGGGGAGATAGTTAGAAAACACCTTGTGGAAATTGAACCAGACCACAGCAGCGACTATGTCCTCCTGGCCAACATGTATGCGGATAAAGAGCAGTGGAGCAAAATGGCAACGGTGAGGAAGTCAATGAGGAACAGGAGAGTGCAGAAGATGGAACCTGGTAATAGTTCCATGATGTAGTAGCAACTAACGGCTTAAGCTTCGTTTTTTTATTATTATAATTCATAAAGGACCTGTGCTGCTTTCAGTTTTGTAGAACGTAGTCGTTTAGAGACGTATGAAAATGGAAAGGCAAAATAACAAAATGGCCCATACAGGTCTCGAACCTGTGACCTTCGCGTTATTAGCACGACGCTCTAACCAACTGAGCTAATGGGCCACATGTTTGGTTAGTAGTTATTAGATTATTGATGTTTTGGTGGTATAATCAAAAAGTTTTGATCTGAGAATTCTATAAAATTCTCTTTTGTTGTAAGTTGGGTTTAACATGTGAAGATATTACTCAATTAATAGAATCCTCTCATACCTGTTAGTTATATATGGCGGGACATCCTCGTATTGGATCGATCCATCCCTCTATATTCGGACAAAGTATTAGGGTGATCGTCATATAGGTTTTGGAGTTATTATTTTGCAAAACAAACTGGCATTGAAGTTATTATGATGTTGATTGGGTTCTTCTTCTTCTTCAAGAATATTCTCAATATTCTTGAAGACACTATTACCAGTGGCGACGTAGGCCAGCTGGTGGAGCACCTCACCAGCTGGTCTACGTCGCCACTGGTTCGAAACCTCGTGCTGTCATAAGACACTAACAAAAAAAAATGGATACTAACCTAACATAACCAAGCCCCACATCAAAAAAAAAAAAAGAATATTCTCAATATTTATTTTCTATGATCCAGAAATGAAGAAGAAAAAACCATGAGTGAGACTAAACCAGTTGGCGATGGACTACCAGCAAGCATACAATGAGCCAGGTTCATGTCATACCATGTGCTGAAGTGGTACATATATGTATACTTTAATTATTAATTTTCTCTTTCAAGTTGGGATGTGATATCAGCTCTACCAAAATACATTGGACCAAACCTATTTGATCAAGGGACGGACCTTGTGACAAGCGTAACTGGACTACAATATTAAGAATATTACGTACTACTCTTTTGAAAAATCTATTATCATATCATAAAAATCAATTATTATTAGGGATGCATAAATTTGGTACGAATCGTAAACTCAGATCGGATCGGAATTTTATGATTCGGTCCACGGTCCATATTTTTGTAAATTTCCGATCCTGGTCCGGTCCGAAAAGTAAATTTAAGGTGACCCGATCTGGTTCGGTCCATATAACCCCGATCCGATCCACGGTCGACCGGGTCGGACCGATTGTGCATCCCTAATTATTATTGAATTCTTGATAAAGATTTTGGTTATTTATTTTTTGATGTTGACAATCAAGTACTTGAATAAAAACTTTGTTGAGTAATTCATCGTACTAAGATTTCGATAAGGATTTGCTAGCTCAATTAAAACATAACCTCTTATGATTCAAAAGTTCAAATTTATTAGTCATGGTTTTGTGTTCTAATATAATCTAACAAATCTTCTATTTTCTAGGCAATGTGGGACAATTTTTACTAAGTGTCATATTTCCAACGGTAACAATCGTACTAAGATTCGAAAATAAATAAATTATGTTTACGGATTCCATTTTAGGCTTTGCAAATTCTTGGTAGCCATAAGCCATTGATGATGCCTGTAGTGAAACACCTTGAATAATAATTCAAATGGTAGGTGAAAACATCTAAAAAGATAATTTGTCGTTTCAATATTATTTTTTTTATTGTGGAATTTGTCGTATCAATATATCACAGTCAAAAAAGCACAATTCGTGGAGAGCCCAATCATTATTGCAAAATATGATAGCTACACCAATTGTAGAGCACCCAAATTAGGGTAGGCATTTGACCCTAAGGTCAAAATGTCTTTAGGGCTATCCTTACCCTATCCGATCCGTATCATATCATGTCCTATCCTCGTACCCTAACGTACTCTGCCCTTCTACCCTAAGGCAGGGTAAGGGTCATGAAAAAATAGACTCTACCATGCCCTTCTACCCTAACAACATATCATGCCCTCTTACCCTATCATACCCTGTTTTACCCTACTATTTTCATTCATATTATGATTTTTTCTCTTCAAAAAATGCTTAAATTTGCCTTACTTGACCATATCCTAGACGACCCGACCCTATCCTACCCTAATATTACCCTCCCCATGGGTACCCTACGGGCTTAGAAAAATTGCTCTACCCTGCCCTGTACTGTTCATAGGGTCAATGAAAAATGCTCTTACCCTGCCCGTTAGGGTAAGGGTCACCCTTACCCTGCCCATTGCCGACCCCTAACCCAAATGCACAAAAATAAACTTGAACCTTTTTTTATTGAAAAAACAAACATACAGTTTTTTATGGTAGGTTTTTACATGTCATACATATCAATCATTATATGAATATATATGTATTATACATATTGCATGAGAACTGTAACATGTCATTTGAATATCTCTAGACTCTTAGAGCACAGGCCACACAAGGCATCGATCCAGATTTGATCCTTGAATTACGTCCATTAAAGCGCAAGTCGTAAGGTACCTCTTACTTGAAACCCACGAGCATTACTTTAACACTCAACACCTCCATGCGCCCATTGAAGGAATAGACGAAGCAGCAGCAACTGCAGGAAACAACACGCCCACGTCAAGGCGGGACGAATAACACCTCCACGAATGAGGAACAACATGTACACGCCAAGACGGGACAAATAACACCCCCACGAGAAAGAAACAGCACGTCCACGTAAATGCGGGACGAAAAGAACAACTACAAAAATAAGGAAAATTATGCTAACAAACTTGATTTTTTTTTATCGAAACAAACTTGAAGTTGAATGTATGGGAAATGAAGAATTTTTGTTATTTAATGTTTATTAATCATAAGTGATGAGTGTATGGGATTGAACTCGTGCGAAAAGAACTTCTGTGAAAAGCCCCATCACCTTATCAGTTAGCATCTCTTTCATTTTAGCTTAAAATAAGTATAGACATGCTCTCTCACATGCTAAAATATGAGGTGCTGAAATACCTCGTTCTAATATTGTGCTTAATTTCTGAGAAGTACTGATTTAGCATGTGCTGAAGCTTTTCACCGGTCCAGATACCCTTAAAGCTATTCCAAATGAGAACTACTATTTTTTTTTAAGAATATGATATTTTTTTATGAAATGGATCACACATATACATGTGACGTTTAATTAATAAAGATGAACATTTTTATTTTTTGGTTATAAAAGCATATTTGATGTACATAAAATTGAAAAGTATATTTTTCACTAAAATAAAAAATTTTAAAAAGATAACAATGAACTTGAGAATCTCTAAAAATTTGAGAACTTGAGAATTCAAATTTCATTATTAGATTATGATGCATCTTTAAATCCGCATGTAACACATGTCCCACTAGCAAAGTCAAACTTGGTTGTTTTGATTTTGCATTAAATGCAAATTTGAATATGCACATGTGACACTTGTCATCACCACAATTACTTGATGATGCATTTTTCAAAGGTGAGATTTGGGTTCTCAAGTTCTCGAGAAAAAAAAAGTTCTCATTTGAACGCTCCTCAGCTCTTTCAATATAATAAATGGTAGAGGTCTCCGATGAAGCTTATGCTCGCGTTGCTAGAAAAGATATCATATTAGATGTGAGTATGAATTCTAACAACCTTTTATTAATTATCATATTTTTATAAGGGCCTGTTCTTTAGGGGGTGGATTTTGGGTGTTGGGAGATTAGATTAGATTGTGTTGTGTTGGGTGAGATTAGGTTGTGTTGGGTGAGATTGTGTTGTGTTGGGTGAGATTGAGTGCGATTGGATGAGATTAGGTGAGTGGAGAGTAGGTGGGCCCAAGTTTAATTTATGTGAGTGTAAATATAATTGAAATAATATGTGAGTGGAGAGTAGTTTAGGTGAGTGGAGATTAGATTAGATTGTGTTGTGTTGGGTGAGATTAGATTGTGTTGAGTGAGATTGAGTGAGATTGGATTGTATTGGGTGGGATTGGGTGGGATTGACCCAATCCCTAAAGAACAGGGCCTAAGTCATATTAGTGGAGCGTTCGATTGAGATCCTTCAAAAATTCGAGACCCTAGACCCCAAATCTCACCATTAGATTATGATTCATCTTTAAATCTGCATATGACACGTGTTCAAAAAAGCAAAGTCAAAGTTTGTGGCTTTGACTTTGCATTAAATTCATCTTGAAAAATGCACACTCACTTGCACCACCACAATGACTTTTTTTATTATAAGGATTACAAGTTGTACATGAGTAGGACATTGCAATGACTCTATCCAGTACATTCAAACGAACTGACGC
This sequence comes from Rhodiola chrysanthemifolia, assembly GCA_033675395.1. Classification (NCBI taxonomy): domain Eukaryota; kingdom Viridiplantae; phylum Streptophyta; class Magnoliopsida; order Saxifragales; family Crassulaceae; genus Rhodiola; species Rhodiola chrysanthemifolia. The sequence continues at coordinate 47,534,739 of CM066205.1, forward strand.
ACAAGCCAATAGCGGCAACCCATTCCCATCCATTCAGAAACAACACGTCGAAGGCCATAGCGCCTTGACTCAGTCGAAGGCCATAGCGCCTTGACTCAGTCGAAACCACCATCACAACGATGGAAGACACCGTCAAACAGACGGAAATACACCAACACTAAGGTGGGAATACACCACCGAAAAAGGTGGGAATACACCACCGAAAAAGGTGGGAATACACCACCGAAAAAGGTGGGAATCACAAAAAACTAACCATACACTTACCTAAACTAACACCTAAACTGTACAGCAGCAGCGGAAGACCGGTGACCAGTCCCAACCATGGCAAAAGGCCACCCATCAGACGAGCCATCCAGCCCCATCATCTCCGACTGAAGCTGTCGCCTGTCGAACCTCCACCAGCGCCGCTCGGACCGCCGCCAACGCCGTGACAAACACAGCAGCAACAACAGACAGAGCAGAGGAATAAATGAGCCCCAAAAAGATGTACAACCCACCCCAACCAAACCACATCCACCGCCCAAACCACCATGCCCCCCCCCCCCCCCCCCCCCAAAGCCCACCGGAGCCCAAAATCCAGCTCAAGCGACCGCCATAGCAAGCCGACAAGGAGGAGAGGAGTGAGCGACGGCATGGCAGTTTTCGCACCACCACAATAACTTGATGATGCATTTTCAAAGGTGAGATTTGAGGTCTCAAAGTCTCAAAAAAAGTCGCATTTGAACGATCCTGAATGATATCATATGTCATTGGCAGTATTCAAAATAGGTCTTACAGTTCTCCGATTTAAACGTTCATCTATTAAGGTTTACAGATAAAGTTCATACGTTTTGAAATTGAAATTATAATGTAAAAATAATAATATAATCAATCAACGGGGAGCACTCGGTTGAGGCAAGGTTGTAAGAATGAGGCAAGTGAGGCATGATCTTGGTCATTGATCATATTGATCTAATGGTTGAGATTTAAAGGTGTTGGTAGTGGGATTTTACTGTTTGCTTTTTACTGTTAGTAGTGGGTTTTACTATTTGCCACGTGGCGCGCCCACAATGCACGGGGTTGATGGATGGATGAAATCGTGCCTCACGTTGCCTCATTCTTATTTGTCTTGCCTCATTTGAACGCTCCTCATCAATCAACTCTAATATATATAAAATTTTATGTAAAAAAATTTTTGTGACTAAATTTTTTAATAATTAAATTTAATTGGGTTATTACTTTTTTGTTCTTTTAGAGAAGGGCACAAATGAATCTCTTAATAACTAAGCATATGTAATATTTTTGTCTGCTACCTAAAAACACCAAAATACAACACTTATATTTTTTTTTAAATTTAAAAGTGCAATACTTTTGTCTTTCATCTAAGGAGAAAAAATGTGTAATAGTTTTATCTTTTACATAAAAATTAAAAGGTGAAAAATCTCACATTTACTTTTCAAACTTATTTTACAACTTTGTATCATTCAATCAAAAGATGCAAAGTGAAAATTAATAAATCTACGAAATGAGTGAAGTTCAAGTATAAACTATATATTTTTATATAAATTTTAAATCTCTTGAGAAAAGTTGTTACGTGTCACTTAATGAAACATAAATGACTTTACAGGAAAAACCAACCAAGCAGGGGCGGAACTAGGGTGTCCTCGGGGTGACATATGTCACCCCCGGATTGGTTCAAAAAACTTTTTTTAAATATATTTATTTAAAATGTATTTAATTAAACAAATTTAAATATGTATAATAAAATAGGAATTAGCACAAAAACAACAAATTGATATAAGACCGTTCATAAATTCTTTCCAGTTGCAGTGCCATCGTTAGTCGTCACACATCGGCATCTGTCGTCATATCCTAGAGCTAATTCAGATGATTATTTCTTCGTCATCGATCTAATAAATTATTTCAATAAGAACTCTTTATGAATCTGAGGTTGACTGTAATTAGGGTTTCATTATAAATTGGACAGTCAAACTTTTTGAAACAACAATTTTTTTTAATAATATGATATATTTTTGGCTGTCACCCCCTGTCTCAAGTGCTGGATCCGCCCCTGCAACTTTAAATCGCTACTTTTCGCTTCAATTCACAAAAAAATAATATTCACCGAACATATAGCCTTTATTACTGAACATTTAGCGTTCTCACTGAAAATTTAACTTTATCACTAAACATTAGATATAATCACTTAAAATTCAAAAAATACGTGAACAATTCGAAAACTTTACTGGACAATGTCTAGTAACATGGAAAATTTAGCCAAAATACATGGAACCTTTGACCATATTACTGAACATGTAGCTAAATCACTGAACAATAAACTCAAAAATTGAAAAAGTCCATATCGCCTTTGACATGTGACATGTATTTAAGTGATTTATATTTTATAATTTATATAAAAGTATGGAGTTTATATTTGATCATTTTTCTCTGCTAAATAATTCGGAATTCAAATTGAATTATTCAATTAAACCTCAATTATTCAAATTGAATTATTCAATTAAACCTCATTCTCACCAAACAAATGTGAAGCCAAAACATGGAGCCGCTGACACATGTGGCTCAGCCGTTTCATGCGACCAAGAGGCAAGAGTCCACACCCTAACCGTAAACGCTGCCTAACCGCTAGCTCCAATCCCAACCCGGTTCGCTTTGTCTCATTCCCATTCTTATCTTAACCGCCTAATTATCCATTTTAATTTTTTGAATCCATTATCCAAATGTATCTCACTTTAAAAAAAGAAAGCAGATCCAATATCAGTGATATAATTCTAATACCGTATACTATCAAATCAAATTTTATTTAATTTCTTTTATAAATGATTTTATTTATTAACAAAAATGAATTGGAATTATGGATAATTGTTTTACAAATAATTACCAAAAACGATTTTTAAAAAAAAAGTGGATAAGGTCAAAAATTCAGAATTAAACATTAAAGCTGACCCCACCTGCCATCTCCATCTCCATCTCCATATGCATTTCCATCCATCGTTTTAACCCTCGTCTTCTTCTCACGATTCAAACAACAACAACAACAATCAGAATCCAAACCATTAATTTCCTCACCGCCAGAAACTCTTGCAGTCAACTTTCAACGCCTTCTAAGGCGCGGCGTGAACTGATTCAAGGAGCGATTTTTACTGCTGGAATCCGGTTAGTCGCGTGTTGATTTAGGTTTTTGATTTCGAACCTGGGTTTTGTTGGGTTTGTTCTGTTTGATCCTCTGGAAGTGTAAAGTTTCGAGCTTTGAGTGATTTCAATGGCGTGTGGTTTGAGTTCTGGTGTTAGGATTTCTGGCCCTAGAAATGATGGTATGTTTGAATCCAAAAGGGGTTTTGGTTTGGTTGTTGTCAATTTGCATTTGGGTGAAACAAAGTCAAAGGTGGGTGATTCTCTAACTTTTGAGGGTCGGCAGTTACTTGTTCCAGACCAGAAAAGACCCTCAAATTGGAGCTTGAAAGCTCCAACAAGGACTCAAGTTTATGTGAGTAGAATTGGTTAAATTGTGTTTTTTGTTTAATATTTAAAGTTTGTAGTTTGTTTTAGTGAAATTTGGAATCTGAATTTGTGTACGTTTCCGTTGCAGGCACAGGCGGCCATTTGCGTGAGTAAGTCTCGGCAGTGGTGGGAGAAGTCTGTCGTGCCGAACATGGTTGAGATCAAATCTGCACAGCAGTTGGTTAGTGCATTGCAGAATGCTGGTGACAAGTTGGTTATTGTTGAATTTTATTCGCCTGGTTGTGGAGGCTGCAGAGCTCTTCATCCCAAGGTATCACTTACATTTTCTATTTCTTCATATTTGTCGATTTATTAGTAAATTTGAGGCGATTGTGATTTATGTGATGGATGCGGTATCTAATCGTGGTTGATTGCTTGATTCAGATCTGTCAGCAAGCTGAGTCGAACCCTGATGCCATTTTTCTCAAAGTTAACTATGAAGAGCTCAAGAAAATGAGTCAGGCCTTACATATCCATGTCCTGCCGTTCTTCAGATTATACAGAGGCGTGGATGGCAAAGTTTGTAGCTTTAGTTGCACGAATGCAACAGTGAGTCTTCTGCCTTTACCATTCGGAATTGTGTTCTTTTATTAGCGAATCACACTCAAGCAAGGCTGCATTAGTTTCGATAATCTTCTAACACATTGGTTCTATTTAATAGATTAAGAAGTTCAAAGATGCTCTGGCCAAGTATGGCGGTGATCGACCCAACATTGGACCAGCTAAGGGTCTAGATGAATCCGAACTCCTGAAGCTGGCATCAATTGGTGAGATCACATCAGATTCTGTACCGATCAACATTGCGGAAAATGTTAGTGATTTGATGAAGGATGGATTTGAGCTGTCAACAGCTTGGACAAGAGCTGGCTCGTTAGCCAAGGCGTAGTGCCTCAGCGTGAGATTCTTGTTATAAGTATAGCATCCTTCTCCGTGTACATATGTGTGGGCAATGCTAACTTTTTTGAGTTCAGCCCTTGTTGTGTCGGTCAATCTGTCATAGTATTGATTCGTATGAAGATTTGAATCTAATTCTTAATTTTGATCCATTGGTCAGTTTAGTCATCATATATTCATTCAGACAAGATGGCTGAGACATTATGCTGATTGGGGCATATAACTTATAAGAGCCTGAAATTACCGATTAGCTAGCAACAACAATAATGGTGTGTGTACGACCAAAAGTGACTTGTGAAGCAAAAGCAACATTAATCTTCCGAGTTGTGGCCTTAATTATTGTGGCACCATTATTGGAATCGAATAATCACCTCTTTTTTAATTGTAAGGAGATGAATATTATGGCACCATTATTGAAAATTTTGGAAGTTGCTATGAGTTGGCATTCTTGGGAGGAGCTACTTGCTTCTTGCTTAGAGAAAAAATAGAACATGGAAATCAAAGGAAGAGAAAGATATGACAGATTTCATCATTAATGCTTCGATTTATGCTATGTGGAAGACCAGAAACAATACTATCTTTAGAGATCAAAAGATGGAGCAAAATCTTGTCCGAGCAAATGTATGGTATATTTTCAAGATGAAGATAGGGACTCTCCAAAAGCTAAAGCATTGGAACCGCTTCAATTCTTTGATACAAGTCAGGATATAAATTTTTGTGTAGTGTCTTAGTTTTTTATTTGTCTTATCTTGTGCCGTCGTTGTGGTGTGTGGGCAGTGTGCTCTTTTAAAATCTTGTTTTCATGGTGTATCCCATGGTCTGAGGCGCAGGTGTTGATCTTTTTATTTGGCATTACAGGTTTTTTAGTTGGTGGGGTGGTCCTTTAGTGTCATGTTTGTTTATTCGTCTTTTGAATAGAATCACTTTGTCTTTTTTTTAAAAAACTTCCAAGAAGTTGTGAGGGTGAACATGGCGATGACTAGGATTGATGTAGATCAAACCCACATAATAATATATAAGCACCAAGTTGTCTAATAATAGGAACTATCAACAACAAAAAAGTTGTCTAATAATAGGATAATAAATACCAAAAAATTTATGAAATCAAATTCAATATAGCCATATTTGTTATAGTAAAATGTCATTTATTTGTTAGTATTGTAAGATACTAAGATAACGCAGACTCATTCAATCAAAAAAAGATGATAACGCAGACTTATTAAAATGAAATTGTAACCAAAAATACATGACGATGCTATTTCATATCTACGAAGTTAAGTGATAATTGTAAAATCTAGTTTGACTGCACATAATTTGAGTATGAACAAGACTAAATGTGTATTATAAAGAACGTAACTAGCGCGTGGAATAAGGCTCGTATATATATAGCTATCAAATCAAATTCAACTCTCGATCCATTTTCGGTTTGAGGGAAATAAAATCTTATATAGACGAGGTTTCAGTCACTTGGTCTGTTATCTCGTGTCAAATTCACACTTACAAGTCATCAACAACGTCGTTGCATGATCAAATTATGTGAATTTGTGCTCATCTCGCCTATATCAATACACACTCTCTCGTGATCAATTGTTATCTAGAGCTTTTGGCATCCTCTCTCGAGTCCGTAGTCTACGATTCTTTATAATTATATGCTTAGGCATTTTCTCTTATATACTTGGAGAGTGTATATATTAGACAATAAATTCAAGTAAACCTACTCATCAAAAACTGATAGTATATGATATATTCATCACAGATCAAATGCCATCGCACATATGGGGTCCATAAGACCTCGGAACAGTTCATTACTCACATTCCATGGACAATTACATGTAGTTTGGAGTACAAAAAATATCGAAATGCAAGAGGGAGATGAAGTTAACTATGGTGAACCTTGTTCTTCAATCCTAGTATTCAATGGAAGGTCCTCTCCTTTCTTACTCGAAAATTTGTCTCCATAACTGGACTACTTTTATAATGAGCAAGCTAATAAAAGTATGAAATTCGAAAGTAGCTCGTCCAAGTAAGAAAAAGTGGCTTGGGCGAATCACTTTGGTTGAAGGTCGAAGAGAGATCGTTCGGCAAGCCAATGTAAAGTTTTATAGAATTGTGAATTCTTGCTCTCGAGCGAGCTAAAATGAAATTTCAAAGGATTACACAAATTCTTGCTCGGGCGAGTCGCGCAGATCAAGCATGTGATAGGCCAATGCAGTGCTTATGTTCTGTTTCTCATTTTTTATTTTTTTTGCAGGCTACCACATCGATGGAGATTAATTATATCACGACATGAAATGTGAAGTTGAATGTTAAATGACATCAAAAGAATCGGAAAACTAATCAAAATTTAATAAGAATAAAAAGATTAATAACACGAGAATTTTATTTATCATTGATGGAATAGGAAAAACTGAAATATAAAAATATACTCCATCCGTCCCGATTAGAAGTAGGACAAATATTAGGATACATTAAAAAAGGAAAGTTGACAACATAGTGGGATAGAGGGAATATAACATTTTAAAATTTAGATAAAATGATTTAATTTTTACTGCTTGTTTATTTCAAACAAGACTCTCTCATGTTCAATTTTTTACCAACCGGATACTCATTAAAAAATAAATAATTAAGTGACCTATATAAAGCTACAAAGAGGCCATCACCTAACTATATATCTAACATTGTTTCATCAAACCCTAACCATAAAATCATTTTCAAATATTATCTTTGACATAATCAAATACATAATCGGTTAAACAAACTACTTGGCACAAACACTTGACAAGCAATACTAATAGTATATATAATCGAAGTACTATGTGACATTTACAGTTGGAACAATACTACATACAATGCAGTTAAGTTTAGTTGAAGTTGGTTGGAATGTTTGTCACAGTTGGTTCATCCAACATATCCAACCAATCTCACTCATGTTTATAATCTCTCATGTTCTTGTCATTTAACATCAAAAACACATTTCTCCAAATCAATCTGATCATTTTCGGAAGAAAGTTAAGTTTTGGAAATGAATCCGACGAATAACTTGAATGTATTGGTATTCATGGTAGCGACGCTGATCAGTGTCGCTACCATACAGTCCGAGTGCAAAGTGGTGCAGTTCATCTTTGGAGATTCGCTCTCTGACGTTGGGAATAATGATAAGTTGTCCAAGAGTTTAGCCAAGGCGAACTTGCCTTGGTACGGGATCGACTTTGGGAACGGCATGCCCAATGGAAGATTCTGCAATGGTCGGACCGTTGCTGACATCATCGGTAAGATTTACTCAAATAAACATCGTTACATTGATACACGAAAGTATTGGAAAATCAAGAGATTTATGAAATCATTTATGAAGGTGACAAAATGGGTCTTCCAAGGCCGCCTGCATTTCTCGATCCAGCATTGGATGAAGACACGATTCTCGAAAAAGGGGTAAATTTTGCGTCCGGCGGCGGTGGGATCCTTAACGAAACCGGTGGCTACTTTGTAAGTATCATTTCTCTGATTTGATGTTATAACCGAATCTTATAAATGATCGACATTTATATAATAACATATGATGTTGAGAAAATCTTAAAATTCTTGATGTTTTGGGTAGATTCAAAGATTATCGCTATGGAAGCAAATCGAGCTATTCCAAGGAACTCAAGAATTGATCAGACAGAAGATCGGAGCAAACGAGTCGGTTAAGTTCTTTCAGAGTGCAAGATATGTTGTAGCTTTGGGCAGTAATGATTTTATTAACAATTACCTCGTAGCGGTCTACGGGGATTCGTGGAAGTACAATGACCAGGGCTTCATCGAATACCTTATGAACACCTTAGGACAGCAACTCAAGGTATTACAATGAATTTATTTATGCTTAAGTAGAAGATTCGATACAGCGCAGTCATTTGCTGTGAATGCTAAAACGATGTTGTTTTCAATTAAGACGACCTCGTTTTATTATGTTTTGAATTTTACTTTAGCCAAAATGACACCGTTTTCATTGAAAAGAAGTCGGTTTGATAGTCACAGCATCTAAGTACGCTTCACTGGATCCGAATCCGACGAATTGGCTGACACTTTGCTATCGGACTTTTGCAGGTTTTGCACAAATTAGGAGCAAGGCAGCTGATGGTGTTCGGATTGGGGCCAATGGGGTGCATTCCATTGCAGAGAGTTTTAAGCACTTCAGGTGAATGTCAGGATAAAACAAACAAGCTGGCTTTAGGATTCAATGTAGCTGGGAAACAACTCCTGACTGAACTTTCGTCTTCGCTCCCCAACGCAAGCTTTAAGTTCGGCGATGCGTATGATGTTGTCAATGATGTTATCACGAATCCATCGCAATACGGTAACATTAGTACTTTTCAATGTTCATAAAACTGCAAAACATTTCTGACTTCAAAGTTCAGACTATTAAATTTTCTCTTTGCTTTTGCTGTGGGTAGGATTTCAAAACTCTGACTCGCCCTGCTGCTCATTCGGCAACATAAGGCCAGCTTTGACGTGTGTTCCGGCGTCGACTCTGTGCAAGGACAGGACCAAGTATGTGTTCTGGGACGAGTACCATCCGTCGGACGCCGCGAATGAGATCATTGCTAAGGAGTTGATCAGGAAGTTTGGGTTTAAGAATGTAAATGAGACTCAGAGCGAGTCCCCTGCCCAGGCACCAGCCCTGGCTCCCTCCCCTGCCAATTAGTACTCCAACAACTTCATACTCCCAATTCAACTCTTACCTTAAATTTGTCCATTATTTCAATGTTTTCTTATATCACATATACATATGAAAAGAGTGATTTTCACATGAAAAAAAGTCTACTGGTGAACTCAAAATCTTGAGAAATATAGTATTTCAAAAATATTGTAGGCACGCCCGCCCGGCACCGACGGCGCCCGGGTTCACGTCCTCATGCTAACTTATAATACCTAAAAACATCTAACCCTCTATCAAAAATAAATAAATATTGTATAAGAAAACAATATTGTATAAGAAAACGTCACTAAAGTCTGATCATTGGATGAAAATCGATATAAGTGATATGCGTTTCAAGTGATAAAAATTGTACTAAATAGTACCTATATGTAGTGATTCTGATTCGACAGTAAAAAAAAATTACTGTATAAGAAAACAGAATATGCTTACACTACAATAGGGTAAATTGAATAATTAATCATACAAATGGTGAACTGATGTTGAAAGACCTTCATAAGGGCACTTTCATAAGTCAACGTTGCCTACAACATCATGATACCACCCAATATCTCTCCACTTCCACACAACTCTTGAATACCCATTTGAAGCATTCTTCACCTCTTTCATGGAAAGGGACTCAAAAGGTGAGTAACCTAACATGCTTACATTTTTGAAGTTTTAAAGACTTTAACAAATTGGGGTTAATAAACTTATAAACATTAGTACATTGTTGTTGGCTTCAAAGCATAACTCATTTTGTGTATCCAAATGACAGAAGATGATTTTTTTTAATATTAAATTTAAAATAAATTCCACTATAATAAATAAGGATTGGACAACCCGATACTCATGTGACAAATCCATTCTGGAGAATTTGAATCGTCGAACTTCTGATTATTTGACTAAGACTATGACCGCTAGACCATTACCTCAAAAGATGATGTGAATCGATTCACGTGATACAATTTACACCCACCAAATGAACCATCTGGTGATGTTTGAGTTACAAGATGTGGCTGCTCCTAGGCATGCTTTGCAGCTAACAAAGGATTACAACTATTCAGATACCTACGAACTCCTAAGCATGTTGAACACAGCAGTTGGGTCTATTGATACCTAATTAGCTAGAGACTTGTTGCGGCTGTCCTAATGGTAAGAGGAGACGTCACAAGAACCAATTTCTCGAAATGAATTTTTGATGGACCACAAGTTCAGGTTTTGGCGAGAATAAGAGTAGAAATAGAAAAAAGTAAGTTAGAGACTGGTTGGTTGGTTATCTTCGTATCATCTTAGCAGTCTCCGCAGTGTTGGGGTGGCTTTGGAGTGTGGCGGTTATTGGCACCTGAACCCGGGTAGTCATGATTTATCTCTATGTCCATCCTACTCCCATTTTCAAGCTCAATCTGCAACCTCATTTCTTCAGCATTGACATCAACCAAGTGCTTTTCCGAAAGATTTAGCCGACTTGTTCCTGAAAAATGGGATATGTATAAGAACGATGAAATTGATAATAAGAAGGAGGCATGTGTTGTGTAGATACTTACTTGTAGCCGGGACAGCCTGTAGGCATATGATTAGCTGTGAAAGGGCCAGTAACAAAACCATAAGTGTTCCAAGTCTGTTAGCCATTGTTGGAACAAGTAATACTCTCTGCTGATATGTATTCGTGTGTCTGAATACAACCAGAGAGCCCCTATTTATATCCTCGGAAGCACGGACACCCCTTTTTTTTTTGGTGACTTTCCGTTTCGGACACTTGGACACGGCTGGATCGGTCGACACTTGCAATTAAACCGAATTTTTAAAAAATTTGGACCAATCGACCGACACCGCTGGTTCAACCTCGCGTGTGTTCTTTGAAGATAGTCAAGAAAACGCATTATGAGTCTTTTATGCATTCTTGTGACTTTAATGTTTGAATATTTATTTTTAATTTCCAAAGAATTGCACATGCTTAATTATAATTATATTTTTATCTAAATTATATCGGCGTGTCCACTTCTTATACATTTTGAGTGTGACGTTTCCACGTGTCTTGCCATGTCCGTGCTACATAGTTTATATATACATTTTATAACGGCTACATATAGTACGGTTGTAACCCATTTATTCAAAATGGCACATCTTGTGGAGGAAAAGGAAACACACACCATAAACAAATGTTGCGATTTTTTTTTTTAAAATAACAATAATCTGAAGCATAGATATGAACACAGATGCTATTTGAGCTGAGCAATAAGCTTCAGTTAAAGTGGGGCTTTGTGCAACTGTGATCATGACTGCAAAGAAAATCCACAAGTCAAAATACCATTAAACCCGAAAAAAAAAAGGACTTAATATGGGAAACAACTCAGCATATGCAATAGGAAGCAACTGAAGTCAACTCATTAGATCACTACATTCAAACAACCTTTAAGAAACCATTACCTCCAAATCTCTAATTTCCACAATAGCCTTTCAACAGATTATTATTAAGAAGGAACTTAAATGGGATTGAAGCCTAAGCCTTTTGACTTATGTTACCGACATTAGTGGGAAGCAATAGGAAGGAGTGGGTAAATGGCCAGTGAGAGTCATTATGATCTCATTAAGATAATTATGTAAAGTAGATTAATGGCGAGACAAAAGTATAATTGATTGCACATGTTAACTCTTTTACAAACTTCATGAGAGAGTGTTGGTTGGCCAAACTTTCCTGGAAAGTTAATTTTAAATAGGCGATTAGATTTAAAAGTTCAAACCAAGTTGATACATTGGGCATCAGATGGATTATAACATAAGTACTCTTTTTTTTCAAACAGATGCTCTTCACATGGGAAGCGTTCCGTTGAGAATCTCTAAAAATTCAAGAATCCGAGAACCAAAATCTCACCATTAGATCAGGTTGTATCTTTGAATATGGAGGTGACACGTGTTCCACTTACTTTTTTTCCTTCATTATGCACTTTCGATCATTCTTTTTGCCTAGATGCATTTTCAGGTTTCGAAAAGTGAACTTAGGCAAAACGAAGGTTCTCAAAGTTCTCGAAAATAATAGGGATTTTCATTTAAGCGCTCCTCCTCTTCACATTATCTAAATAACAGGAAAGGTAGTCTGCCAAACTTTCGGACGAAGGTGTCAAAATATCTGCTTCGAAAGTTGGGAATGAGTGTAACCCCATTTGGACACCATATTCAGAAATGCAGGGAAGCTATGGAACAATAATTCAGCAAAGTTGGGAATATTCTTTGCTCCAGCGACATCGAGCATCATATTCATCTGTGATAAATAATGGTGGTATATTAGCTTTAGAGAAAACTTGACGTGTGTATGACGGAGTATTTATACGAAATGCAAATTTAGAAAGTAAATAAAAAGTATTTAGCCTCATAGAAGTGCTGAGATGGATCTAGCAATAAACACCAAAAGTCGGTCCCTCGCCATTTTCTTAACGATTCTACAGTATTACGACTAGTCTCTACTGAATTCCAAATCCTCCTGCATCTTTCTCATGCTGATAGTTCGAGAAGATTGCAGTTTATGAGTGGTTGCATTATATGAAAAAATGCGTTGATAATCATTATGTTTAGTGAAGTGGTGGAAGCCATATATAAGCAATGATTATTAACAAAATTGTGTTCAGAACTTCACCGTAAAGTGAAACCGATGAGCAAAACATCTCCACACCATAGATACTATGTCCAATACTAAAATTTCTTATCAAGAATAAGTCACCAATCTTGTAAAAATTCATTGAATTCTGATCACATATCCAGTTTGACTTCTGTAAAGATGGAATTTTGGAAAACATTGTTGTTGTTGCTGCTGGTTTGAAGGCTTTTGATGAGGCAGAGATTGAGTTAACCCATTTCCTGCATGTAAGAACACTTGCAATGAAATCAGTGAACCGTCAAAAAACTTGATCATGCTTGCAGATGTAGTCTCTGTACTATAGAATGGATGGATTATTAGGGCCAATAAGATACTTACTGCGCGTATCTGGAGCATATATATATATGTGCGAAATTCCTGTCCAAGAAAACTCCAGAATGTAGCTAAAAGTTACATGCTCACATTTTTTCTTGACACTTGCTAATGTTGGCCTTTGGTAAATTTGTGCGTGTTGCGTTACATTCTTGCATGACAAATTTACTTTTATCCATTTCTGTATGAATAAAGTCATCTTGAACTTGATCTAGTGCTGCGAGACAATGTACTCGAAGCAGTCTCAAATATTTCACGGAACGAGAAATTTCCAACCTTCCAGTACAAGACTGCTTACTGACTGCCCAAGAACTCAGAAACGTCGCCAACCATGTAAACTTCTTCCTCGTAAAAAAGAATCTTACTTTTGCTGCCAATTTACACATATTTTTTTAGCATACATTTACATAATTCCTCATTCTTGTACAAATAGTAATTTACCAACAAAACTTGGGTATCTGAAACAATACCCTAAACATGTTTGTTCCAGCAAAGAGCCTGAGGCTAATGATTCTTGTCTACTAGATCGTCAACTGATCAATTCTTGATGATAATAATCAGTGTTATCCAATGTGCTAAAATTAAGTAGGGAGACAGTGGAATCATCTGAGGAGTGAGATTTTAGTTTTGAGAGATACCTCTGGGACTATCTGAACCGAAGACAACTCAGAGCGTGTCTCTCTCTCCTATAGCATTCAATTAAATGCTCATCACCGTCCATTTTTCTCCGACTCTCCTCAAAAGCGTTCGTTCAAAGACTCTTTATCTCTCTGTCGGGTCGGTTACGGTGATCCCTCCTTTGCACAATCCGATTCTCTCGCTCCATTTAGAAACCCGAAATCTCAGCTTGGCCCCCAAAATCTAACTCTCTTGCAATAAATTTTGTCTCTTTTTTTTGTTGTTGTTGATTCCTTCACACTTTTTGTTGCTTGCCAATCTAGGCTGATTTATTTTGGGGAAAGGGTTTTGAATTTTGATGTTGAAATTTTTCTTTCTTTGGGTGGATTTTAGGGTTTGAGAATTTGGGGGAGATTTCCCAAGTGAGACTTGTTTAAGGGCTTTTGAGGCAATGTGTGTTGTTGATTTTGGTGCTGGGTTCTTTGTTTCATGGGATAATTTCGTGTCATAAATTTGCGCGCTGACTTGAGGAAATTTGGTGGTTTTGGGGAATGCTGGAAATTCTTTTTGCAGGATGGGGAGGGTAAAGCTGAAAATCAAGAGACTAGAAAGCACTAGCAGCAGGCAAGTGACTTATTCGAAAAGGCGGAGTGGTATTTTGAAAAAGGCCAAGGAGCTTTCGATACTATGCGACATAGACATCCTCCTCTTGATGTTTTCTCCTTCTGGGAGGCCCACCATATTCCATGGAAATCAAAGGTACTTACTTGTATGGCCATAAAATCAGTTATATATTATCCAGATATTTATGTGATTTGTGTTTCAAATCCTCAACTTGGCATATGAGCTTGTAGCCCTGTTGGCTGAGTACCAAACTTTAGTTTCATACTTTAGGCATCGGCAAGCTTTGTCATTTGAGCCTACTTGACGCTCATGTGTACAACCCTTAAAACTTTGTTCACCCTTATGGTCTATATTAGATACGAGAGACGATAGGGTACTAACAATTTTGTTTTTATATCATGTAAAGCAGTATAGAAGAAGTCATAGCGAAGTTTGCTCAGTTGACTCCTCAAGAAAGGGCAAAAAGGTTGGTTGCTATGTAATTACTGCTTTGATGAATTGGCATCTCCGGACTGACATATTTTTCGGGAGCTTATCGAATTACTGATTTAGTATTGCTACTTGTAACAGGAAATTGGAGAGCCTTGAAGTAAGATTCGATTAGATGATTATAACCATATATTAGTTCGTTTTCTTTTCATTCTATATTAAAAAGTCGAGTTTTTTGGCCGCTCATTCTCAGTTGTGCAACTTTTGTTCTTGTCGAGTATGCAGGCATTGAAAAAAACCTTCAAGAAGTTAGACCATGATGTTATAATAGAAGATTTTTTGGGCTGTAGGTGCGTGATATACCCCGCCTTATTTAAATATCCCAACGGCACATCTCTTTTCTAATTCTCAGTAAATACAAAAATACTGAATTGATATTTTCCTTTTTCTTTTTCTTTTTCTTTTTTTGCAGCACACAGACAGTTCAGGTTCGCATCTCAAAGTATCTTTCATATGATGCTTTATTTTTGCAATGCTCACTAGGAATCAGTGGGATGGTATGTAATTACTGCAAGTTGCCTTTAACAGGATTTGGAGAATCAAATTCGCGAAGTACAATCCCAGCTTGCCGATGCGCATATAAGACTGAGGTACATAATGTTTGAATTTTTTTGTGTAGCTCTCTGTCTGTTATTTAAGTTACCTTTTTCTCAACTCCTTTTAAAAATGCTTTTGGGTAGTAGTATCAGTTGTGTGCTTATTTCTTCTTCTTTTTTACAAGATTTAATCAGTGTCTTTGTTGTATACCCCCAAATATTTCAGTAATTGGATTGATGTGGATACGAATGAAAGCATCGAAAACCTGAGCCAAATGGAGGTGTCGTTAAGAGAATCACTTAACCGAATTCGTCTACACAAGGTATGATATTTTTCTCACAGCTTTATGGTTCGTTAACATGCTTTAGTTCCAGTGTTGCGTCTTTTTTATTTTTCAAAATTTGGTCTTAATTTCCATCTCATGCCTGGCAGGATAATTTGGGAAGGCATCAACTCATGTCGTTCAGTTTTAGCAATCAGGTACGAAGTCCTCTGCAATCTTGGTACATGCTCAGTTGCTCGCTAGGAACTGAGCCATGTGATTAATTGTTGTTGCTTGTAGTTTCAAAACGGGATGCATTTACCTCTGATGTTTGGCGGCATGCAAGACACCCAGTCCCTGCCTTGGCTTCCAGACGCTAACAATCATATGATGTTAGGTGAAGGTCCTAGCTATCTGCCTCAACAGTGAGTATTTGCTTCAGATCCCTCACATTGAATTCTTTCTCGTTAAGGCTTAAAGAAATGATTTTTTTGTTCATATTTTCAACAATTTGTTACTTTTTCGAATCTGTAGAGTCCATTATATGTGATATTAGTCAAAGACTGTTTAGAATGCTGTTCTCATGCATTGCTTTTCCCCCCTCTTTTCAGAGACGTAGGCTGCTCCTCAGACGTTGCGTTTTCATGTTTTCCTAGTTATTTTGACACCGGCAAACTACCAGAGATGGATAGCTCAGGTCAAGTCGGTACTTCAGGACATTGCGGTGTTGCTTTGAGTGACATGAATACCGAGCAGTTACAGTTAAACGACCAGTATTCTTATCCGTCTTACAGTAGTTTAAATTTGCCAAACGGGAAAGAGACTAAAAATGAGAGCAAGATGCATATTCAAGGAATCCCCCCAGCTTATCAAGTCAGTAACAACTACCCAATGTCAGGACCTATCTTTGATACTACGCATCATCCCTGGATTCCTCCGATTGAGCCATGTGCTGTTCCCATGTACAATGGAAAATTGTACCAACAGGTCAGTCAGTGTCTTGAAAACATTTCATAGAAACTCGTTGATGAGCAGGCACTTCTGTTGTATCGCTGCAACTGTGTGACCCTCATAATCTGCCAGTGTTCTAACTTCAATGCTTTGCAGCAGCCACACTGAAAGTTCACTTGCTTAGGATCGAGCAGAAATCAAATTAGTTCCAACTCAATTAGTGCGGCAAGCTTTTGGGGAGCTTGAAGGTTGCGTTAGTATGTCATCTTACTACCTGTATAGCTTGTAAATATGCATGTGTGCAATGTTAGGTGTAGTTTGACTGTAAAACTTTATGTGTATCCGAACACCAACTAGCGTGGGACTAGATTGAAATTTATGTGAATATATAAACTGGTGGATCAGTAGATCCTATGTTTGACTCGAAGTTGGAGTTATGAATGAAATGGTAGGTGGTTCCTTTGTACATTGAGCTCATATGTTTTTTGGTCACTCAAAGCTGCTGTTACATTGAAAGTACAGAACAGGTTTAACACAGAGGCCTAGTTGCCGGAAAGTGTTTGGACAATGGTGTTGTGCCACGGGTCGGATAGGTGCTGCTGCAGGTTCTCGAACGGCCCCTTTCCTGTCACGTTGTGCTGCACAATGAATCCAAGGAACGCCAACATCGCCAGTCTCCCTGCAAGTCAGAGAGGATATTGGATTGTTTTAAAAAAATATTAAGGTTTTAGTTTTTTTTCTTTCTTAATTATGATTTGGAATGCTGATGGAATGAGTAATTTTCTACAGGAACTTACCATTAGCGATCTCCTTCTCCTTGGCCTCGATCGACGGGGCAAAGTTTAAAGGGTTGAAGATGCCTCCTGGGTATCCAACCTCGTTCGGAGGTAAGCTGTATTGCTTAAAGATAGGGTCTTGGTTAACGCTTCCTGGGTTTTTAATATCTTGCCATCTTCTGATCTCGACGTAATGGAACAGGATGAACTCGATCACAAACAGGGTAGACGACGAGGCAAAGTATTGAGCTTTCCCTGCGTCGTACCATTTTGGAACATTAATGATACCAATGCTGGTCAGGACCTCAGGAAGCAGCATTCCGGCCACACCAAGCATCGCCCACCTACCATTTACAAGCTCGGCCTGCACGAACCACTTCAGGTTTTCTGGGTCCTCTGCCAGACCCAAGGGGTCAAAGCCATTGTCACCGGCCAAACTGCATCAGGTAAATCATACTATTTTCGTTACTGCAAGTTCTGTTGCTAAATGATATTAATTTGTAGCTAAAAGGTCATAAAGTCTGTTGCTATAGTGTGAATTCCGTTCCTAAATGATATTGTTTCATTGCTAAAAGGTGCAACGCCATGAAGTTCGTTGCTAATAGTATTGCTTCCATTGCTAAATCATCTTATTTTGTTACTAAAAGCTACAATTTCAGAACTAAAGGGGTGAGTGCAGCAGTAATACCTTCCGTTGAGGTAGGAAGGAGAAGCGAGACCAGGCAACCATTCGCCCTTCTTGGCCTCAACCTTGAAGGAACCAATGGATGACACCGAAGCGGGCTTAACGGCAATCTCCCGGTTGAGCTTCCCTGAAGAACCGGTGAGAAACCGAGTCCTGGAAGTGCAAGGCCGAACGAAGGTCGACAGCGAGGTTTGAGCAGTCACAGCCACCATTTCGTAAGGAGTGTCACTTGGAATTCTTAGTTTTTGTGATCTGAAAACTCTTTGGATGTGAAGTGAAGTGGCTGCTGAGCTTGAGAATCTCTCAGGCATTGAGATCCATTTTGTAATGCCTTGTGAAAATGTGCTTGTGGTGCATGATGGAGGTCGATTTTGAGCCGTTGATTTCGTGGATTTTATGAATTCAACGGTGGAGATTGGGTTTGGAGATGTTTTTTTGAACATGAGGTTTTCTTATCTCTTTATCTTGTTGCCATATCCTCATGTATCTAATTCTGTGCTTTTATTGGTCGCGTTTGGTTCTGTTGTGGTTGTATTTACCACGTAGGATCTGTCGTTTTTGAGATATTGATCCAATGAGAAGTCAACATGTGGTTGGCTCTAATTTTTGGTGAAATTTTCTTTTGCCTTTTTTTTTTTCTGTTGTGTAGAAAGCCCAAGTTAGAATTTTGGCCCACTACTTGATGGCCCAATACCCAGCACATTCCGAGCGGTAGCAGATAGCTAGTTGGAGTGAAGACATTAAAAATGTTAATTTGTGAATTTTTTTATGTTAATAATTATCATTCTTTACCTTAATGATAGATGATAGATGATAGATGAGATCCGGTGTCGCCAAATGTTAGTGAAACGATACAATTTTGTATGTTTGAAGTCAAAATTCCTTAGTTCTGAAAATGGTTCAAATTTAAATATAAGAGTTATATTGTTTAAGCGTAGTAATTTTGATATAGTTTTACCTAAACTAGGTCATTTTCAATTGACGGTTTCTTTTGTTGGTGTGCTTACTAACTCAAGTCATGAATGAATTAATTGATAGTTAATGTGCTTAAAATTTTCCAATGTTTTTGTTTTGTCTTCATATGTGGTCGTCGGACGAATGAGGTAATACAATATATCCCTTTTTTTGATAAGGTACAGAGACAATAGGTTACAACAAAATAACTTGGCAAGCGTCTACTCTATTCCAAATCCAGTCATTACTAAGCGCTTTGTTA
The DNA here is from genome assembly GCA_033675395.1 of Rhodiola chrysanthemifolia. NCBI lineage: Eukaryota > Viridiplantae > Streptophyta > Magnoliopsida > Saxifragales > Crassulaceae > Rhodiola > Rhodiola chrysanthemifolia. The sequence goes on from CM066205.1 coordinate 47,553,928, forward strand.
GCTAAGTAATCTGCGGGTCCGTTTGCTTCACGCCTGATAAGAACAACACTCCAGTTGGCATGGTCCTCCAGGGCACAGATAGAAAACGAATACCACGCCGTATTGTCCAGCTCCCAATTGTTCATGCAGTTAATAGCACTGACCACAGTAGCACAATCTAGCTCGAAAATGATGTTGTCCACTCCAAATTCCATACCTAGCTCAATGCCTGCTGCCAAAACTAGCCCTTCACAAACTATATTATCAGCACAGTCCATCAATGGTTGTGCACGTACGGTCAGTACAACTCCCTCATGGTTTCGAGCAATGACACCAATTCCACCTTTCCTACTGCGCATGCGCCACCTAGCATCACAATTAAGTTTAACGTGACCGAGCGGGGGTGGCCGCCACTCAAAGTCGTAGCAGCTAATAATAGAAGAATGCTTACAGGCACGCCAATACTCAGCTGCCAGCAATTTAATCCTGCTGACCGCTTTAAAAGGAGGCATCCAAGTAAGCTCATGTTTCACTTTGTTCCTAACAAACCAAATATACCATAGAGCAACAAGCCCCTGACAAGCTGTCTTGGCATCCAAATATTTACACAGATAATATAATACATCAGCCATGTCATTGCAATTTCGAAAAGTGCTCCAACCATGTATATTCAAATTTTCCCATACTGCTATAGACCACCAGCAGCTCAAAAACTATATTTACAGACACAGTCCCCTCCTAATGAGGTTACTACCAACAGGAAGAGAATTATGTTACAAGCGCCATCCAAAAACCTTGACCTTCCTAGGCACCGGCAACTTCCAAAAAGCTTTCCAAAACCACTTCAACTTCGTCTTATCAACTGCATTTTTAACATTAATTGAATAAGCCAACTGATAAGCACTCTTAACATCATAGACACCACTAGCAGAGCCTTTCCAAGAAGCAACATTCTTAGCATTAAATTCACACCCTGCCCTCACCAAACCCATCGCCTTCATAATGCTTCTCCAGCAATAAGACGGCCTAGACCCCATAGCCGCTGCAAAAAGATGTCAGTATGGAAAATACCTAGCCTTCACAATTCTACTCAAAAGAAGCTCCGGACTCTGCATAATCCGCCAAGCTTGTTTACCCAGGAACGCCAAGTTAAGTAATTTTAGGTCCTTAAACCCCATACCTCCTAATTCTTTGTCAAGTATCATTAAGGATTTCTAAACCCAATGTGTTGGACCCTTTGTGTTTTGATGATAACAAACACTTAGCTAATATTTGACTTGAGTATGCAGAAATCACTGTCTGACAGAAACGATGATTGGACATCCCTGAGAGAGCTTGGCGCTGCGAGGGAGATGAAATCTGCGTGAGGGACGAGATCGAGCCCATCAGTAAACGGATACAAAATCAAGCAATAAATGTTCGAGATATATCAAGATCTGAGCTGGAGATATTCGAGATATATCAAGATCCGAGATTGAGATATTCAAGAGATCATAAGAATGAATACAGAATCTGGGAGTATATGAGAAGATATACTCAAGATATGGACATGGAGATATACGAGATATATACGAGTTAATGAGCAAGATATACTCGAGATATTCGAGTTGGAGATTTACTCAAGATACACTCAAGATGTGAGTTGGAGATACACGAGTCAGATATGGAAAGGGAATAATTGATGTGGTTAGATATGGAAATATCTTAACCAAATCACATCTGGAAAATTGAGATCGAATATCTGATAGAGATCATATCTGGAAGACGACTATAAGAGCAAGAGAAGCTCGACAAAGTGAAGTTTGGCTGTTGAGAGAGTGAAAACGGAGATTGAAGCTGTGATCAATTCCGGTAGTCGACAAAGTGCTCGCTGTCTGCGGACGAGAGTAAGATCTGTTATTTGGTATTCGAATTGAGTAGAATCGGTTCACTGTCACTGAGTGAGACAGATTGTAACATTCTATAAGCATATTCGTCAAGTAATAACATTGATCTTTGAAGCCCTTCTGGAACTGTCCAGAAGGCAGGTGGTTTTCAGCCTGTTGCATAGACACAATAAGGTTTCCACTCTAAATCTGTGAGCATTTACTTTCCGCACTCTATTTCCTGTATTTGAGATAATTTCCGCTGCCATCTGTCTGAGGGATACCACTCAGTGATCTCCCTCACATAGAAGGCTAACCTAACGATCCAATAATTGGTATCAGAGCGAGGCTCTAGATTTTGTGTGTTAGCCTTTGCAGGAAATCATGTCTACCACAAGCGACTCCTTCTGGAAGCCACCCATGCTCAAACCGGGAGAGTTTGACTTGTGGAAGGATCAGTTCGAGGATCATGTCTGCTCCCTGGATGGAAAGCTGTGGCGAGTATTTGAAAAGGGTAACTTCCCTTTTCTGGATGTGACAGATCCCGCCAATCCAAAAGAGAAGGAGAAAGATAAATACACAGAAGCTGACTACAAGGCTCTCCAACAGAATGCCAGGGCTAAGAAGATTCTGTACATGGCCCTCTCACCAGGAGATCAGGTGAAGATGGCTGTGTACAAAACCGCGAAGGAGCAGTTCGATGGCCTAGCTAGACTGTACGAGGGAAACGAGGATATAAAAAGGAACAGAATTCTAGCAGCCACGAAGGACTACGAAACAGTCGAACAGCGAAAAGACGAATCTCTGGACGACTTCTACACCAGATTTCAAGTAATCGTCGCACAGCTGAACTCTCTAGATGAGAAGCTTCCACAGTGGAAAATAACCCATCAATTCATGCAAGCTCTCAACTCCAGATGGGATACAGTGACTACAGCCCTCCAGGCTCAGAAGGGGATCAAAGATGTCACTTTGGAAGAACTTGTGGCGAATCTGCAAAGTCAAGCTGGGATAGCTGAGAGAAAGACGGCTAGGAGGCAAGCAGGCAAATCTCAAGCCATTGCATTGAAAGTTGAGAAGGCCTTGGATATAGCACAGGTGAGTCTGCCATCTAAAAATGAGGAGGAGGAAATTGCTCTTCACTCAAAAGCCTTCAAGATGGCAAACACAGGAAGGTCGCAGAACTTCAACAGAGGAAGAAATCAGAAGGGGAATAAAGGAGCTACCTCAGATAAGGCAGGAACAAAGGAAGAAAGAACCTGCTATCATTGCCAGAAAAAGGGACATCTTGCTAGAGACTGCTACAGCAAAAAGAAGGGTGAACCAGCTACACCAAAGGAAGCTCAAGCCATGTTCGCTGCCTGGGGAGACTCAGTGAGGATCGCAGCGACGGGAAGCGAGCTAAGGAGCCATGTCTGATGGTGCGAGGCACAACTAGTGAGGTAAACGAATCTGATTCCTCTATTGATGAGGTCTTCAGTGAATCTGATTTTGCAGAGACTATTGTTGAACTGCTGAAGAAGATTAAGAGTCTTAAAGAACAGCTTGAGATCATGCAAGATGAACACGAAGACGATATGGAGAACAATCGCCTCTGGTCAACCAAAGCTATGCGACTTGAGAGGGAAATTGAGGAACATGTCTGCAAATGCCCCACATGTGAAAGAAAGAACATGCATATCAATGCATTAAGTGATGAGATGAGGTGCATGAAAATTGACGACACCGAGTCAAAGGACATCAGAGCCAAAGTGGAAGAATCAAATACAGAATTGACCAGGCTCCAATTAGACAATGAGGAACTACGTCAAACTGTGGCAGATCTCAGACGTAAGGAGAATGAAAGAAAGGAAGTCTGGGCGCGAGAACAAAGAGCCAAAAAGGTTGACAAAGAGAGAGAAAGCTACAAAAGAAGGTTCGATAGACCAGGGCTTGGCTATGACGAAGGCAAGAAAGAGACTGACGAAGAGGCAGAGCACAAAAGGACTGCCAAAGGAAAGGAAGCAATAGCCGAAGTCGGTGAGTGCTCTCGTCAGGAGAGCAAGCCAGGAGCCACGAGACAGTTGGGAAGAGCAGGCACATCTTCGTTGGAAAGTCACCTCTTTGACAGTGAATCTGTTCCGTTAAGGGATGGGAAAGCCTTTGAAATTTGGAAGAAGCAGAGCTCCAATCGCCAACCTTCCTCGATTAACTTTCAGGCACGGGGAGATAGGAGATCTATACCCTTAGAGAGAAACAAGAAAACTGGTGGTCTCTACTATCATGTCTGTTGGCACTGTGGTCAATCTGGCCATTACAGATCAGACTGTGAGAAATTGAAAGAAGCCGACGAGAGGAATTGCAGTTATCTTAGAAAGGCTAGCACCACTCATGCCTCTAGGAGAAAAGTCTCCTCCCACAGAAGGGAAGACAGGGCTGAATGGGCTCGTCCTCACCACGACACATCCCTCTACGGACGGCCCAAAAGCACCCCTAGGAGGAAAATCAATCTCGCCGATAATAACGATTCATATTCTTTAAAATTCTCTCCTGTTGTTAAAACTGATTTTCTTCTTGCAGGATGGAGTGAGGGGCAAACCATGGTATCTGGACAACGGATGCTCCAAACACATGACAGGAGATCCAATGTGGTTCATCTCACTCCAAGCACATTCCGGAGACAGTATCATCTTCAGAAACAAGAGTTCAGGTAATGTCATAGCAACATGAGAGGTAAAGATTTCAGAAATTATCAAAGTCCGACAAGTAAGTTTAGTTGAAAATCTGAAATACAACTTGCTGAGTATATCACAACTGTGTCAACGTGGCAGAAATCAAGTGATTTTTAACTCTAATGATTGTGTTGTGAGGTGCATTGAGACAGGAAAAATAATTCTCAGAGGCGTTCGTGAGAACCAAATCTACACAGTACACCCAGAGTTCGTCCCTGACGAGGAACTGTGCCTATCAAGCGTAGCTGACGACACACTACTGTGTCATAAAAGGTTTGGGCATGCAAGCACGAGACTGATTCACAAGTTACATCAAAATGAACTGGTGGTTGGACTACCCAGAGTAGAAAGCTCATTTGATCAGGTATGCAGTGCCTGTGCCACGGGCAAGCAAGTACGTACCTCGTTCAAATCAAAACAATCAGTAAGTACGTCAGGCCCTCTGGACATGATCCACATGGATCTGTGCGGTCCAGTGAACGTCGTCAGCCGTGGAGGGAATAGGTATATATTGGTTATCGTGGATGACTACTCCAGGTATACGTGGACCATTTTCTTAAGATCCAAAGATGAAACGTACTCTGAGTTTGTCTCATGGTTGAAACTAATTGAAAATAAATTGAGCAAGAAGTTGGTGTCCATTCGTACTGACAACGGAACTGAGTTCCGAAATTCCCAGTTTCTCTCCCCGTGCAGGACTGCTGGAATAGATCACAACTTTTCAGCACCACAAACACCTCAGCAGAATGGCGTGGTAGAGAGAAAAAATAGGACATTGGAGGATATGTCCAGGACAATGTTGATTGCCAGTGGTGTTCCCAAGGGGTTCTGGGAAGAGGCTGTACATGCAGCCAGCTACATACTAAATCGAGCATCTCTACGATTTCTGATAGGGAAAACGCCATACGAGCTGCTGCGGGGAAGGAAACCAAACATTGCTCATTTAACAGTTTTGGTTGCAGGTGGTATGTGCATAACAATGAAAAGGAAAACCTGGGAAAGTTCGATCCGAGGAGCGATGAAGGCGTATTCATTGGATACTCGAGCCACAGCAGAGCTTACAAGGTGTACAACCTGAGAATGGAACGGGTGGAGGAGAGCATCCACGTAACCTTTGATGAGCGCGCCATGACCGGACACTTGGTGAAAGATCCTTCCTCACAGGATGATGGAGAACTTCAATTTGCGGACAGGTCTGACCCCGACTGGGAACATACTCAAAGTGAGGCTACAGAACCAGCTCAAGAAGTTGCTCAGACAGCTGGTCAGGAACCCGTCGAGACCCCAGCTGAAGTCGCTCAGACAGATATGCCAGCTCAAGAGCATGTCCCTGATGTCCCAGTGACTGACATTAACGTTGACCCCCCAACGAGGAAGAGGTCGTTAACAATCCTCCTATTGCAGACACTGGGGTGGTACCCATGACCTCAAGCCGAGGGAGAGTTATACAACCCCCAGCAAGACTGGATGACTACCAGTGTTACACATCACAGGATCAGGTAAATCTAGATAATTTGTGTCATTTTTGTGGATTTGCGCCCTTTGTCTCTATTACCGAACCAAGGAACAGATAGCAGACATATTCACAAAGGCATTGCACAGGGAATCCTACGAGAAGCTGAGGCTTGAACTAGGTATGGTTTCTCTTCCTTAGAGTTATGCTCATATGTTGCTCCCTCGGTGATTGACTAGACTAGATACATACAAGTCACGTCTGATGGAGAATTTAACATGGATGTTCTGTGCTAGTAAAAAACTAGGTTGTGTTCACACTGTATCCATGCATGCTAGCTATGTGATTGATGACTGCATTAGAGATTGACAAACATGATATTCTGAATTCTTTCTGCCCAAAAGAGACCTCCATAGTTGATCCCACGTTATAAGCCCAGGAGGTACTCTACACCAACCCTAGCCTATCTTCACGTGGAGTGTTCCTATGAGCCCGTTGATGTGCTATTTTTTCTGGAGTTATTCCACATGAAGTATGAAGTTGATAAAAATGCGCTTGGATGATATTATGTGTTTCTGCTTGATTGTGTGTGGTGTTATTTGTACCATTTGGGTAAAGTTAGCACACCATACCAAAAACCTTGTGTACCCATGAGACAAGTCAGATTGAGTTATCACTTTGGAAGGTTCAACTTTAGCTGGGAAACAATCTTTGTAACAGTTGTGGAGATAAGGAGATCTGTGACATTCAGAAAATGGATGGATTAGGATTGAAGATGAAGATAATGGTTATATGAAAGTTAAGTGAGTCAAAATATGATTCAGATTGAAACACTGTGTAGATGGATGATGACTGATGAGGATCGGCCAAAAGAATGGAGTGGCATATAAGTTCTTGTCAAGAATGATGATGACCTGAGTTTTGTCCTCAGAATGGACGGGGAGGCTATCTTTGAGCTAATGAACTGTTCAGAAGTTGAAGGAAAGTGATGACAAGTCAAGTTGCTGTGTTGATGACTTGTATGGAATATTCAACAGAGTAAGGTGTGCACGTTGAGCTGGTCAGCAAATACCATGATGCTTTGCAATCGGCATTCATAACTCAAGAAGTTGTGAAGGATGTCGGATGAGAGTTTTAAGACGCTCAAAAATGTCAAGAATAGAAATTTTGGGAGTAAACCCAAGAGAGGGTTTGATGAAGGCCCTGCTGCTGCGGTGACAGAAACGTGAGGTATGGACAATGGTCCACGAGTGCTGCAAGATCAGTTTTGGTGATAGCTAGTGTATTCAGTTGAGTCACACACATTATGAGAAGAAGATCATGAGTCCTGTAGCGCAGTTGGTGTTCTTCTTGCTCCTACTTATGAGCGTGATTGCTGAAGTCTGGTGATGAAGGAGATGAAGGATGGACAAAACCAGCGCACAGTCGCCACCACCTGCAGAACTAGCTGATGTTGAGATGTCTCCCATTCCTGACCCTGTGTGTCAAGAAAATGTTCTCCCCACTGAAGGACTGGGTGCGATGATGATGTTGTTGAGGGAGCTTCGGTCTGAGGTTCAGGATGTGAAAGGGAGGTTAGCAGCCCTAGAGGTGGCAGCAGAGAAAGCTCTGAAAGTCCCAGAGGAGAATTGGGTGAAAGACTTGGGTGTTGCGGCTGCTGTGATTGTGGGATTCCCAGAGCAGATCAAGAACCTTGCTGCAGAGATTGTGGAACAGCTGAAGGTTCTGTACCAGAATGATGCTTAGTCTGGACTGTCTCATGGCCCCCATCTTTGCCAACCCTACCACATCTATCCCTGCTTCCTTGAACTTTTTTTTGAATTTCATGTTTGATGTTTCTGTGCATTTTGATTTCCCTGCCTGCATGTGTGGTGTCCGCGTGACACACTTATGACTTGCTGGCATTAATGAAATGTTTTTCTTTCCATTGCTCTGTGTCCTTATTTGCAAATCTTTTTGATGATGCCAAAAGGGGGAAGAAATATATGTGCATTCACCAAGGGGGAAAATCAGTACCAAAGTTTAAGCGGATGTCTATCTAAGGGGGAACTATGCTTGCTAGACTAAAATAAAAACTCTAGTGAATAAACTATGAAGTAGCTAGCTGTTGTAGGGAATTGAAGATGTGATTTCCTTGTCATAGCTGAATGTGATTTCTCATTTGTGAAGAAGTGTTTGTCATCATCAAAAAGGGGGAATTTGTTGGACCCTTTGTGTTTTGATGATAACAAACACTTAGCTAATATTTGACTTGAGTATGCCGAAATCACTGTCTGACAGAAACGATGACTGGACATCCCTGAGAGAGCTTGGCGCTGCGAGGGAGATGAAATCTGCGTGAGGGACGAGATCGAGCCCAGCAGTAAACAGATATGAAATCAAGCAATAAATGTTCGAGATATATCAAGATCTGAGCTGGAGATATTCGAGATATATCAAGATCCGACATTGAGATATTCAAGAGATCATAAGAATGAATACAGAATCTGGGAGTATATGAGAAGATATACTCAAGATATGGACATGGAGATATACAAGATATATACGAGTTAATGAGCAAGATATACTCGAGATATTCGAGTTGGAGATTTACTCAAGATACACTCAAGATGTGAGTTGGAGATACACGAGTCAGATATGGAAAGGGAATAATTGATGTGGTTAAGATATGGAAATATCTTAACCAAATCACATCTGGAAAATTGAAATCGAATCTCTGATGGAGATCAGATCTGGAAGTCGACTATAAGAGCAAGAGAAGCTCGACAAAGTGAAGTTCGGCTGTTGAGAGAGTGAAAACGGAGATTGAAGCTGCGATCAATTCCGATAGTCGACAAAGTGCTCGCTGTGTGCGGACGAGAGTAAGATCTGTTATTTGGTATTCGAATTGAGTAGAATCGGTTCACTGTCACTGAGTGGGACAGATTGTAATATTCTACAAGCATATTTGTCAAGTAATAACATTGATCTTTGAAGCCCTTCTGAAACTGTCCAGAAGGCAAGTAATTTTCAGCCCTTCTGGAACTGTCCAAAACCTTCCTGTTTGCTTCCCCACCAAAATTTACGAATGATCTTCTCAATTTTTTCCACCACCATGTTGGGGAGCAAAACACAGTGCATATAATAATATTGTGGTAGTGCTTGTAAAACTGATTTAATTAATATTTCCTTACCTCCAGAAGACAATCCACCAGCACACCATCCATTCGCTTTGCTCCAAACTCTATCCAGCACCTCTCAGGGAGAAAAACTTTGAAGTCTGTTAACCATAGCTTTAGCCACCACTCTTGAGATCACCTTCGTTAAGCTGATAGGTCTCAGCTCCTCCATTCGCTCAATCTGTTTTTTTCAATTTTAGGGATTAAAACAATCAAAGTATCATTGAAACCATCAGGAATAATACACAGAAAAGCAAGCTGCCAGAAAATCATGTTTTACAACAGGCCAGTACTTGTGGAAAAAGTCCGCTGGAAAACTATCCAGCCCCGGGGCTTTGGAAGGATTCAATTGCATAAGTGCAGCAAAAATCTCCCTCTCTGACTATGGTTCAGAGAGAATGTCATTCTGCGCAGCTGACACTTTAGGAGGAATAGCATCAAGTAAAAAGGGCAGAGTATCAGAAGTAAAAACATTCTCAAAATACTGCGTAGCAATACGTTGTAAGGAATCCCCATCCTCACAAAGATGACCATTACTGTCGCGAAGATGAGTAATAGTATTAGTCCTTCGTCTAGCAGTAGCGCCTTACTATGGAAATATCTTGTATTATTATCTCCTTCCTTAAGCCAACTAACTCTAGACCTCTGCTGCCACATAATCTCTTCCCTAAAGTGCCATTCATCCATCTCCTTGGTCAAAGCCTCCTCCTTCGCCACCATATCATCCGTTCTAGGTAGCTGCCGAACAGCCTCTAGTTTCCTACGTATACCCTCAATATTCCTATGGACATTACCAAAGCATCGTTTATTCCACTGACCTATAGGCTGCTTCATCCTTTCTAGCTTTTCTATAATACTCAAACCAGGCTCTAAAGCCAACCACTGCTTCTGAACAAGCGTAGCGAAACGAGGATCTCGAGACTACATAATTTCATATCTAAAGAATCTCCATGTGACTCTATCTAGTCTACACCTTTCTGAACATCCTTTCTAGCAATGACTCTATCTAGTCTACACCTCGTTTCCTCCTCACCAAGTCGTCGATTTGAATAAGTAAATTGACTCCCCTGAAAATCCTCCAAAACCTTTTGAAACTGAGACATCAAAGTAGATCTCCATGTGACACTTTTCGATATATCAGCGAAACTGAGAACTTCATTAAAATCCCCCATAAGGCACCAAGGTAAATTGGAAAGCTCATGAAGTTTTCTAATCAGATCCCAGCTTCGATGTCGAAGAGCAGCCCTCGGAGATCCATAGAAAAGAGTGACTCGAAAAACTGTATTCACACGAACTGTAAAATCAGTATGGAAATGTGAATAATTACAGATGGTTACCTCCATATCATTCCTCCAAAACAACGCAAGGCCTCCAGACAGGGACGAATCTAGGATTTGAAAACAATCCGGGCTAAATTTGAACTGCATCACAACGCCGTACACCGCATTTGGTTTTGAAGAAATCAACAATGCGATGCAGGTGGAAGTCGACCATCGAAGCTCACAGTTCAAACGAAAGCGAGGAACGCGAGAGCAATTTTGGGAAAAGTTGCAGAAAATTGTACTAGCGGGAGAAGTTGTTACAGCAGTGTAAATACTTAAAAAAAAATTACAAACACAACCCCTGAACTAAAACAACTCACGCATCTATCCCCATAAATAAAGAAAAAGACATAACATACCTGCCCTGCACATTTAAGCTACAGACCGCCATTGTTACAATGAGCAAAGCTCAACACCCCCCCCCCCCCCCCCCATTTCTATATGCTTCGTCCGCTCATGGAACACAGGATTGCGAGCAATGTAAAGAGCAGCTTGGTTATCACAAAACAAAGGAATGGGTCTGGGCGGAGGAACTCCCAAATCGACCAACAACCCAGCTAGCCAAACAAGTTCACAGCAGGCCATTCCCATCGCACGATATTCGGACTTAGCTGATGAGCGAGACACCACAGCCTGTTTCTTGGTCTTCCAAGAAACCAAACAACCACCAAGGAGGATACAAAACCCAGTAATGGAACGGCGTGTGACAGGACAGGCCCCCCAATCAGCATCGCAAAATGCCATAATATCAAGAGAGTTATTTGCAGGGAAAAACAAACCTTGTGCAGGCGCAGCCTTAATGTACCGCAAGACTCGATGTGCTGCACGCAAATGATCAACTGTAGGAGAGTGCATAAATTGGCTTAATACATGAACGGCATATGATAAATCTGGCCGCGTGATGGTGAGGTAAATAAACTTGCCAACCAACCTTCGATACACCATGGGGTCTGGTAAAAGTTCAGCCTTAGAGAGGCTTAAGGAGTGTTTAGTATCCATAGGTGTACAAGCTGGTTTACACTCTGTCATCTGCTGATTTTCCAATAAATCAATAGCATATTTCCTTTGATTCAATTGGATGCCTTTGGGTCCTCTTGCAACTTCCAGTCCCAAAAAGAATCTAAGCAACCCCAAGTCTTTAAGCTTGAACTTGGCATGGATAAATTGTTTCACTGTAGTAATAACATCCACAGATGTTCCAGTGATGACTATATCATCAACATATACGAAAAGAAAAATGGTATGATCAGAACCTTGTGACGTTGTAGTTTTTCAAGCAATGCAATTAGTCAAAAACAATTTGTAATTCAACCGGTAAGACCGGTGTCGAACCCAAGGGAGCAAACGGATTACACGCTAGTTCTATCAAGTTTTGTTACTCGGCTAATTCCTAAAATTCAAATGTGGTTGAGTTATCAATGATTCAAAGCAAGAATGAAATGGTTTTTAGGGGATTGAATTCAATTAAAAGCGAGTTTCGAGGGATTAATCCCCTCCTTGGCAATTTCCCAATGATCGTGCATACAAGAGTTTAATTAATTATGAGTTGATAGGTTTCAAACCTAGCTTAAACTAGAATCAAACAAACCATGCATGATTAATCCTAGGCAAGCCATCTTAGCTAGGATCTCACTAATTAAAGAGTATTGATCCACTACATAGCATTTACTCTCATAAATGCCACATGCATAAAGTTCTAGTTCACCTCTCACCATGCATTTACTCTCATAAATGTAGGTTAAGTTCATTTTTACTACATCAAAACCATCCCTAAGCTCTCTCAAGACTTAGATCAAAGTTCTAACATAAACATGTCACTTGGGCATTTTATCAAACACTTAGAGACATGTTTAACATGAAGAGCATAGTAAAATGAAATCAACTTCAATAAATCCATTCAAATGTGTATACAATGATCATTGAGTACCAAGGAGGTTCATAGAACCCTCAAAACACAAGGGGGACTACTCACACATCAAGTAAGACAACATGATGTGTGGGTTTTTAGCAAAATCTAAGAGAAAGGAAGAGGGAAAAGAGTAGGATTGATGATCCTAATAAACTCCCTTGATCTTCAATCCTCCTTGATTAGATGATGTTCAAACCCTTGATTTGGCTCACTTCCTTTTGTCTTTTCTCCAGAAAAATCCAAGATGCTAGGTCAACTTTGCCTCTTTCTATTTATAGCTTCGGAAAAGATTCGGTACTGTAGCAGTCCAGTCGATCGACTGGCGTTGGGCTGTTGGCCCAGTCGATCGACTGGAGGTAGATGAGTTGCTTGGAAAGTGGATTCTCAGTCGATCGACTGGAGCAGGGGAGCTTCCCAGTCGATCGACTGGAATAACTTGATATGCAGCCCCTCCTGAGAGTCCATTTAGTCGATCGACTGAGATCCAGTCGATCGACTGATGGTCACGTGATCTGCATGCTCTGGACAGGGGACTCGCCAGTCGATCGACTGGAGCAGGGGAGCTTCTCAGTCGATCGACTGGAATAACTTGATTTGCAGCACCTCCTGAGTCTCCATTAAGTCGATCGACTGGAGCAGGGGAGCTTCCCAGTCGATCGACTGAAGACCAAATACTGCCACTTTTTGCTCTAAAACACCGATTTTCCCGAGTTTTCTTCCAATGGCTCTTGACACATAGACATCTTGCTTTGCACCTGAAACGCACGAAAAGGAGATCAAATGACATCTAATAGTAGTCGGAATCAAGCTAAAGCTATAGTGAAAATGGGCATTTAACGAGTCGAAAGCTCGACTCATCAACACTCCACACTTAAGCTTTGCTCGTCCCGAACAAAGTATGCAAATATGCCAAGGAAGTGCAAATGTCGATATGCTAGTGGTGCTATGTTTTTCGTGCATTTGCCTCACTAGATCTCACAAGGTCTCGATCTTCATTTCTAAACATGTTATTTGAAAGGTAAATGACAAGTATGTACAACCTACCTAGCTCCTTTTCGTAGGCGTTACGAATGCATTTAGCATATGCATTAAGCCTTTAAACCCCTAGGCTACCCTAGTGGACGAGTTATAGTCTCGTGAGAGTTTTCAGAAAAAGGGAATACTCACAAATCCCAAAGGTGCACATGTCCCATAAGAGTGAATGCAAGAGTGCTCAACCAAGGCTACGATTATTCAAAACCAATCCCTCACCCCAAGCTAGACTAGCGCCACAATATCATAAAAAAAACTTTCTCAACCTTTTGAGTACCTTTGAGGACATGCATTCAAGATTATCAACACAAGGGCTATAAAATGTCTCATCCCAAGTTCTACTCATTATCAAGGCAACACTATCGAGGCAAGGCTTATAGTTTGCACAATAGGGCGTCAACCGCTCACCTATGCTAGCTAGGGCTAGTCCAAGGGCTCGCGACTAGGAACTCATTCCCAAGTTTTAGGCGCTCAAGCCGTAATCCATAAGGGAAGTGGAGTTCGACACTAGAGTTTCTCAATAAACAAGCATTGCCCAAATGATAGCTCCCGTGCAAGGCACATGGGTCGTCCAAGAGTTATTTTAACAAGCACACATTGTAAATGAATGAATCCCGCACAAATGAAGAATGGAGGGAAAAACATATAGTCAAGTTTTAAGTGCTCCTTATTTCTTTTTGAAACGGCCTTTGGCCTACAAATGCTTTCGAGGGGGGACTTACCTCCCTAACCCCCGGCATTTGTATATTTGGAGCAAAACTTCTCATGATCATTGAGAGAGTTTTTAGTCGGGGCTTTTCCCTCTTTGACCGCAAACTTTTTTTTTTTTTTTTTTTTTTTTTTTTTTTTTTTTTTTTTTTTTTTTTTTGACTCCACACTTAAAACTTGACAATATGTTCAAAAAGTGCATGGAATGTGCGGGAATCAATCATGAACAAAGCACTATGTTAGAGCACTCAAGTCACCAAAGAGCATTCAAACGGTCTAAGTTTTTCAAGATGATATTTTAAAAGTGTTTGCTAGCTTGATCAAAGGCGTTGCAATGAGAATACTTAAAAAGTTGGATAGACAATATATAGCCATGATATTGATTCTCAAGAATGTATGCTCAAAGGACTAGGTCGGTAAATGTGGCAAATAGGCTAGTTGTGATTTATAGGGATTTAGAGTTTGAAAATCATAAGCCTTTGTGGTTAAAACACTCTCATGTTGGGACAATGTGCAAGTATGCGAGTGTCCATCTAGAAATGATATGTATGGCATGCAATAATGTGAACTATGCGCATCAAACCACTCCACACTTAATTCAAGCTTAGTCCCTAAGCGCAAAGAATGATAAAACAAAGGCAAAGGCGCATAGGAACTCCCCTCGTTTGTAGACTCGGTGATAAGACTCTCGGGAGTGAGAAGTAACCTTGTGGTTGCAAAAGTAGATCAAGACGGCGAATATGGGCATGGTGAGAACATGGAAATATATATCCTGTGGATTGAGCAACATAGATGGTAAACACCGTCAATATCATAGAAAATGTGACATACAACCAAAGGCAAATCAAGAGTATATCACACAAGATGGCATACATCATCCAAAATTGCGCCAAAAGGCGACTTAACATCCAAGTACATGATCTAAGCGAGAAAGCACCAAATGATAGACAAAAGTACGAGCAAAATGCAATGCAAGCTCAAGATGTAGCCTCGTCTCTAGCTGGATCACCACCGGTCTCCAATGGAACGTCAGGAACAGCAGGAGCGTCAGGTCTGGTGGGAGGCGATGAAGGCATGGGCGAGGAAGCACGCGGGGCAGATGGCTCTAAGCCCACTGACGGAGCAGCAACTGGTGCACTAGAACCTCCCGTCATGGATGACAATGTAGCACGGAGCCATTCCCACTCCTGGCGAGCTCTCGCATCAGACTCTCGGACAAAGTCCTCAAGGCAAGTCAATCCACTCCTCAAGTCAGCCACGCCGCCCTTCAAGTCAGCAATATCAGAGGTCATCCTCTGTCGCCACTCAGCTGAATCATCGGCGACATGAGGGGGAATCTCGGCGGCGGGCTGCACCGGGGGAAGCTCCACATCTGCGGTAGGGAGCTCCTCATCTGCGGTAGGAAGCTCCTCATCTGCGGTAGGGGGAGGAGGAGGTGAGCCAGGAGGCGAGGGAGCGGGTGAGGGGGTGAGGTGGGCAAGGCAATAGAGCGGGCGTTGTTGCTTGAAGGCTCTCCTCCGCGCAGCAGCGGCGGTCACAAGCTCCTCCACATGAGGCGACGGGTCACTGCTCCATGTCCTGCCGTCTCGCTTGACCATATGCATATTCTTCATCAAGTCTAAGTCAAGCTTGCTCCTAGAAGGGGCCTCACAACCCTCGTGACCAAAGGTGAAGTTACACCTTTGGGCTATCAAAGTAATCAAGGAGCCCCCTCCCATGCTCTTGTTCCTCGTACTCGGCTTCACAACGGCCTCAAACCGGTTTGCAAGAACCACTAGCCAATCAATGACCTCCCCGTGATCCATGGCAACCATGAGGTCCATATCCGGGAAGGTAACCTTCCTAGCCTTCTCCGTCCTCGTGTTAAAATCAATAGCAATGACGTGGTGCACAATCTTCCAAACCGGGTCAACGATCGCAGAAGAGTTATATGAAGACACGAACCACTCATTCCTACCGGATATCCTCTTCCAAAGCCTGGACTGGTCGTGCTCAGTGAATACCCGGGGTGAGGCCGGAGGTTGTGGGAAACCAAGCCACTCTCGGATCGTACTCTCCCTGATCCGGAAATCTCTCCCTCCTAAAACAAACTTCCAATAATAAACCGAGGATCCATCCTCCCCCACTCTCTCCTTCACCGTCTCAAACGAGCACAAGAACTCCTCAACTAATCTCTGGTGGGAGCCCGGATCATCACAAAATAGGAAAGGCAAACCATGTTGTGTGAGACGAGATTGTACCTCAATGGCTACCACTTCGTCGATGCTACGAAGCAAGCCCATGTCTAGGTACAATGTCGGGATGGCCTTCTTCCTCTTCGTAGTGATAGTGGTGTGACGAGTCCGGTGCTTCTCTTCCTTGAAGACCAAGGGGGCCGAGAACGGGTACGGGACCGGTATGGGCATCGGTCCCTCATAGGGCCCCTCGTGAGGCTCAACCGGCACAATGGCGGTGGATGTAGGCGCAGCAGCAGGGCGCGGGGGTGCACTAGGTCTAGGAGGCACTGGCGCCTTCTTCTTCGGCGCCGGTTTCCTTGGTGGAGGCGCTTTCTTCTTTGGAGGAGCAGGGGAAACCGGCACGGCGTCAACCTCCTCATCTGAGCCCGAGACATGGTCGGCTAGGGAGGTCCTCAATAACCTCCTCTTGCGGGTAACTAGAGGTCTATCATCCTCGCCCTCTAGCGTGAAGTCGTCAATTTGCTCATCGAGCGAGGGCTCGTGAGCTATCTCTTTTCCCTTTGCTTTTGAACTGGACGATGCACTGGCACGACCCATAGTGCACTTGAAATCGAAGAACAAGTCAATCTGAGCAAAAACTCACAAATAGGCACTGAACTCTGATCGAGTCGATCGACTGGGGTGAGACTTGTGTCTCAGTCGATCGACTGGGAGGGGAAAAACTGTCGGGGTTAGGGTCGAAATCGGGGTTTGTCCGGGAGGCTCTGGGATTCCGAATTGATGCTTGGGGATTGAAGGCGGACGGAAGGGGAGTAGGTAGGCGGTCGGAGCGGGCGCTGAGATGGCCGGACGAGGGAGATCGGACGACGGCTTGGATTTCCGATCGGAAATCGAAACTGCGTGAGGGCGGCTGGCTGGGCGGTGGACGGGCGGTGGATGGCTGGCAAGCTGATGGCGAGATGGTCGGAGGCTTGGAGCTGAGGTTCGGAGGGTGAAAAATTCGAATTTAGGGTTTGGCGGATCGATCGACTGAAGTGGGGTTCGAATGAGGAGATGGGTGAATTTGGCAAGGAAATATCAGTCGATCGACTGATAGCTCAGTCGATCGACTGAGAATGCGCAAAAAACAAGGGCTCCTGAAACATCATTTAGTCGATCGACTGGAGCAGGGGAGCTTCCCAGTCGATCGACTGGATACCAATTCCTGCAAAAATTATTTTCCACTTCTCGTCGAATCTCAACTCCACACTCAGAATTTTTACTCACAAACAAAGATCAGCATTACTCAAAATATCACATATATTCAAGGCACGCTCTTCTATGCAATCACTAGCACATAAACATACGATTTTCAAACAAACAAGCTAGGATCACACTCCACACTTAGAATGCCACCATCATCAAGAAATTTCATGCAAGCCTTATATCATGTCACACACACCTAGTCATGCATTTAGAATCATCCCAAACACCAAGCCACATAACAAGTTCACAATTTGCATGCTACACATATATGAAAGTTCCTTGTGCATAGATAGACAACTCACAAACCGGGGTACCTCCCGTGAGGTGCCTAGTTTAACGTCTTGGCAAAGACCGAGCCGAATCTCTTCTCACTAAGAAACACACTTGAGGAGTCCATAGCTAGGATCCCTCCTCAAGCGGATAGAGGCTCTCTAAGGGTCGGTCAAATGGTGAGTCACATTTTTCTCATCCCGAACGCCTTCTCTATAATGCTTTAGTCTTTGCCCATTTGCTGTGAAGGTAGTCCCATCATTGTTGAGCAATTCCACGTGTCCATCCTCGTGAGGCTTGTGGACAATAAATGGACCACTCCACCGGCTTCTCAATTTTCCCGGGAATAACTTGAGCCTAGAATTGAAGAGCAAGACCTTTTCTCCCTTCTTGAATTCACGACGAAAGATTTTCTTGTCGTGCCATTTCTTGGTCTTCTCTTTATAGATCCTAGCACTTTCGTAGGCTTCATTCCTTATCTCTTCCAACTCATGGAGTTGAAGCACCCTATTGTCTCCCGCCGTTTGCAAGTCCATATTTAGCATTTTAATTGCCCACATCGCCTTGTATTCCAATTCCACCGGCAAGTGGCATGGCTTCCCATAAATAAGGCGATAGGGAGACATTCCAATAGGGGTCTTGAATGCCGTACGATAGGCCCATAAAGCGTCATCTAGCTTCGATGACCAATCCTTCCTTGAGCTTCCCACGGTTTTCTCCAAGATTGCCTTGATTTCTCTATTCGAAATTTCCACTTGCCCACTAGTTTGTGGGTGATAAGGCGTAGCAACCTTGTGACTAACTCCATATTTGCGAAGCAAGGCCTCAAAATGTTTTTCCTTGAAATGTGAACCGCCATCACTAATGACGGTCCTTGGGACTCCAAATCTAGGGAAAATAATCTTCTTGAAGAGCTTTGTGACCACCTTGGCATCACAAGTAGGGGAAGCGACGGCCTCAACCCATTTGGAGACGTAATCAACCGCGACCAATATGTATTGGTTCCCATAAGAGGATGGGAAGGGACCCATATAATCTATGCCCCATACATCAAATATCTCGACCGGGAGGATGCTTTGTTGGGGCATTTCATGCCTTTTTGAGATGCTTCCCGTTCTTTGGCATTGATCGCAAGCTTTCACAAATTCATAAGCATCACCAAAGAGAGTAGGCCAATAAAAACCGCTTTGTAGAACCTTGGACGCCGTCTTTGCTCCACTACCATGTCCTCCATATTGGGAAGAGTGACAATGGTGTAGGATATCCCTCATTTCTTCTTCGGCGACGCAAGTCCTATATAATCCATCCGCGCATAGCCTATACAAATAGGGCTCATCCCAATAATACCTCTTGGTCTCGGATAGGAACTTCCTCTTTTGATGGTGGTTCATATCGTGAGGAATAATCCCACAAACCACGAAGTTTACAAAGTCCGCGTACCATGGGAGTGCCTCCGCCTCAACTCTCATAAGTTGCTCTCCAATAAATGAGTCATTCACGGGTCTAGTATCCTCTTCAATCTCTTCATTTTCCTCTAGCCTTGATAAGTGGTCGGCTACCACATTTTCTACTCCCTTTTTATCTTTTATCTCGATATCAAATTCTTGGAGCAATAGAATCCATCTTATCAATCTCGGCTTAGAGTCTTTCTTTGCCAAGAGGTACTTGATTGCCGCGTGGTCGGTGAATACTATAACTTTTGATCCCACTAGGTATGAACGAAACTTGTCAAAGGCATACACGATAGCTAGGAGCTCCTTCTCGGTTGTAGTGTAGTTCAATTGGGCTCCATTTAGAACCTTGCTTGTGTAATGAATGGCATGGAGTTTCTTATCTATCCTTTGCCCAAGAACCGCCCCAATGGCATAATCACTAGCGTCGCACATAAGCTCAAAGGGCAAGTCCCATCTTGGAGGTTGGATAATTGGGGCCGAGATCAATGCTTCTTTCAACTTCTCAAAGGCCACCAAGCAATCTTCATCAAACCGAAACTTGGTGTCATTGCATAGAAGGTTTGTTAATGGCTTTGCAATCTTCGAGAAATCCTTGATAAATCTCCTATAAAACCCCGCATGGCCTAGAAAACTCCTTATGCCTTTCACGTCCTTTGGAGGTGGCAATTTTTCCATAACCTCTATCTTTGCTTTATCCACCTCAATTCCTCTTTTAGAGACCAAATGACCAAGAACTATCCCCTCCTGCACCATAAAATGGCATTTTTCCCAATTAAGTACAAGGTTCGTCTCAATACATCTTTTCAACACTTTAGCCAAATTAGCCAAGCAATCATCAAAAGACGAACCATACACAGAAAAGTCATCCATGAATACTTCCATAATCTTTTCAATAAACTCGGAAAAAATAGCCATCATGCAACGTTGAAAAGTACCCGGCGCATTACATAGTCCAAAGGGCATTCGCCGATAGGCAAATGTTCCATAGGGACATGTAAAGGTGGTTTTCTCTTGATCTTGTGGATGTATAGGGATTTGGAAGAATCCGCTATATCCATCAAGATAGCAAAAATAGTCATGCTTAGCTAGTCTTTCCAACATTTGATCAATAAATGGAAGGGGAAAGTGGTCTTTTCTAGTGGCTTGGTTTAATTTCCTATAGTCCACACACATACGCCACCCGGTTACCGTTCTTGTGGGGATTAGTTCATTCTTATCATTTTTAACTACGGTCATCCCTCCCTTTTTGGGGACTACATGAATGGGGCTCACCCATTTAGAGTCCGCAACGGGGAAGATGATTCCCGCATCAAGCAATTTAAGAACCTCCTTTTTGACTACTTCCCCAACAATAGGATTCAACCTCCTAGCTCTCTCCCTAGATGGCATACTATCACTCTCTAAATTGATTTCATGCATGCACAAGTTTGGGCTTATTCCCTTCAAATCATCAATAGAGTAGCCAATAGCATCCTTATGTTCTCTAACCACATCAAGCAATTTCGACGTTTCAACATCATTCAAAGAGGCATTCACAATGATAGGCAAGCTAGAATTTGGGCCTAAGAACTCATACCTTAGGCTTGTTGGTAGAGCTTTTAGCTCTACCGAACAAGACTCCTTACCTTTGTCGCTTAGAGTTCCTTCTTCGTTTTCTTCCTCCAAGATAGCCCAACAATTGGCAATGTCGGGAAGCTCATTATCAAGGTCAATTCCACTCATGTAAAGGTTAGGCACATCATACAATTCATATGCATCAACTAGGTCAAGATAATTACAAGTCATTGTAGGACTAGGACCTTTTTGTGCCTTTTCAAGATTAAACTCAATTTCCTCATCTCCTACTCTCATGGTGATTGACCCCTTAGTAGTATCAAATATAGCCCCCGCGGTGTAGAGGAAAGGCCTTCCCAAAAGAATGGGAATTTCATTGTCCTCTTCCATCTCTAACACCACAAAATCCCCCGGAATATAGAAATTCCCTACTCTAACCGGGACATCCTTAAGAACCCCCCTAGGGAATCTTGAGGAGCGGTCCGCGAGCCTTAGAATCATGTTAGTTGGTTTAGGCTCACCCATATTCAACTTTTTGCACAAAGAATAAGGCATCAACGATATACTTGCACCCAAATCACACATAGCACGTTCAATCTTAATATCATTAATAAAGCATGAAATGGAGAAGCTACCGGGATCCTCAAGCTTTGGGGGCATGCGCGGTTGGAGTATGGCACTACATTCGCCATTGAGAGACACCGTGTCAACATCCTCGATTGTTCTCCTGCACGTAATAACATCTTTTAGAAATCTTGCATAAGATGGAGCTTGAGTTATTACCTCGGTGAAGGGCATTGTGACATAGAGCTTCCTCATCATCTCGGCAAACTTGGAGAATTGCTTGTCATTGCTCTTCTTCTTTAGCCTTTGGGGAAATGGAATAGGAGGAGTGTATACTCTAGGTTCGTCTTTCTCCTTTTCCACTTCACTCTCCTTCTCAACTTGAGGGTTAGGAACCTCTTCATCTAACTCTTCAATTTCGGCACTAGCTTGGCCTCTTAGATCAAAGGAGACTTTCTTCTTCTTTGGTAGCTCTCCCTCTAGCTCTTTCCCGCTTCTCAAAGTAACCGCATTACAATGCTCCCTTTGTCCTTGCTCGGGTCTAGCCGGTAATTTACCTTGTGCCCTTGTAGAGGATTCGGCTTGTTGAGCAATTTGAGTTTCTAGCATTTTGTTGTGGATCTCCATTCTCTCAATTTGGGCTTGCATTTTATCTTGATTTGCAAGTAGCTTGGCAAACATAGCTTCAACCCCGGAAAGTTCATTAGAAGCTTGTGAGGGAGGTTCAACTTGTTGGTAGGGCCTTTGAGTTTGAGCTTGGTATTGTTGCCCTTGGTTTTGATTCCTTTGAAGCAAAGCCGGTCCTTGACTTTGATATTGATTCCTAGGTTGGAATGCTTGATTCGGTTGAGTAGGCTTAGGACCGAATCCGGGAGGTGTGGATCCAAAGTCGGGGCGAGTGGGGTTAGTGGTCTTGTAGGAGAAATTGGGGTGATTTCTCCATCCCGAAGAGAACTTTGGTGTAGTATAGTTTGCTTGAGAGCTTTGCCCTTGATTGGCATTGGCTCCATAGTCTCTTCCTTGGTTTCCTCCCACAAAATTCACTTCTCCATAGCCTTGCCCTTGCACATCCCTTTGCACTAAGGGGCAAGAAACGGTCTCATGCTCGTAGACCTCACAAATATCACACCCTTGCTTTGTCGAAGATTCTCTTTCCGGGTGTTTCAACTTGAAGACTTCATCCGAGAGGCTATCAAAGTCCTTCCTCAAAGCATCATAATCACTTGTGCTCACCGCTTTAACCTCATGCCTTTCATGTCTTCTTCTCGGGTTTCCTCTTTCGCTTCCCCACATGAAGTAGTTTTTCGTTATTTTCTCTATCACCGCATATCCTTCATGCGGTTCTAGTTCCATAATAGCTCCTCCCGAGGCGGTGTCAAGTGCAAGTCGAGAGGCACCATCGACACCGTGGTAGAAGGTGTGGAAGACTTGGAGATCATCGAGGTTGTGGTGAGGGCAAAGCCTTTGGTATTCTTTGTATCTCTCCCATGCTTCATAGAGGTTCTCCCCATCCAATTGTGAGAAATTTGTAATTTGACTTCTATAGAAAGCCGTCTTGGAAGGAGGGAAGTATTTGTTCAAGAAAGCCACGGCGAGCTCCTCCCAAGTCGTGAAGCTATCGGGAGTTTGACTCCTCAACCAATCCTTTGCTCTTCCCGTGAGGGAGAAGGGGAAGAGCCTTAGGAGTTTAGCGTCTTCCGAGAACCCATTGATCTTGAAGGTGGAACACACTTCAAGAAATGTTGTCAAGTGAGAATTAGGGTCTTCATTGTCCCTCCCCGAGAATTGGTTAGATTGAACCATTTGAATTGTGGACGTCTTCAAGTCAAAATCTCGGTTATCAACCGTAGGTACGAGGATTGGGGAACGATATCCATAGGCCGTAGGAGTAGCATAATCCTTGAGAACCCTTCTAGCTTGAGGGACTTGTGGTAGGTGACCTTGGGGAGGTGGAGGTGGAGGAGGGAGTCTATTGTCTCTATCACCCATGCCTTGAGCGATGGTTTCTTGATTTCCTTGAGTGTTGGAGGCTTGTCCTTTGTCTTTAGTCTTACTCCTTGTAACGGGAAGATTAACTAGCTCTCTAATAGGTTGGTTCAAATCTCTATCCGCTATTTGAGAAAGTTTCTTGGTCTTGGGTGGCATAAAAGAAGTGAACCTATAAGAGAAGCCAATTAAAACAAGTAAGCGTAGTGAATAAGCTCAAGAAATCCAAGTAACAAGTAGAATAAAGAAAAACATGGAATAGTCGGAGCACTAAATGATTTTCCTAGGGGTAATCTAGCTATTGCTCCCCGGCAACGGCGCCATTTTGACGTTGTAGTTTTTCAAGCAATGCAATTAGTCAAAAACAATTTGTAATTCAACCGGTAAGACCGGTGTCGAACCCAAGGGAGCAAACGGATTACACGCTAGTTCTATCAAGTTTTGTTACTCGGCTAATTCCTAAAATTCAAATGTGGTTGAGTTATCAATGATTCAAAGCAAGAATGAAATGGTTTTTAGGGGATTGAATTCAATTAAAAGCGAGTTTCGAGGGATTAATCCCCTCCTTGGCAATTTCCCAATGATCGTGCATACAAGAGTTTAATTAATTATGAGTTGATAGGTTTCAAACCTAGCTTAAACTAGAATCAAACAAACCATGCATGATTAATCCTAGGCAAGCCATCTTAGCTAGGATCTCACTAATTAAAGAGTATTGATCCACTACATAGCATTTACTCTCATAAATGCCACATGCATAAAGTTCTAGTTCACCTCTCACCATGCATTTACTCTCATAAATGTAGGTTAAGTTCATTTTTACTACATCAAAACCATCCCTAAGCTCTCTCAAGACTTAGATCAAAGTTCTAACATAAACATGTCACTTGGGCATTTTATCAAACACTTAGAGACATGTTTAACATGAAGAGCATAGTAAAATGAAATCAACTTCAATAAATCCATTCAAATGTGTATACAATGATCATTGAGTACCAAGGAGGTTCATAGAACCCTCAAAACACAAGGGGGACTACTCACACATCAAGTAAGACAACATGATGTGTGGGTTTTTAGCAAAATCTAAGAGAAAGGAAGAGGGAAAAGAGTAGGATTGATGATCCTAATAAACTCCCTTGATCTTCAATCCTCCTTGATTAGATGATGTTCAAACCCTTGATTTGGCTCACTTCCTTTTGTCTTTTCTCCAGAAAAATCCAAGATGCTAGGTCAACTTTGCCTCTTTCTATTTATAGCTTCGGAAAAGATTCGGTACTGTAGCAGTCCAGTCGATCGACTGGCGTTGGGCTGTTGGCCCAGTCGATCGACTGGAGGTAGATGAGTTGCTTGGAAAGTGGATTCTCAGTCGATCGACTGGAGCAGGGGAGCTTCCCAGTCGATCGACTGGAATAACTTGATATGCAGCCCCTCCTGAGAGTCCATTTAGTCGATCGACTGAGATCCAGTCGATCGACTGATGGTCACGTGATCTGCATGCTCTGGACAGGGGACTCGCCAGTCGATCGACTGGAGCAGGGGAGCTTCTCAGTCGATCGACTGGAATAACTTGATTTGCAGCACCTCCTGAGTCTCCATTAAGTCGATCGACTGGAGCAGGGGAGCTTCCCAGTCGATCGACTGAAGACCAAATACTGCCACTTTTTGCTCTAAAACACCGATTTTCCCGAGTTTTCTTCCAATGGCTCTTGACACATAGACATCTTGCTTTGCACCTGAAACGCACGAAAAGGAGATCAAATGACATCTAATAGTAGTCGGAATCAAGCTAAAGCTATAGTGAAAATGGGCATTTAACGAGTCGAAAGCTCGACTCATCACCTTGCAAGATAAACAAGGAATAGTCAAAAAGACTCTGTCTGAACCCAAAACCGATCAAAGCTTCACTAAGTTTCTCAAACCACTGCCTGGATGTCTGCTTAATGCCATATAAACTCTTCAACAGCCTGCTTACATGTCCACTGGATTTTGCAAAATCATAAAACCCAAGTGGTAATTTCATATACACCTCTTCATCAAGTTGCCCATGTAAGAAGGCATTATCCACGTCCAACTGGAATAAAGGCCAACTTTTGAAGGCAGCAATGGCCAACAAACATCGCACAGTGTTCATCTTGGCCACGGGAGAAAATGTGTCATGATAGTCAAGCCCCTCAATTTGAGTGAAACCTCTTGCAACTAACCTTGCTTTGTACCTCTCAACTATACCATCTAATTTCAGTTTGATCTTGAAGATCCACTTGCAGTCCACTACTGTTTTTCCAGCAGGCAGGGGAGTGATGGTCCAAGTGTGATTTCCCTCAAGAGCCCCAGTCTCTAAATTCATGGGTCCAAGTGTGATTTCTCTCAAGAGCCTCAATCTCTAAATTCATGGCTTGCTGCCATTTGGGATCTTTAGATGCTTGCAAGTAAGTTTTGGGCTCCTTTAAGGTATCAACTTGAGCCAAAAATGCCTGCTATTGGCATGAGCAATTGGAGTAACCAATTACTTTATTCAAACAATGAGGGGAAGTCTTGACTGACCCACAAACATAGTCTTGTTGCCACACATGTGGTTTAACAGGCCTACCACTCTTAGTCTTAACAGTTGGAATATCAGTGGATTGGATATTAACTTGTTGATTATCCACTGGTAGAGTATTTTCTATATCTTCAGTACTGTCAAGCAAATCATCTGATGTTGCATCTGAATCATGTGGACTGGTAGAGGGAATGGCATAAAAAAGTCTGAATTCTCCAAGGGCAAATGAACAGTGTTATCACCAAAGAAAACATCTTCATCAACAGTGGGCAAGTCAACAATATTCCTAGTAAGGACCTGTTGCTGTATAAAGCCATGTTCTTGTTGAAAAGGAAACTTGTCTTCAAGGAAAACAACATCTCTGCTGACTATTGTTCTGTGAGTGGTGAGACAATAAACTTTGTATCCCTTTTGAGCAAAAGGATATCCAAGAAACACACAAGGAGTAGCCCTTGGATCAAATTTATCCCTACCAGATTTAACAGTGCTCACATAGCACAAACAACCTACAACTCTCAAATGCTTGATATCAGGTTTTCTGTGAAATAACATTTCATAGGGAGTTTTCCCTCCTAAAATCCTTGATGGAGTCCTATTGATGAGATAGGTCGCTGTTAAAACACAATCTCCCCAAAAACATTTAGGTAAGTTTGCCTTTAATCTTAAAGCCCTTGAAACTTTAAGTAAATGCCTATGTTTTCTCTCCACTATGCCATTTTGTTGTGGTGTATACACACAACTAGTTTGGTGAAGGCAACCATTTTCTGACAGAAAACTTTGTAAACTGAGGCTGATAAACTCCTTTCCATTATCAGACCTTAAAATTTTCACAGAGCACTGAAACTGAGTTTGAACCAGTGTTATTAAAACCGAACCGGAGATCGAACCGGTCAAGTCACTGGGTCAATGGGTCAGTGGTTCAGCCGGGTCGAACCAGTTTGACCCGCACAAATTAAATAATAAAAATAAAATACTTATATATGATATTATAATTTAACATATTTATGACTTGAATAAATATTACATGTTTATGATCTGATTACAATAACATAGCATAACAAATTTTAGTCTTAATTTGTAAGTCACAACAATAAGGGATTTCTAAGACTAATTGAATTTCTAGCTAAATTGATAGTAAGTAATAAATTTTATAGATTTGATAAATGAATATACATTATTGAACAAATAATAAAACAAGAATCATGTTTAGCTTGGTGGAAGGAGAGGGGATAATTATAGAGAAAGACCAGGTTCGAGTCTTGACAAGCGTATTTTTAACCCTTTATAGTTGTCAAATTATGAGTTTTAGGGGTCAAATCGTAGTCAAACAAAATTTATAACCTTGGTAAGCCAAGGGTCGATCCAAGGAACAGGCGTGTGAATACTAGCAAACAATGTGACCTATTTAGCTATTCCGAACAATTCACGGTTTTGTTGTGATGTAAATTGTAGAAATTAAATAACAGAAAAATTAAGGTTTGTGATTAATTCAGAGAAAGAATTCCAGAATCCATACTTCACCCGTGCTAACCCCACTAATCATGCAATCATTATCATCTAATTCATCATGCTATCGAATACCGAATTAAACCAAAATAACACTAGATAAGCCGCCCATCCACGGATCATTATCTAGATTAATCTCAATCGTTGAACGCCGCCCATCCACGGATTATCAACGATCTCGATTATTTAAACTAAAGGTTCTCATACAATTTCATACAATCCGGTTAATCCCTAGGGCCCATCCACCTTTCGGTATATAACCTAAATACGTTCTAGCATGCAAACATACCCTTTGATGTAAATACTTGCATAGAACGATAAATTAAGCACGATGAAATTGAATATTCGATTTGCATTAATGAAAAACATTCATATGATCACATGAAGAGTTGGGTACAATGCACGGGATCCGTAGGATCCCAGAATAAAAGAGACTACTCGCTATTCATGGCGATTAAACCACAAATAGTGTAATAAAGAGATAAGGGCGAGGAAACCGTAATGACGCGGGTGCTCGTTGAATCTCTCGTGATGACTCTGTCTTCTCTCCCAAGTTAGGGTTTATTCTTCTCCGAAAAAGCACCCCAATTTCGTTCTGGTCGTTGCCTTTTTATAGCCCAATCGATCAATTTCCAAAAAGGCCCAGAAAACTTCCAAAATTTAAATTAGGAAACCTCTGTCGCAGGTGCCGTGACTACCGTGACCATTGGTGGGGGTTACTGATGAGTCGAGTTTTCGACTCATTAATGCCCATTTTCACTATAGCTTTAGTTCATTTCCGACGATTATTTGATGTCATTTGACCCCCCTTTTCATGCGTTTCAGGTGCGAATCAAGGTGACTCAGTGCCAAAAGCCCATAGAAGAAAACTCGGAGAAAATCGGAGTCAAGAGCAAAAGTTGGCAGGATTCGGCCTCCAGTCGATCGACTGGGAAGCTCCCCTGCTCCAGTCGATCGACTTAATGGACTCTCAGGAGGGTCTGCAAATCAAGATACTCCAGTCGATCGATTGGGCCCTCCAGTCGATCGACTGGCGAGTTCTCCAGCTGAGCGTGCAAGCCACGTGCCTTCAGTCGATCGATTGGGACTCCAGTCGATCGACTTAATGGAGTCTCAGGAGGGCCTGTTTTCTGCATTACTCCAGTCGATCGACTGGGAGACTACCCTGTCTCAGTCGATCGACTGAGAATCTGCTTCCCAAGCGTTTTATTTCCCTCCAGTCGATCGACTGGGCCAATAGCCCACCGCCAGTCGATCGACTGGAGCTGCTACAGTACCGGAAATTTCCCGAGGCTATAAATAGAAAGAGGGAAGTTTGACCTATGACCTGGGATTTTTCTGGAGAAAAGACAAAAGGAAGTGAGCTAAATCAAGGGTTTCAACATCATCTAATCAAGGAGGATTGAAGATCAAGGGAGTTTATTAGGATCATCAATCCTACTCTTTTCCCTCTTCCTTTCTCTTAGATTTTTGCTAAAAACCCACACATCATGTTGTCTTACTTGATGTGTGAGTAGTCCCCCTTGTGTTTTGAGGGTTCTATGAACCTCCTTGGTACTCAATGATCATTGTATACACATTTGAATGGATCTATTGAAGTTGATTTCATTTTACTATGCTCTTCATGTTAGACATGTCTCTAAGTGTTTGATAAAATGCCCAAGTGACATGTTTATGTTAGAACTATGATCTAAGTATTGAAAGAGCTTAGTGATGGTTTGGATGTAGTAGAATTGAACTTAACCAACATTTATGAGAGTAAATGCATGGTGAGAGGTGAACTAGAACTTTATGCATGTAGCATTTATGAGAGTAAATGCTATATAGTGGATCAATACTCCTTAATTAGTGAGATCCTATCTAAGATGGCTTGACTAGGATTAAACATGCATGGTTTGTTCAATTCTAGTCTAAGTTTGGTTTAAAACCTATCAACTCATAATTAATTAAACTCTTGTATGCATGATCATTGGGAAATCGCCAAGGAGGGGATTAATCCCTCGAAACTCGCTTTTAATTGAATTCAATCCCCTAAAAACCATTTCATTCTTGTTTTGAATCATTGATAACTCAAT
The DNA here is from genome assembly GCA_033675395.1 of Rhodiola chrysanthemifolia. Taxonomy (NCBI): domain Eukaryota; kingdom Viridiplantae; phylum Streptophyta; class Magnoliopsida; order Saxifragales; family Crassulaceae; genus Rhodiola; species Rhodiola chrysanthemifolia. The sequence continues at coordinate 47,583,435 of CM066205.1, forward strand.
CACACTTGAATTTTAGGAATTAGCCGAGTAAGAAAATTTGATAGAACTAGTGTGTAATCCGTTTGCTCCCTTGGGTTCGACACCGGTCTTACCGGTTGAATTACAAATTGTTTTTGACTAATTGCATTGCTAAAATATTACAACGTCAAAATGGCGCCGTTGCCGGGGAGCAATAGCTAGATTACCCCTAGGAAAATCATTTAGTGCTCCGACTATTCCATGTTTTTCTTTATTCTACTTGTTACTTGGATTTCTTGAACTTATTCACTACGCTTACTTGTTTTAATTGGCTTCTCTTATAGGTTCACTTCTTTTATGCCACCAAAGACCAAGAAACTTTCTCAAATAGTGGATAGAGATTTGAGCCAACCTATTAGGGGGCTAGTTAATCTTCCCGTTACAAGGAGTAAGACCAAAGACAAAGGACAAACCTCCAACACTCAAGGAAATCAAGAGACCACCACCCAAGACATGGGAGATAGAGACAATAGACTCCCTCCTCCACCTCCACCACCCCAAGGTTACCTACCACAAGTCCCTCAAGCTAGAAGGGTTCTCAAGGATTATGCTACTCCTACGGCCTATGGATATCGTTCCCCAATCCTCGCACCGGCGGTTGATAACCGAGATTTTGACTTGAAGACGTCCACTGTTCAAATGGTGCAATCCAACCAATTCTCGGGAAGGGACAATGAAGACCCTAATTCTCACTTGACAACATTTCTTAAAGTGTGCGCCACCTTCAAGATCAATGGGTTCTCGGAGGACGCTAAGCTTCTAAGGCTCTTCCCCTTTTCCCTCACGGGGAGAGCAAAGGATTGGTTGAGGAGTCAAACTCCCGATAGCTTCACGACTTGGGAAGAGCTCGCCGTGGCATTCCTAAACAAATACTTCCCTCCTTCCAAGACGGCGCATTATAGGAGCCAAATTACAAATTTTGTGCAAATGGATGGAGAGACACTCTATGAAGCTTGGGAGCGGTACAAAGAATATCAAAGGCTATGTCCTCACCATAGTTTGGATGATCTTCTTCTATTCCACACCTTCTATCAAGGTGTGGACGGTAATTCTCGTCTAGCACTTGACACCGCTTCGGGCGGAGCTATAATGGACCTTGCACCACATGAAGCCTATGCGGTTATAGAGAAAATAACGAAAAACTACTTCTTGTGGGGAAGTGAAAGAGGAAACCCAAGAAGGAGACATGAAAGGCATGAGGTTAAAGCGGTGAGCACAAGTGACTACGATGCTTTGAGAAAGGACTTTGATAACCTCTCGGATGAAGTCTTCAAGCTAAAACACCCCGAGAAAGAACCTTCGACAAAGCAAGGGTGTGATATTTGTGAGGTCTACGAGCATGAGACCGTTTCTTGCCCCTTAGTTCAAAGGGATGTGCAAGGGCAAGGGTATGGAGAAGTGAATTTTGTGGGAGGAAACCAAGGAAGAGACTATGGAGGGAATGCCAATCAAGGGCAAAGCTCTCAAGCAAACTACACTACACCAAAGTTCTCTTCGGGATGGAGAAATCACCCCAATTTCTCCTACAAGACCACTAATCCCACTCGCCCCGACTTTGGATCCACACCTCCCGGATTCGGTCCTAAGCCTACTCAATCAAATCAAGGGTTCCAACCTAGGAACCAATATCAAAGTCAAGGACCGACTTTACTTCAAAGAAACCAAGGGCAACAATATCAAGCTCAAGCTCAAAGAACCTATCAACAAGTTGAAGCTCCTCCACAACCTTCTAGTGAACTATCCGGTGTTGAGGCAATGTTTGCAAAGCTCTTAGCAAACCAAAATGAGATGAGGCAAGAGTTGAATGAGGTTAAGCAATCGAACCAAAGGCTAGAAATCCACAACAAAATGCTAGAAACTCAAATAGCTCAACAAGCCGAATCCTCTACAAGGGCACAAGGAAAATTACCGGCTAGACCCGAGCAAGGACAAAGGGAGCATTGTAATGCGGTTACATTGAGAAGCGGGAAAGAGCTAGAGGGAGAGCTACCAAAGAAGAAGAAAGTCTCCTTTGATCTAAGAGGCCAAGCTAGTGCCGAAATTGAAGAGTTAGATGAAGAGGTTCCTAACCCTCAAGTTGAGAGAGAGGGTGAAGTGGAAAAGGAGAAAGACGAACCTAGAGTATACACTCCTCCAATTCCATTTCCCCAAAGGCTAAAGAAGAAGAGCAATGATAAGCAATTCTCCAAGTTTGCCGAGATGATGAGGAAACTCTATGTCACAATGCCCTTCACCGAGGTAATAACTCAAGCTCCTTCTTATGCAAGATTTCTAAAAGATGTTATTACTTGCAGGAGAACAATCGAGGATGTCGATACGGTGTCCCTCAATGGCGAATGTAGTGCCATACTCCAACCGCGCATGCCCCCAAAGCTTGAGGATCCCGGTAGCTTCTCCATTTCATGCTTTATTAATGATATTAAGATTGAACGTGCTATGTGTGATTTGGGTGCAAGTATATCGTTGATGCCTTATTCTTTATGCAAAAAGTTGAATATGGGTGAGCCTAAACCAACTAACATGATTCTAAGGCTCGCGGACCGCTCCTCAAGATTCCCTAGGGGGGTTCTTAAGGATGTCCCGGTTAGAGTAGGGAATTTCTATATTCCGGGGGATTTTGTGGTGTTAGAGATGGAAGAGGACAATGAAATTCCCATTCTTTTGGGAAGGCCTTTCCTCTACACCGCGGGGGCTATATTTGATACTACTAAGGGGTCAATCACCATGAGAGTAGGAGATGAGCAAATTGAGTTTAATCTTGAAAAGGCACAAAAAGGTCCTAGTCCTACAATGACTTGTAATTATCTTGACCTAGTTGATACATATGAATTGTATGATGTGCCTAACCTTTACATGAGTGGAATTGACCTTGATAATGAGCTTCCCGACATTGCCGATTGTTGGACTATCTTGGAGGAAGAAAACGAAGAGGGAACTCTAAGCGACAAAGGTAAGGAGTCTTGTTCGGTAGAGCTAAAAGCTCTACCAACAAGCCTAAGGTATGAGTTCTTAGGCCCAAATTCTAGCTTGCCTATCATTGTGAATGCTTCTTTGACTGATGATGAGACTTCAAAATTGCTTGATGTGGTTAGAAAACATAAGGATGCTATTGGCTACTCTATTGATGATTTGAAGGGAATAAGCCCAAATTTATGCATGCATGAAATCAATCTAGAGAGCGATAGTATGCCATCTAGGGAGAGAGCTAGGAGGTTGAATCCTATTGTTGGGGAAGTAGTCAAAAAGGAAGTTCTTAAATTGCTTGATGCGGGAATCATCTTCCCCGTTGCGGACTCTAAATGGGTGAGCCCCATTCATGTAGTCCCCAAAAAGGGAGGGATGACCGTAGTTAAAAATGAGAAGAATGAACTAATCCCCACAAGAACGGTAACCGGGTGGCGTATGTGTGTGGATTATAGGAAACTAAACCAAGCCACTAGAAAATATCACTTTCCCCTTCCATTTATTGATCAAATGTTGGAAAGACTAGCTAAGCATGACTATTTTTGCTATCTTGATGGATATAGCGGATTTTTCCAAATCCCTATTCATCCACAAGATCAAGAGAAAACCACCTTTACATGTCCCTATGGAACATTTGCCTATCGGCGAATGCCCTTTGGACTATGTAATGCGCCGGGTACCTTTCAACGATGCATGATGGCCATTTTTTCCGAGTTCATTGAAAAGATTATGGAAGTATTCATGGATGACTTTTCTGTTTATGGTTCGTCTTTTGATGATTGCTTAGCTAATTTGGCTAAAGTGTTGAAAAGGTGTATTGAGACGAACCTTGTACTTAATTGGGAAAAATATCATTTCATGGTGCAGGAGGGGATAGTTCTTGGTCACTTAGTCTCTAGGAGAGGAATTGAGGTGGACAAAGCCAAAATAGAGGTTATGGAAAAATTGCCACCCCCAAAGGACGTGAAAGGCATAAGGAGTTTTCTAGGCCATGCGGGGTTTTATAGGAGATTTATCAAGGATTTCTCGAAGATTGCAAAGCCTTTAACAAACCTACTATGCAATGACACCAAGTTTCGATTTGATGAAGAGTGCTTGGTAGCCTTCGAGAAGTTGAAAGAGGCGTTGATTTCGGCTCCAATTATCCAACCTCCAAGATGGGAATTGCCCTTTGAGCTCATGTGCGACGCGAGTGATTATGCTATTGGGGCGGTTCTTGGACAAAGGGTGGACAAGAAACTCCATGCCATCCATTACACAAGCAAGGTTCTAAATGGAGCTCAATTGAACTATACTACTACCGAGAAGGAGCTTCTTACTATTGTGTATGCTTTTGATAAGTTTCGCCCATACCTAGTGGCTTCAAAGGTTATAGTGTTCACGGATCATGCGGCGATCAAGTACCTCTTGGCAAAGAAAGATTCCAAGCCAAGATTGATAAGATGGATTCTATTGCTCCAAGAATTTGATATCGAGATCAAAGATAAAAAGGGGGTAGAAAATGTGGTAGCCGACCACCTATCAAGGCTAGAGGACAATAAAGAGATTGAAGAGGATACTAGGCCCGTGGATGACTCATTTATTGGAGAGCAACTCATGAGAGTTGAGGCGGAGGCCCTCCCATGGTACGCGGACTTCGTAAACTTCGTGGTTTGTGGACTTATTCCTCACGATATGAACCACCATCAAAAGAGGAAGTTCCTATCCGAGACCAAGAGGTACTATTGGGATGAGCCCTATTTATATAGGCTTTGCGCGGATGGTTTATATAGGACTTGCGTCGCCGAAGAAGAAATGAGAGATATTCTACACCATTGTCACTCTTCCCAATATGGAGGACATGGTAGTGGAGCAAAGACGGCGTCCAAAGTTCTACAAAGCGGTTTTTATTGGCCAACTCTCTTTGGTGATGCTTATGAATTTATGAAGGCTTGCGATCAATGCCAAAGAACGGGAAACATCTCAAAGAGGCATGAAATGCCCCAACAAAGCATCCTCCCGGTCGAAATATTTGACGTATGGGGCATAGATTATATGTGTCCCTTCCCATCCTCATATGGGAACCAATACATATTGGTCGCGGTTGATTACGTCTCCAAATGGGTTGAGGCCGTCGCCTCCCTTACTTGTGATGCCAAGGTGGTCACAAAGCTCTTCAAGAAGATTATTTTCCCTAGATTTGGAGTTCCAAGGACCGTCATTAGTGATGGCGGTTCACATTTCAAGGAAAAACATTTTGAGGCCTTGCTTCGCAAATATGGAGTTAGTCACAAGGTTGCTACACCTTATCACCCACAAACTAGTGGGCAAGTGGAAATTTCAAATAGAGAAATCAAAGCAATCTTAGAGAAAACCGTGGGAAGCTCAAGGAAGGATTGGTCATCGAAGCTAGATGACGCTTTATGGGCCTATCGTACGGCATTCAAGACCCCTATTGGAATGTCTCCCTATCGCCTTATTTATGGGAAGCCGTGCCACTTGCCGGTGGAATTGGAATACAAGGCGATGTGGGCAATTAAGATGTTAAATATGGACTTACAAACGGCGGGAGACCATAGGGTGCTTCAACTCCATGAGTTGGAAGAGATAAGGAATGAAGCCTACGAAAGTGCTAGGATCTATAAAGAGAAGACCAAGAAATGGCACGACAAGAAAATATTTCGTCGTGAATTCAAGAAGGGAGAGAAGGTCTTGCTCTTTAATTCTAGGCTCAAGTTATTCCCGGGAAAATTGAGAAGCCGGTGGAGTGGTCCATTTATTGTCCACAAGCCTCACGAGGATGGACACGTAGAATTGCTCAACAATGATGGGACTACCTTCACGGCAAATGGGCAAAGGCTAAAGCATTATAGAGAAGGCGTTCGGGATGAGAAGAATGTGACTCACCATTTGACCGACCCTTAGAGAGCCTCTATCCGCTTGAGGAGGGATCCTAGCTATGGACTCCTCAAGTGTGTTTCTTAGTGAGAAAAGATTCGGCTCGGTCTTTGCCAAGACGTTAAACTAGGCACCTCACGGGAGGTACCCCGGTTTGTGAGTTATCTATCTATGCACAAGGAACTTTCATATATGTGTAGCATGCAATTTGTGAACTTGTCATGTGGCTTGGTGATTTGGATGATTCTAAATGCATGCCTAGGTGTGTGTGGCGTGATATAAGGCTTGCATGAATTTTCTTGATGATGGTGGCATTCTAAGTGTGGAGTGGTATTCCTAGCTTGTTTGTTTGAAAATCGTATGCTTAAATGCTAGTGATCGTTTAGGAGAGCGTGCTTTGAATACATGAGATATTTTGAGTGCTACCTATTCTTGATTATGAGTAAAAAAAAAAAATTCAGAGTGTGGAGTTGGGATTCGACGAGAAGTGGAAAATATTTTTGCAGGAATTTAGGTCCAGTCGATCGACTGGGAGAGAAGCAATATGCCAGTCGATCGACTGAATGATGTTTCAGGAGGTCTTGCATTTCGTGTTCTCTCAGTCGATCGACTGGGACCCCAGTCGATCGACTGAGCTTTTCTTATCCAGATCGACCTTCACCCTCATTTCTTCATTTCATCCGAAACCCTAACTCCAATTTCCTTCGATCTCCTCCGATCCCAACCTATCCGAATCTCAGCCCAGTCCCGCTCAGCTCCTCACCGCACCGTCGCCGCCCATCCGCCATCGAGCCGTCGCTCAACCGAAGCCATCAGCCACCCAAATTTCAGTTTTCCGATCGGAAAATCACTCCCTCCTCCGATCTCCGCCGTCCTCCGCCCGTTCCTCCCGATTCGACCGTCAAACCACTCCCCATCCGTCCGCCTTCAAACCCCATCCATCAATTTCGATCATCGAACCTCCCGGCGAAAAACCCCATTTATGCCCTAAACCCGACTGTTTTTCAGTCCCCAGTCGATCGACTGGGACATCAGCAGCTAGCCAGTCGATCGACTCGATCAGAGTTCAGTGCAGTTTTTGAGTTTTTGCTCAATTTGGCTCCATCTTGCATCATGGGACGTGCCCGTGCCTCTTCCAGCGCCAAAGACAAAGGCAAGGGGATTGCTCAAGAGCCCTCACTCGATGAGCAAATCGATGACTTTACCCTCGAGGACGAGGATGATAGACCTCTTGTTGCCCGCATGAGAAGGGCATTGAGGGCTTCGCTAGCCGACCATGTCTCGGACTCAGAGGAAGAGGCTGAAGCCGTGCCGGTTTCCCCAGCGCCTCCAAAGAAGAAAAAGCCTCAACCGAGGAAACCGGCACCGAAGAGGAGGGCGCCCGTGCCTCCTACCCCTCGAGCTCCTTCGCCCCCAGTGCCCAGAGAGCCCTCCCCTGCTGCAGCTCCACCATCCACCTCCATTGTGCCGGTTGAGCCTCACGAGGGGCCTTATGAGGGACCGATGCCCATACCGGTCCCGTACCCCTTCTCGGTCCCCCTTGTGTTTAGGGACGAGAAGCACCGGACTCATCATGCTACCATCACCTCGAAGAAGAAGACAGTCATCCCGACGCTATACTTGGACATGGGATTGCTTCGTGGCATCGACGAAGCAGTCACAGACGAGGTACATTCTCGCCTCACTCAGCATGGCTTGTCTTTTCTATTTATGGATGATCCGGGTTCCTACCAGAGGGTAGTCGAAGAGTTTACATGCTCGTTCGAGTGGGTGAAGTACAAGGAGGGGGAGGAGGATGTTGATTACTGGGAGTTTGTTTTGGGGGGCCGGGAATTCCGGATTAGGGAGAGTTTGATCCGAGAGTGGTTGGGATTCCCACGGCCTGCAGCATCGCCCCGGAAATTCACTGAGCACGACCAGTCCCGCTTTTGGAAGACGATTTCCGAGAGAAATGAGTGGTTCATATCATCGTATAATTCTTCGACCATCACTGATCCGGTTTGGAAGATTATACACCACGTCATCGCGATTGGGATTAATACGAGGACGGCGAGGGCTAGGTCGTTTACTCTCCCAGATATGGACCTCATGCTTGCTATGGAGCACAGGCAGCCTGTTGATTGGCTAGCCAGTCTTGCCGATCGGTTCAGGACTGTGGTGAAACCGGTCACGAGGAACCGAGGCATGGGAGGTGGCTCCTTGATCACATTGATAGCCCAAAGGTGTAACTTCACCTTTGGCCACGAGGGTTCTCCGGCCCCTATCAGGAGCGTGCTTGACTTGACTCTTATGAAGAACATGCACATCGTCAAGCGGGATGGCAGGACTTGGGACAGTGACCCGACGCCTCATCAGGAGGGGCTTGTGACCACTGCCGCTACGAAGCGGATGATGTTCAAGCAGCAGAACCCCCTCTATTGCCTTGCCCACCTCACTCCTTCACCCCCTGGCTCGCCTCCTCCTCCCCCTCACGCAGATGAGGAGCTTCCTCCCGCAGATGAGGAGCTTCCTCCAGCAGATGAGGAGCTTCCCCCAGTGGAGCCCGCTGTCGAGATCCCCCCTCCTGTCGTAGATGATTCAGCTGAGTGGAGGCAGAGGATCACCTCTGATGTTGCTGACTTGCGGGCAGGTATGACACGCCTTAAGGACTTTGTCCGAGAGTCTGACGCGAGAGCTCGCCGGGAGTGGGAGTGGCTCAGATCTACAGTCCAGTCCTTCATCAGTGGCCCCAGCGCTCCTTTCATCCCTTCTGCTGCCTCGGAGTTCTCTGCTCCTCGCGGCGCCTCCCCCTTGCCTACCACGCCAGCTCACAGAGTAGGGGAGGCGGGCGCATCCATCCCTGAGGGCACCATAGTACGAGAGAGTTCCATCAGAGCGGAGGGCTCGCGATACACTGGTGCCACGATTGAGCGAGCGGATTCTGCTAGAGAGGAGGGAGTTGGAGATTCCACTAGAGACATCACTCGAGGAGGCGATGAGGCTACATCTTGAGCTTGTATTGCATTTTGCTCATACTTTTGTCTATCATTTGATGCCTTCTTGCTTAGATCATGTACTTTGATGATTAAGTCGCCGTTTGGCGCAATTTTGGATGATGTATGCCTTTTTGTGTGATATACTCTTGACTTGCCCTTGGTTGTATGCCACATTCTCTATGATATTGACGGTGTTTACCATTTATGTTGCTCAATCCGCAGGATATATATTTCCACATTATCATCATGCCCATATTCACCGTCTTTATCTACATATTGCAACCAAATGGTTATTTCTCACTCCCAAGAGTCTTATCACCGGGTCTACAAACGAGGGGAGTTCCTATGCGCCTTTGCCTTTATTTTATCATTCTTTGCGCTTAGGGACTAAGCTTGAATTAGTGTGGAGTGTTTGATGCGCATAGTTCACATGATTGCATGCTATACATATCATTTCTAGATGGACACTTGCATACTTGCACATTGTCCCAACATGAGAGTGTTTTAACCACAAAGGCTTGTGATTTTCAACTCTAAATCCCTATAAATCACAACTAGCCTATTTGCCACATTTACCGACCTAGTCCTTTGAGCATGCATTCTTGAAAATCAATATCATGGCTATATCTTGTCTATCCAACTTTTTAAGTATTCTCGTTGCAACGCTTTGGATCAAGCTAGCAAACACTTTCAAAAATATCATCGTGAAAAACTTAGACCACTTGAATGCTCTTTGGTGACTTGAGTGCTCTAACATGGTGCTTGGTTCATGATTGATTCCCGCACATTCCATACACTTTTTTTGAACATATTGTCAAGTTTTAAGTGTGGAGTCAAAAAAAAAAAAAAAAAAAAATTTGTTTGCCGGTCAAAGAGGGCAAAGCCCCGACTAAAAACTCTCTCAATGATCATGAGAAGTTTTGCTCCAAATATACAAATTCCGGGGGTTAGGGAGGTAAGTCCCCCCTCGAAAGCATTTGTAGGCCAAAGGCCGTTTCAAAAAGAAATAAGAAGCACTTAAAACTTGACTATATGTTTTTCCCTCCATTCTTCATTTGTGCGGGATTCTACTCATTTGCAATGCGTGCTTGTTAATATAACTCTTGGACGACCCATGTGCCTTGCACGGGAGCTATCTTTTGGGCTATACTTGTTTATTAAGGAACTCTAGTGTCGAGCTCCTCTTCCCTTATGGATTACGGCTTAAGCGCCTAAAACTTGGGAATGAGTTCCTTGTCGCAAGCCCTTGGACTAGCCCTAGCTAGCATAGGTGAGCGGTTGACGCTCTATTGTGCAAGCTATAAGCCTTGCTTCGATAGTGTTGCCTCGAAAATGAGTAGAATTTGGGATGAGACATTTTATAGCCCTAGTGTTGATAATCTTGAATGCATGTCCTCAAAGGTACTCGAAAGGTTGAGAAAGTTCTTTTTACGATATTGCGGCACTAGTCTAGCTTGGGGTGAGGGATTGGTCTTGAAAAATCATAGCCTTGGTTGAGCACTCTTACATTCACTCTTATGGGACATGTACATTTGTGGGATTTGTGAGTATTCCCTTTTCTGAAAACTCTCACGAGACTATAACTCGTCCACTAGGGTAGCCTAGGGGTTTAAAGGCTTAATGCATACGCTAAATGCATTCGTAACGCCTACGAAAAGGAGCTAGGTAGATTGTACATACTCGCCATCTACTTTTCAATAACATGTTTAGAAATAAAGATCGAGACCTTGTGAAATCTAGTGAGGCAAATGCACGAAAAACATAGCACCACTAGCATATCGACATTTGCACTTCCTTGGCATATTTGCATACTTTGTTCGGGACGAGCAAAGCTTAAGTGTGGAGTGTTGATGAGTCGAGTTTTCGACTCATTAATGCCCATTTTCACTATAGCTTTAGTTCATTTCCGACGATTATTTGATGTCATTTGACCCTCCTTTTCATGCGTTTCAGGTGCGAATCAAGGTGACTCAGTGCCAAAAGCCCATAGAAGAAAACTCGGAGAAAATCGGAGTCAAGAGCAAAAGTTGGCAGGATTCGGCCTCCAGTCGATCGACTGGGAAGCTCCCCTGCTCCAGTCGATCGACTTAATGGACTCTCAGGAGGGTCTGCAAATCAAGATACTCCAGTCGATCGATTGGGCCCTCCAGTCGATCGACTGGCGAGTTCTCCAGCTGAGCGTGCAAGCCACGTGCCTTCAGTCGATCGATTGGGACTCCAGTCGATCGACTTAATGGAGTCTCAGGAGGGCCTGTTTTCTGCATTACTCCAGTCGATCGACTGGGAGACTACCCTGTCTCAGTCGATCGACTGAGAATCTGCTTCCCAAGCGTTTTATTTCCCTCCAGTCGATCGACTGGGCCAATAGCCCACCGCCAGTCGATCGACTGGAGCTGCTACAGTACCGGAAATTTCCCGAGGCTATAAATAGAAAGAGGGAAGTTTGACCTATGACCTGGGATTTTTCTGGAGAAAAGACAAAAGGAAGTGAGCTAAATCAAGGGTTTCAACATCATCTAATCAAGGAGGATTGAAGATCAAGGGAGTTTATTAGGATCATCAATCCTACTCTTTTCCCTCTTCCTTTCTCTTAGATTTTTGCTAAAAACCCACACATCATGTTGTCTTACTTGATGTGTGAGTAGTCCCCCTTGTGTTTTGAGGGTTCTATGAACCTCCTTGGTACTCAATGATCATTGTATACACATTTGAATGGATCTATTGAAGTTGATTTCATTTTACTATGCTCTTCATGTTAGACATGTCTCTAAGTGTTTGATAAAATGCCCAAGTGACATGTTTATGTTAGAACTATGATCTAAGTATTGAAAGAGCTTAGTGATGGTTTGGATGTAGTAGAATTGAACTTAACCAACATTTATGAGAGTAAATGCATGGTGAGAGGTAGGCCTCGGCATATGGCCTTGGGCCATTAACAGCCCGAGTGAAGCCCATCGACCCGTCAACCCGTGACCCGACCCGACCCGAGGAATGGGCCGAATTTTACCCGACCCGACTTACAAAAATAGAGGTCGGGGCCTAATTTTCAAAACCCGAACAAGCCCGATGCCCGACCCGAGTTAAGCCCTATATGTATATAGTTTTCATATCTAAAAACCCTACCTGAGAATCAGCCGCATCGTATCTCTCTCATCTGATTGCAAATTCAAACGATTTTTCCACCGGTATGCTCACAATCTCGCCCACAATCGATTTGTATGCTATCGATCCAGATTTTGTGTTCGACCGAGTTGATTTTGATTTTCTATATTTCATCCATCTGTTTTTTCGAGGACTCACAAGAACGAATATGTGCAGATCTTTCAATATCTGTGCAGATCCGTCAACATGTATACTGTATTTGTAGTTGTAAATATGTTATTTTTCAGATCTGTTTGTTCGGATCCGTTTTGTGTGCGAAACTACTAATATCTGTACATTTTCAGATCTGTGTTCATTTTGATGGTAAATATTTTTTTTGTTTTCCTGCTCAGTCGTTCAGATTTGTTCATTCATGTGTTTTCGGTAAATCACTGTGAAGTTTAGATTAAATCTAAAGATAACTATTTAATGTTAGCTCTGTCTTAAATCTTAATTATTTGTTTGATAACTTAACTTCATTTTTACACGAATAAGTGTTTTAGACTTCCAGATCTAACTGTTATTGTTTTTTATTTGATTGGCTGCACAATCTGATGCACATATTTTATTATAATAATTTTACTTTTATGTTTGAGTTTTTTATTCTCCATGATATGAGTATCCATGGCTTTTGATTAAACTGTTTTCAATTCTCAATGAGTTGTTCTTTCTCCAGATCTTTAAGGACATGAAAGCTGCTACTGGAAGTTTGATATTTGAAGTATATTAGGCTTGATGATATCATGTTGTCAGTTTGATATAGATTCACATTATCATGATTCATGAAGTAAGTTATCTGTCAATGTATTGAACATTTTTTGTAAATGTATTTGTGCATATTTACTTTCTTTTAACTCCTATCTAAACATTATCTTTACTTTTGAATATTTTTTGCTTATACATATTTCCTCTGATTTTCAGTTTCTTTGTTGACAATTCAGGTGATCTCGGCTGATGGGGTGAAGGTGGACTGGAAAACAGCAATGGTCTTGAACTCTTAAACAACTTACTTGCTGTGAAGTGAGCGTACTCTTACCCTACACTCAGTGCATTACTACTAACATGCTTAGGGTTGATTTTATATGGTGTGATGCTTGTTGATATATGGTGGCACTTTGGTTTTTTTGATTGCTGGTCTTTTATGCTTTAGACTCTTATTATCACTGGTAGTACTGTGAATCTGCTTGATAATAATTGTAGTCTGAACATCATAGACTTGGGTAGTCATGGAACCGATGTCATCCGGCAATGATGGCACAGCTGAGCCAAATAATATTGCTACCTCATCAATGCCTAAAATATGTAACACACTGAAAATAAAAGGTAAAAATTCTGATGTATGGAAATATTTTGTTAAGCATGATGAGGTAGAGAATGGCAAAAAGGTACAGAAAGCTGAATGTAATTTTTGTAAGAAGAAGCTTGCTTGTTGTGGTAATGCTGGTACTTCGCATTTGTCTAGGCATGCTAAATCACATATAAATGCTTTAGCTAAGGTTTCAGACATTAGACACCAGCTACTTCTCGGTAAAGATAAGGATGGAATGGTTGGCAATTTTCATTATGATAATGTAAGAGCGAGGTCTGAAATTGTAGACTTCGTAATTAGAGCTGAGCTGCCATTTTCCTTTGTTGACACTCATGACTTCGCAGGTATGATTGAAAGAGGTTTTGCGCCTCAATTTAAGAAATTTTCTAGTTATACTTGCAAAAGAGATGTGATGAAAAGATTTAATGCTTGCAAGCTAGAATTAATTTCTTACTTTGATTCATATAAGGGCAGAATTTGTTTGACATCTGATATGTGGTCTTCTAGGCAAAAGATGGGGTATATGAGTATAACGGCTCACTGGATCGATGACAATTGGAATATGCAGAAAAGGATTCTGTCTTTCAAAATGGTTGAATACCCACATACAGGTGACAGTTTGGCTTCTCATATGTATGAGGAGTTAATTGCTTGGCATTTGCATGATAAAGTGTTTACTTTAACTCTTGATAATGCATCTAGCAATGACGTTCTTGTCACACGACTAGCAAGTCATCTTATGCTTACCAGTGTTAGTAATCAACTTCTTCATGTTAGGTGCACTTGTCACATATTGAATCTCATTGTCCAAGATGGTCTGTCTGTTCTGTCCCCTAGTATTGAGAAGATAACAACCATTGTCCGGTCTATGAATTCTTCAATTAAAAGGCATGAGTTGTGGGTTGGTTCATGTGCTGAGTTAGGCTTGAGTAAGCGTAACATTGATAATGATGTGCCTCATAGGTGGAACAGTACATATGAACTGCTGAATGTTGCTGTTAAGTACAAAACTGCCATGCATAGATACTGTCAAAAAGTGAATGAATCTAGGAATTGTGCCATTGATGTCCCAAGTGAACATGATTGGGTGATTGCTTCTTTGTGCATGAATTTTTTGAAAATCTTTTGCTCAACAACGAAAATATGCAGCGGGGTTTATTCTCCAACGTCTAATAAAGTGATAAACAGTTTAGTTGACATTTGTGCCACGTTCAAAGCATATCATCCTCTTGATGCATTTAGACCTACTTTGGATGCCATGAAGCTGAAATTTAATAAATATTGGGCTGACTTTCCTATGATTTTCTGCTTGGCCACAGTTATGGATCCTCGATTTAAACTGTTGGCAATTGAGTCCTGGCTGAGTTTGTATGATCTAACTGAAATTGACATTGAAATTAAAGTTGCAACTGTTAGATCAGTGTTAAATCAATTATATGACATGTATAAGAGGAATTTGCATGCTGCAACTTGTCCTTTGAATGCTGAGACTGCTCGTATGCCCGCTTCTGTTGCTCTTGAACCTGAAATCGATGTTAATATTCCTGTGGTTCCTTCAGCCTCAATGGCTAAGTTGAAGAGAGCAAGGGTAAGTAGTAGTGGTGCATCTACTGACTTGCAGATTTATTTAGATCTTGATACTTTGGATATTGATGACAAAGGTTCATTTAACATTCTGGATTGGTGGAAAGCCAACTCTAGTATGTATCCCATATTGTCTGTCATGGCAAGAGATTTATTGAGCATACCTGCTTCGACAGTGGCCTCCGAGGCTGCTTTCTCTGCTGGAGGCAGAGTGGTTTCCGAGAAAAGGGCTTCACTTAGTCCTAATACAATTGAAGCTCTAATTTGCTTGAAAGATTGGTCTTTAGCAAGCTGCAGAAAACAAGATGCGGCGGCAGAGGAAGCTGCTGCCGAAGAGCTAATGAATGCCAAGGCTAGCCAACCTGATTGGCTTTTAGATGATTCAGAAATTCAGAACATGGTTGATGGTATTTTTGTTACATTTATAGCCACTTCATTGTATTTGATTTATTTTGTATCACTGTTTTGTTATATTGTTGATAACATTTTGTTTCGTTTATGCAGTTGAAGAAGTATTGTGATCAGAATACATAGGAATATCTTTTTGCGGTTCTCAGAACTAGTTGCATAACTTTGAGTTTTTTATAATTTAGCTTTTTGAGAATGATCATTCAGGTTTTATTTCTGAACTTATACTTGCATCTTTATGTTTGATTAATTTCATACTTAAATGTGTAACTATTTGCTTTGTTTATGCAGTTGAAGAAGCTGATGCGATCATAATGTGAATATCTTTTTGTGGTTCTCAGAACCAGCTAGATAACTTTGTGGATTTTATAGTTTAGCTCTTTGAGAATGATCACTCAGGTTTGATTTCTGAACTTGCATCTTTATGTTTGATTTATTTCATACTTACTTCAATGTGTAACTATTTGTTACTTATAGTAGTTTCTGTTTGCTAATGGCCTTTAGAAGGACAAAGTTGTTGGGATCAGAATGTGAATATCTTTTTGTGGTTCTTAGAATCAGCTGCTAACTTTGGGGATTTTATATTATAGCTTTTTGAGAACGATCATTCAGGTTATATTAATGAACTTATACTTGCATCTTTAAGCTTGAGTTATTTCATACTTCAATGTGTAACTATTTGTTTTGTTTATGCAGTTGAAGAAGCTAATGTGATTAGAATGTGAATATCTATTTGTGGTGCTCATGACCAGTTACATAACTTTGGAGAATGATCAACCAGGTTCTATTTCTGAACTTATTTTTCATTACTGTTAAGTTTTGTAAAGTGTAAAAGTTTTCTTTGCTAACTTTAGTTTTGTTGTTGCTTATTGCAGTGATGAAGCTCTTGATATCATGTGGAAGGGTTTTTTGTGGTTCTTAGTTAGAGCCAAGTTTCATACATTTATGTACTAAAGTAGCTTTTTGAGGTTCTATGTGTTGTAGAACCTAGTGGAAGGAAAATGTAATAGATTAGTATATGATACGGTTCAAATGCAGTAGTATTAGTAGTCTCTTGATGCTGTTGATGATGACAAAGGTTGCAGTATCTTGCCGACCTTACAGCGACAGATAAGTTGCCTCGCCTCAACCCTCGCCGTGCACTGCTGCAACACCTTCTTGCTACCTCTATTAGCCTTTTTAAGTTTTGCTGGTCTTGCTACCTCAAGTTGCATTATTATAGCTTTGTAGTGTGCAGTGGTTGGTAGTGTAGTCGATGCATAGCGAGT
Organism: Rhodiola chrysanthemifolia; assembly: GCA_033675395.1. Taxonomy (NCBI): domain Eukaryota; kingdom Viridiplantae; phylum Streptophyta; class Magnoliopsida; order Saxifragales; family Crassulaceae; genus Rhodiola; species Rhodiola chrysanthemifolia. Next base: position 47,599,979 of record CM066205.1, read on the forward strand.
TAGGATGAGGTTTGATGGTCGATTTAAATGATCCAATGATGTAAGGGTATGCCTGAAACACATCTGGAGAAAAAAAAAATACATGCTGCTGCATTTTATTTCATTAGGGCTTTGAAGCCCGATTTATACCCGACCCTATTGCAGCCCTAAGGCTTCTAATATTTCGTTGAACATGACCCGACCCGGCCCGAAAATAATGGAAGGGTCATCTAATTTAGAGTAAGACCCGGCCCGTATCCTTGTTGTCTAGGGTCGGGTAAGCCCGACCCGGCCCATTGCCGAGGCCTAGTGAGAGGTGAACTAGAACTTTATGCATGTAGCATTTATGAGAGTAAATGCTATATAGTGGATCAATACTCCTTAATTAGTGAGATCCTATCTAAGATGGCTTGACTAGGATTAAACATGCATGGTTTGTTCAATTCTAGTCTAAGTTTGGTTTAAAACCTATCAACTCATAATTAATTAAACTCTTGTATGCATGATCATTGGGAAATCGCCAAGGAGGGGATTAATCCCTCGAAACTCGCTTTTAATTGAATTCAATCCCCTAAAAACCATTTCATTCTTGTTTTGAATCATTGATAACTCAATCACACTTGAATTTTAGGAATTAGCCGAGTAAGAAAATTTGATAGAACTAGTGTGTAATCCGTTTGCTCCCTTGGGTTCGACACCGGTCTTACCGGTTGAATTACAAATTGTTTTTGACTAATTGCATTGCTAAAATATTACAACGTCAGTTACAACAGTCACGGCAGGGGTTGAATTGCACTGAGTTGAAAACATACCGTGACTACCGTGATCTTTAGTAGATGTCGCGGCAGTCACGGCAGAGGCTGATTGGTACTGAGCTGAAAATCTACCATTACTACCGTGACCTTTGGTGTGGGTCACGGTAGTCACGGCAGTCGCGCGAATTGCTATTTCCTTCTGAGTTAAAAACCTACCGTGACTCCGATGAGACGTCACGGTGGTCACGGCTCTTGGTTGGTGCAAAGCTTATTTTTGGCCGTTTTCGTTGATCTTTCTCGTTCTTTCGACATTTTAGTTCAAGGAGCGAAGATATGTCTATTTAACCTGAAACACTGGAGAAAGATATCAAATAGAGACAATTTTCCCGGAGAACGAGTGTTATCCTTCATCGAATGTAGCGAATAATCAGTCAAAATATTGACTGATCAAAACACTCCACACTTAGGATTTGTTCGTCTCGAACAAATGTCGAACAAATGGCAGAATAAATACACGGGTGAATATAATGCTCAACGACCATATGTTTCGAAGCTACCCACTCAAGTGACATGTGATCAATTCTAACTAAAGCTAAAATAAAAAGATAACTCACTGTCGTAGAGGACACGAATGCATTTAGCGTATGCATCAAGCCTTTAAACCTCTAGGCTGCCCTAGTAGGACGAGTATTGTGTCATGAAGGTTTTCAGGAATGAGACTACCTACAAATCCCCTGTACAGCTAACTAACGTGTATGCATGAATGATGCTCAACGAGTCACAGTAAAGTCATGTCATACCTCGGATTCATCGTGTTACCTCAACTTCAAGTCAAACATCTTCATCAAAGTTGTCAGACAATCATAGATTAAACAGGTTGTGCATTCAAACGGTCAATACACACGGCTAGCAGTCGACTAATCACATGTTCTAAATAGTTCTATCGGAACGTATAAAGAACATGAATAGTTACACAAAACATGATCGCCATTCACCTATGCTATCTAGGGATAGTCCACGGGCTCTTGGCGCAAAGCTCATTCTCAAGTGCCAAGGATTAGACAATGACCCGTAAGAGAAGAGGAGCCTGGCTTGAGGATTTTCTGAAAGATATTGCAAAAATTTGCATCAAAATTTCAGTGCAAGCACAGGATCGTCCCTTAGTTTCTAGTACATGATTTCTCAAGACAAGTTATGATTAGCACGCAATGAGAAGATGGAATTACACTACATCAAGCAGAAGGGGGCAGAAATTGTTTCAAGAGTGTTTTCCATACACAAGGGGCGACTTTTCTCACCAGGTCCTTGGTATTTTCCTGCTCTCGCAGAACAACAAATTTCTCCTTTTTTCGTTCTAATTGGTTTTCTTTCAAAAACAACTATGCTTGGGGCCAATTTTCACCCACTTTTGAAAACTAAGAACTTTGTTCTTGAGGGAAAACTTGAAGGCCAATTGTCTAACTCCACACTTAAAGCTTGACATAGTATATGAATAAGGGCGGATGCATGCAAATCACAACAAGTATAGAGAAGCACATACTAGCACTAAGGTCACCAAGAAAAAGAGATGCAATTTAAGTTTTCACTGTTCTTTGAACCGGTGCCTACTAATATCAAGTCTCGAACATGCTTCAAGAAATACGTAAAACACGTGATAGGCAAAAGCTAGCAATGATACTGACACGAGAGAATACACATGTGAATAAAACTATTTCAAGTCCTAGACTTTGAATCCAAAAGAATGACAATCAGTCAAGGAGTATCATAGAAAACGAGGATTTCAATCACAATACATAGACTGTTGAGCATATGCAAGAGTGAACATGATATGTAATGCGTGTGACTAAGCGCTACCCACTCCACACTTAAAATGAGCTTAGTCCCTAAGTGAAGAAATAGAAGAGAGAATAAGCGTATAGGAACTTCCCTCGTGTGTGATAGCTCGATACCATAGCGATTTAAACGACGACCGGTGAGTGAAACACGACTTGTGAGCTAATAGGTATATGGAATGACACAAAGAGCTTCACAAGTAATAGGTTAGCATCGATAATCTCGTAGAGACCTGGATAAAGGAATGCCAAACGAGTAAAGAGGTAAACGATGTGAGTAAAGATGAATAAAGAAAATGAAAGAACTCAGGCATCGAATAACATGGAAATAGTGAATATCATCCAAAAGTCAGTGTACAATAGATGAACATGAAATGCAGAACAACTGACAAAACGACAAAAAGAAGTCATGAAGAGTGTAGGCAGGAAAAACTAAACAGCCCCATCGTCTGCAGCATCACCATCAGAATTCAGGTGACTTCTCTGTACTGTCGGAGTCCGCAGCACTGGCGGGACGAGAAGGGCCATCTTCACGGTCAGTGCGGGGAGGAGCCTGGGGTGGTGGAGGAGGGTAGTCGATCTCGGCATGCTCAATGAGCGCTGATAAGGCACCCTGCGCCCTGATGGCCTGAGATCTGAAGTCTGAAAAATCGGCGGTGAGCTGGGCATAGTTCTAAGCCTGCTGATCCTACGGTCTGTGAAACGGAGCCTGATAGGTCATCATCTGGCGCTGGTAGCTCAAAATCCGCTCCTGTATCTGGATGATCTGGTACTGCTGGTCAAAAAGCCGCAAGTGAGAGGTCTCCAGGCGCTCTAAGCGTTCCACGAGAATGCTCGGGAACTGACCATCAGTAGGAGGCTGCAGTGGAGGGACAGGTGGAGCTGCTGGAGCGGGCGGTGGCTGATCCTTCTCATTCGGCCCAGCCACTTGAGGTTCCTGTACCTCATCCATGATATCGTCCTCAGGTGGAGGCTGGTCCTCGCCTCTAGCACGGTTCTGAGTCCGCTGCCTGCGCTCAACTCGGCTGCGCTTCTTCCCAGTAGGAAGCTCGCTCCTGTGCTGCCACACACGATCCCGGTTAATCATTTTAATTTCGATCATCTTCTTGATGTCCAGCTCCGATGCCTTCGGTGTAGGGAGCCTACTGAATTCCCACCCTTGCGACTCTGCGAGGATGGTGACAAATAGACCACCGCCTAAAGTGACGTTCTTGTCGACGGTTGAACCCCAAAAGATCATCTGTCCTGTCAGAATCTGGAAGAAGTCAACTGGTCGGTGGCGATGCATTGATATCATAACATCTAATTCGGGGTTGCTGATAGTCATGGCTCCTTCGCCCCGTGGAAATATGCTCATTGCGACAAGACGGTGCACAATCTTCCACAGATGATCCTGAATACGTGAAGAGGGCCAACTGGATAGAAAATAGCAGTCGAAACCTGAGATAGTCTTCCAGAATTCATATCTATCCGCATCAGAATATTGCCCACAGAATCCCTCTAACGGAAATCCCAACAATTCACACACCTCAGCCTTAGTCAGAGTATAAGTTCTACTTCCTAACTGGAAAACCCAATGCGTGGCTTGATCAGATGCACCCAAATAAGAGAAAGTAGCCAAAAATTCCCTCAACACCATATAATACGTTGGAGCCGGTCTTGAAAACAATATATCAAGGCCAGAGTCCACAAATAAAGCACGACAGGCATCCAAAAATCCGAAGGAAACTAATGTCTCTTGGTGAGGGATGATAGTTGGTTTTACCTTCTTTGCCCGAATGATGGTGTCAAACCGGTGGATGTGGCTGTTTTGACCGAGCAAAGGACGCGCGGTCGGGTAGGGTCTTCGGCGAGGTGGCTCCTCGACTGATGGTCCTGAGGCGATGCGAGCATTGCAGGTACGGTTACGAGCCATACGAAATTTAGGGGCAGGGAATTCGAGTAGGGATTTGGGCGGTTGGGATTTAGGGTATTCGAGCAGGGGGTGGAGATTGGTTTGCTGAGGGTGGGCGGCGGGAGAGGCGAGCTGTGGAGGTTCGATTGGCAGGAGGCGGACGGACGGACGGCGGCTGAGGTGAGCGGGTGGACGGAGAGATGGTCGTCGGTCGTTGATCGACGGTCGTCGGTCGAGAGAGACGAATGTGAGTGTTTGAGAGTTTGAAAGCGCAATTAAAATTTTGACCTAAATTTCCCGATTTATACTCGAAACTGCCGTGACTGCCGTGATCTTTGGTAGGGTTACAGTAGTCACGGCACCTTGAAAACTCTCGGACATGAAAACCTGCCGTGACTGCCGTGACCTTTCCATTGGGTCACGGTAGTCACGGCACCCCGAAAACTCTCGGACATGAAATCCTGCCATGACCTTTCCATTGGGTTACGGTAGTCACGGCACCCTGAAAACTCTCGGACATGAAAACCTGCCGTGACTGCCGTGACCTTTCAATTGGGTTACGGTAGTCACGGCACCCTGACGTCCCAGCACAAAATTTACTTGTCTCGCCCCGAACCGTTTTCTGCCTGAAATTGATGCACTCCACACTTGGATTTCTGCAAGGGTCACACGCAATGTACAAAATGCAGAATGCAATTAACTAAATACTTACAGCGCGGGTTACTCCCCGAAGAGGCCTAGTTTAACGTCTTGGCGGGACATAGCTGGGTCTAGACAGACTCATAGTGCATAAGAAGCAATCTCGGAGAGTCCTTTAGCTAGGATCCCTCCCCGAGAAGTAGGTTATCATTAATGCCTTCGGGAGGTGCCAGATGCTTGAGTACGTGGTAGTGGTTAAGGCGTTGCCCGTTTACAACCATAGATTTTCCTCCTTCCACGCTGAGCTCCGCATGCCCGTCTGGATATGCTCGTTCCACCGTATAAGGGCCACTCCACTTGGTACGCAATTTTCAAGGAAATAATCTAAGGCGGGAGTTGTAGAGAAGAACTCGCTCGCCTTCATTGAATTCTCTGCGTACAATTCGCTTGTCGTGCCATTTCTTTGTCCTCTCCTTATAGATGCGAGCGTTCACATAGGAGTCTAATCTGATTTCGTCGAGCTCGTGGAGCTGCAGTAACCTCCTTTCCCCACCTGCTCTCATATCCATGTTCAGCTCTCTAAAATCCCACATAGCCTTGTACTCGAGTTCGAGTGGCAAGTGGCAGGTTTTTCCATAAACAAGTCTGAAAGGACTCATTCCAATAGGAGTTTTGAACGCAGTCCTATATGCCCATATCGCGTCATCTAGCTTGGACGCCCACTCCTTCCTGTGGCTCGAGACTGTCTTCCCCAATATGCTCTTGATCTCCCTGTTAGATATTTCAACTTGCCCACTGGTCTGAGGATGATATGGAGTGCCAACCTTGTGATAAACGCCGTACTTCTTTAGTAATGTCTTGAAATTTCTTTCCTTGAAGTGGGAGCCTCCATCGCTGATAACTGTTCTAGGCACTCCGAATCGAGGGAAAATTACCTTATGAAACATTTTGATAACCACCTTGGCGTCGCAAGTAGGAGTAGCTACTGCTTCAACCCACTTGGAAACATAGTCGACTGCTACCAAGATGTACTGATTTTCATAAGAAGGTGGGAATGGTCCCATGAAATCAATCCCCCAAACATCGAACAGGTCCACCGCGAGAATGCTCTGCTGGGGCATCTCCTGTTGTTTTGAAATATTTCCAATCCTCTGGCACTGGTCACAAGCTTTAACGAATTCATGGGAACCCTTAAATAGAGATGGCCAAAAGAACCCGGACTGCAGAACCTTTGTAGCTGTTTTTGAACCAGCCCCGTGCCCACCGTATTGCGATGAGTGGCAGTGTTCCAGAATCCATTTGATCTGGTCCTCGTCGACACAAGTCCTGTAGAGACCGTCAGCACATAATCTATATAAGAAAGGGTCATCCCAGAAGTACCTTTTCACGTCGGAAAGAAACTTCCTCTTCTGGTTGTAAGAGAGGTCGGGAGGGAGAATTCCACAGGTCAAGAAATTGACAAAATCTGCGTACCATGGGACGTTATCCACATCAACGCGCATAAGCTGCTCTCCTGCTAGAGAGTCAGTCATTGGGAGCTTGTCCTCTTCGCGGTCGAGCTCTCCTAGCTCGAGGCGTGACAAGTGATCTGCAACCGGATTTTCTGCCCCCTTCTTGTCTCTAATGTCAATGTCAAATTCTTGGAGGAGGAGGACCCATCGGATCAGACGAGGTTTCGAATCCTTCTTGGACAGCAGGTATTTGATCGCAGCATGGTCTGTGTACACTATGGTCTTCGAACCTATTAGATACTGCCGAAATTTCTCAAAGGCATACACAATGGCCAGCATCTCTTTCTCAGTCATAGTGTAGTTGGCTGCTGCTCCCGCGAGGACCTTGCTGGCGTAGTAAACCACGTGAAGCTTCTTGTCGATGCGCTACCCCAGAACTGCTCCTACTGCAAAATCACTTGCATCGCACATTAGTTCAAATGGCAGCTCCCAATCGGGAGGCTGCACTACCGGAGCAGAAGTAAGAGCAGTTTTTAAATGATGGAAAGCATTAAAACATGAATCATTGAATTTAAACTCAGCTTCCTGACAAAGAAGATCAGTGAGTGGCTTGGCAATCTTCGAGAAATCCTTTATAAAGCGCCTATAAAATCCAGCGTGCCCGAGAAAACTCCTAATCCCTTTCACATCTTTTGGAGGGGGCAGCTTCTCAATCACCTCCACCTTCGCGCGATCGACCTCGATGCCACGGTGAGAGACCATGTGTCCCAGCACAATTCCTTCCTGCACCATAAAGTGGCACTTCTCCCAGTTCAAGACCAGGTTAGTGTCAACGCACCTACGGAGAACATTAGTGAGGTTAGAGAGACATGCATCGAACGAAGAGCCATACACCGAAAAATCATCCATGAATACTTCCATGGTGTGCTCTAAAAAATAAGAAAAGATAGCCATCATGCAACGCTGAAACGTGGCTGGTGCATTACAAAGCCCGAAGGGCATGCGTCTATAAGCAAATGTGCCAAAGGGGCAAGTAAAAGTGGTCTTCTCCTGGTCCTCGGGGTGTATAGGGATCTGAAAGAATCCACTATAACCGTCAAGGTAGCAGAAAAACTTGTGCTTCGCAAGACGCTCTAACATCTGATCAATAAAAGGCAAAGGAAAATGATCCTTAAGAGTAGCCTTATTCAACTTCCTGTAATCAATGCACATACGCCAACCAGTCACAGTACGAGTAGGAATTAATTCATTATGCTCATTTCGTACAACAGTTAAACCCCCCTTCTTAGGGACCACGTGCACAGGACTCACCCACTTACTATCAGCAATAGAATAAATGATGTCGGCATCTAATAATTTCAGAATTTCTGTCTTAACCACATCATAAGCATCTCTACTGGGTTTAGCATCTCCCTCTAGGTTGATTCTATGCATGCACAAATCTGGGCTAATTCCTTTGAGATCGTCTATCGAATAACCTAGGGCTGGCCTATGCTTGCGCAGGACCTCAAGTAATTTCTGGGTTTCTACATCAGTCAAGGATGCATTCACAATCACCGGGTAGGTAGAGTTAGGGCCCAGAAATTCATACCTGAGACTTGCCGGTAGAGGTTTCAGCTCCACCTTGCAAGGTTCCTTACCTGGTTCGGCGTTCTGTTCGGCTTCAGCTGCAGCTGCTCCCTCTATGCTCAACGCGTATACGTCCATCGGTATTGGGCAGCCTGGTGTAACTCTGTAAGACTTAATAGAAGTCAGTGAAATAGGCTGATCGACATCAGCGGAGTCTAAAACCTCGCAGTCAGCTAAAAGACTAGGAGTCTTGCACATGTCAGGCAAATAAAAGACGACTCGCTCACTGCCCACTCGCAAAGCAATAGACCCTCTATCCATATCAATAACAACTTTAGCTGTATAAAGGAAAGGTCAACCAAGGATAATTGGAATGTGACAAGCGTATTTTTAACCCTTTATAGTTGTCAAATTATATGTTTTAGGGGTCAAGTTGCAGTCAAACAATATTTATAACCTTGGTAAGCCAAGGGTCGATCCTAGGAGCAATGCGTGTGAATACTAGCAAACGGTGCGACCTATTTAGCTATTCCGAATGAATTTTGTAGAAAGGTTTTGTTGTCACAAGAATTGCGGAAGTTAAATAACAGAAAGTTAAATGGTTGTGTTGAAATCAGAGAAAGAATTCCAGAATCCATACTTCACCCGTGCTAACCCCACTAATCATGCAATCATGTTATGTAAATTATTCATGCTATCGAATATGGAATCAAACCGAAATAACACTAGACAAGCCGCCCATCCACGGATCATTGTCTAGATTAATCTCAATCGTTGAACGCCGCCCATCCACGGATTATCAACGATTTCGATTTATTAAACTAAAGGTTTTCCTATTAAATCATGTAAACATGACCTAACATCAATTTCATGTATTCCGATTAATACCTAGGACCCATCCATCTTTCGGTAATTAATCTAAGTACGTTCTACCAATGCAAACATACCCTTTGATGTAAATACATGCATAGAACGATAAAATTAAGCACACAGTGAAATTGAATATTCGAATCGCATAAATAACAACTTAATTGATCACATGAGAGTTAGGGTTACATAGCACGGGATCCGTAGGATCCCGGAATGAGAAGACTACTCACTATTCATGGTAGTTAACCAAAAACAGTGTATAATGAAGGAAAGAAACGAGTGAACCGTAAACGATTGAAGCTCGATGATCCTCACGATGAAAACTCTGTCTTCTCTCCCAAGTTAGGGTTTCTTCTCCAAAAATAACAACTCGATTCTCGTATCATCCATCTGGTTTTAGTCAGCCAACCCTCTATTTATAGCTTTCCAAAAGGCCAAAAAGCCCAAAAACGATATTAGGAAACTTCCCAAAAATCAATCCAGAAAAGCCCAAAAATCGTTTTTAGAACTGTCTCCGACTGGGCCGTGACTACCGTGACATTTAGACATGTCACGGCATGCTTGGCATGCTCCAAAATGGCTCTGGGACAAAAGGGGGCCGTGACACCCGTGACGTTGTGTTTTGTCACGGCTGTCACGGCCATGGAAACTGGCAGAGACTTCGGGCGGCTTTTTCATGGTCTTATCCTCCGAATTTGATCTTGGCGTAAACTACAAAGTTGTAGCCCTTTGAAATAGCTTTCCAACAAGCTAAATTTCGACTCATTTGGACATCGTATGCGCCCTGGGCATGCAAAATACTATGGAGAGGTCAATCTGCCATGTTTTGTCCCGTTTTCGCCCAAATCTTCGCCAATTGCTTTGCTTTGCTTCGGATCAATCCAAAAGTATTAGGAATGTGATATATGACCTGAAACACTAGAAAAAAGGTTAAATGATAACAAAATATTCGGAAAACAAACCTAATCCATCATCGAATGAAGTGAATAATAGGTCAAGAATTCGACCGATCAGAATGTCTATGTCCTCTGAAATCTCAAGCACAATAAAATCAGCAGGTATGTAAATATTCTTCACCTTAACAGGTACGTCTTTCAGAATCCCTTTCGGGAGTCTACAAGAATGATCCGCAAGGCAAACAGAGATGTTAGTAGGACAGAGATCACACAAATTCAGTTTAGAATACAAAGATAAGGCATGATAAACATACTAGCACCCAAGTCACACAAAGCACGACGAATAGTAAGACCGCCAATATCACAAGGGATAGAAAAACTCTCCGAATCCTTAAGCTTAGGCGGCATGGGCTGGTGCATGGCAGCGTTGCACTCCTCACTCAGAGCCACTGTCTCGGTTTCGTCCATCTTCCGTTTCGCAATCAAAATTTCCTTCATGAATTTCGCATAGGTGGGGATCTGGGTGATTGCATCGGTGAAGGGCATTGTGATGTAGAGAGTTCGAATTTTATCTACGAATTGCATGAACTCTTTATCTCTTCTTGCACCCTTGAGTCGCTGAGGGAATGGGATTGGTGGCACATAGGGGGTCGGCTCAACTGTTGGAGCAAAATTTTCGGCTCGGGTTTCAGCTTCTTTTGACGTCTCCTCATCCAGAGGTGTATGATTAGGTGCTGAAAGCGTAGCTCGAGGTCGGGTGCTCTGGGCTCGGAGCATCTCAAGTTGTTTGCCACCTCGGAGTGTGATAGCATTGACCGATTCCCTAGGGTTGTGATCTGGTTTTGATGGGAGCTTCCCTTGTTCTCTAGTAGCCGAGTCTGCTTGTTGAGCAACCTGATTTTCTAGCATCCTGTCCTGAATGACCAGCTGCTCGATCGTCTTCTCGAGCCCTTTCACTCGCTTATCTTGCTCAGCCATAAAACAAGCCATCATGGCTTCCATGCTAGATGAGCTGCCAGACTCCTGTTGCTTGGGTTGCTGCGGCTGATATGTATAGCTTCTTGAACTCTGATTTTGCTGCCCTTGGTATTGGTTATTGTACTGAGGCCTCTACTGGTAGGCAGTGTTATTCTGCGTTTGCTGAGCCTGATTGTTGTATTGGCCTCGTGACTGGTACGGTGCATTGCCTTGCTGTTGTTTGTAAGGGAGGCCAGGGGGTGTCTGATTCTGTGGTTTATAGGAGAGGTTAGGATGGTTTCGGTTCAGATTATCCCATCTGTTAGCGGCTGATCCGTACCCGAAACCAGCCCCTTGATTATTCTGCCCAACATAATTTGCATCCTCCTGGTTTCCACCGTTGTCATCTTGTCCCATTACCGGACAGCCATCTGCAAAATGAGAAGGAGAGATACAAACCTGACAATAGACACCAACATTGGCAACATCAGATGTTTTCATAGAGGAGGTCGTCTTCAGATTTTTTATTTCGGTTGCGAGCATCTTCACTGTATTGGTCAACTCAGCGATGTCGTTAGTGCCATCGGCGTTGCAGAGATCTTGCACGCCCTTTCTGTCCTTAGGATTCCCTCGATCGCTGGTCCAGAGGTGGTAGTCTTGAGCTGCCTTTTCCACAATAGCATAGGTCTCGTCTAGAGGAACTCCACTAAGTCCTCCACCAGCAGTTTGATTGATCAAAGTGCGCATTCCCTGGTCGATTCCTTGGTAGAAGGTGTCCATGATCTCCCATAGCTCTAGGTTCTGATGGGGGCACATCCTCATCAGCTCCTTGTACCTCTCCCAAGCGTCGTACAGAGTCTCACCATCTATAGAACGGAACGAGATAATCTTGTTCCTGAAATGAGCTGTCTTTGATGGTGGGAAGTACTGTTGGAGGAAAGCTTCGGCCAACTTGTCCCAGGTAGTGAAAGTACCCTCAACGTGGCTGTCCAACCATCTACTTGCCTTGTCAGATAATGAGAATGGAAAGAGTCTGAGGTAGTAGGACTCTGGGGGGCGCCATTGGTTTTCACCGTGTTGCACATTTGGATAAAATGCTTGAGATGTTGATGAGGGTCCTCATTCATTCTCCCTGAAAACTGATTATTCTGCACCATTTGAATGAGACCTGTTTTGAGCTCCCATGTATTGTTGGCTATCCCCGGTGGTGCAATGGCGGACTGAAATCCTGTGACACGTGGAGCGGTGTAGTCTCCAAGTGTCCTGCGCGCTGGTGGCTGCACTTGGCGCTGTTGGTCGTCCTCGACTATTCCATTCAGCAGGGCTGGGTTGTTTTGATTCATAGCCATTGCTGCGAAATTTCGGTTCAGTACTCGTAGCTGCCGAGCCTCGTTCTGGACCCTGCGAATATTGTTTCGTTGGTCCGGTGTGTCCTCGTCCGAGATCTGAATCTGCTTCTTCCGGCTGGGGGTTTTCTTTGGCATGAACTAGCTAGTACCTGCAAGGGCCAAGAATCACCGTGAGTGAAGAAATTAAGGCAGAAAAATCAGATACCAAATAAGGTGAAATAGTCTAAACTACACACGCTAAATCTAATATCACACTAAACGCTGCTCCCCGGCAACGACGCCATTTTGACAAGCGTATTTTTAACCCTTTATAGTTGTCAAATTATGAGTTTTAGGGGTCAAATCGTAGTCAAACAAAATTTATAACCTTGGTAAGCCAAGGGTCGATCCAAGGAACAGGCGTGTGAATACTAGCAAACAATGTGACCTATTTAGCTATTTCGAACAATTCACGGTTTTGTTGTGATGTAAATTGCAGAAATTAAATAACAAAAAAATTAAGGTTTGTGATTAATTCAGAGAAAGAATTCCAGAATCCATCTTCACCCGTGCTAACCCCACTAATCATGCAATCATTATCATGTAATTCATCATGCTATCGAATATCGAATTAAACCAAAATAACACTAGATAAGCCGCCCATCCACGGATCATTATCTAGATTAATCTCAATCGTTGAACGCCGCCCATCCACGGATTATCAACGATCTCGATTATTTAAACTAAAGGTTCTCATACAATTTCATACAATCCGGTTAATCCCTAGGGCCCATCCACCTTTCGGTATATAACCTAAATACGTTCTAGCATGCAAACATACCCTTTGATGTAAATACTTGCATAGAACGATAAATTAAGCACGATAAAATTGAATGTTCGATTTGCATTAATGAAAAACATTCATATGATCACATGAAGAGTTGGGTACAATGCACGGGATCCGTAGGATCCCAGAATAAAAGAGACTACTCGCTATTCATAGCGATTAAACCACAAATAGTGTAATAAAGAGATAAGGGCGAGGAAACCGTAATGACGCGGGTGCTCGTTGAATATCTCGTGATGACTCTGTCTTCTCTCCCAAGTTAGGGTTTATTCTTCTCCGAAAAAGCACCCCAATTTCGTTCTGGTCGTTGCCTTTTTATAGCCCAATCGATCAATTTCCAAAACGGCCCAGAAAACTTCCAAAATTTAAATTAGGAAACCTCTGTCGCAGGTGCCGTGACTACCGTGACCATTGGTGGGGGTTACGGCAGTCACGGCAGGGGTTGAATTGCACTGAGTTGAAAACATACCGTGACTACCGTGATCTTTAGCGGATGTCGCGGCAGTCGCGGCTGAGGCTGATAGGTACTGAGCTGAAAATCTACCGTTACTACCGTGACCTTTGGTGTGGGTCACGGTAGTCACGGCAGTCGCGCGAATTGCTGTTTCCTTCTGAGTTAAAAACCTACCGTGACTACCGTGACTCTGATGAGACGTCACGGTGGTCACGGCTCTTGGTTGGTGCAAAGCTTGTTTTTGGCCATTTTCGTTGATCTTTCTCGTTCTTTCGACATTTTAGTTCAAGGAGCGAAGATATGTCTATTTAACCTGAAACACTAGAGAAAGACATCAAATAGAGACAATTTTCCCGGAGAACGAGTGTTATCCTTCATCGAATGTAGCGAATAATCAGTCAAAATATTGACTGATCAAGTCTTGTCCAAGTCAAAAAATATATATATTTTCAGACCAAATCGAACCGATTGAACCGATCAAATCACGTTATAATGAAAAATTGGGTCGACCGGGTGAACCGGTTCAACCGACCGGGTTTGACTGGGTTTAATTGGTTCGATTGCATTCCGGTCCGATGACAGAACCAAACCGGTTCGGTCCGGTTTTCACAACTATGGTTTGAACCATTCTGAAAAACTGTACAAGCAAAGTGGTTGTTTCTGTTTTCAACTTCATCAAAAAAATCCATGTGCATCTGGTATAATCATCCACCACAGTTAAGAAATATTGAGAACCACCCATTGTTTTAGTGTTGAAAGGTCCCCAAATATCACAATGAATCAAATCAAAAGGATGTTTTGAATTGGACTGACTGGAACCAAAACTCAGTCTTACTTGTTTTGCTAAAGGACAGGTACAACAATTCAGTTTGTCACACTTTCTTTCAACACTGTCAGGCAACAACTGATATTCAGTTAAGAAATATCACAGGTACATTTATATGGCACAATAGATTGGGTCACATGACCTTAATAATCACCAGCCAGGTACATATTATTTAAGGTCTGGGTCCTTGATGTAGCTGGCTGAAACCTCCAGTACTCAGGTAATAAAGTCCTCCTGAAGCTTCACCAGCTAGCATGATACTCCTGGATGCTGGGTCCTGAATTTTGCAAGAGGAACCAGTGAATATAACTTCACAAGCTGAATCCTTAACCAATTTGCTAACTGAAATCAGATTAATCCTAAAGGTAGGGACTAACAGAACATGTTCAAGTGTCAACTTATTGTTCAACACACATTTACCAGCACAAGTCACTACAATAGTCTCACCAGTAGGCAACCTAACTCTGCATTCTTCAGCAAGCTTGTACAAACCAGATAAACTTTGTTATCAACATTTTCTTTCTCCCTGGTAGAAGGATTGATCAAAGCCAACAGTTGTCCCCACTGCTCCTGGGAAAGTTGAGGGGCAGAAAATTCCTTAGCAGCAGCAATATTCTTATCATTACCATTGGTTGGAGCTGGCTGATTTGAGGTAACACTAACTGCGTTACTCATATGTCCTTTAGAACCAGTACTAGGCTTGTTTCCTTGACTATTTCCCTTTGGGAACTTGGCATTAGGAGGATAACCAATGAGTTTGTAGCAATATTCCTTGGTATGCCCAGTCATTTGACAGTGTGTACAAAGTAACTTTGGCCTGGAAGCCGGGTTGTCCCCTGCTGCCTTGAAACTGTCTATTGCCTTATGTCTGCATGTTCATAGAACTAGCATTATTGTCTGGATTATGCACATACATGGCAGAAATCTCTTCACAAGGAGCCTTAGTAACACACTGTTGTGACTCATCTTCAGCAACCATATCATAAACCACATCCATATCAGGTATAGTTCTCAATGCAAGTATATTAGTCCTTACTTGAGCATGAGAATCATTCAGTCCCATAAGGAACTGGATGACTTTGTCTTCATCCTTTTCAGCCTCCATCTCTGTACATTTTCCACACTTATCACTAGCAGTGCAGTTCAGATATCTGATGCTACTTATGGCCTCTAACTCCTCCCAATACTTAGCAAGTTTGGCATAATAATGAGCAAGGTCTAAGTCACCTTGTTTCATATTGCCTATATCCGTCTTTAAAGCAAATTTTCTAGAAACATTGCTACCAGCATATCTGGTGTGCAAAATCCTCCAAGCTGTGGCTACATCCATGGCATGGAGAATTTGACCATGAACAATGGGAGAAACGGAAGCCAATAACCAAGACATGATAGCATCATTACATCTCTGCCACTTATCAATCAATGGACCATCAGTAGGCTTAGGATACTTTCCATTCACAAAACCTAACTTAGATCTCGTAGACAAAGCAATCTCCATAGATTTTTTCCAGTTAACAAAATTTCTCTTCCCAGTCAATACCTCACTAACTAAGGAGTTGCCAGTGATCTCACTATTACGAACAACATACGGATCATTCGCAGTCACTATACTTACATTCGAGTTACCAGAGATCGGAGCGAGGATGGACTGACTCTCAGACTCCATAAATTCAAAATCAAAGACAAACTAGGGCACAAATCAAACAATCGATCGGAAAATAAAAATAAGAATCGACTCTCCAACGCTGCAGCAGCTCTGATACCATGAAGAAATCAACAATCCGATGCAGGTGGAAGTCGACGATCGAAGCTCACAGTTCAAACGGAAGCGAGGAACGCGAGAGCGATTTTGGGAAAAGTTGCAGAAAATTGTATTAGCGGGAGAAGTTGTTAGAGCAGTGTAAATACTATAAAGATAATTACAAACACAACCCTGAACTAAAACAACTCACGCATCTATCCCCATAAATAAAGAAAAAGACATAACATACCTGACCTGCACATTTAAGCTACATACCGCCATTGTTACAATGAGCAAAGCTCAACAGGTTTCAATCAGACCCACAATTCGAGACTTGGACGCTCTCACTACGTCCTTTAATGATCGAATTGCAAGGGGAGTCCCGAGCCCCCTGTAATTCCAAGCTAACAGCGCCATCAGTCTAGGCGGGGCTCCACTGGAGCCTCCGGCGTTTTCGTAATATCCTAAATCTGACCCCATGATGCAACTCCTTCGCTCGACGGTGAGCATCATTCAAAGGAAGAATCTGTGAGATGTAAAATTCGATGGATCCCGCATAGTGATGGTGTTGTGTACACGGGTAGGATTTCCCAAACTTTGCCTTTCCTTTCTGAATTTTAGGGTTGATACTCGGAGAGGTTGCACAGTTCTGGATCCAGGCGATGACGCGTCTACAGAAGCATACTAGACTATTTGAAAAGGATCCCCAATCACCCTCAAACAGCCCAACCAACTGGCCCACTTCATCACCTCCAAAGGGCGACGCTTGAACATAGTGGGTCGCATCATGCATGCATTGGTGCACAATTCCCTTGCCTTTGGTCCTCGGCTCACACTCAATCCCATGTCTGACAGCCCTCCCCGTAGGTGCATTTTTATTTTTATTTTTATTTTTTTATTTTTTTATTTTATTTTTTTCCATTAGGTGCATTTCAAGGATTCCAAGGCACATGAGTACTAGAATTGTGGCCTACTGATATTGACGCTTCCGATTGGCTGCACTTTGCAAAACCATCACTGCCAACAACATTCACATCCTCGGCAAAGATGCTACCATCCTCCATCAACCCACCCGTCAGCGGATGGGTACTGACATGTAAATCATTAGCTGTGACAGACACGATACAATTCTCCCAAAAAAAGTGTCGACAGTGACGTCACCTTTGCTTAATGAAACGTCACCATAATTATCGACTTCAGAGACTTCCTTTGGACCAAGACTGGAACTGCCAGGGTGAGACATGCCTTGGTTCATGGCATGCATGCACTCGTAGCTCTGAAAAACCATTCGAGCTTCGTCCGACGTGAGTTGAGAAGAATCCATGTCAACCGGATGAAACGGATGTATGAGACTTTGGTCAAAGATAACTCCTGGGACCTCCTCGAACTTCCTTGTAGGGCTTTCCAACCACTGATTATATGGTGAGCAAAAGGGATCATTGCGGGGGTTGGAAGATTCACTATGCCCACCTATGGCTGTAATATCTTGACTGCCTTGCATCTCACTCTGCGGAACCCCGTGATACGTGCGTGAGTCCAACAAGTGCTGTCGGTGTTCAGCCCGTGCATGCACCTCTCGAACAATGTCTTGAAGAGAACCATTCCGAGTAACAATAGTGAGATCGCGGGATTGCTGTACAGTTGCAGCTACCTCCCTGGGCGCTTTCGGCTCCGCATGTGGCTGTCCTCTACTGGCTGGGACGATGTAAGTATCCTCATGGTACACTATGCCCGAGCCGTCATCCTTAAGCCAAGGCCCATATTTACGCCTACCATCGTCTGTCCTCTCAAAATCCAGGCGAAAACAGCTGCTAGTTGGATGAGTCAACATACCGCATCTGAAGCAAATGTTTGGCAGTTTCTCATAGCGTATATCCATCCAAAAAAAGACCCCCTTCCCTTCTATTAACACAATATACATGAGGATTTTTAGCCTCTAGCTAAGATGGGAGGGACCCGGAGAGATGATACTAGGTTTAAAATATCTATCCATTTTCAACCTACTAAAAGTAAAACCCTAAAAAACTTTATTGTTTACTTGGGGTTGAAATTCCAGATGGATCTCGTGCATGTTACCTCCTCCAGCTTTATTTAGGTTTAAAATATGCAGTGGAATTGAACCACTACATACAATATGATTTAGTATAATTGCCCCACCCCATGCATTTTTAGGGTTTTTAACGTTATCGTCTGTTCTAGAAGAAGGAAGCAGTTTCCTCATTAGTTGAGACACACGTACAGCTATTGAACCACTGCACTCAACATTTGCTTATTTTTAGCATTTTCAATTTGTAAAATCTTCACGGACTGATCTAATTTTCTATTGAAATGGGTGAATGGGTTGGTTCTGCAAATGGACATCAAGTAGACAAGTTGAACATTGCAGGAAAGAAAATCATCAGAAAAATTCACATGTTCGACATTTATGGTTGTTGTTTTTCTTCATGGCATAATTTCCAAGACAATTCCGCAGCTGATAAATATTAGGGAAAAGTATAAAAAAGGGTTCCGAACTATCATTGTTTTCCAAATTAAGGCATAAACTATCAATTTTTCCAATTATGGGGCAAAATGAAATATTCCATTGAAGTTGACGGATGGAGTTGACACCTTTATTCAACTTTGTTTAACTATAATTAAATTACAATTAAGTACCTTTTCTTTCTATGAAATAATATTATTTTTAAATTTTTATTCAAGTTGTGATAATCTACCATATAACATATATGAATGGAAACTAAATTATTTTTTCTTCATCCAAAAATTTGTATTCTTTTTTGGAGTTATTCTCTTATGAACATAATCAAGAAAGCAACAATTTAATTTTTATTCATATAAGTTATATGGTAAATTGTGACACCACAAATAATTATCTTAAAAATAATACTCACTCCTAATATGAGATTGAAAGAAACTTAAAAAATTCAAAATTTATTATTGAAATGGAAGATATATAAATTAAATTAAAAGAAAAAGTACTTGTCATTTTAACCAAAGTCAGAGTTAACTTTAAACGTTAACTTTACTTGAATTTTTTATTTTACCCCCATAATTAGAAAAAAAATGGTAATTCGCGCCCGAAAATCAGTCATAGTTAGATCTCTTTTTATACTTTTCCCTAAATATTACTTAAAACATTGCAGGAATTTGACTTGCAGCGCATGTCTTTAACATGTGCTTGTACTGTGTGATAAAATCAATATATGAAATTAAAAGTAAATGTATGACAAGAAGAATGTGACTGCACAGACTTAGCTAGGCGACCTGGCCGGTCCAGCATATCATCTCTTGTGTATCAGAAACACAGTTGTACATTTTCATTATCATCAATCAACTTGCAAGCAGTGCAAGTAAGAAAGAGTCTTCTTTACATGACTCATTGACTCGTTCCAGTTATTGGTTTTCTTCTTTCTTTCTGCTGGATGTCATGTCACGGACTCGATCGGTTAAGCTGATCAATTTCGGTATTTAAGCCTTTTCAAATTACTCCAGAGACGCGGTAAAACTGTGTTCTTTTTCAACTGCTTTCCCATGGGAGTCCATTGGGTTCGGCTTAATAGGGTAGTGCACGTCCAACTAATTGATGAGCTCTTCATACACAATAGATTAGGGTTTTCTTGGTGACTGGACCTACGGAAGAAAGTTACACAATACCTAATAAGTTGAAGATGATGAACAAAAAGGGATTAGTGTAACACATTAATTCATTTCATTAAGCTTCGGTTACATTACCAACCCTCTTACTGTCCTTCTCACATCATACCCCTTAAGCTAAAATAAAAGGGTCAATCTCAGGGATGATATATATAATCCTTACCAAACCTATGCACAAGAATAAATAAAGTCTTGAATAAAATGTGTTTGAGCACAATTGATTTTCAGGTGGATATGAGAAAATTTTGCTAGAATCTGCCAAAAAATTTTCAAACATTACACAAAGCGGTTCTTATGGAAACCGATTCATAACATAACATAGTATGGACCATTTCAGAAAAAAAAACATTATTGCATAATGTAAGACAAGGGGAGCGTTCGATTGAGAATCCTTAAAAATTCGAGAACCTGAGACTCCAAATCTCACCATTGGATCATGATGCATCTTTGAATCTGCATGTGACACATGTCCAAAAAGCAAAGTAAAAAAAAAGTGGCTTTCACTTTCCATTAAATGCATCTTGAAAAATGCACATGTGACACTTGTCACCACCAAAATGCATCTTGGAAAATGCATCTTACATTTTGGATGGTGAAGATTGGGGTCTCAAGTTCTCGAAAAAATATGGGGTTCTCATTTGAGCGCTCCTCTGTAAGACAATATATCATGTGCAACGCTAACTTATGCCTGCAAAACCAAAAACACTGCATATATAATGTAAAAAACCCTGCATAATGTCATATCTGTACTAGTATTATAACTCAAATAACTCTCCCCTTTTTTACGTCCCGATGTCCCCCCGTGTGGCGACAGGGGGCTAAAAAAGGAAAAAGTTGGATGGGGTTTCTCTCGCTTTTGGCATAGTAGCCCCCAGAGGGAGGCCCGCACCATGGACTATTAGCTTAGTTGTGGTAGAGCACTGACGTGCAGTATTTTGTATGTAAAAAATAATTTATAAGTCGGTAAGAACCGGATTTTCCAAGGGAGCAAGTTTAAACTTTTGCACTATTTAAGGTTGTATTTCTACTTATCCTAATCCAAATCGTGTTTTTGGTTTGTTTCTAGAATTCAAAATAGATGAAAGTAAGAAAAGTTTTGTCGATTTCAAGAGATATTTTGGGGAATTAACTACTTCACTTACCTAACATTTGAATCGAGTTATTAACTAGCATGCAAGAATTTACTTATATTGATTGGAAAATAGCCGCACACTCCAAGTATGAACCTCACCCTTTCGACGCTATTGGTTTGAATCAAGTAACTCGCTGATGTTTACCAACTCTCGTCACATAAACATGGGGAGTCCTTGTCGTAAAACTAGCCTTTCTAGTTACAAACTCAGGCCACTCTCGTAGTCACCGAGTTTATAACGTGTATTTTACTTAATTGTTGGATATTAAGTCTCACCCTTTCGGCGCTATTGACTTAATATCTCAACGCAATACACTTAGGAATTTCGTCAAACACCTAATATGCATCGCTTGGGTTTACGCGCTAAGTAAAATACAAATCCAAATAGACAATCCAATTCATGCAATTTTCTGTTTTATTCAACGATTCATGTTAGGAAAGATTCGTAGGACCCCAAAATAGAGTCACTACTCACTATCCATGGTAGTGAACATACAACTCATGTTTTTGTTCGAAATGAAAATTACAAGTTTTTAACGAAGAACAATCACAACCTTGATGTTGATGATGATGTTGTTGATCTTCGCTTTGTAATCCGTTTGATTTCGATCGATTTCCCTCGGTGATGTGTTGCAATTCTCCTTCAATTTGGTCGACTAACTGTATATCCTCTTCCAATCCGGCTGCCCTCACTTCCGTTTCTTTTTAATTTTTGCATTTTTGCCCCTTTTTTTTTTCTCCAAAAACCTAGCAAAATTGTATTTTTGGCCCACTTAGCAATGTCACCTGATAAGTGACACTGTTTCGACCAGTGGCTTGAATTTTCCTCCGTGTGTCGACAATTCTTGACACAGGTGACATTGGCGCATAGTGAGATAACCTCTTGAGTTCAAGTTCTAACACCCTTAACGGCTGAATATTCTCTAGTGCAAACTACAAAGTTGTAGCCCTTTATCTAAGCTTTCCAACAAGCCATAGATCGACGGATTCGGAGATCGTATCAATTCTGGGCGTGTTCTACAAGTAGGGGTCAATCCACCTATATTTGCGCTGTTTTCGCCTAAATTCCACAAAATGCTTTATTTCGCTCTGGATTCGTTTCTCACCTATAAAGCACCAAAATATAAAGTGAGAGCTTATTAGGGACTCCAAGAGACACAACAGTTATTGCTTTTAGTAAATACATTATCAATACCAGTGTAAACCCAATAGGCACAGTGTAAACCTATATGTACTTTGTTTACTGAATGAAAACATAAGCGAAAACATTATTTCACAGAAGCTTCGTTTCTCTTATATGGTATCAGCCTAAATTCGGTCCTATTCCCCTTTTTTTTTTTCCGATACCCCCTTTTCATCCGTCATGTCCACTGCCAGCGATAACACCGAATCGAGCGGCTCCTCCACTGGCAATATCCTGGCCGCCGCATCTAATTCCATTCACCCCGGTTCACTGCAATTTCCCAGCATTCAGATTCGCCTCGAACGTACAAATTATACGTTGTGGCGCAACACTGTCAAGTCCGCTCTTGAAGCCTATGATCTTGACTCCCTCCTGCAGTCGTCTGATGCTCCTCCGACGAAACTGCCGGCCACAATCGAACCACCAGCAGCCGAGACCGCGAACCCTACCTATGCCGTCTGGAAGAAGAAAGACCGACTTGTGCTTCTCTGGATTCGATCTACCCTCTCAACACCTCTTCTTGCTCATGTTTCTAGGGCCACCACCGCTTCCGAAGCATGGCTCATCCTTGAAAAGATGTTTCATGCGCAGACCCGGGCGCGTCTGATGCATCTGAAACAGCAGATGCAAACCTTTTCAAAAGGTAATCTTTCCATCTTGGAATATTTTGAAAAGAAGCGCAGTTTTTCTGATGCTCTCGCTGAGTGCTCTCTTTTGGTACCGGATGAGGAATTTGTTGAATGCATTCTCCATGGTTTGGATGCTTCGTATGCCGCTTTTCGCACAGCCATCAACATGAAGACTGAACCTGTTTCGTCCGATGAGTTACTTGGTCTCCTTCTCTGTGAGGAAGAACGTCATCAGGCTGCCTCTTTGTCACTCGAGTCCACTCAACTTTCCGCCAATTTTGCTCGTAAAGGGTCCACCAACAGCCACAACAGCCGCTCTTTGAGCCAGTCTGATGGTGTGGCTTTGAATTCAATGGCTAATGCTCCGCAGCCCTCTAAGCTGCAGTGTCAGATTTGCGCCAAATCAGGACATGACGCTCTTCACTGCTGGCAGCGGCTCAACACTGATGATTTTCCTACGCGACGTCGTCCGAATCGCCATGACAGATCTGGTCGTGGTAGTTCTTCCAGTCGTGGTGGCTTCAACCATCGCGGTTATATGCAATCATCTTTCCAACAGCAGCCACAACATCAGCAGCGGTCTGCGTTCACTGTTGATGCGCCTCCTTCGCAGCTTGTTGACCCGACATGGTATTTTGACACGGGTGCTACAAATCATGTGACGTCTGACTTTGGTAATCTTTCTGTCACATCTGATTACTCCGGCAATGATGGCTTACAAGTTGGTAATGGTATGTCCCTTCCCATTACTCATTTGGGTAACAAAACTCTATCTGCTTTGCATAAGCCTATTCATCTTTACAATATCCTATTTGTTCCTCAAATTAAGAAACATCTTCTTAGTGTTT
This sequence comes from Rhodiola chrysanthemifolia, assembly GCA_033675395.1. Classification (NCBI taxonomy): domain Eukaryota; kingdom Viridiplantae; phylum Streptophyta; class Magnoliopsida; order Saxifragales; family Crassulaceae; genus Rhodiola; species Rhodiola chrysanthemifolia. Next base: position 47,623,463 of record CM066205.1, read on the forward strand.
CTCAGCTCACAAAAGATAATAATGTGTATATGATCTTTTATCCAACCTGTTGTTTTGTGAAGGACCTACAGGGACGGACCCTCCTAAAAGGCACCGTTGAGAATGGATTGTATCAGCTTGGTTCCCCGCCTCCTTCCCGACCAATTTCAGCTGTTTACCTTGGTGCCAAGACCTCTCTTCAACATTGGCATGCTCGCTTAGGTCATCCTCATGAGTCTCTTTTAAAGCGTCTAGTTTCTAAATTTCAATTACCAGTTTCTTCGCATAAACTTAATTCTGTTTGTGAGTCCTGTCAACTTGGGAAAAGTCATCGTTTACCACTCCCACACATACATGAGTCTAGTAGTCGTCCTTTTGACCTTGTTTACTCTGATGTTTGGGGACCTGCTCCTGTTACTTCATTTAACGGTAATCGATACTTCTTGGTTTTTGTTGATGATTGCACCAAGTTTGTTTGGATTTTCTTTCTTGCCTTGAAATCGCAGGTCCTCCATCTTTTTCAACTCTTTCAGAAAATGGTGGAAACACAATTCTCTACTAAAATAAAAGCCCTTCAATCTGATTGGGGTGGTGAATACCGAAATGTTTCCTCTTACGTGCAAACTCAAGGCATCATCCATCGTGTCTCTTGTCCTCACACTCAATCCCAAAATGGGGCTGCGGAACGTCGTCATCGCACCATCGTGGAGAAAGGGCTCGCTCTTCTGTCCAATGCTAGCCTTCCAAAATTATTCTGGGAGCACGCTTTTCATACTGCAGCCTACCTGCACAATCGCACCATCACACCAATTCTTCGTTTTCGCTCTCCTTTTGAGTCTCTCTATGGTAAGCCTCCTGATTATACATTTCTCAAAATTTTTGGGTGTCTTTGTTACCCTTTTCTTCGACCATACACCACTAATAAGTTAGAATTCAGGTCATCTCCTTGTGTCTTTATCGGTTACAGCTCCAAGCATAAAGGTTATCTATGTCTTCATGTCTCCTCTCGACGTGTCTATATTGCCCGCCATGTAATTTTTGACGAGTCGGTCTTTCCGTACCCGTCTCATGTGTCATTAGACACTCCTGTGGCTGCATCACCTTTGTCTATCTCGTCCTTGTCTCCCTTGCAGCTAGCTGAGTCGTCCAACCTGTCGGCATCTACACCTTTACGCCAGCCCACATCACCACCATATCAACCAACTTCTGTTGCTGACTCTTCCTCACCATCCCTTTCTGTGTCGAACCAAGCTGTTCGTTCGGTCTCAACGCCCTTACCGGAGGAGTCCATCTCTGATGAAACCACTGATCACTCAACAGGTACATCTTTTTCGCCTTCCATTTCTTCTTTACAGCCTCCTTCATGATCTCCTGTCATGCCACCACCTTATCCCTCTTACTTTAGACCTGTTACAGGAACCAACCATGACATGATCACCCGTTCCAAAACTAACAATCTGAAACCCAAAACTCTCACTATCACCAAACATCCACTACCACCCATTACAGATGCCTACCCTGAGCCTAAAACCTTTATACAAGCCTCTAAATCACCACAGTGGCAACATGCTATGCAGGTTGAGTTTGATGCTCTTTTGTGTAATGGGACATGGGACATTGTCCCGCCACCCTGTAATGCTAACATTGTTGGTTGTAAGTGGGTGTACAGGATCAAGCGCAAGTCTGATGGTTCTATTGAGCGCTACAAGGCGCGCCTGGTGGCCAAGGGATTTAATCAAGAGGAAGGTGTTGATTATTTTGACACATTCAGCCCGGTGGTAAAACCCACAACTATCCGTATTGTACTTACTATTGCTCTCACACGTGGTTGGCATCTTCACCAGGTTGATATCAACAATGCCTTTCTAAATGGTGATTTATCTGAGAGAGTTTATATGGCCCAGCCTCCTGGCTTCATTGATCACGCTCGTCCTGACCATGTGTGCCTGCTTAAGAAAGCACTCTATGGTCTCAAGCAGGCTCCACGTGCTTGGTTTACCAAGCTTGGATCGTTTCTTCTTCATCATGGTTTTCAGTCGTGCAAGTCTGACACTAGTCTATTCATTCGTCACTCAGGAGATTCAGTATTATATATCTTGGTCTATGTTGATGATCTTATTATTACGGGTTCTCGCAGTGCTGATATAACTCAGTTTGTCACTCTGCTGAATAAAACCTTTGCACTTCGTGATCTTGGTGCCCTACATTATTTTCTAGGCATTGAACTGCACCGCACATCACAATCTATAACTTTATCGCAGAAAAAGTACATCAGGGATCTTCTTATTCGATCCCACATGGAGGATGCTAAGCCTATTTCAACGCCTGCTGAGCCTGGGTCTCGTCTTGTTAAAGATGGTGATCCACTATCTGACCCTCACTTATATCGTAGTGTTGTGGGAGCTTTGCAGTATGTTACTATCACTCGTCCAGAGTTATCTTATGCCGTCAACAGAGTTTGTCAATTCATGCATGCTCCTACAGAAACGCACTGGGCTGCCGTTAAGCGAATTCTCCGATATCTCAAGGGATCTATTAATTCTGGTTTAGTTCTTCGACCATGCACTGACTCTCGACTTGTTGCATTTTCGGATGCTGGATGGGCTTCTGATGGTGATGACTGTCGCTCTCAGCATGGTTTTGCTATATACTACGGCGGGAATCTGATTAGTTGGTCCTCTAAGAAGCAAGATGTGGTTGCCAAGTCCAGCTCCGAGGCCGAGTATAGAGCGATTGCTTTCACGGCCACTGAATTAATTTGGATACAACAACTTCTTTTGGAGCTTAAGGCCTTGCTTACACCGCCGCCTATTATTCTTTGTGATAATCTGAGTGCTACATATATGTCTGCTAATCCGGTCTTTCACCACCGATCTAAGCACATTAAGATCGACTATTACTTTGTTCGAGAACAAGTTGCATCCGGGTCATTGGTTGTTCGTCATGTTCGTGCATTAAACCAGACTGCAGACATCTTCACTAAGGCTGTTGGCAATACTAGATTCCTATCTCTGCGTTCCAAGCTTCATGTTGTCTCTCCAACATGAGCTTGTGGGGGACTATTAGGGACTCCAAGAGACACAACAGTTATTGCTTTTAGTAAATACATTATCAATACCAGTGTAAACCCAATAGGCACAGTGTAAACCTATATGTACTTTGTTTACTGAATGAAAACATAAGCGAAAACATTATTTCACAGAAGCTTCGTTTCTCTTATAGAGCTCAATAGAATAAGGTAAATGATCGAAAATTAACTAAATGTGGAGCATAAATATAGTTACGATTTATGCTCATCAAGCACGCCCCTGATAATTGCGTCGTTGTGCCTGGGCTATGAGGGCTCTTAGCCACATGGATAGTTCAATGTGCTCATCAGCGCCTGGCCTTGAGATGTGGATCATCCAAGGTACATTAGCATGACGTACTACTTCTGTTCGAACCGGGGTTTGAAACCAAACTTATCCTCAGGAGAATAGATGTGGCGATTCAGGTCTCACACCAAAAGACACCATGTCTCGTTATATAAGGATCGATAGATAAATCTCGTCAGAGGAGCGCTCAAATGAGGCAGCCAAATTAGAATGAGACAGTGATGCACCATCTCAACCACTCATCTCAGCCGTCAAACTCATCTCCTCATGACATATGTCCCACTACAAAAAACAAACAGCAACACACTATTCCCTGCCACATCAGCACAATGAGTGGCTCACAACGTGCCTCACTGCCTCATTCTACCCCTGTTTCAAGGGAGCGCGCCCCAATCTCGTCATATGTATTATTTTGTGCGCATGATGTAAATGTTGTATGTGGATTGACAAAGAGTTGATAAGAGTAGGCGTCATTAAGAATCTACTCGTCTAGATTTCCATTATTGATGAGAAGCAAACTTTTTTTTTTTTTTGATAGTGATGAGAATCAAAAGTTGAGGTTTTAGTGTAATAAGAGATTAATTGAATGGAAGCAAAAAAAAAAAGAAGGAAAAAATAATTAAAGACAAAAATTTGAGCCAAGCTAAGGTCCAAATATTAGATGTATAAAGAGTAAATTTACAGCTCCGGTTGTTATTGTTCTTTAGACATCACAAAGTTGGGTAAAACATACTATCCCTTTCCTTGGCCCTAACTTTACCAAACCTAATATGCAACTTTATGGAATTCGGATATCATGATTTCACATGTCTTAGAAAAACGCAGAGGCATCATCTAGTGAAGAAATATCCATGAGACCTTGAGAAGGAGCATTAACATCATCAAACAGCCATTTCTCAAGTAGCGTGAGAGGCATCTCAGTCTGCTCCTCCTCTCTTGACTCTCCAAGTTCCAGTACCACCTCAGGCTTGTAATCAGCATCATCATTTATAAATAGGCTACTAGACTGGTGATATTTAAAGATCGAATCAAACAGGCCGGATACGTTTGTTGTTGTAGTTGCACTCGGTGAATCATCAGTAGAGCTGCTTGACCTGCTAGTTGGCCCCCCTCCTTGTAACTTGTTTGTCAAAACAGAAAACTGATCGGTTTGATCGGAGGACGCAGACTTAGCCGCTGATGGGGTCTTCTTCATCCAATTCTGAAGCAACTTTGAGATGTTCTCAGTACTAGAAGCATACAGTGCACCTGATGAAGAAGAAGATGAAGTTGTTGTGGTTGATTGGTTTAAGGTTGCAGTTGGGCTCAAGCTAGGGGGGCAGACTGCAGTGTTTGATGAATCAGATAATAATGGAGCCACAAATTTTGTAGGGTTGTTGTCAATGGATAAGGCATCACACAAGGCTTGTTTAGCAGTGTGAATATCAGTTTGAAGCCTCCTTTCCCATTGACCTTTGGACAAGCTTATCTCATGATTAGACCTACTTTTGCGCCCTTCATTAGTCTCATCATATCCACCAGTACCAGACTGAAGCTTCTTCAGCTTCTTCCTCAGATGGGTATTCCAGTAATTCTTGATATCATTATCAGTTCTCTGAGGAAGATATGATGCTATTGCAGCCCACCTGAATGAATGAAAAAACAAATCCAACAAGTATATGATCAGTGACCCAAAATAGAAAACTCCAAACCATCCCAAAAATAGAAAAGAACCATGGAAAAAAACAATCATATACCTATTGCCCAAAAGAGCTTGAAGATGTATGATCATCTTCTCTTCCTGATCAGAAAAGTTGCCGCGGCGAATACCTGGTCGGAGATAATTAGTCCACCTGAGCCTGCAGCTCTTGCTGCATCTTAACAAACCTGATGAATCAAAGCAAATGAAAACAACTGTAAAGATCAAGAAATATGTAAAATTTATTTCAATTATTATTGTCCACCGCCTAATAAATAATTGTGTCACAAAGTAGATGCACTGGCATTTATTAGTCACTTAAATGATGAAACCACAAACTCAACCATAAACATATAGCTAGCTCCCCCATATTTCCACAGATCTTAGATTAGATGATCAAACTAACTTGATGTTTTTACATGAGAATTCCATATCATGAGTGATGAATCGTCACACAGTATGAAAATATGAGTTTGAGTAGAGGATCTGATCAAGAGTATATATAAGAAGAGAGACGAAGATGTGGCAAAAACAGGTCATGAGTTTAATTACCTGTATTGGTTGGAACAGCCCTCCAATTTCCAGGACCATGTTCTTGGATATAAGAGACCAAGATGATGTCCTCTTCTGGTGTCCATGGACCTTTCTTCACTCCAACCTTATCACAGCAAGGTGGTCTTCCCATGTTTAGATTCAGCAATTAAAGATCAAAAACTGAGAGACAAAAAAGCCTGCTGCCCTCAAAGAGAACAAAAATCCTCCTCTCTCTAACTATTCTCACACAGCTCACACTGATATGTTTCAGTATGTACGTGGTGGTGCCAGTGTTGAGTGTGTGAATATATATAGCAAAAACAAGGGATAGGAGAGAGAGCGAGACTATACGCTGACCAGATGATAGAGAGTATAGTGTGAGAAAGGTTGGCAAAGAGTCAAACGCAACCAGCTATAAAAAAAAATGTAAATAAAAAATAATTGAAAAAGGAAAGAAACACAAGGGGAGTAATTAGTGATGAGATTGTTTGGAAAAAGTCAGCAGCTGAGATTAATGAGTGATTGATTGGTCCAGCTGCTGCTGCTGCTTCTGCTTCGAGCCCATCTTTTCTTTAGTAGCCATTTTTTTAAATTCAAACCGCGTGGCATTGAATACGAGGCACCCTCTCTGTGCCCCTTCACTGCATATATCCACTTAAATTATACGTACTCCGTAACTATTTTATAAGTATATTATTTCAAATTTCAAAAAGTATTTGTTTTATAATCAGCTATTTTATATTACTTCTCTTAATTTAATAATATTAACTTTTTTCAATAAATAAATAATATTTACTTGAGCTTTTTATATAAATATATAATAATCAAAGTTTTATTAAATCTACTGAGCTTTCATTTAATTTTACAAACAAACAAAATAGTTTAAATAAATCGTGAATGTGCGTCCGATTATTACTCATTTATTACCCATGTGATGAATTTATTGAGTAATTATTCTTCTTATTATGTGAGTAGGCAACTCAGTTAATGCAGAAAGCTGTAAATATAATGTCCTCTATCTTGCAATTAAAAGCTTCTTATTTTAGAGATGTCTCTCGTGAGACATAATTTTTAGATTCCTACTAGAAGGTGAGTGTCAAAACATCGTTATTTTGATTGAAATTTCATCATTTTGTTATATTTAAAATAAAATAGCAATGGAAGCGACAACGTTTATTAAAACGATGTCATTTTACCACTCACAACATTAACTGCGTTCCATGACATTTTTTTAAATTTTTATAGGAGTAATTATTTGCTTTTATTTATTTAAGAAGCGAAAGGGGGTTTGGTCGAGTAGTTTGACTCTTGACATATTGTTGTGAGTGGTAAAATGACATCGTTTAACTAAGAGGCATAATTGTGAGAAAGGGGGTTTGGTCGAGTAGTTTGACTCTTGACATATTGTCAAAGGGTTCGATTCCCCCGAGTAGCATATTTCTCTTCACTTTTATGTATTTTTTCTCCAATAAAACGCTTTATCGATGAAATAAAAAACAAGCATAAAAATTACAAGAGAATTAGTGCCAAACATAGTTGGAATCCTTCTTCTTAGGACAAGAGCAAGCTCAAACACGAATCACCTCTATAGACTCGCTGAAAGAGACCTTGCGGTGTCGAGTACGTGGCTTGATTGGCATCCGAGAATACCCAACATGCTCATATGTGTTCTTTCTCACCGTCACTTATATGTTCTTCATCCTGACCAACAGGTTCTATGGATTCATTATTCCCTCCCTTATCATTCTTCACACTACTCTCAGCCAACTCTACCGCCTGATCTTGATGAAAACAACCATGGCCAATGTATCATTAATTTCATTGTACCCACTTACATGGGTATTCACCACTCCCTCTTCTTCTTGTTGCTAGGAGATAGCTATATTATTAGTTTGGCTTCTGCTACCTGATTGAAAAATGACAGATCACCCCTTTTTCCTTCTTTTGTTGTCGTCGCGGATTCCTTCCTCGGATCATAGTAAGGCGAATACCTAAACAGATGAAACATGACATGGCCGACTTTTTGAAGCGGACTTGTAAGAGCAGTAACAGAGTCAGCCTCAGAATCCAGTATAACCATTATGTGACGTCCATCCCATATATCACTCACAGTCGGTCTTCCCTTGATGGGCCAGTTGGCCTTAAAGGCTTCACGAATATCCGATATGGGTGGCCGCCCTATGGTGAACTTGGCTATGAGCGAATGTTTGAACAGAGCTGCACCCGCGGAAAACTCTTCACTCTTCACTTTTGTGTATGAGTTCTTTTCGTCCCGCCTTGGCGTGGACGTGTTGTTCGTCCCCTGTGGACGTGTTGTTGTGTTCTTCTGTAGGTATTGTTGCTTCGTCTATCCATTACATGGACGCGTCGAAGTATTGGGCTTCAAGTTAAAACGCTAGTGAGTTTCAAGTTAGTGAGAGGTGTCTAATGACATGTGTGCTTTAATTGGACGTGATTCAAGTATCGAATCGGGTTGGTGTCTTGTGTGGCCTGTGCTTCAAGAGTCTAGATATTCACATGTACCCGATAAAATTCTCATGTAATGTGTATAAGATGTATTTCGATATTGTTTGATATTGTTTGATATGTAGTGGCATTGACTTGTGTCGGCTAAATTGTATATTGAGAAGAAGTAAATTTCCACAATAAATTCTTGCTAATTTGGACATTCGCTTTTCCAGATGATTCTAATTTTCTGAAATCGAATTTATTAGACTGCATCTTTAATTAACTTGGTAATAGTAACTAGTATTAACTCTCTGGAAATGGTAATTAAATATAGCTAGCTTGTATTTTATTGGAAATTAGGTTTTGGACACATTTATAGATGACTGAGAAGTTTGCCCTTGTCGGTGTTTTTTTTTTTTTTTGATAAACATCCATCGGATATACACTGTGAACAAAAGAAACAAAGAGACAACCGAGGACTTAAAGTTAGGACAAGTGAACCAGCTGGGAACATAACAAACAAGAAAATAAACAAGATTAAACCAGAGCCTGATGCTCCACTTCGCCTCAAGCGTGAAACCATCGTCTCGTCATCCACAGCGGAAGAAGGCAGAACGACACTAAGGCTGATCGCCAAAGCCATAAAACATACTCAAGAAGAGGCGGATGAACCATAACACCGACACCCATGAGCAGTTTCCTCCTCGCGGGCCAGCAGAACGGCGACCAAACAAGCCTCCCCTTGTCAGTGTTTGTTGACACCTACAAAACCGGAAAAATTCCAGACAAGGAAATCCTCAAGATCGTCAAGGAGAACTTTGATTTCAGGCCCGGCATGATGTCCATCAACCTTGACCTCAAGAGGGGTGGACACAGATTTTTTAAAACTGCTGCTTACGAACATTTTGGAAGGGATGACCCTGATTTCACATGGGAGGTTGTCAAGCCACTCAAGTGGGAGAAGGCCTAAACATCCACTTCATAGCCACCCTGCTGCTACTGGACTGCCTGCTGCCCTACACATATGATCTGCTATTGTTTGCCTTTGTCTTGTGGCCTATTGATTCCTATGTTGTGTTTTCTTTTGAACTTTTCCTTATTTACACATTACCTAAATGCAGAAAGTCACATAATGGAAAAAAAAAGAGAAGTTTGTTTTCTTGGAAATTAAAGCCATTTTTTGTCCCTATGTTTTTTTTTGATACAATGTCCCTATGTTGATTTGTCATCCTTTTGTTTTACATCATCGAATCTCTAAGTGCAGCACCAGTTTTATCCTTTTGTTTAACATCGAATATCTAAGTGCATCACCAGTTTTATTGTTCTAATGAGTCATGTTATGTAAGGAGAATGATACGTTAACCCTCGCTTAAGTGGAAAATGATGTGTCATGTGTATACTTATCATCTAAGGTTTAGGATCAGGTACAAAGTCCTAATTATTGTAAAAAAATATAAACTAATCATCACCCTTCATTTTATTATTTAGATGACCAGGATTAATTGAGTATAAATTTGTTAAATTCAAATTTTAATGTGAACAGGGACAAATATGGTATACCATATTATATTATTATTTAATTGACCAAATCAAAACCTGACACCTGTCCTTCTCTTTCCTTTCACGCTTGCTCCGATTCAGACATGGATGAATCGAGTTTTTCCAACCTTACTCTCAGTTTTTCCAGATCAAATCAAAACCCAACCTTGCACTTCCGACGTCGAGCAACTTCTACAAGGCCTGGCCAAGACCTCTGATCCAAAACCTACGCATCTCGCATCCACTCAATCTTCCTTTGAAAGCATACAGTGGCAGTAAAACGGTTGATTTTGTTCTTTAAGTTAAAAGAAGTAACAAACTAACTGATGGGTGAGTATTCAAGTCCTTCAGGCTCTAACACTTGATCAACACTTCCTTTCAAAGCATCAACGAATTCTTAACGAATTATAGTCCAATTTTAACGAATTATGTCATAGTTCGTCAAAATTGGACATAATTCGTTAAGAATTACGACATATTGTAGTACACTTCGACGAACAATGCTATAATTCGTCAAATGTAAACTAAAATTCGTCCAGAATTTGGCAGTATCATTGTATAATTAGTCATGCCATTTTATAATTTGTCACGGCCATTTTATAGTTCGTCATGTTCAGTTTCGAATTTTCTTTACGAAAACTGTTGATTTGCATTTGGGTTGAGTTCCATTGATGTCGAAGATGATCCAGAGTGTGAATAATTGAGTTCAACGAAGTTTTACTCCTTCAATTTGATCGAATTAAGTCCGATTTTTTATAATTCGTCATGCCAATTTATAGTTCGTCATTACTATTTTTGTAGTTCATCATCCCAATCAAGTTCCGATCTGATTTTCCAGAATTCCGATCCGATCCGGCCTCTGTTTAAAGGCTATGGACGACGACGACGACAATTCCAATCTGATTTTGTAGTTAGTCATCCAAAAGGGAAACCTGTTGGTTGTTGTTTGACGTCGACGCCGGCACCATGGACGACGACACCATGGACGACGATTTGCTGAGCGATTAGTGGATGAATCGCGACTTGGTATTCGGGATTTAGGTTTCCTTAATCGTCGGTTTTTCGTTGTGTGAGGAGAGATACGGGGTTGTTTTTAATTTTTTTGGTCTATTATACCCTTTGTATTATGAGATACACACATATAATTCAGTTATTAATTTTTTTTAATCAACTTATTGTCAGCTATTGGATTATCTAAATGAATGGATTAGATTATTTTGTATTTTGCACAGGATCTGGGCTTTGCACCAGATCTGACCTCTATCATCTAATGCTATTAATACTGCATTTAATGGATTGGCTTTAATATGGCAGGGAAACAATAACCCAGCTGCTATTCATGCTAACATTTATGGTTTTAAAACTAAACAAATTCAAATTAACTTTGTTTTCTATATTTATCGATAATTTGATTTTTTTTTATGCAAGAAAAAAACGAGGGCGTAAAATTAAAAATTGAAAAAGTAAAAAACTCTATATATTGAGTTTTTTTATTGCACTATATATTGAGTTTATTATAAGTTTGGTTTCTCATTCAAAAAGTCAAACTTGTAACTCATAATTTCATAATTTAATATAATTGAGTTGAGTTGTTCAATACTAATTCTATAAAGCGACTCAACTCAACAAATATTGACGGAAGACCAAAAGTAAAGTTGTAATCATTTACATATGGATATTAGCGTTGCGTACCTTGTTAAGAAAATATTACCTACTTGCAGTTGATATGAAAAGCAAGAGTACCGACAATGACTTCAAGTCGTCTTGCTCGATATAAACTTTTACGAGTCCATAAAACAACTTCCTGCCCAAACTTGCATCATGGAAGAATCATTTTCTGTTTAATTTTTCGTTCAAATTTGACCTATCTCAATCAATTTAATTTCTTTCCATTTGTTACAATTATTATCTTACTAATTTAAAGATATATGCACTGATTTTTGAATTGTTCGAGGGGAGAAAAATGGAAGTTGGACAAGAATCAGTTGAAGGGTGTAAGGAAGAAGAGATGATGTTCATGTACGAAAGAAATTTCTAGAGAATAAAAACAGAAAAAAAATGATTTTCTTCTTGAGAAGTCATTCAAGAGCTTCACAAGCATTCGAGGAGACGCCAAGAGTTTGCACAAATATTAAAGGAGACGAGCACCTTATAGATTGGGTAATTACTTGATCACTTGAGTCGACTGAGTTGACTGAAATGAAGATGAGGAGCAAACATGGGATGAGGAAAATCCTCAACTTATTGGGACTTCATGTGGTTACGGATTTGTGCTGTCATTGGAGTTGATATCTCCGTACTCACGACATTTTGTCTTTTTGTATTGCGATCAATACGTAGATTTGAGACTTTATAAATTAATATTAAGCTAGTCAACTTTTTTTTTGATGGGTATTAAGCTAGTCAACTTGATTATATTATATTATGAAATTATGACTCTTTTTTTTGCTGAAATTATGACTTATAAATTTGACTTTGTGAATAAAAAATTGAACTAGTAAAATTCAATTAAATATATTGATTTTTTCCGACTTTTTTCATATACCCTCGTTTTCTCATCAAATGAAAAGTCATATTATTGGTTAATAAATAAAATACAAATTAATCTTAAATTGTCTAATTGTAAAACAATAAATGCTAGGAGAGAATATTATACCGATTGTTGTTTCAATGTAAATTGATTGGGATTAAAACCAATCATTAAATACAATATAAATAGCATTAAATGAAAAAATATATAGGTGCCACATCATCCTCCACCTAAACAGGGTTACTAATCCGGATCAATAAATCATTCTCATATGTACGTAATGGCTACAAATCATGAATATAGACTGCAGCCTAATATAGGTTTTTAAAATACTTGAAATTTCACAAAGTTGGGGTTAAATTTCAGGTTTTTGAAAAACGTGGCCTAACCGTATAGACGTTCAAATGAGGCAGCCCTCCTAAAAATGAGGCAGTGAGACACGATCTGAGCCACACAGACACATCTAACCCCCACCCCCCGTGCTTTGTGGGCGCGCTACGTGTGCCATTACCAAAAATCCATCAAAAGCAAAAAGCAAACATTATTCCGGTACTATTCCTGCATTATTCTTTGTCACATCATCAAAATGAGTGGCTCACAATGTGCCTCACTACCTCACTTTAATAACATTGCCTCAACTGAGCGTGCTCCCCTTCTTGCACGTGTGATATATCAAAATAAAAAATTACACGGTGCCAATTTAAAAAAAATCGAATTGAGAACAAGGTTCCTAGATGGTATGATATATGTTTGACCTCAACTTGTTTAAGGTATGTCACATAACTTTGGTCACTCGCCAACAAGGGTGGTAATCTGTTGGTTAAGACTCCGTCATGGATCTTTACGTCACGGGTTAGAATTCTAGGGTCACCAATTTTCTCATAATTTTGTGAGATTTTCTTCCGTCCTTTTCATTTCCCCTTCCTCGTCCTGCCTTGCACGTGGATGCTTCCTGCTGCATCTCTCGCGGATGCCTTCCTCGTATCCACGCACGATGCGGGACGAGGAAGGCATCCGCGAGATGAGCTATTCGGCCTTCATGATGAACGTGTCGTGGCTTGCAATGGTAAAGGTGCCCGATGTGGCATGTACTTCAAATGTCGAAGAATGTACCAAATGACTTTGGGGGTAGATGTGTGCGCAGTGGCGGATCCAGGAATTTTTCTGACTAGGGGTAAATATTTTATTTATAAAAAAATATTTATTATATTTTACAAGTTTTTAGTTTCATGAAGCACTATTTTTATACTCAACTAGAAAAAATATCTTTTAATAGTTACGGTGGTGAAAGGTTATATCAAGACTAGGTTCAAGAGTTGAAATACTAAAAAAGATGTGCGATGTTTGTCGTATCTATCATCACACTCTAGCAAGAGCACCAGGATCCTTCAAATTCAAAATTAATTGGTTCATTTTTTAGAGTCATTCGATCTAAAAAATCAAAGTCATTAGAAACAAAATTAAGCCAATCACAAATTAACTTTAAAGGATCAAAGTAATAAAAGAAATCAATAGGAATAAAGAAAGCATACAAATAAGATTAATCGATACCTCTTTTGTTTTAAGATTTACTCAATTTAACGTAAATTTATTTTCATTAATTATATAATCAATCTTATTTTGAATAATTGTATGTTTTTCACATAACATTAATATTTACCCTCAAATTTTACGAATAAGTTATATTACTTTTCCGATCTCTCCCCCAAAATAATTAACTCAAATTTATTTTCATACTAGAGGGGGCATATAATCAAAATGACTGGGGGCGAAATGTAAAAATCATTCAAAAATACATTGCATTAGTCTAATATTAAAGGAAATTCGAAAAATCGACCGGGGGCGGCTGCCCGGCCCCTCCTCGCCATGTGTATCCGCCCATGTGTGTGCGCGGATCCATGGTAAAAGTGTCGATGTGTGGCATGTGCTTAAAATATCGAATAATATACCAATGAGTTCGGGATCTGGTCGAGATGTCTTGATAGAAGTTTTGAAGATTCATATATATGGGTCACGTGTTTTTAAATGCATCTTTAAATGCATTTTGGAAAATGCATCTTGGTAGAAGTTTTGAAGTTTCGAGATGTCTTTAAATGCATCTTGGAAAATGCACATGGGACACGTGTCACCACCAAAATGCATCTTGCATTTTGAAAGGTGAAGATTGGGGTCTCAAGTTCTCGAAAAAATAAGAGATTCTCATTTGAGCGCTCTTCTATATATATGTACCAGACGAAATATTAGAAAAAAACTTTGGTCACTCGGATCGTCACAAATAATTATTTAGGCCGCGTGTTTCTTTATTCATGATTGGAGCAGAAATTTAATTAATTAAATTTGAGTTGATATTTTTAACAAGTAAATGTGTAAACGAGCTACTTTTAATGACATCACTTTCTTGATAAATTTTTGTTCATTATATTAAAAATGGTTCATAATAAACCCCATAAATGAGTTTTACATAAAACAATGAATATGACATATAAATAAGAGATGATAAATATATTATTTGCTAGTAACATCGTAGTTTGGTTCAATGAAGTCATCTGCCTATGTGCGGAGAACTTAATTACTTTTCTTTTTAGTCTCTTGGCTATGATGGCGTTGCTAAGCGCGGAGCCTCTTATAATCATTGGTGGTCGCTTAGCAGATATTATAAACCGTATAGTCTCTTGTCCTGCTGTTGGGGCAATGGTTTTTCGGATAGTCGTTCGGCGGTTTTAACGGGCTAGGTTTTATAACTAGTCCATGTCGATTGATTAGAGGTGGCAATTTATCCATTATCCGTCCGGTAACCATCCATGAAAATCCATCCATTTACTTAATGGATTGAATAAATCCAAATCCGTTAACAATCCAGGCTTTTTGGATCATATTATCAAATAAAGGCGCTGGCTCGGCCACCTTTATTTAAAAAAAACAAAAACATCATAGTTTAATTAAATACATATACCTTTTTGTCGAAATTAAATTTGCTCCGAACACAAAAATAGTAATAGGATAAAAATGAAAAGCAAAGATATATTTACCATAAAATTATAAATAATATTTATTAAATTAATAATATACGAAATTTGTTCATCCAGTTCGCCAGGAACGTGATTACGTCTGGAGAATATCAAATCTAGGGCTATCAACTACTTTCGATAAAATGCGGTCACAAAAATCAACGAATGTATAAATAAGAAAAACACTAATTAGTTCGACCCAAAAATATACTTTAGGCTCTATAACTCAAAATGAATACATAAAATGCTAAAAGAATTGTTTAGTTCACATAGTCACTCATTTTGCGAGGACGCATGCAAGTATTCAATATACAATAATGGAGGAGCGCTCAATTAGAACCCTTTTTAAATTTCGAGAACATGAGATCTCAATCTCCGCATTCCAAAATGCAAGATGCCGTTTGGTGGTGACACGTGTCCCATGTGTATTTTCCAAAATGCATTTAAGACAAAGTCAAAGCCACCTTTTTTAATTTGCTTTTTAGACATGTGTCATATGCAGATTCAAAGATGCATCATGATCTAATGGTGAAATTTGAGTTCTCAAGTTCTCGAATTTTTAAGGATCCTCAACCGAGCGCTCCCCTGCAATAATGCAATTATATAATATTTTTAAATTGGAATGCTGCATTAGAAGTAAGGACGTAAAATGAAACAAAATTACAATTTAAACTTAGCTAGTCTTCTAGTGCTTATCTTGGTAATTAATGTGAACACTTGACGCAAAATTTTGTCTTTAGCATTATTATGAAAAAGTCAATTAACATTAGCTAGAGAACAACATTTTGGGTAAACATATACGTGTGTTTTTGGACTCTTTCCAAGAGATGCATTTCAAGACGCATTCAACCAAAATCATGGAACAATAATTATTGTTTTCGGGATGATAGTTACAAAACAAGAGTTTTGGCAATAGAGTAATAAGGTTAGGTTAATTGTTGTCGGGATGAAAGGGGGATTTAGGATCAGGATGATGCTTGGAATTTTTGATCTTGGCTTATGGTGTGGTTTATTTTACATATTAATTATACAGTTGGGTTGAAATGTGTATTTAATTCTGCATTAAAATATAATGAAACAATAATTATTTCTGTCGTAAACTAAAATTGACTGGAGAGGAACTCAATAAATACTTTATTTTGAAGCTTTGTGTGATGAAAATTATAATGATCAAAATATAAACATAAATTTAAAGAAAGAAAGACACGTCTCATGCTAATGGGAGGGGTGCAAAAAGGGGTTTGGTCGATTGGCTTGAACTCTTAACAAATTATTAAGAGGTCAAGAGTTTGATTTTCCTGAGTAGCATATTTCCCCTCACTTTTGTGTAGAAGTGTTATTCATCCGTCCACTACTACAGAACATGCATTATGCATCGGTTCCGTGTTTCACTTTTTGCATCGGTTTAGCCATTATGCATCGGTTTTAGAAAAACTGATGCATAATCTCGACATTATGCATCAATTTTAGAACAACCGATGCATAAGCCTCACCATTATGCATCGGTTTTTCTAAAACCGATGCCTAATGTCAGAAATTAATTATTTAACTCAATTTAGGGTTGCGCTCGACATTCGCTTCTCTCCTTCGATGAGAGCGAGTTTCGCAGCCTCGTTCAGCGGCTGACTGGCCTCGGGCTGACGAGAGGAAGGACTTGACGAGCGCAATCATGGCGGAGGGACTGGAGATGCTGGGATTAGGTTTCATATATTTGCAGCTCCGGTCGTTCGCGATTCCTTGTTGCAATCAGGTTCGAATTCGATTTAGTCCGTCAATCTATAAATCTGGTAGTCGATTAGGTTAACCCAATGTGTTCTCGCAGTATGTGTGTTGTCTTGATTTGTTTCGATTTGGTTTTCTTTGCGTGATTCCATATCGATTTGATGTTGTATGTGGTACAATGTCCATATGGCGGCTGGAGCAGTGGCCAAGCTTCTCAAAAATTCTGCAAATATGTTTGCTCCGAGTAGAAACTCGGAATGGTACAATGTCCATATGGCGGCTGCGACCCGAGCTGTTGCTGCTAGGATTAATCTTGTTGATCTGTTATTGGAAATCAGGGATGCAAAGGTAAAGACTACTGATACAAAAGTGTCTAATTTGATCTTCAGATTTTGAGTTACTTTTGTTGATTTGTTGGATATTTTCTTTATGCACATTACCTGATACAAATGTTCCTTTATTTCATCGATAATCTTTGGGTTGCAAAGTTTATCGTCTAAACTCCTTGTCTTAGAGAATAACAACAGAACACATAACACTCTGTATTTACTTCTTGCTTTTCATTAATAAGTGATTTGTCTTAAATGGCCAATAGAAAGAAACCTTTTTTTGGAAGGAAATACTTGAGGTCTATTTGAACTTTACAGACTAGGATCTGATGTTGGCTGTTTGTTGAGGTCTATGTGAACTTTGTTTTGACATTACTAGTCATTTTCATTTCGATGAACTAGAAGGTGCTAAATATCTTTCACTGCAATTTTTTTTCTCATTTTCACTACTTTATATCAAACAAGTATTATGCACATTGACTTGTGATAAACTTGTTTGCTTTACTCAGACATCCTTCTATAATTTCTTGGCCCTGGCAGCATTTGTTTGAGACATTATCTTGTTAATCTTCCCTTTTCTTATCTGTTCATTTGTCGGAAATCAGTTCGTTTTTAACTTCATTGTTTATCTTTTTTGCGATTCTGCAGCCGGCCAATGGAGGAAGATACCACTGTAAGTATTCATATACAGCTACCGTTATGGAAATATAGCATTACATTTACAATTTCAGGCCGGTAAGAATATAGTCGATATATAATCTGAGCATGTAGTTATTACCGTAGATGTATTTTTGTTCAATCGACGATTTATCAAACTTTTTTTTGTTACTGTTTGTTGCAGGGTGATGGAGACAGTGGTCTTGACAAATTTTGGCAAAAAAGAGAGCGAAAATTAAGCAATAGTTTGGACTTTTTGCACTTAATTGCTGCTTGAGTATTAAGATTTGGGATTTGGAGAGTAAGAGTATTGTTGAGGATTTGAAGGTTGATCTTAAGGCGGAGGCTGAGAGGGCCGAGGAGACCACTGGAATCGCCAACAAAAAGAAGGTATGAACTCTGCTTGATAAAATTTTTAGCTTGATTTGTGTATATCACAATTGATTTGATAATTTTGTTTGAATCTATATTTCTTTAGTGTTTACTGATGAATGGAAGTCTAAGCAGGTTTGATATTGTGTATATCTTGTAGGTTTGGCTTCTCTCGTCTCCCACGTCCTGAGAATCTTGTCAAGTTTGCTGAGGGCTACATGTATAAAGCTTCAAGGAAGAAGAAGCCAAAGGATATATCAAAGTAGTGAAGTTAAAAAAGGCTCTCCATTACTAGAAAAAATAAATGAAACTTTTGTTGAATAAATAAATGTTGTACATTAAAAGTGACATTATGTATGAAATGTTATATTTTGGTTGAATAAAAAGTATTTTAAGATTTAGATTTGAGCAAGTGTATTTATGAAATTTATTTACGAATTTTCAGGTTTATTTAAATAATTTACAGGCCAAAAATACAAAAAAAAAATTCTTACATTATGCATCAGTTTGTGAAAAAAGCGTTGCATAATGTATGACATTATGCATCAGTTTTTTGAAAAAAGCGTTGCATAATGTATGACATTATGCATCAGTTTTTTGAAAAACCGATGCATAAAGTCATACATTATGCAACGGTTTTCCAGAACCGATGCATAATGTCTGACATTATGCAACGCTTCATTATGCATCGGAACCAAAACCGATGCATAATGTCAAAATTTTAAAAAAACCGATGCATAATGCCTGTTCTGTAGTAGTGGTCGTAGATGTGTTTTCGTCCCCCCTCGGCGCGGACAAACGAGTTGTTCCTCCCTCGTGGAGGAGTTATTCGTCCCTCGTGGACATGTTGTATTCTACAGGTAGGATTCTGCAGCCTCGTCTAACCCTTCCATTTGTGCGTGGAGGTGCTGAGTTTCAAGTTCATGCTCGTGGGTTTCAAGTGCTTCAATAGACGCAATTCAAGTATCAAGTCCGGGTTGGTGTCGTGTGTGGTATGTGCTCAAATGAGAACCCCTTAAATTTCGAATCCAATCTCCACCTTTAAAAATGCATCATCAAGTCATTGTGGTTGTGACACGTGTCCCATATGCATATTCAAACTTGCATTTAATGCAAAGTTAAAACCACCAACGTTGACTTTACTTTTTGAACATGTGTCACATGCAGAATTAAAGATGCATCATGATCTAATGATGAGATTTGGGCCTCAAGTTTTCGAATTTTTGAGGGGTCTCAATCAAGCGCTCCCCTCTCTTGCAATATGTATAAGATGTATTAATATGATAATTGATATGTATGAGATGTAAGAACCCGACCACTATTAAAAAAACAGTAATGAAAGTGGTAAACTGGCAATACTACAATTTGTTTTTATATAGAAACGCCAGAGTGGCTACAAACAGGACTAGCTGCCCACGAAAGGCACCACGCCCAAGAAGGGCACGACAATCAAACTGGCCGACCGACCGCAGTGGCCGACACTGCATAACCAATTAAAACACCGTCGTGCCATGTTTTCCGGTATCTTCCATCGCTCTTGCAAGAGCACCAAGATCCTTCACATTTTCTTGTCGAACGTTGTTATTATAAAGGCGTAGTTGATGCTCAAGAGTCATTCGGTCTCCAAAATCGAAATCATTCAGATGAAATTCGGCCAATTTCATCAACTTCAAATAGATTTATTTTGATTGGTTATAGGGTCAAGCTTATTTTACATAAGAATATAACTTACAGTTTATTTCTAAATTAATGATTGGGGGAAAATAGTAAAGACTAATGGGAAATTAATCAAACTAGCTAATCATATATTAATACAAAATTTGGAAAATTGATTGGGGGCAGCTGCCGCCATAAGTGCAGCCGTGTGTTCGCCCCTAAGTATCAAGCTATTGTGATGTTAACACATATCCCGCTTCATATTCAAATTTTCATTTAATAAAAAGTCAAAATCACGAAGTTTTACACTGCTAATGAAGCACGTGTCAGATACATATTTGAGAATGCATTTTGCTTTAATAGTCAAAAGATTATAGATCCACCGAATAATGGTGAATCCAATTGAGCGCGTGTGTTAACTCTTATAGTGATTGCGTACACAACAACGTCTTTTACTAACATGCTTCTTATAATCAAGTTATTCATGTTTTTAGATAGTTTATACTCCCTCCGTCCCTCAATGTTTGTCCAAAAGGACAACCGGCACTCTAATTAAGGAGAAGAAGAGGTACAAAGTGCATTTATTGGGGGTACATAGTACAATCAAGTTTAAAATTATTTCAACCAATAGGAATTTAAGGTTTTAAGCACATGGATCACCACTTAAAGATGATTGGTTGAGATTAAATAGTGGGGTTATGATTAGAAAGAAAGTGGAAAAACATTAGGGGACGCTAAAAAGGAAAGTCGACAAACATTGTACCTCTAATTAAGGAGAAGAAGAGGTACAAAGTGCATTTATAGCGGGACAAGGGGAGTAGCATATAAATGATTTTAGAGTATGTAGTTGCTCGGTCGTCTTTGGTATTCTCTTTTACAGCAATAAATAGTCAGGGTCTTCAATGGCAGCTTGCAGTAACTTCAGAATGCGGCTAACTTCTGTTGTAATGAAATAGTCACTTGGATATCATATTGGATTGCGTAGTTTCGCTTTTCGAAATCAATATTTCCACCCTATTAAGAATTTCATCAGGTTACATGAAACTTGAAGTGGGATAATCCAATTGAAAACACTGTATTTCCAGGCAGTGAAAATACAGCAGGCTTTGGGGTTTGAAGTGTTTTGAGAATCAAAGAAGGTTGCTTGAGTTTTTCTGATTATTTAAGAGTGTCTAACATCAGATATTCATTTGGTATTTATAGAAAATCAAATGAGACGAAGAACATATGCGACCTGAGCTGAAAGTCGCGTCTGTGTCTTTTCATCGCGCGCCCAGTTTAGACGTTAGCTCGTCGCGCCCAGTGTAGACATTAACTTAATGTCTTCACTGGACGCGCCCAGACTTAATGTCTATACTGGGCGCGATCCGCACTGATGCCGACACCGAATATCACTAGATTTCATCCCGTTTCGACTTGTTTCATTAGAAACCAATCGTCTCAATTGTTTTAAGCATGTCACCAAGCTCAAAACCCTAAAATCACCAACAATCCTCCCCCATTTTTGGGTTTTTCCTTTAATCCACAAAGCACCTTTGTTTTTAAGTAAAAACATGCATAAACGAAATGTCGAAAACGATTGAATTTCCGCGTAGTGTAGCCACGCATACAATATACCCGAAAATCATGGTGCTCGTAAACTTTTGAACCAATCAATCTATTTGGGTACTTGGCGGTGACAAACGCATGTGTTACTTCACAAACCGTTAAGCTAACTTGACCCTTAATGACCCTTGAGTCCCTATCCATTCATAAACGTATTGAGATTAAACCCGATATCTCATGAAGCGACCAGAAACTTCACGTTTATATAGGTAGATTCTCTAGTGGGTCACACCGCCTGATTGTGCTCCTACAATTAGCACTTTTTCAAAGAATCTATTAAGAAGAGTCACTCTTCAACCTAACACTTGTAGGTCCTGAACACATGGGGATGCACATTTGTGTTCATCAATTTTCTAGGAATGAGCTTTCCATATTGAATTCAGCTCCAACCCTAGTTGGATGTGAATTGGGTGTCCCACGACTAGAAAATTTACATGGGTTTTAGTCCCATCCCCTTCACAGACTTAGAGACCAAATTTCTAGCTAATCCCATCGTCAAGTGATCGGCTACATTTTGTTGTGACTTTACAAAATCCACAGATATCACCCCGTGCGTAATGAGCTCTCTTACTGCACTATGTCTAACACCTAAGTGTCTAGACTTCTCATTGTATACATGGCTATATGCTTTAGCCAATGTTGCAGCGCTATCACAATGAATCGATATGGGTGATATCGGTCTTTCCCACAACGGAATTTCATGTATCATGTTCTTTAACTATTCCGCTTCTTTCGAAGCTGCGGCTAGAGCAACAAATTCAGATTCCATTGTAGAACTAGTGATGCAAGTTTGTTTCTTATATGCCCGTGAAATGACACCTCCCCCAAGTAGAAACACCCATCCACTGGTAGAGGAATGATCTTCTTCATTTGAGATCCAACTTGCATCCGAGAATCCTTCAATGGCCGAAGGAAATTCATTATACAAAAGACCTAGATTCATTGTTCCCTTAAGATACCGTAGTACCCTATGAACTGCTTGTCAGTGATCCACACTAGGATTACTAGTATATCGACTTAGCTTGCCCACCGCAAAAGCTATGTCGGGTCTTACACTTGTCATCGCATACATTAAACTTCCAATGACCCTTGAATATTCAAGTTGTGACACGGGGTCTCCCTTATTGGGAAGTAGGTGTTTAGAAGAATCTAAAGGAGTAGTCACCGGATGACAATCCAAATACTTAAACTTCTTTAATACTTTCTCAATATAATGAGATTTTGTCAAAGCTAGACCTCCCTCTATTCTTTTTATTCTTATACCAAGAATAACTTCCGCCTCCCCCATGTCCTTCATGGAAAATTTAGATGATAAGAATTCCTTTGTCTGATTTATGCACTCTAGGTTAGTGCCAAAAATCAACATATCATCTACATATAGACAAATGATAACTCCATTTCCGGAGTTGTTAAACTTGCTATATACGCATTTATCCGATTGATTTAAGATAAATCCATCGGAAAGCACCACCTCATCAAATTTTTGATGTCATTGCATATGTGCCTGTTTAAGTCCATAGAGTGACTTAACAAGCTTGCATACCTTATGCTCTTGTCCTGGTATAACGAAACCTTCAGTTTGCTTCATGTATATCTCTTCCTCTAAATCACCGTTTAGGAAAGCGGTCTTTACATCCATTTGATGTACTAGCAACTTATGAATAGATGCTAAGGCAATCAACAATCTACTTGTTGAAATTCTTGCAACCGGTGCATAAGTATCAAAGTAGTCCATACCATATTTCTGTCTAAAGTCTTAGATGACCAATCTTACTTTAAATTTATCAATGGTACCATCTACTTTCTTCTTCTTTATGAAGATCCACTTGTTTCCCAAAGGTCTCTGCCCCAGTGGTAAATCTACCAAAATCCAAGTATTATTTCCTATTATAGAGTCCATTTCGTCATTTATGGCCTCTTTCCAAAATGATACATCTTGGGATTTCATGGCTTCATCAAATGTCTTAGGATCATTTTCAATGACATGACAATACATATGTTGTGAGCCAATCTCTTCCCTAGTTCCTTCCACTAGGTACATTTGAAAATCATTACCAAATAATTTTTCTTTCCTAGCCCTTTTACTAGGCGCAAGAATCAAATCTTTAGGCATGCTAATTGATGAAAATCTCTTTTCATCGAATATGGCATCTCTCGATTCAATGATAGTATGAATCGATACATGCTTATTAGGTTCTATAACATAGAATCTAGAAGCCAAGGAGTGTTCGGCATATCTTACGAATATGCATTCAACTCCTTTTTCTCCTAAAGGTAGTCTCACTACCGCCCTACAACCCCAAACTCTAACGTGTTCCAAATTTGGCTTCTTATTATGCCAAATTTCATAAGGAGTAAGGTTGCCTCTACTATTAGGAACCCTATTCAATAAGTAGCAAGTCGTTAACATGGCTTCTCCCCAAAATCCATCATTTAGACCCGAGTAAGAAAGCATGGCATTAACCATCTCTTTCAAAGCTCTATTTTTCCTCTCCGATACACCATTTTGTTGTGGTGTGTAGGGAGCCGTGGTTTCATGAATGATACCAACACTTTGGAAAAAACTAGGATTGAAGTATTCCCCACCTATATCGGTGCGCAACTTCTTAATCGAAGTTCCCTTTTGAAGTTCAACTTCACTCTTATAAATTTTAAATTTATCAATAGCTTCATCTTTGGAATACAACAAATAAACATAACAAAATCTAGAACAATCATCTATGTATGTTACTACATATTTCTTGTTTCCTAGAGATGGTGATGCATGAAAATCACATAAATCGCTATGTATTAAATCAAGTATTTTAACGTTGCTTTCTCTTTTAACCTTATGAAATGGTTTCCTAGTAATTTTAGTAAGCATGCAAGTTCTACATTTATCAATATTCATGTTGAATGAAGGAATTAAATCATGCTTGGATATATTATGCAATCTTTTGTAGTGAACATGTCCTAAACGTGCATGCCATAATGTAGAAATATCAACATGTGAATTCATAGATTGAGTAGAAATTTCATGCTCACAATTCATGTAAAGAGAAGAAACAACTTTATTAATAATTAGCTTGAACATTCCATTACACAAGTATCTTTTACCGACAAATACACCACTTTGATAATACATAGTTATCGGCTTCATACACTTGCCGATAACCTAGTTTATTCAAAACAGTACCCGACACAATATTTTTTCTAATATTTGGTACAAACAGAACATTACTAAGAACAATAGTTTTTCCCGAAGAGAACTCTAACTCTACTCGGCCTAGTCCTAGAATAGGGGCGGTCGACTCGTCTCCCATGTGAAGAACTCTTCCTTCACTTGTAGCGGAAAATGACTTAAACAATCCTTTGTCTCTACAAACATGTGTCGTAGCACCGGAGTCAACCCACCATGAAATCTCATCATCCTGCATAACATATATTTCAGAAAAATTAGAAACATAATCTACATTAGAATATGTGTCTAACTTAGTTTCTAAACTTGAAACTAAAATTTTCTGACCTTGAGATTTCTGCTCTTGGTTTTTGGCACTAAAAGCATTGCCTTGAGCCTTCTCGCTCTTCCCCTTCCCTAAGCGGCAATCACGCTTGAAATGCCCCGCTTTTTCGCAAGTCCAACAAACGTTTCCTTTCGAAGGATGCTTCTTGTTCGGACCATTGCTAGCATAACTATTTGGCCGTTTCTTGCCCTTGTTCTTATTCATCTTTTGAGAACTAGCCTCCATCACATTTACCTTAGGTAAATTCGCATCTACTTCCATCGTGTCGCTTTCCCGCGCACGAAGTTCCTCTTCCATTCGCAATTCTTTTGCAAGTTCCACGAGAGACATCTCCTCCTTTTTGTGCTTCAAGGAACGTCGGAAGTTCTTCCATGCCGGTGGTAACTTGTCAATTATACTTGACACCGAGATGGACTCATCCATCTTCAAATTTCGTTGAGCAAATTGCCCCATGATACGTTGCATCTCATGGAACTGTTCCATCATTGGCCGAGAGTCCACCATCTTGTAGTTGTTGAAATTACTCACAAGAAATTTGACGCTCGAGGCATCCTCAGCCATGTATTTGGATTCAAGCGAATCCCTTAACTCTTTTGTAGATTCAGCATTTTGATAAAGGTCAAATAAAGGGTCGGACATATCGTTGAGGATGTGTCCTCTAGCGATGTAGTAGTCATTTTCTCACTTGCTTCGTTGACGGAAAGCAGCCATCGGTCCATCATCTCCAACTTCAGAGCATGGTGTAGACAGTACGCACACCACCTTCAAGTTCGTTAGTAGAAAGTGCATCTTCTTTCTCCAACGCCGGAAATTAGTTCCTTCAAATTTGTCTAGCTTCTGGAACTGATGCATCATATCTCTCACGCTCGCCATCGATTAGCAGAATATTGATTTCGTTGTAGTTGTCGTCTTTTGTCTTCTCTTTTACAGCAATAAATAGTCAGGGTCTTCAATGGCAGCTTGTAGTAACTTCAGAATGCGGCTAACTTCTGTTGTAATGAAATAGTCACTTAATTGGTTATCAGATTGGATCGCGTAATTTCGCTTTCTGAAATTAATATTTCCACCCTATTAAGAATTGCCTCGGGTTACAGGAAACTTGAAGTGGGATAATCCAATTGAAAACACTGTATTTCTAGGCAGTGAAAATACAGCAGGCTTTAAGGTTTGAAGTGTTTTGAGAATCAAAGAAGGTTGCTTGAGTTTTTCTGATTATTTCAGAGTGTCTAACATCAGATATTCATCTGGTATTTATAGAAAATCAAACGAGACGAAGAACATATGCGACCTGAGCTGAAAGTCGCGTCTGTGTCTTTCCGTCGCGCGCCAAGTTCAGACGTTAGCTCGCCGCGCCCAGTGTAGACATTAACTTATTGTCTTCACTGGACACGTCCAGACTTAATGTCTATACTGGGCGCGATCCACATTGATGCCGACACCGAATACACTCGATTTCATCCCGTTTCGACTTGTTTCATTAGAAACCAATCGTCCCAATGATTTTAAGCATGTCACCAAATTCAAAACCCTAAAATCACCAACAGAGTACTCTTTACTATTAAGCGATGATAATTATTATAATGTGAAAAATGGTGTTACGTTTGAATGACAGTTAAGACAAAACTACACCACTGCATGACACAAGAAGAAACGTGTGAAACCAATTAGAGGATCGAATGGGGGAGGCCATCTGTGAGGTTTTGTTTGTTCTACATTCGCTTACTCTATAACATAGTGTTTATTTGATGTGACACATAATGGCACATAATGGGATGTAAAGGGGAGTCTCTAGAAACTCAATGTTAAAAAACCGAAATCCCAACCAATTAGTTTTCAAAATGTGTATGTACTTGGCTTAATGGATTTATGTAGTATGTGTCAGGATTAAAGTGACATGAGAACATTCTTATAATATAATGTTGTGGGGCCTCTTGAATCGGCTGATACTAGCTATTAAAGTGACATGAGAACATTCAGAATTTAGTATGTATTCGTTTTTACTAGCTAGTTTATATTCGATATGTAGTAACTCAATGTAATCATCACAATAAAGGATTTGGTGCACACAAATGCTGCAAGTTAAAAAACGGTGGCGACGTTCTAATAAAAATTGCGTTCTCTGGATTGATAATCCTTATCAGAATCATACTAGATAGTGTTCAATATATTGTTTCTATAAAACCATTTACAACATCTCAGACGGTACAAACACTTTGCATGTTGATCAGAATGTCATTAAATTATTGTTTCGAGCTGATTGAAGGCGGCCCTTGGAGTAGATCACCTTACTGGCTTACTCCACCTAGTGCCCTAAATGGCCCTTAACACGAAAACCCTAATTGTGCTACATCGTACACTTGCCCTACAAGATATTGGGACACGAACCCTCAGGGTTCGATCACCTGTGTGACAATGTCATTGGTATTCGCGCAGTGTATATCACTACAAATTTTTGGTTTTTTTTCCGACGACAGTAAAATGCTGGAATAGTGACGAAAAAGTGACGGAAAAATCCGAATTTCCGTCACTTTTCCTTCAACAATGACGGTGACGGAAATTTTCCCGACGGTAAAAAGTTTCCGTCAACATTCCGTCGCATTTCCGGTAAATAAAATTCCGTCGTCATTCCGACATGTATCCGGCGAGATTCTCCGTCAAAATATCGTCTAAATTTCGTCAATAATATTTTCCGTCTATATTCAAACAGATTTCCGTTTTCAATATTTTCCGTCTATCTTCCGTCATCATAGTTTCCGTCTACATTCCGTCCATGTTCCATCGATAATATATTCCATCATTAATCCGTCTTAATTCCGTATTAATATTTCCGTCAATATTATTTTCTATTTTTTAATATTTTAATTTTCGATATTAATGTTTATAAAATATTAATTTTAATTTTAATACTAATTATAAAATATTTAAAACATATTTTTATTTAATAATAAATGTATTGATAATAAAATACAGGTTCATATGTTCCTCAGTGTGAACAAGATAATTCTAATGGCAGGTCTGCTAAGCAAATTTTTGACGGTGAGAGGATTGTAGACTGGACTGGAGAGTGTGGTCATCAGAAGTATTTTCTTCTTATATATGTTCATCCTGCTGAATCGCAGTCTCTGCATATAACATCTTCTTACTCCTAGCAGCAACCTCGAAAACATGTCTGGTTGTGCTGAGCAGATTTGATCCTACGCTCGAAAACTTGTCTGTTAATTAGCAGCTACCTTGAAATCAACTCTCCAAGTTCAACGTCTTTCAGCTGCAGTGAACCAAAAGCTAATGAGAAGTCCTTTGAACATGAACCACTGCTTGAACCAACAGCCTGTGTTTGTTACTTGATGTCGATGATATTGATCGTTTCTTGCAGTTAAATCAACTCCAATCTCACTAAAAGTAGAGAAGGTAGAACATACTTAAAGGAGTGGCAGTCGCGCACTTCAATTAATATTTTTCAAAACGTCCGAAATCCCGCGTTAAGCAAAAATTTTGTCCAAATGTCTGAAATCCCGCTCAAATTAAATAACATTTTTCCATCAATATTCCGTCATTTTTCCATCAATCCCGCTCACCATTTTTAATCATTTTTAAAACTAGACGCAACCATTTTTAATCATTCTTAAAAACAGACCATTAGACAGCGCTTTTGTGGAAAAGCGATGTATTATGTTCTATTTTAGACAGCGCTTTTGTGGAAAAGCGCTGTCTAATGTGGACTTTAGACATCGTTTGGTTACAAGCGCTGTATTAAATAGAGCATAAGACAGCGTTTGGTTACAAGCGCTGTCTAAAATAGATAATAAGACAGCGTTTGGTTACAAGCGCTGTTTTAAATAGAACATAAGACAGCGTTTGGTTACAAGCGCTGTCTTAAATAGAACATAAGACAACGTTTGGTTACAAGCGCTGTCTTATGTCCACTTAAGACAGCGTTTGGCAACAATCGCTGTATAAAGTCCACATTAGACAGCGCTTTTGTGGAAAAACGCTGTCTAATGGTCTGTTTTTAAAAATGATTAAAAATGGTTGCGTCAGGTTTTAAAAATGATTAAAAATGGGTAGAAATTAAAAATGTTTTTTGGAAGATGGAATAGCGACGGAAATGAGATGAAAAAATGAAAAATATTTCTACCATTTACATGTGACGGAATGGTGATGGAATGTGGAGGGAATTGGGCTACAGTATACACCGACTTAAATTCGACGGAATGTGGGCGCTGTTAAAAGTTCAAATAAGACAATTTATTTATTTTTTATCTGATAGAATCATTGTCAATTAGTTTCCGTCAATATTCCATCATTGTCGGATGACGGAATGAAAGGGGAAAAATAACGGAAATGCTTGGATGACGGAATCGAAGGGGAAATATAACGGTAAAAGAAATGGCGGAATATAGGGGGAATGTCACGAAAATATTTCTGCAAATATTTCCGTTCATTGTCTGTCAACTTTCCGTCAATAAAAGTCCGTCGATTTTTCGCGTCAAATTTTGAGACGGAATATTGTTGATGGAATGTTGACGGAAATACAACGATATTTTTTTGTTGACGGAATTTTGCCGGAAAAATAACGGATTATGGTCCGTCGGCATTTCTGGTGACGTTTCAGTGACGGAATTTTGAGACGGAAAAAAACCAAAATTTTGTAGTGTATGACTTTTGTGTACATTCATTAAATCAAAAAGGACATTGATAGAGAATAACCAAACTAATCAATTGAATATAATAGAAGACTTTTTTTTATTGAAATGGACACAATACAAGAATTTCAAAAATAATCAGCCATTAAGCGTTATAATGATTTTTACATGCGTATAGAAACTTCACAAGTTAATTTTATTGGAAAAATGTAATAGAGATCTTCATTATTGTTCACTGATTTCTAAAATTTCAACAGTTGTCAGCTCCATTGAACGCCCAACAAACTTTATAGTCGGGGACTGAATAAGGATTGATCAATTATATCTAGGGTTAAAAAAAATTTCTTTCTAGATGATCACTTTAAATTACTTGGGCATGCACCAATGCATGTAGAGTTCCTGTAAAATAAATTTAAAAATACAATTGAAATTAAAAAATTAAAATACATTTGAAATTAAAAAAAATGGAGCAAAAATAACTTGAGCTTAAGTCCAAGTTGCCCTAAAGTAGCTCCGTACATCTCTGCTTATAGTCGGGAGGATTTATATCCGATGATGCATAATCAAAGACAATCATTTGAAAGCCACGTTGTTTAGATAAAATAATATCAAACCTACATTATTTCAGTAATATAATTCTTAAATTAAAAATTGAACATTTTTAAACCTATGCAATTGTAACTTAAAATACACAAAACTTCAATTTGTCGTTTCATTAAATGGCTGTTTTTTTCCTGGTTGCACCGTAACTCATTTCTAGTGGGGCTACTTAGAGCATCATTCCCCATGACAAAAAAACATAGCACCCATTTCTCTCATCCCCTTTTCTCTCTCATTTATCATATGCTTCATGACTATTTTGATCAAGTGCACCAACTCATGACAAAAAAAAGTTCATCATCATTCTCTCTCATCACTACATAAAGTCTCGCACATAAATATAAAAATTATTAAATATATCAAAATGTACTCGTTTTATAAATCTCACAAAAATTATGAGTATTGATAACTATTTTGATTTTTTAACTTTGTAATTTATAAGATATATTCGTCGCAAGATCAAAATCTAGACTAAAAAGTTTTCTACGCGGGACACGTGTCGTGTTGAAATTTGTTCTCGTTTATGACCAAATCTTATTTTTGATCATGAGATGATCTTTTCTATAATCGGTTAAGTCATGATGGTGATCCATTTTTTTACGGAAAAGTACACATTGGTGCCCCAAACTATCGGCATTTTCCAATTGAAGTTCCAAACTATTAATTTTTCCAATCAAGGGTAAAATAAAAAATAAATTCACAAATTTTCGAATACGTCCGAGCACCATAGCTATACCGTTATTAAATTGCGAACTTAATCATGTCAACCCCGTTGAAAATAACCCGACGATCTCATCATAAACACTTAACAAATCGAATCGATCTTTCTTCTTTAACTAATAGACCTTTTTATTGAGTCGTCGAAAATGCGTCTCCCATGACTTTTTCTCATGGATCAAAAAATTATGATGGGGTTGTTCTTATAACTGTTGCATGTTTTTTTTGGTGAATTGAATTTATATTGAAGTTAATTTTATTGAATCGAACTAAACTAAAAAATGTTAACTTGATTTAGGTAAACGAATTGAACTGAAATTAGTTACATATTTTAAATAATTAATTATAGTACTTAGAATTTTTGTTTGTTTTGATGAAGCTCTATTACTCGACAGGATCCTGAAGTCATATATATATATATATTGAAGCTCTATTACTCGACAAGATCAAGAAGTCATATATATATTGAAGCTCTATTACTCGACAGGATCCTGAAGTCATTTAGTACATATACCCGCATCTTGAAGCACATGCCACGCCCGTCACCTTCTCCAAGGATCCGCACATATCTAGTATTTACCCATGAATCATTGCTACATTCTTCAACATTTGGAGCACAGGCCGCATCCAGTGGTGGACCCAGACCAAGATTCTATTGGGGGCAAAAAAAATTTATCTGTGTTATATTATTTAAATAAAATTGTAGGTTCAAATAAGAATATGCACTATTAAAAACTTTTTTTTGATGGGGCACTATTAAAAACTTGAACCTTTTATTATTATCTAATGATAAAAAAACTCGATTAAACTTCAAATATAAATATTTAAAAATAATTAATGAATTAAATAGTTATCAATTACATTGAAATGGAAACAAGGAATGAATCTAATATATTTTTATTACGAAAACATGTATAATAATCTTTAAATATTTGAAGTTGGTCTTAATTACGAGAATAAATGGGGCACAATATATTTTTTTAATGGGGGCAAAGCTTAAAAGGCAACTAAAATATACATACATATCAAAATTTAATGGGGCATTTGCCCCCATTACATATCAAGTAGGTCCGCCCCTGGCCGCATCATCGGACACCTTTACCATTGCTAGACATAACACCTAGGAACACATCCACGTGCGAGACGGGACGAGGAAAGCATCCACGAGGGATGTAGGAAGCATCCACGTGCGAGCGGGACGAGGAAAAAGGGAGAGGAAAAGGAAGAAGAAGAAGAAAATCTTACAAAATTATGAGAAAATTGGTGACCCCAGGACTCGAACCCGGGATATAAAAATTATGTCTGACTCCTTAACCAACAGACCACCACCCTGTTGGCATAGTACTTTAAACAGTAAAAGATTTAATTCAAATTAAATATATAATTAAAGAAACCATATTAAGTTCAAATGAGCAGACATTAATACGCTTAGACCATGGACACCCATGACAAAAAAAAAAGGTTGAACATCCATATCTCTCTACCACTTTCTCTTTCATCATCAAAAAATTCGTCATGTTTCTTGACCAATTTGATCAAGAGCATGCCACCAATATTGAAAAAGAGAAAAAATCATCTTCTTTTCCTCTCTTAGATTGAACAAAAAAATATTTTTATAAAAAAATATATCAAAATGATTGTCTATTAATAGAGCATGAAAAAAATACAAAAATTGGTAGTTCTTTTTTTTATTTTAAACTTTTGTAAATTTTAAGCTACAACCATTTAAGATGTTTATCTAATTTTGTAAAAGCTTTCATACTGTACACTTGGCGCACTGTGGTTCGTTTATGCTCATAACCAAAAACAAAATTTTGGTCACCGGGTGACCAGATTTGGGGTTTGTCATCTCATATGACCCAAAAGGTCATTAGTAGGATGCACGAATTTTTTGGTCATCTTGTATGACTTTTTTTCATGACTCAAAAAGTCATTGGTGGCAATGTTCTTACACGATTTGTTACGGATTAAAAGCCATGTTGGCAAAGAAGGGTAAAACCGACTACCGACATATGAGCGGTCTATCAGCAGCATCTGCTTAACGTGTCGGGCCTTGTAGGCGAAAAATCGGCCCAATTTCGTATTTTGGGCCCAGCAGTTGACAAGCGTATTTTTAACACTTTATAGTTGTCAAGTTATATGTTTTAGGGGTCAAATTGTAGTAAAAAACAATAAGCCAAGGGTCGATCCAAGGAACAATGTGTATGATTACTAGCTAACAGGTGACCTATTCAGCTATTCCAAATAATGAAAGGTTTTGATGTGAAACAAATAGTAGGAATTAAATGCAGTAAATAAAGACGGTTTGATTTGATCAGAGAAAGAATTCCAGGATCAAACTTCACCCATGCCAACCCACAATTCATGCAACAATGTCACGTAAATTCATCATGCTATCGAGTATGGAAATAAACCGAAATAACACTAGACAAGCCGCCCATCCACGGATCATTGTCTAGATTAATCTCCACCATTGAACGCCGCCCATCAACGGATTATCAATGGTTTCGATTATTAAGCCTAGGGTTTTCAGACGATAAAGTCAACTTTCCTATTAATTCATGTACTACCAGTGTAACTACCTTGACCTAATATCAATTTCATGCAATCCGATTAATACCTAGGACCCATTCATCTTTTGGTAATTAACATAAATACGTTCTAGCATGCAAACATCCCACTCAATGTAAAACTTGCAAGAACGATAAAATTAAGCGCAATGAAATTGGATACTCGAATTGCATTAATGAAAAACGTTTAATTGATCACATGAAGAGTTGGGTACGATCCCGAAATAAAGAAGACTACTCACTACTCATGGTAAGTTAACCAAAAATAGTATAGATTTAGAAATCAAGGACGAAGAAACAGTATTGACGAGGTAGCTCGTTGCTGGCCGTAATCTACTCTGTCTTCTTCTCCTAAATTAGGTCTGAAACTTCCCAAAATCAAGCAACCTTAAAATAGATCCCGAATTTCCTATTTATAATTGGAAATATCCGATGGGGTCGTGACACCCGTGACATGTGTCACGGTTGTCACGGTAAAGGCAAAATTGCACTGAGCCATTAGTATGTCGTGATATCTGTTACAGTCCAATATGTCACGGTTGTCACAGTAGTCTCAGAATCATTCTGGCCTTTTGGGTAGCCGTGACACCCGTTACATCTGAAACTTGTCACGGCTGTCACGGAGCATCTCGAATCTCACTGTGAGAAACGCCTGTCGTGACATTAATGGGATGTCACGGCCGTCAAGGCCAGTTGCTGGTGCAGAGTCTTTTTTCGGCCTTTTTCGTCGATCTTTCCGTTCTTTCAGCATTTCGAGTCCAAGGAGCGATGATATGTCTTTTTGTCTTGAAATACTCAAGAAAGACATCAAATAAGGACAATTTTCCGGGAGAACAAGTGATATCCTTCATCGAATGTAGCGAATAATTAGTCATAATAACGTCCGATCAGCAGTCTTACGTGGCGTCTTGCTTGTGTCATATCCAGGTTATTTGTGCTCTTTCTTATCCGTGTAAATGGAGGAGCTTAAGTTAAATTTCTAGTTAGGGCATCTCCATCATGATCTTTTTTATCATAAGCAAGAGTCATTAGGGATGACAAAAAAAATTATGCCCCACTCATAGAAATGGTCATGGGATGACCAAGTAAAAAAAAATCTTACTAAAATTTGGATTTGGTAATGAGACTTGGATCCCACAATATCATTTAGTTTCCAATAGAAATCCTACACGTGACCATCATCATTAATAAATAATATAATTATATATTCAACAATAATAAGTACTGTACATCAAAAAAAAAAACAATAATAAGTACAAATATTAACACAAAAAATTATATTTTCTGGCTGATGTCAAAGTTAAATTAAATTTCAGTTAAGTTAATATCAATTAATTTCAGTTACAGTTAAGTTCAGTTCAAGTGGACAAATCCTAATTAAGTTAAATTAGTTGAAATTTTCAGAAATCAAGTGCTGACGGATGCTCCCTTCTTCTTAATAAGAGCTTGTACATTAATTACTTCAAATAGAAGGTTCTGCAAGAAAAGCGGCTACTGTCATTTTTATTTTTAATTTACTTTTAAGCACAATTTTCCCACTCACATGCTGCTTTAGTAATTAGTACCTTCTTAAATGAAAATTAAGAACACCTCCTCTTTGCATAATCTCCTCCGATTTTTTTTTAGAAGATCCAATTGAGTTTGTGAATATCCCAAATGATCCAAATGAGTTTGGGATAATCCAAAATGATTATTTTTTTATAAAATCGGATTCTGAGGTATCTGTTAATTGAATTTTCTAATAAATCGGATCCCCGAAATCCGATTTTTTCAACAAAAAAAAAATGACACGTGAACAATATGTGAACTTAAGTGATGGCTACCGGGTGAAAAAAAAATATTTTGCACAAACACAAGATCCTCAGGAACTGGTTTTCTTAAAAATTTATTTTTTTGTGTGAAGAAATTAACTATACGGATATGTCCACTTTTTTAAGGAACCCACCAGACTTGTTAGGGTTTTTATCAACGCTCTTTCTCTGATGAAATCGGATCGTGCGACATTTGAGATTTTGAGTTCGGCTTTTCAGTTCCGGCGTTGTTTCTCGTGTGATGAAATCGGATCCGACGACTATGATAGACTCAGATGTGTCGCCTAATTTCAGCGTTGGTGGATCTTCGTCGTCCTCCACGTCTTGTGATTTCAAATTCGCTTTCAATAATAACAATTTCTCCGACAAACTTTTGCAGATCGAGTCCGTGTGTAGGTCTGACGGGGAAGGATGATGCAACCGCATCGCAAGAGGAGAAGAAGGATATCAAAAGAAGAAGAAAAGGACTGATTTTGGACGAGCATCCACGCCTATGTGCTTTACTCAAAAAAATAAAAAATTAATTTTTAAGAAGATCGGTTCTGAGGATCCGGTGTTTGAATTTTTTTTATTTACTTTTATCCTTCATGGCTTCCACGTTAGCTTAAAGTTCACGTTTTGTCCATCTGTCAATTTTTTAAAAAAATCGGATTTTGGGATCTGGTTTGTTAGAAAATTCAATTTACCGGTACCCAGGATCCGATTTTACAAAAAAAGGGTAATTTCATTTTAGATAACCCAAACTCATTTGGATCATTTGAGATATTCACAAACTCAAAAGAGTCATTTCTATAAATAAAAACTCACCTCCTTCTTGCAGCAAGTTGCTGCACATGCTCTAAGTGAAGGTACTAGAAATAGAAGATTACAAGACATGCAATGATCGTAATCAACGGAAATGATTTGGTGCAGCACATTCAAATTCTGCAAGCACAAAAATAGTGTCGTTTCAATCCAAATAGCATCATTTTGATATATTTTAAAAACTATTCCAAACAAAAACGACGCCATTTCGATTAAAATGACATTATTTTCATGCTTGCAGCATTTACCAGCACTCAGGGGCAAAGTCAACTAGTGGCTGGCCGGGCTGTAACCCAGGTAGAAATCAGGCCCAATTTTTTTTTAAATTATTCGCTGCAGTATCCGCAGGCGCGGATGAAACAGAGGTTCGATAAGTGGAACTATAGCGGCGGAGGCGGTGTGGTGAGGAAGTTAGGGTTTGTAGACAGAGCAGTTTGATTCGTGAGTCTACAATTTGATTACGTCTGTGATTTTTAGTGTTGGTTGTAGACTAGTTATATATGTATAGAAGGTTTGAGATGTCGCTAACTTGTTGCTTGATACTGGTTTTGAAGCTTTAATATCTTGTAGTTCAGTAATTTCTCAGTAAAAGTCTATAACACCTGCTTCATGAAAACATACAGTTGCGATTTTGTTTTTATCTCTAATATTCTTTATTTTCTTAGAATTTAACCCTTCCAAAAAGGGTACTACAATCCAATCACTAAAAATTTTGCAAAAATTTCCGGCCATAATTTCCAACGGTAGTCCGGCGACGTTAGTATCGCCGGAATTTTTTCCGAAGAAATTCCGACAACGTTCCGGAAACAAATTTTTTTAAAAACAAAATTCAGTGTTATTCCGGCGGTATTCTGACCTCACAAATTCCGGAGACAAAGTATCCCCGGAATGTCACCGGATTAATTCCTACACAATTCCCGTGACATTCCGGCGCCAATATCCATGTTGCCGGATTTCCCCCAGAATGTTCCCGAAATAATTCCTGCGCAATTCCGAGGACATTCCAGCGCCCGAATCCATCTTGTCGAATTTCCCCGGTATTGTGCCGAAAACGATAGATTACATTAATACAAATTCCGACTCCCGCGCAATTTTGAAAAATGGGCGGCCAAACTTGTCCCGGAATTTTCAAAATTTTGGATCTAGTTCATTACTATTCGAGCCTTGGGATATGCGTGAATCTTAATATCCGAATGCCGCACAAGCCTAAATAGTTTGAAATGGCCAATTAGTCTGAGATTCGCTCCAATCCAAATAGTCCTGGTGAATGAGTTAAAGATATTCTTGGCATTGTTTGTGTTGATAAACATGGAAAATGCATGGGCCTTCCTTTTGGTGCTGATGAAGTCTACGCCTGTTGGTGTTGATAAACATGGAAAATGCCATGGCATGGAGGATGTACTCCAAATCGGAAACATTGTTGAGCAAGGTTTTCAAAGCTAAATATTGGCCTATAATGGAGATTTTTGGTCTGCTAAAGAAGGTGCAAGGCCATCGCATGTGAGGAAATGTATTTGCAAAATAAAGTTTCTCTTAAAAGCGGGGCTAGCACTGGACCAACATGATGGATCCCTCAGATGGGGACTATCTAGTTCAGGAGAGTAATTTAAGGTAAATCTGCATATGAACTGGTTAAGGTTTACAAGGAGGAAGTTGCAGGCAACCAAGGAAGCCCTTCAGACCCCAATGTGATGACTTTCCCCGCCTTCTGCTCCCCAGATTTTCCCCGGAATTTGTTTTGGCCGAAAATGCGCCGGATTTTAGCAAGAGTGTCGCCGGAATTTGTCCCCGGAATTTCTCCGAAACAATAATTCGGGGGACGTTTTGCCGGCGACAAAATTTTTGCCGGAATTT
The DNA here is from genome assembly GCA_033675395.1 of Rhodiola chrysanthemifolia. Classification (NCBI taxonomy): domain Eukaryota; kingdom Viridiplantae; phylum Streptophyta; class Magnoliopsida; order Saxifragales; family Crassulaceae; genus Rhodiola; species Rhodiola chrysanthemifolia. The sequence goes on from CM066205.1 coordinate 47,661,396, forward strand.
TGCCGATTTTTGTCCTTATTCCGGCGGACATCCGGCGCATATCGGGCCAAATTTGGTTGCCGGATTTTTTTGCAAAATTTGTAGTGAATGCCTAATAAAGTGTTTGTGTAATAAGTTCTCAGACAGCTATATTGTTACAATACCGGTCAAGGAAACTTGTCATTGCTGTAAGTTCATTTCTACTGATCAAATCTACGGATGAATTTTTTTTAATAATTTAGCTCGAGTAGTTTTCGAATCCTAGATTCGGCCCTGCCTGCAGTACTGCACCGTATCTTCTTCCATAACTAATATCCTCGCACACCCTTAAACTTTAGATATCATGGAAGCTAAGCTATACATATTGATCAGATTTTCAATATAGACAAATCGATCAATTGCTGCTTAACAACTACTTGCCTCAAGAACTTCACATCCAAATGATTATATGTAAAGCTTATGACGAATTCTATAGAACATTCTAGCATAATTGAGCAAAGGCTAGTGAGTAACACACACCAAAGCAAGATTAGGTAAACAGATTTTGACACGTTATTACTTTTTTAGGATTTTAGACCTCACCTATATTAGATATCAAATTCTGGGACTATAAATGACTCCTTCACACACGTGAATATAACAATGTGTCGAGCATACCCAAGTGCCTCGTCCCCGACACAATGCTTAATGTGAAGTGTGAGATTGCAACCAACAACAAGGATCGCACTGAGATAGACGATTGAAAAATAATCATGCATTTTAGGATTCTAAAGTCAATATAATTTTAATAATGTTATTGGTAACACATAATTAACCTGATAACTTGGGGCAGCCATGTTTCCATCTGTCTAATATTATTATTTTTTTTGATTGGGGCTTGTTAATTAGGTTAGTTAGTACCTTCCATCTGTCTAATATGGTCCCTTAGGTTGTTGTTGAGTTTTATTAAAACATAGTTCATGACTCTTCTAACGTTATTACACCTGGGCGCTCAGATGGAACCATCTATTTCGATAAATCTCAAAATCTTATTTTAATCAGTTGGATTTCTATGAATCTCATTTTAATTCAGTTGATTGTTTGATCAGGGATTATTGAAGCAAGTCAATAATACACTTTATCTAGAAACAATGCATTCCCTCACAAAATAGGTGGAACTTAACTTTGACCATTTGGTTAAAAAATAAAAAACATGAAACATGTTTACTTCAATAGTTTTTTGAGCACAGAAATAGCAAACTACCAGAAAAAAGTAGAATTATCTTTAAGTGTAGCAAGGACAGTGAACATAGAAGAGTAATTCAAAATTTTCAATATTCATTAAAGTATATGAAAATACATGATTGAGTAAAGAACAAGATATGTGACGCAAAATCCATTTTCTGAAGGACGTGTCATTGATTTTCTTAGCTCTTGGAGGCCAGCTTTTCTTTCGCCTTTTGCAACTTGAGCACCTTCTTCACAATCTTCTGTTCTTCAAGCAAAAATGCTCGGATGATCCTGAAGAAAGAGAAAATCCAATCGGTTAGGAGAACTACGGTAAAATGATTTGGTTGAAAAGTGACCTTGTCTATTTTGTAGGCTAATTGGAATGTATTTTTGGCCAAGAGCATACCTTTCCCTAACAGCGCCTCCTGACAGTACGCCGCCATAGGGGCGGTTCACAGTGCGCCTGTTCCTAGAAAGTCTGGATCTCTTGTACTCAGTTGGTCGCAAATGGGGAATCTGTACAAGAAAATTTATCAAATCGGCAAGTAAGAATAACTTAAATACTTGAACGTTTAACATAACTCCATTATTAGGATATGAATCAAAGTAGCTATGACAACTATACTTCGATATTGACACTGAGTATAATATAAAATGTACAAGTCAATTTATAATAAGGGGCTTGAATTTGGGAAAGAGAGGTAGTTGAGATAAAATATGTGCCTTAGATTTTGTTCTAGCACATCATGTGAAAAAAATGTAAGCAGAGAGATCATCAACTTTCCGACATTCAACTAAGCTTCAAACACCATTGGTACTACCCACTTCTAGCAATATAAGCATCAGTACATGATTAAGGAAAATAATTATTCTTCATAGTCCATCATCACAATATGTCGTCATCAATTATTCTTTTTGTTTGGCAAATGTTGCTTAAAGAGATATTGCAAACAGGAAAGCTTAATTATAGAACCGATAATTAAAATCACTCAAACCATAAGCTCATTATTTACAAGATGTTAATGAACAAAAAATAGAAAGAAGTGCAAAGCGAAAAAAGAGCACAAGATAGAAACGATGTATTCAGTCAAGAACATACTCCTTGAATCCTCTTTCCAGTCACCGGGCATTTTGGGCCACTAGCTCTCTTCTTGAGGGTCTGATAAACAAGCTTTCCACCTACATTATACGAATCGTGACACATAAGCACAAGCAAGATCCTCCATCATCTACAAACGCTTCCAAGTCATACAAAAATAACAATTTAAACATTGAACCAACACCTAGGGAAGTGCATCAATCAGTAAACCTTATTCCTAAATTAAAGTTCAGCTGAACTCCACATTATAAAAAAGTAGCAAACTATTCAACCAATTGATGACATCAACGACGGATCAAGCGGAGCATTAGATCGAGGATTCAAAAAACACGAAACCTGGAGTCTTGACGACCCGGTTCTGGTTCGACTTGGTGGAGTAGCTGTGACGCTTGCGATAAGTCAGACGCTGGACCATCGTCGGCTATTTCCGGATTTTTCAGTCGGTAGGGTTTTGAAGTTGCTGCATTCTATGAACGGCTGAAATGACTCGATGGTTCGGATTCAGTTGAGCCTTGTTGGGCCGTTTTAGTTATCGTCAATTTTATTCGCTTGGATCAATCTGAGCTTGACCTGTTAGAAGCCCATATTATTCACGAACAGCGTAGAGCTGCAAACGAGTGGAGTTTTTTCTTTTCTTTTTTTTTTATGAGTCGGTGCAAACGAGTTGAGTAATAAAAGTAATTCAACTTCGTCTTATTTAACCTTTTAGGGCATCCACAGTAAGAGAGTAATGAGCAATGAGTCATGTTCAAAAATATCATTTTTTCATAAAAGTTATGTAACAAGCACATCTAAAAGCAATGAGCAAAAATGTCTATATATTTTAACGCAGCAAGAGAGCAAAAAGCTATGAGCGAAATTAGCAATCTCTCTATATTTTTATTCTGCAGCAATGAAAGCAAAAAAAAATACTCATAACTATTTCAATTCTTCGGCATTATCACTTCTATTATTTCATTTGTTTTTATCCCAAGATTCTTTAATTTTTCATTTTTTTTTGTGCTTTTTTATTTTTTTTTAATTTAAAAATATTTTTATTTTTATTTTGTGGGTTTGACTTTGAGTAGTTGGATGCCCTTCCAATTCCAATGTTCATTTTTTGACAATTCTCATTTTTATTTAATTTTAAATGAACAAAAAGCAGATTTCATTTTCTCTTTCTTTATAAAGCATGTAGGTTCTCTTATTGATTTCCTTTATAACACCCTCTCTATTATTACTGGCCTATGAAGGATTGATTTTTTTTGTCTTATCTGTTGAATGAGAGCAATAAGCAATTAAGTCTCTCTACTATTGTTTATTGGTCACCTTGCTACGGATGCACTTAGCACTTGAACTTTGCTTGTTTATTTTTTACAAGTATGCGCGGAGTTCAAACTTTATAGGAGTAATTTAATTAGGTATACGTAAATTAATATTTATTGTTAACAAATTTTCAAGCGAGACATGTTCATGTTCTGACGAGCTTTAAACAAATTATCATGTAATCTATTTATTGTTAACCACTACAAATTTTGGCTCATTTGTGCTATTTGTTCAAGCACAAACATTGCCACAACTTAGGAGCAAAAGCTTGGCCCAGTGGGCGGCTCTCAGTTGCCTACGTCGCAACCCGGGTTCGACTCCTACTAACAAATGCTAACTACTAACCAATGTACCCCCATAAAAAAAACATTGCCACAACTTTGATTTACCATGAGCGATAGCATGTGACATTTAATTTTTCGGTGCCATAACAATGCGGTTGCTATGCGATAATGGGTTTCTGCGATGATATCATGTTATCGTAGTGTTGTCGACCGCGACATGCTTCAATTGGCTGCCGAAGTTGCATTATCTACATTCCAAATAATTTTTTCTTTCATGTAATCACATCTAAACATCTTGTTCCTCCTGCAGTCCATTTCCTTTTAACCTTGTAAGTTTTCCTCAATTCTCGAATGGGTCGACATGAATGGGTCATTTGAAAAGAAGAATTCCTGGACTAGCAAGTGCATATTTGGTTATCTTGCGCCACAGATCTGAAATTTATTATCGGAGGACAGCAACGATACACTTCATAAGCAATGAGAGAGAGGAGGTGATCGATGCTCAAAACTAAGCTTAAAATGAATGTGAAAGCATCACATCCTCTTGCAACCCATCCTCCATGCAACAACCGCTACACATGTTCTAAAATAAGTCGTTCTATTTTTAGCACGGTACCAGCCACCAGGTATTGGAGTAAGCGACATGAATGGAGCTGGAGACGCAGACAATGGAGCTGGAGACGCCGACATTGGTGCCGGTTGATTTGGGGCTTTTGGATTGGATTCATACCCTAATTTTACCCTAATTAACATTTTGTTACTCAGTGTTAAATTGAGTAGTAACGGGGTGAAATTGTATTTTCTGTTTCATTGTATTGTAATCGAGTGTAGTTGAAGGACTAGAATGTAATTACTCAAACTCGAAATTCTGTTATAACAGAATTTCGAGCTCAATGATCAGTCTGATTTTTCCCCAATTTTTCTTCTCTTTTCAATTCCTCTTCTCTCGCTTCTCCGATCGATCTCGACTAACGCCATCGTCATCTCCGGCGACTCCGATCGTCCATCTTCACATGGTATCAGAGTCGCTCGATCCAGCGGCGTGCCTGATTCCGTTTTTCCGCTGATCAACTTGATTCATTGCTATGGCAACATCAAGTGCTGATTCTGGTGTTCCAGCAACTGTGACCGTTCCTGTCCAGTCCACCGACGATCCGCTCTACGTGAGTAAGAATGAAAACTTTGGAAGTCCCATGGTGACTGAACTGGTAACCCGTTCTGAGAATTTCATCACTTGGAAGAAATCCATGGAGGTTGCCCTAGGAGTCAAGATGAAGCTTGGCTTCTGAAATCTTCCCCTGGTAGATGAGATGTTGTTCTGGTCGATGTCCAGAACAAATACTACAACAACTTATGCGCTAAAATAAGTATTGCGGAAATAAAAATGACACGCAAAGTTGTTACCCAGTTCGGCGTTAACGAGCCTACTCTGGGGGGCGTTCTCTAGCCCGGTGGACAGCAATTCACTAATAATGAGTATTGCGAGTACAGAATCTTACGTTTACAGAATCCCTCTTAAACAACCTGAGCCTCGGACACTCTAGTAATTGCAATCTAGGTCTCCCCCTAGATCTTTGCTCCCGCTCCGTATCCACCAAGATGATCCTCCGTGAGAATCAGCGCCTTCTCCCGAATGCGCAGTAACAGAACTTCAGTGCGTGAACCTTCAGAGTTTGTTCTTCGATCAATCTGCTGAGCACCAGCACAGATTGAATCCGAGCGCCTTCGAGTAACCAGTGACGATTAACTCTCCAGCCGAATACGAGCTTAGTGAATAACCAGTTACGATTAGTTCACCGCCGTTAGCCTCCTCCTCCCTTCAATGAGTATGAGCGTGATTTAATATCTCCGTAAGTGCTGAGTAATACCGAAGCATTAGCCCTCCTTATATAGGACGGTAGAAACCCTAAACCGAGTAGGATTTCTATTCTAAACCGCGTATCTCAATTAGGAAATCTTTCCTAATATCTTGCGCATATCTCTTGTAGATAATCCTCTATATGAATCTTCAATCTTGATTAGGCAATCTTCGATTATCTTCTCGACTAAGATAGCTTCAAGCGCAAGCAACCGACTCCAAGGAACTCCTCGATTATCCATATGCACCGACTTGCCAAAACTGATCTGGGAAATATCTTTAGGCGAAGTTGTGCTACGTCGGTTGAACAAGTTACCAAATCTGAATTTGGAAACTTCCAATATCTGTCCATGCACCTGCAACCGCCTTGATCTCCAACGGTCGACTGTGTTTCCAAATCTGAATTTGGAAACATTCCATCTGCTTCAACTTGTTCTAGGACAGTTGTCTCTGCTAGACTTGAACAACAGCTAGAACAACTATTCTAAGTTTTGCCAAACTACATGCCATAAAACTAACAATCTCCCCCTTGGCATTTTTGGCAAAACGACCTACTGTAATCTACCTGTACTACTATTACAGTTGAATCTTTGAAGGAGGTTTCAAACTCCGAACATAACAAGCACAGACGAATCTTTTTAGGAGATTTCAAACTCCAAACAACCAGTCTAACAATAAGCACATCAGAATATTTTAAGGAGCTTTCAAACTCCAAATACTACTCCCCCTTTTTGTCACAAAATGACAAGGGAGTACAGAAAGAAGGCATTACCTTATAGACCTTTTAATTTCTGCGAATCTTCGACCAAACATACTTCGTGAATACCAAACTTTGAGCGTTCGCTCTTCCTTCTAAGTCAACCCTTTCACCACGAGACACTCATACTCCGGTTGACCCCTTGTACTGGAACAGCTTAGTTGTCAATGACACACAGACCCAGTGAGGATCTAAGTGTTTCGAACTGAAGATTGTCCAAGGCTTTTGTGAAGATGTCTGCCAGTTGCTTCTCAGTTGACACGTGTGTCAGGGTGATAGTTTTCTTCTCAACTAATTCTCGAATGAAATGATGCCTGATGTCGATATGCTTTGTTCTGGAATGTTGCACCGGATTCTTGGATATGTTGATGGCACTCATGTTGTCACAGTAGAGAGTCATCACATCTTGTTTTACTCCGTATTCCTCTAGCATCTGTTTCATCCATAACATCTGGGTGCACGAACTACCTGCCGCAATATATTCTGCCTCAGCAGTAGATAGAGAAATACTGTTTTGCTTCTTACTAAACCAAGAGACCAGATTGTTTCCAAGAAAGAAACATCCTCCAGACGTACTTTTGCGGTCCTCTGCATTCCCAGCCCAATCGGCATCGCAGTAGCCTACTAAGCAAGAGTTAGTATCCTTAGTGTACCACAACCCATAGTTTACTGTTCCACAGACATATCTGATAATTCTCTTCACATTCATCAGGTGACTCTCCTTGGGATTTGCTTGGTATCTGGCGCAGACACCAACTGCATGAGCAATGTCCGGTCTGCTGGCGGTTAGGTATAATAGACTTCCAATCATACTTCGGTATAGGGTTTGATCCACCTTTGCGCCAGCTTCGTCCTTGGTAACCTTCACATGAGTTGCAGCGGGGGTTCTCTTGTGTGTTGCTTTTTCGAGATCAAACTTCTTGATCAGGATCCTAGCATATTTGCTTTGGGAAATAAAGATGCCATCCGCCTTCTGTTTGACTTGTAAGCCAAGAAAATAAGACATCTCTCCTACCATGCTCATCTGGAATTCGTTCTGCATTTGATGGACGAATTTGTCTACCAGCTTCTGGTTGCTTGAGCAAAAAACAATATCATCTACATAAATCTGGGCAATGATGAAGTCTGTCCCTGTGTGTTTCACAAACAACGTCTTGTCTACTCCCCCTCGCACATAGCCATGAGTGATTAAAAAGTCAGTAAGCCGCTCGTACCATGCTCTGGGCGCCTGTTTGAGACCATAAAGCGCCTTCTTCAGGTGATACACATAGTCAGGATGATGAGGGTCTTCAAAGCCCTTTGGTTGAGCCACAAACACTTCTTCATTTAGCAGCCCATTTAGGAATGCACTCTTGACGTCCATCTGGAATAACTTGAACTTAAGGTGACAAGCGAGAGCAAGAAGTAGTCGAATGGCTTCTAAGCGAGCTACCGGAGCAAACGTCTCATCAAAATCTATTCCCTCAATCTGAGTATAGCCTTGAGCTACAAGTCGAGCTTTATTTCTGGTGATGTTTCCGTGTTCGTCCGACTTGTTCTTGAAAATCCACTTTGTTCCAATAACGTTCACACTATCCGGACGTGGAACAAGATCCCAGACATCATTTCGCTGGAATTCACCAAGTTCTTCTTGCATGGCGACAACCCAGTATTCATCATTGATGGCTTCCTTGATGTTTTTGGGTTCAACAGTAGATATGAAACAGGAGAAGCCAGCCAATTGACGAAAGTTGACCTGTTTACCTCGAGTTTGTATGCCATCTGTGGGATTACCAATTACTTCACTGACAGGATGATACTTTTCAACTGCTCTTGAGGGCTGTAGGACACGAGGAGAGGCGGGAGGCGTTGGAGCAGATTCCGTATCAATATCCTCATCTGATTGATGGTCATTTGTCGCAGACTGCTCAGGCTCTTTATCTGTGACTAAATGCTTATCGGGAGGAGCGATAGTAGGTTGTTCCGGATTAGGTGGGACATCATCATCATCTGCATTATTTGTCTCCGAAGCACCTGGAACAACATCCTGCACAACAACATTGATTGATTCCATGACAACCCCAGTGCGCTTGTTGTAGACACGGTATGCCCTGCTGTTAGTGGAATAGCCCAGAAAGATTCCTCCATCACTTTTAGGGTCCAGCTTCTGCAGATACTCACGATCTCTGAGGATGAAGCACTGGCTCCCAAAGACATGGAAGTACTTAACCTTAGGTTTTTTACCCTTCCATAACTCGTAGCAAGTCTTCTCGGTTCCGGATCGAATCATGACTCTGTTGATGACATAGCAAGCAGTGTTCATTGCTTCCGCCCAAAACTTTAAAGGAACCTTCTTTGCATGAAGCATTACGCGGGCCATCTCCTGAATGGTTCGATTCTTTCTTTCAACAACACCATTCTGTTGGGGTGTGATAGGAGAAGCAAATTGTTGAGTTATCCCCTGTTTTGAGCAGAAGTCAGCAAGAGCAGCGTTCTCGAACTCTTTTCCATGATCACTCCGAATCTTTATTATATGCTCGTCTTTATCTTCTCTTTCACGCTCCAGTCGAGTGCATAGCAGCACAAATGCCTGAACAGCATCTGACTTTTCTCGCAAGTAACTGGACCAGGTGAACCTAGAGAAGTCATCAACACACACAAGAACGTACCTCTTCCCTGAATAACTTTCCACTTGCATAGGCCCCATTAAATCAATGTGAAGTAGCTCCAGAGGTCTGCTAGTATTAATCTGAGTAGTGCCCTTGTGTGGAACTTTGATTTGTTTTCCAATTTGGCAGTCTCCACAAACAATGCTCAGTTCTCCTTGGACTTTGGGTATGCCGCGAACAAGACCATCTGAAGCAATCTTCTGAAGCGTTCTTAGATTCACATGACCCATTCGCTGATGCCATAAGTTCATCTCTTCAGTTTTACTCAGTAAACATGTTGTGTTAGCATTGGGTTTACCAAGGTTCAGGAGGTAGCAGTTGTTCGATGACCTTCTTCCAGAGAGAACTGGATCGTTATTCTTGTTTAACACCACACACTCATCTTGTGTGAATTGAACATGATGCTCTCCATCGCACAACTGGCTAATGCTAATTAGATTAGCCTGCAATCCTTTGACAAGCAATACTTCTTTCAATCTGGGCAGGCCTTGAACATTTAGAATTCCTTTTCCAATGACTCTGCCTTCTCCCCCATTACCGAATGTCACATTCGAACTCCCTTTGATCTCCTCTATATTGGTCAGAAATGCAGAGTTGCCGGTCATGTGTCTTGAACAACCACTGTCAAAGTACCACCTTTCTCTTTTCAGATGACAAGTAGAACTAAAGGCGACGTAACATACTTCACTTCTTTGCTTAATCCTCCAAACTTGCTTTATTTGTGATTTCTGAACTTGTCTCAACTTCCTGAGAGATATATGGAATTCATGACATCTTGATTTGATGTGTCCCACTTGATTACAGTAGAAACACCGTCGCCTGTCTTTCTGTCCTGTGGGATACCAAATGTGATATCGAGATGAGTATTTATGAGAGTGGTGATTAGCTGGAACAAGTTGTGGTCGCGGTTCAGCAGGATATTTTCCTCGTGGGCGATGATCAACTGGAACATCCTGTGGTTGCGGCACTGCTTTGACGAAGGACTTTTTTTCAGTGCTACAGCCTTCAGTGAATCCTAGACCTTGGCGGCCTCCTCCTATCCTTTGAGCTCCCAGAATGGAGTCTAGATCTTTTGTTCCAGAGTTTAGCATTTTGACAGACTTTTTCAAGTTGTTCAGCTCGTCTATTGTCTCCTCATGAGCAAGTTTATCTGTTTCAATTTCACATTTGAGGGCATCAATGATATTGATAAGATTTACCTCTCTTCGCTTTAGAGCATTATTCTCTTGGTTTAAGTCAACTGTGTCTTCTGAGCAATCTTCTTGTTTTTCACTCTGAAGTTTTAGAGATGAAATAACAGCCAGCAACTCCGCCTTTTGTGAAACAAGGTCAGCATGTTCGTTTCTTGCTTCACTCAACCGATCTGTGAGGTCACAAATGCTCTGCTGATGTTTTAGTTCTAGGGTGGCAATCTCTTCTTTGAGCTTCTTCTTCAGTTCTTTCATAGAGTTCTGGAGAGATTTGTTTCGCTCGACTTCAACCAACCATTGTTGATATAGTTCTTTGTAATTGTTGGCAATTTCCTCATCTGTAATTTTTTCATTATCACTCCCACTAGAATACATAATGTGATCTTCAACTGATGCCTCCTTTTTGCTATCGTGGTCACTTTCCTGATCAACACAGCTAGTGAGGGCAATAAAATTACTGTGCTCTCCTTCTTGATCAGATTCACTGTCACTCCAGTTGATCACATAGGCATTCTTTTTCTTCTGTGTGTTGACGCATTCTGCTTGAATGTGTCCAAACCCCTCACATTCTCTGCATTGGATACCTTTGCCTTTGTTGTCTCGAGCAAGGTCTCCAGACATATTTCCCTTAGAAGCTCTGCCATCCTTCTGGTACCTTGAATTAGATGACTGACCAGAATCAGCCCCTTTAGTGTATTCCCTTCTCATATATTTCCTGAAGTTTTTGGCAAACATAGCATATTGTTGATCTGACGATTCACCCATCTTGTCTTTGACAACTTCAGCTTTCAGACCAACGCTGGTGACCTTCGTAAGCCGGTCTTCTTCATTCATATCCATCTCATGGGTCTGCAGAGATCCCATCAGTTCATCCAGTCTCATGGTCTTCACATCATTGGCTTCCTTAACGGCGAGAGCTTTCATGGCGAACCGCTTTGTGAGAGATCTCAGCACCTTTCTTACCAGTGTTTCATCAGTCATTGGTTCTCCTAGAGCGAATGCTTCGTTGGAGATATCGAGAATCCGAGTATTAAAGTCAGCAATGGTCTCATCCTCTTGCATTCTTAAATTTTCGAATTTTGATGTGACTGTCTCCATTCTGGATACTTTAACTTTGGTTGTACCTTCATGAGCAGTTTGGAGAATGTCCCAAGCCTTCTTTGCAATTTCACAGGTAGAAATCATCTTGAAATTCTTTCCATCAACTCCCGAGAATATGGCATTCATTGCTTTAGAGTTTGCCGCTTCAGCATGCTTATGATCCTCAGTCCACTTGTCTTTAGTAATGAGGCAAATCATACCTTCTTTGTCGATAGTCACTGGGTGTGTCCATCCTAGTTCAACTGCCTCCCAAACAGATTCATCTTGAGACTTCAGAAATGCCTTCATTCGAACTCTCCAATAGCCATATTTATTTCCTTCAAGCAGAGGAGGTCGCGTGATGTTCTGCCCTTCTCTCAAATCCATCTCACCGACTTCTGGATCTTACTCTGTATGTCGAGTATTTGCTCTGATACCAATTGAAATCTTCCCCTGGTAGATGAGATGTTGTTCTGGTCGATGTCCAGAACAAATACTACAACAACTTATGCGCTAAAATAAGTATTGCGGAAATAAAAATGACACGCAAAGTTGTTACCCAGTTCGGCGTTAACGAGCCTACTCTGGGGGGCGTTCTCTAGCCCGGTGGACAGCAATTCACTAATAATGAGTATTGCGAGTACAGGATCTTACGTTTACAGAATCCCTCTTAAACAACCTGAGCCTCGGACACTCTAGTAATTGCAATCTAGGTCTCCCCCTAGATCTTTGCTCCCGCTCCGTATCCACCAAGATGATCCTCCGTGAGAATCAGCGCCTTCTCCCGAATGCGCAGTAACAGAACTTCAGTGCGTGAACCTTCAGAGTTTGTTCTTCGATCAATCTGCTGAGCACCAGCACAGATTGAATCCGAGCGCCTTCGAGTAACCAGTGACGATTAACTCTCCAGCCGAATACGAGCTTAGTGAATAACCAGTTACGATTAGTTCACCGCCGTTAGCCTCCTCCTCCCTTCAATGAGTATGAGCGTGATTTAATATCTCCGTAAGTGCTGAGTAATACCGAAGCATTAGCCCTCCTTATATAGGACGGTAGAAACCCTAAACCGAGTAGGATTTCTATTCTAAACCGCGTATCTCAATTAGGAAATCTTTCCTAATATCTTACGCATATCTCTTGTAGATAATCCTCTATATGAATCTTCAATCTTGATTAGGCAATCTTCGATTATCTTCTCGACTAAGATAGCTTCAAGCGCAAGCAACCGACTCCAAGGAACTCCTCGATTATCCATATGCACCGACTTGCCAAAACTGATCTGGGAAATATCTTTAGGCGAAGTTGTGCTACGTCGGTTGAACAAGTTACCAAATCTGAATTTGGAAACTTCCAATATCTGTCCATGCACCTGCAACCGCCTTGATCTCCAACGGTCGACTGTGTTTCCAAATCTGAATTTGGAAACATTCCATCTGCTTCAACTTGTTCTAGGACAGTTGTCTCTGCTAGACTTGAACAACAGCTAGAACAACTATTCTAAGTTTTGCCAAACTACATGCCATAAAACTAACAATCTCCCCCTTGGCATTTTTGGCAAAACGACCTACTGTAATCTACCTGTACTACTATTACAGTTGAATCTTTGAAGGAGGTTTCAAACTCCGAACATAACAAGCACAGACGAATCTTTTTAGGAGATTTCAAACTCCAAACAACCAGTCTAACAATAAGCACATCAGAATATTTTAAGGAGCTTTCAAACTCCAAATACTACTCCCCCTTTTTGTCACAAAATGACAAGGGAGTACAGAAAGAAGGCATTACCTTATAGACCTTTTAATTTCTGCGAATCTTCGACCAAACATACTTCGTGAATACCAAACTTTGAGCGTTCGCTCTTCCTTCTAAGTCAACCCTTTCACCACGAGACACTCATACTCCGGTTGACCCCTTGTACTGGAACAGCTTAGTTGTCAATGACACACAGACCCAGTGAGGATCTAAGTGTTTCGAACTGAAGATTGTCCAAGGCTTTTGTGAAGATGTCTGCCAGTTGCTTCTCAGTTGACACGTGTGTCAGGGTGATAGTTTTCTTCTCAACTAATTCTCGAATGAAATGATGCCTGATGTCGATATGCTTTGTTCTGGAATGTTGCACCGGATTCTTGGATATGTTGATGGCACTCATGTTGTCACAGTAGAGAGTCATCACATCTTGTTTTACTCCGTATTCCTCTAGCATCTGTTTCATCCATAACATCTGGGTGCACGAACTACCTGCCGCAATATATTCTGCCTCAGCAGTAGATAGAGAAATACTGTTTTGCTTCTTACTAAACCAAGAGACCAGATTGTTTCCAAGAAAGAAACATCCTCCAGACGTACTTTTGCGGTCCTCTGCATTCCCAGCCCAATCGGCATCGCAGTAGCCTACTAAGCAAGAGTTAGTATCCTTAGTGTACCACAACCCATAGTTTACTGTTCCACAGACATATCTGATAATTCTCTTCACATTCATCAGGTGACTCTCCTTGGGATTTGCTTGGTATCTGGCGCAGACACCAACTGCATGAGCAATGTCCGGTCTGCTGGCGGTTAGGTATAATAGACTTCCAATCATACTTCGGTATAGGGTTTGATCCACCTTTGCGCCAGCTTCGTCCTTGGTAACCTTCACATGAGTTGCAGCGGGGGTTCTCTTGTGTGTTGCTTTTTCGAGATCAAACTTCTTGATCAGGATCCTAGCATATTTGCTTTGGGAAATAAAGATGCCATCCGCCTTCTGTTTGACTTGTAAGCCAAGAAAATAAGACATCTCTCCTACCATGCTCATCTGGAATTCGTTCTGCATTTGATGGACGAATTTGTCTACCAGCTTCTGGTTGCTTGAGCAAAAAACAATATCATCTACATAAATCTGGGCAATGATGAAGTCTGTCCCTGTGTGTTTCACAAACAACGTCTTGTCTACTCCCCCTCGCACATAGCCATGAGTGATTAAAAAGTCAGTAAGCCGCTCGTACCATGCTCTGGGCGCCTGTTTGAGACCATAAAGCGCCTTCTTCAGGTGATACACATAGTCAGGATGATGAGGGTCTTCAAAGCCCTTTGGTTGAGCCACAAACACTTCTTCATTTAGCAGCCCATTTAGGAATGCACTCTTGACGTCCATCTGGAACAACTTGAACTTAAGGTGACAAGCGAGAGCAAGAAGTAGTCGAATGGCTTCTAAGCGAGCTACCGGAGCAAACGTCTCATCAAAATCTATTCCCTCAATCTGAGTATAGCCTTGAGCTACAAGTCGAGCTTTATTTCTGGTGATGTTTCCGTGTTCGTCCGACTTGTTCTTGAAAATCCACTTTGTTCCAATAACGTTCACACTATCCGGACGTGGAACAAGATCCCAGACATCATTTCGCTGGAATTCACCAAGTTCTTCTTGCATGGCGACAACCCAGTATTCATCATTGATGGCTTCCTTGATGTTTTTGGGTTCAACAGTAGATATGAAACAGGAGAAGCCAGCCAATTGACGAAAGTTGACCTGTTTACCTCGAGTTTGTATGCCATCTGTGGGATTACCAATTACTTCACTGACAGGATGATACTTTTCAACTGCTCTTGAGGGCTGTAGGACACGAGGAGAGGCGGGAGGCGTTGGAGCAGATTCCGTATCAATATCCTCATCTGATTGATGGTCATTTGTCGCAGACTGCTCAGGCTCTTTATCTGTGACTAAATGCTTATCGGGAGGAGCGATAGTAGGTTGTTCCGGATTAGGTGGGACATCATCATCATCTGCATTATTTGTCTCCGAAGCACCTGGAACAACATCCTGCACAACAACATTGATTGATTCCATGACAACCCCAGTGCGCTTGTTGTAGACACGGTATGCCCTGCTGTTAGTGGAATAGCCCAGAAAGATTCCTGCATCACTTTTAGGGTCCAGCTTCTGCAGATACTCATGATCTCTGAGGATGAAGCACTGGCTCCCAAAGACATGGAAGTACTTAACCGTAGGTTTTTTACCCTTCCAGAACTCGTAGCAAGTCTTCTCGGTTCCGGATCGAATCATGACTCTGTTGATGACATAGCAAGCAGTGTTCATTGCTTCCGCCCAAAACTTTAAAGGAACCTTCTTTGCATGAAGCATTACGCGGGCCATCTCCTGAATGGTTCGATTCTTTCTTTCAACAACACCATTCTGTTGGGGTGTGATAGGAGAAGCAAATTGTTGAGTTATCCCCTGTTTTGAGCAGAAGTCAGCAAGAGCAGCGTTCTCGAACTCTTTTCCATGATCACTCCGAATCTTTATTATATGCTCGTCTTTATCTTCTCTTTCACGCTCCAGTCGAGTGCATAGCAGCACAAATGCCTGAACAGCATCTGACTTTTCTCGCAAGTAACTGGACCAGGTGAACCTAGAGAAGTCATCAACACACACAAGAACGTACCTCTTCCCTGAATAACTTTCCACTTGCATAGGCCCCATTAAATCAATGTGAAGTAGCTCCAGAGGTCTGCTAGTATTAATCTGAGTAGTGCCCTTGTGTGGAACTTTGATTTGTTTTCCAATTTGGCAGTCTCCACAAACAATGCTCAGTTCTCCTTGGACTTTGGGTATGCCGCGAACAAGACCATCTGAAGCAATCTTCTGAAGCGTTCTTAGATTCACATGACCCATTCGCTGATGCCATAAGTTCATCTCTTCAGTTTTACTCAGTAAACATGTTGTGTTAGCATTGGGTTTACCAAGGTTCAGGAGGTAGCAGTTGTTCGATGACCTTCTTCCAGAGAGAACTGGATCGTTATTCTTGTTTAACACCACACACTCATCTTGTGTGAATTGAACATGATGCTCTCCATCGCACAACTGGCTAATGCTAATTAGATTAGCCTGCAATCCTTTGACAAGCAATACTTCTTTCAATCTGGGCAGGCCTTGAACATTTAGAATTCCTTTTCCAATGACTCTGCCTTCTCCCCCATTACCGAATGTCACATTCGAACTCCCTTTGATCTCCTCTATATTGGTCAGAAATGCAGAGTTGCCGGTCATGTGTCTTGAACAACCACTGTCAAAGTACCACCTTTCTCTTTTCAGATGACAAGTAGAACTAAAGGCGACGTAACATACTTCACTTCTTTGCTTAATCCTCCAAACTTGCTTTATTTGTGATTTCTGAACTTGTCTCAACTTCCTGAGAGATATATGGAATTCATGACATCTTGATTTGATGTGTCCCACTTGATTACAGTAGAAACACCGTCGCCTGTCTTTCTGTCCTGTGGGATACCAAATGTGATATCGAGATGAGTATTTATGAGAGTGGTGATTAGCTGGAACAAGTTGTGGTCGCGGTTCAGCAGGATATTTTCCTCGTGGGCGATGATCAACTGGAACATCCTGTGGTTGCGGCACTGCTTTGACGAAGGACTTTTTTTCAGTGCTACAGCCTTCAGTGAATCCTAGACCTTGGCGGCCTCCTCCTATCCTTTGAGCTCCCAGAATGGAGTCTAGATCTTTTGTTCCAGAGTTTAGCATTTTGACAGACTTTTTCAAGTTGTTCAGCTCGTCTATTGTCTCCTCATGAGCAAGTTTATCTGTTTCAATTTCACATTTGAGGGCATCAATGATATTGATAAGATTTACCTCTCTTCGCTTTAGAGCATTATTCTCTTGGTTTAAGTCAACTGTGTCTTCTGAGCAATCTTCTTGTTTTTCACTCTGAAGTTTTAGAGATGAAATAACAGCCAGCAACTCCGCCTTTTGTGAAACAAGGTCAGCATGTTCGTTTCTTGCTTCACTCAACCGATCTGTGAGGTCACAAATGCTCTGCTGATGTTTTAGTTCTAGGGTGGCAATCTCTTCTTTGAGCTTCTTCTTCAGTTCTTTCATAGAGTTCTGGAGAGATTTGTTTCGCTCGACTTCAACCAACCACTGTTGATATAGTTCTTTGTAATTGTTGGCAATTTCCTCATCTGTAATTTTTTCATTATCACTCCCACTAGAATACATAATGTGATCTTCAACTGATGCCTCCTTTTTGCTATCGTGGTCACTTTCCTGATCAACACAGCTAGTGAGGGCAATAAAATTACTGTGCTCTCCTTCTTGATCAGATTCACTGTCACTCCAGTTGATCACATAGGCATTCTTTTTCTTCTGTGTGTTGACGCATTCTGCTTGAATGTGTCCAAACCCCTCACATTCTCTGCATTGGATACCTTTGCCTTTGTTGTCTCGAGCAAGGTCTCCAGACATATTTCCCTTAGAAGCTCTGCCATCCTTCTGGTACCTTGAATTAGATGACTGACCAGAATCAGCCCCTTTAGTGTATTCCCTTCTCATATATTTCCTGAAGTTTTTGGCAAACATAGCATATTGTTGATCTGACGATTCACCCATCTTGTCTTTGACAACTTCAGCTTTCAGACCAACGCTGGTGACCTTCGTAAGCCGGTCTTCTTCATTCATATCCATCTCATGGGTCTGCAGAGATCCCATCAGTTCATCCAGTCTCATGGTCTTCACATCATTGGCTTCCTTAACGGCGAGAGCTTTCATGGCGAACCGCTTTGTGAGAGATCTCAGCACCTTTCTTACCAGTGTTTCATCAGTCATTGGTTCTCCTAGAGCGAATGCTTCGTTGGAGATATCGAGAATCCGAGTATTAAAGTCAGCAATGGTCTCATCCTCTTGCATTCTTAAATTTTCGAATTTTGATGTGACTGTCTCCATTCTGGATACTTTAACTTTGGTTGTACCTTCATGAGCAGTTTGGAGAATGTCCCAAGCCTTCTTTGCAATTTCACAGGTAGAAATCATCTTGAAATTCTTTCCATCAACTCCCGAGAATATGGCATTCATTGCTTTAGAGTTTGCCGCTTCAGCATGCTTATGATCCTCAGTCCACTTGTCTTTAGTAATGAGGCAAATCATACCTTCTTTGTCGATAGTTACTGGGTGTGTCCATCCTAGTTCAACTGCCTCCCAAACAGATTCATCTTGAGACTTCAGAAACGCCTTCATTCGAACTCTCCAATAGCCATATTTATTTCCTTCAAGCAGAGGAGGTCGCGTGATGTTCTGCCCTTCTCTCAAATCCATCTCACCGACTTCTGGATCTTACTCTGTATGTCGAGTATTTGCTCTGATACCAATTGAAATCTTCCCCTGGTAGATGAGATGTTGTTCTGGTCGATGTCCAGAACAAATACTACAACAACTTATGCGCTAAAATAAGTATTGCGGAAATAAAAATGACACGCAAAGTTGTTACCCAGTTCGGCGTTAACGAGCCTACTCTGGGGGGCGTTCTCTAGCCCGGTGGACAGCAATTCACTAATAATGAGTATTGCGAGTACAGGATCTTACGTTTACAGAATCCCTCTTAAACAACCTGAGCCTCGGACACTCTAGTAATTGCAATCTAGGTCTCCCCCTAGATCTTTGCTCCCGCTCCGTATCCACCAAGATGATCCTCCGTGAGAATCAGCGCCTTCTCCCGAATGCGCAGTAACAGAACTTCAGTGCGTGAACCTTCAGAGTTTGTTCTTCGATCAATCTGCTGAGCACCAGCACAGATTGAATCCGAGCGCCTTCGAGTAACCAGTGACGATTAACTCTCCAGCCGAATACGAGCTTAGTGAATAACCAGTTACGATTAGTTCACCGCCGTTAGCCTCCTCCTCCCTTCAATGAGTATGAGCGTGATTTAATATCTCCGTAAGTGCTGAGTAATACCGAAGCATTAGCCCTCCTTATATAGGACGGTAGAAACCCTAAACCGAGTAGGATTTCTATTCTAAACCGCGTATCTCAATTAGGAAATCTTTCCTAATATCTTACGCATATCTCTTGTAGATAATCCTCTATATGAATCTTCAATCTTGATTAGGCAATCTTCGATTATCTTCTCGACTAAGATAGCTTCAAGCGCAAGCAACCGACTCCAAGGAACTCCTCGATTATCCATATGCACCGACTTGCCAAAACTGATCTGGGAAATATCTTTAGGCGAAGTTGTGCTACGTCGGTTGAACAAGTTACCAAATCTGAATTTGGAAACTTCCAATATCTGTCCATGCACCTGCAACCGCCTTGATCTCCAACGGTCGACTGTGTTTCCAAATCTGAATTTGGAAACATTCCATCTGCTTCAACTTGTTCTAGGACAGTTGTCTCTGCTAGACTTGAACAACAGCTAGAACAACTATTCTAAGTTTTGCCAAACTACATGCCATAAAACTAACAGCTTCGTTCGTGGTGATTTCCCCAGACCAACAGATCCTTATCAATTAGCCAGGTGGGAGAGGTGCAATAATGTGATCTTTTTTTGGATTATCAACTCAGTTTCAAAGGAGATTGGTGCTTCCTTGATTCATGCCTTGGACTACATCTCGGCTTGGGATGACTTAAAGGAGAGGTTTGGTGGATCTAATGACTCTAGCTTATTTTCAGTTCAACAAGAAATCTCTGAGTTAGTGCAGGGAGATATGAGTATTGCTAAATACTATGGCAAACTCAAGAAGCTATGGGGTGATGAGGATTCTATAGTTGATATGCAGAAGTGTGACCTTGGAGCAAGATGCAAGGCAACAAGGTGTTTTGATGCAAGAAAAATGTAGGACAGAATTATGAAGTTTTTTATGGGTCTCAATGAAGCTTACACTGCTGTCAGATCCCAAATACTTTTCATGGAGCCTCTACCCAGTCTTGGAGAGGTCTATAAAAAGCTGGTTAGTGAAGAGACAACCAAAAGATCCAAGAAACCTGTTGGGGCAGAAGTTTCAGCTATTTTATGCCAGTCAGAACAGCGATAACTCTGGTGGAAATCTAAGGCAAGTGATGGGAAAGACCAACTTCTCTAGTGGGACTAACAACTAAGGAAGAAGGCCTTTTTGTACTCACTGCAATGTTCCAGGCCACACTAAAGAAACTTTCTACAAGATTGTTGGATATCCACCAAATTCCAAGTACGGAAAGTCAGCCAACCAGGGTAATAGATTTCAGACCATATCCTCTATTAATGTTGTGGCTAGTGATGCAGGTACAAGGGACAATGTGTCTACTGCCAGTTCATCAGCAGAAAGTACTCATATGTCCTCTATTGAGTTCACCAATGATCAGTTACACAAGCTCTTCAAGCTGCTGAATCAACCAAGTACTGAGATGGAGGATACTCAACATATGACAGGTATCACTTGCTTGACTAGTTTTAAAGCTGGTAGTGATGTTTGGATATTGGATAGTTGAGCAACTGACCACATCACTCCTCATTCTAGTCTACTTAGTGATATTAAAAAGTGTTAAAAGAACCTCATAGTATTGTGAGGCCAAATGGAGATAGGGTCACAGTTAAATTTACTGGTCATTGTGCCTTAAATGAGCATTTGATGCTGAGAAATGTTTTACTGGTACCTGAGATCAGATTCAATCTAATTTCTATGGCAAAGCTAGTTGCTGATTCAGGAGTGTCTGCTGCATTCACTGATAATGGTTGTGATATTCAGGACCAGACAAGTCAGACTGTGGGGACTGGTGAGCCTTTCAATGGCTTATATCAGTTCAGGCTTAAGAATGGGCAAAATTGTCTTCTTTCTCACAAGCAAAACACTGCTACTTTTATTTGGCACAAAAGATAGGGGCATGTACCTTTTAGAAAATTATTGAATTCCTTTAAGTCTTTCATTCCAGATCTGAACTCAGTTCCTTGTAATACTGGTGAGTTGCATTGTGATGTATGCCCTCAAGCAAGACAATGCAGATTGCCATTTAATAACAGCAGTTCAGTTTCCTGTGAATTGTTTGACTTGTTACATGCTGATATTTGGGGTCCTTATAGAGTCCCTACTATGGCTGGTGCAAGGTATTTTTTAACACTTGTTGAAGACAAGTCCAAGTGTACATGGACTTATTTGATGGGAACTAAAATTGAGACAACTGAACATCTGATCAGATTCTATAAGATGGTGGAGACTCAGTTTGGCAGAAAAACAAAAGTGCTGAGATTTGATAATGGAGGTGAGTTTCTCAGTTCCAAGCTTGGTGATTTTTTGCTGACAATGGTTGTTTACAATAGACATCATGTGCTTATACTCCACAACAAAATGGAGTAGTTGAGAGAAGGCACAAATACATACTTGAAGTGGCAAAAGCCTTGGAAATATAGTCAAAAGTTCCTGATTGCTTTTGGGGTGAAAGTGTCTTAACTGCCACATATATCATTAATAGAATGCCAACAGTACTGTTACAAAGAAAAACTCCCTTTGAAGTATTATTTGGCACACTACCAAGCTACTCACACATGAAAGTTTTTGGATGTAAATGCTACATTACAAATGTTCATCCTAATAAGTCCAAGTTTGATCCTAGAGCTCATGTTTGTGTCTTCTTGGGTTATCCATTTGGGCAGAAGGGGTATAAGGTGTTTGATCTTCAATCTCATGCTATTCTTGTCAGTAGAGATGTTTGCTTTGTGGAAAATGAGTTCCCATTCCAAGACAGTGAGCCATATACCTTCAACACTGATGCTTCTTTGCCTGCTCTTCCTATTTCTGATGGCCACACAGATGATGATGATTATGAGTGCCCTGCAGCAGATATACCAGTGATTAATCATTCAGATTATATTGGTCACATTGAGCAAAATGATGTTATACAGCCTACAACTAGTTCTGCTCAACAGGAAATGCCACAAAGGAAGTCTACCAGAGTGCCGAAACCTTCCACAAAACTCAATGACTACATATGCAACACTGTGACAAGTTCCTCAGAATATCCCATTTTTCATCAGGTAAACTACTCAAATTGTTCACCACAATTTCAGGCTTATGCCTTCAGATACTTTAAGAAGAAGAGCCAACCAGTTACATTAAAGCAAGCAAAAATGATAACTGGGTTCAGGCCATGAAGAACGAAAAACATGCCATGGAAGACAATGATACATGGGTAATAACAAATTTACCACAAGGAAAGAATGTTGTGGGATGCAAATGGGTATTCAAAATAAAGAGGAAATCTGATGGCACAAAGAGAGGCATAAAGCGAGACTAGTTGCAAAGGGCTTTACACAACTTGAGGGACTTGACTACCATGAGACATTTGCCCCAGTTGTCAAAATGAATACAGTTAGAGCTCTACTAGCTGTTGTTGCATCTAAAGGTTGGCCTCTATATCAACTAGATGTTAACAATGCCTTCCGACATGGCACTTTGGATGAGGAAGTATACATGACATTGCCTCCTGGTTTCTATAAGTCTGATAAGGCTAAAGGGAGAGTTTGCAGATTAAAAAAGAGTCTATATGGCTTAAAGCAAGCATCAAGGCAATGGTTCAGTAAATTCAGTGAAGCTCTCATCAGTGATGGCTTTACACCAAGCTTAAATGACTACTCGCTATTCACTCTGCACAGGGGTCATGACTATATTGCTCTCCTAGTCTATGTGGATGACATTATACTCACAGGCACATCTCAGATACTCATTGATAAAGTAAAGCATTTTATTGATTCCAAGTTCAAAATCAAAGACTTGGGTACCTTGAGATTCTTCCTTGGCATTGAAGTGGCTCGATCACCCTCTGGTTTATTCTTGAATCAACGTAAATATGCTCTCGAGCTCATCCAAAGTGTTGGCTTACTTGGTTGCAAACCTTCTTCACTTCCAATGGATACAAAGCACAAACTGGCCTTGTCAACTTCTTCTGTTCTTGATGACCCTACAAAATATCACAGGCTTGTAGGTCAGCTGATATACTTGACAGTAACAAGACCAGATTTGGCATTCTCAGTTCATATGTTAAGTCAATTCATGCATCAACCAAGAGAAGATCATATAAAGGCAGCACATAAAGTTCTTATATACCTGAAGCTGGCACCTGCTCAGGGTTTGTTTTATCCAGCTAATCAGAGACTCCTTCTCAAGGCATACTGTGACGCAGACTGGTGTGCATGTCCCATTACCAGGAGATCGGTAACTGGATATATCGTTTTACTTGGCAATTGTCTTATATCCTGGAAAACAAAGAAGCAGACAGTTGTTAGTCGATCTTCAGCAGAGGCTGAGTACCATGCTATGGCACAAACATCGTGTGAACTCGTTTGGCTTACCAGACTTCTGAAAGACTTCCAGGTTCCGACTTTACTGTCGATCCCCTTACATTGTCATAGCAATGCTGCTCTTCTCATTGCAAGAAATTCGGTCTTCCATGAACGGACTAAGCACGTTGAGTAGGATTGTCACATTATCTGACAACATGTTTCCTCCGGCTTCTTAGCTCCCCAATACGTCCCGACGTCAGCTCAACTAGCGGATTTGTTCACTAAGCCTTTACCAGGGGAGGTACTTACCCTGCTATGCTCCAAGCTCAATGTTTCGAATTATCTCCATTTGAGCTTGCGAGGGGATATTGGAGTAAGCAACATGAATGTCGACATGAATGGAGCTGGTGACGCAGACAATGGAGCGGGAGACGCCGACATTTATGCCGGTTGATTTGGGGTTTTGGATTGGATTCATGCCCTAATTTTACCCTAATTAACATTTTGTTGCTCAGTGTTAAATTTGAGTAGTAACGGGGTGAAATTGTATTTTCTGTTTCATTGTATTTTAAACGAGTGTAGTTGAAGGACTCGAATGTAATTACTCAAACTCGAAATTCTATTATAACAGAATTTCGAGCTCAATGATCAGTATGATTTTTCCCCAATTTTTCTTCTCTTTTCAATTCCTCTTCTCTCACTTCTTTGATCGATCTCGATGAAACCCGTCGTCATCTCTGGCGACTCCGATCGTCCATCTTCACACCAGGAGCTTTGATTTTTCTTTAATTCTGACTTTTATTTTTTAATCAATTATTTTAAAGGGTAACATGCAGCAACCCGCGCATCACCACCCAACCACCGGTTCTGCATTATTTATATTTTTTCACATCGAACTGTTGTCGTTCTTGTCATTACATCTTATCCGCTTCTTCATTGGCACAACTTTGATATACACTAATTTTGTCATTCCAAATTCATCGTGGTTGATCACCAGAAGTTTGAAAGAGAGCGCTAGAGATAATGTTAGTTAGAGATATATTAAAAGGGGACGCTCAATTGCGGCCCCTTTTTTTGGTGCAACCATGAAGCATATTCACAGCCACTTAATTAAGTTAATGAAATGACTTATAAGGTGACATATATGGAGGTTATATCATTTTGTCTTTGAACTACTTACTATTATGTTTGCTTTATTTACATTACAGATCATTAAGGGTTCGTTCTGTAGAGATTTAATTCAATGTTTTTAAATTAAAGTAAAATTAAGTTCAGTTAAATAAAATAAAATAAATTTTAGTCGGTTAAAAGTTAAATAAAGTTTTTAAGTTTTTTAATTTTGTAGTTCAACTTGATCAAAACTTAAATTCAACACCTTTATTCAAAAAATTTACTTTTTTTTAAGTCCAGTATTTTTTGTTGACGGTGGTTGGGTATAACAACTCGAAACATTACAATAATGCATATGAGCTTTAGCATCTAGTACATATAATTATATTGATCTCTAGAGCTCTTAGCAATACATCTTGATCGGATCCGCAAGTAACTTGTACATCGCTCCACTTTTGAAGCGCAGATCACGTTCGACACCTTTAACATGAATCCGCACACATCGTCCACCCAAATCATCGGTATATCTTTGACCATTTGAGCTCAGACCACATTGTGCACCTTTACCGAATAGCACCTCCACGAGGGAGGAAGAACACTCACGTGTGAGGCGTGAAGAGGAAGGCATCCACGAGGAATGTAGGAAGCATCCACGTGCAAGGCGGGACAAGAAAGGCATCCGCGAGGATGAAGGAAACATCCACGCGCGAGGCGGAAAGAGACAGAAGGAACGAAAAAGAAGAAAATTATGAGAAAATTGGAAGCCCTAAAGTCAAGTAAAATTAAATAAAATAAAATAAAGTTTAGTACAATTAAATTAAATTAATAAATTTCACCTTTAAAGTATTTTTTTCAGATAAAGAGAACCCGACCTAACAATTGCCTATCATAGATCTTAATATAAATTGTTATAAATTTTCTATTTTTAAATTAGAATGACAACACTTTGAATCAGTGAAACTATAGAGAATCTGCCGCCTTCTTACCGAGCCTTTTTTTTTTTTTTTTTTTGATTACCGAGCCTTTAAAGCACAGCCAATGTTACCTACATAACAGACGAGACATGTCACTTCACCCCGACCCCTTTAAACAGGCAATGTGACATGTGCAAACAGATATGTCTTTTTTTTTTTTTTTTTTTTTGATATAGAATAGTAATGTCAAAGTGGCTACAAACAGGACAAGCTGCCCACAAAGAGCACCACGCTCAAAAAAGGCACGATAAACGAACTGGCCGATCGACCGTAGTGACCGACACTATATAACCAAATAAAATACCGACGTGCCCTTCGATGTGAGCAGGAGTCAAACTCCTAGAACCTGAAAAACTAAAAACAGCTATAGCTCAGACCAAAACGACTGAGAATACACCCTCATAAGTGAAAACAATACTTAGAGGGACCTAATCTACAAACTAAACACAAAGATCATTAACACCTAATAACAACCTATATACACCTAAAAGCAAAACAAACATTAGCGGAGGCAGAGAGCACCCAGCAGAGCCTACCCCGTCCACAACCCCATCAAGCAACAAAATCCTCCGCCAGCCACACTAGCAAACAGATATGTCTGAAATCAAAGAAAAGAGACTAAAAATCAGATCAGGTTACAATTTACAAACCATCACTCTAACTCGCTCTTTTGTCTTTTGCAGTCCTCAAATAGTCAAATTAAAACAACATATCCAGAAGATAAAAATCTAAACAATTTTTATTTTATTTTAAAGGGAGGGACTTCTCCCTGAATTTATTAATCGAACACAATTTAGGGTTTACGTACACGTCAGAGTAAGCAGTAAGCTGCTGGGGTGTTACTATATGCATTAATGACCCAAACAATCACGTGCCTCTCTCTGCCATGTTACGCACTGTCTTCACCAACTAGCAACGTGCTCTTGTTTTCTGGTTTTCATTTGGTGATTTGGGAAGCCCATTTGTCGATAATATTTGCTACTCTTTTTTTAATTATTTATTCACATTTCCAGATGCTTTACAGCACATATATACTCCCTCCGTCCCATATTTTTCTTCTCACTTTCCTTTTTGGGCGTCCCAAAATTTTCTTCCCATTTCCAAAATAACTTACTTTATCACACTCACAACCACCTTATTTAATCATTTATCTTCACACTTACTTTATCACACTTACTTTATCACCCTCACAATAACTTACTTTATTATTTTTCTTAAAAAATGCGCCAAATATCAAATGGGAAGAAAAAACCGGGACGGAGGGAGTATAATTTTATTGACATAGATTATTATATTTTCTCTAATTAAAGACACTGCAGAGGAATCTGAATTCTGAAACATGAGCTGAGCACTCATTATAATTAAGGTTATTAAAGTCACCATAATTAATTAATTAATTAAAACATGCATGTGGAATTTAATGAATTTAAGTATTCATTAATTTAGCCACTAAACAAATACGACGTTGTACATTAAAAGGGAATGTTTGTAGTTAGTTATACTAGTATTGTTGTTACAGATAGCACTAGCTAACGTGATGTATTGGTGATAAATAATCTCTTTAATCCCCAGATCTGGGAAAAGGAATGTCTGTAACATAGACAATTTGGGATTTGTCATTTTTTAGCAAAACTAATGAGAAAAAAATGCAACACTTCGATTAAAATTTATATTTGGCTTGTGCCGCAAACCATTAATGGTAGTAGCGGCTTGTGGTGAAATCAAATTTAATGCCGAAGTGGAGTGACACGTAAGAATCACAAACCGCTAATGATAACATCGATTTGTTTTGAAATTTAAAAAACACTGTCGACGGCTGGTTCCTTCGTGGATGTCACGTAGGGTCCACGTTAGCATCAAGTTTTGCAAAAGGGAAATAAACATGAACGGATTGTATTTTTCCAACAATTTTTCAAAAAAGTGGCAAATCACAAATTGTCTTCAAGATGAGCGCTCAAATGAGAACCCCTTATTTTTTCGAGAATTTGAGAACTCAATCTTCACCTTCCAAAATGCAAGATGCATTTTGGTTGTGACACGTGTCCCATGTGCATTTTCAAGATGCATTTAATGCAAAGTCAAAAACCATCTTTTTTACTTTGCTTTTTGGACATATGTCACATGCAGATTCAAAGATGCATCATGAATAATGGTGAGATTTGGGTTCTCAAGTTCTCGAATTTGTAAGGGTTCTCAACCGAGCGCTCCCCTTGTCTTCAATACTTAACTATATATACAGATATATATATACATTGTTTAGTCGGAGAGCGCTCGACCGAGAATAATCCATTATAATTCGAGATCCTGAGAATTCACATTGAATAATTAGATCAAGATGCATATTCGAATCTGCGCATCTGACACACATGTACCACTAGCAGAGAGTCAAACTTTGTGACGTTAACTTTTCATCAAAGGCAAAACTTTGAATATGCAAGTGAGACTCGTGTCAGCTTCACAATAACTTAATGATACATTTTTAAAAGTGTAGATTTGGTTCTTAAATTCTCGAAATATAGAAAGGCTTCTCATTTGAGTGCTCTTATTTAGTCACATATTCATGTTAATTATTTTGATATATATCTAATTGAGTTCATGATACTGAACATCAATACAACACAATAAGGGTTTATGGATTAAAAGGTGAGAATTGTTCTTCTTCATTGCTGCATTATTCATGCATGATATGTGAAGTTATCTTTTCTTGATTGTGTATAGTAACTCGGTGCGTCAAGATTACTTTGATGTTATACACCTTTTTTTTATATAGCAAAAATCCAACTCATAAGCAGGTCGCCGCGATATAATAAGTTCCAAAAGGGGTTAGTGAAAATGAAATGAGTAGATGACGCAAAAGTGGGCATTTAGCATCTTCAATTACCTAAATCTAAAAATAACAACACTGACTACCTCATCAGCATCATCATGAAAAAGTTGAAAACCCAGAGATAGATTCTTATGTCAGACCAGCTAGTTCCCACTTCAACGGAGATTGTCAGACCAACACTAGTACAGAAACACCTTTAGACCGTGCTTTTTTGGATCATTAGACAGCGCTTCACCGAGTGTTGTCTATTCGATCACTGTCTTATGTCGAGTCTTTAGACGTCGCTTCAAGTTTAAGCGATGTCTAAAGTCTCGACATAAGACATTGTTTATATGGGCACAAGCGCTGTCTTATGTCGAGACCTAAGACAACGCTTCATATTAAAGCGATGTCTTACGTGACACTTACGACATCGCTTATAGTTCAAGCGATGTCTTAAGTGACACATAAAACAACGCTTTAACATGAAGCGCTGTCTATAATTTCGAAGAAAAATGGCAAGTTTTCTGAAATACATACAATTCCCCTGCACAATCAAAACCAAAACCTAATATATGTGATGCTGAACCACAATTACAACAATTACATTTGGTGAACAAAAAATTACATTCATCGCTAAACATTACAACACATTTGAATTCATATATGTTCAAATATTTCGATACTTGACACGTTTTAGTCTTACAAACAACATTCGAGCAAATAATACAAAATGTTTATACCGGATTATATACTTGCTTCACGTAAGTAATCAACGCAGTTGCAAAGTCATCCCTCATGCCATCTAGCACATTGTTATCATATGGTTGTCGGGCTCTAGGGAAACACTGAAAAAAATATCATAGTTAGAAAGTTTACGGACACCTCAATTAATTGGTAATGATCAATCAAGTCTCGGAATATACTTACTTGTCTGATTCGTCCTTGACAAGCGTATTTTTAACCCTTTATAGTCGTCAAATTATAAGTTTTAGGGGTCGAATTGCAGTCAAACAAAATTTATAAACCTTGGTAAGCCAAGGGTCGATCCAAGGAACAACATGTGTGAATACTAGCTAACAAGTGACCTATTTAGCTATTCCGATTAACAGTGAAAATTTTTGGTTTGATGAAAAATAGCAGAAATTAAATGCAGAAAAATAAAGGTTTGAACTTGATCAGAGAAAGAATTCCAGAATCATACTTCACCCGTGCTAACCCCACTAATCATGCAATCATGTCACGTAAATTATTCATGCTATCGAATATGGAATTAAACCGAAATAACACTAGACAAGCAGCCCATCCACGGATCATTGTTTAGATTAATCTCAATCGTTGAACGCCGCCCATCCACGGATTATCAACGATCTCGATTGTTAAACTAAAGGTTTTCCTATTAATTCCTGTACTACCATTGTAGCAACATGACCTAACATCAATTTCATGTAATCCGATTAATACCTAGGACCCATCCATCTTATGGTAAATAACCTAAATACGTTCTAGCATGCAAACATCTCATTCGATGTAAATACTTGCAGGAACGATAAAATTAAGCACACAATGAAATTGAATATTCGAATCGCATAAATAAAAACGTTTAATTGATCACATGAGAGTTGGGTACATAGCACGGGATCCGTAGGATCCCAGAATAAGAAGACTACTCACTACTCATGGTAAGTTAACCAAAAGCAGTGTATATGAAGAAGTTAAGGACGAAGAAACCGTAATGACGCGGGTGCTCGTTGAATCCTCAATCTCTTGCGATGTGGTCCGTCTTCTTCCCCAAGTTAGGGTTTGTCTTCTCAATCCAAGCTCTCGTCAATGTCGTACACAAATCTCGCCAATCATCCCCACTGATTTAATTCAGCCAATCCTCTATTTATAGCTTTCCAAAAGGCCAAAAAGCCTAAAAACGAAATTAGGAAACTTCCCCAAAAATCAGTCCCGAAAAGCCCAAAAATCATTTTTAGAAATTGCTCCGACGGGGCTGTGACTACCGTGGCATTTAGACATGTCACGGCATGCTTGGCATGCTCCAAAAGTGCACTGGGACAAAAGGGGGCCGTGACTACCGTGACGTTGTGTTTTGGTCACGGCAGTCACGGCCATGCAAAATGGCAGAGACTTCGGGCGACTTTTTCATGGTCTTAACCTCCGAGTTTGATATTGGCGTAAACTACAAAGTTGTATCCCTTTGAATTAACTTTCCAACAAGCTTTGAATCAACTAATTTGGACAATATATGCGATGTGTGCGTGCATAACAAGTTGGAAAGGTCAATCTGCCCTGTTTTGTCCTGTTTTTGCCCAAATCTTCACAAATTGTTTTGCTTTGCTTCGGATCAATCCAAAAGTATTAGATATGTGATATATGACCTGAAACACTAGAAACGAGGTTAAATGATAACAAAATATCCGGAAAACAAACCCAATCCATCATCGAATGAAGTGAATAATAGGTCAAGAATTCGACCGATCAGTCCTCATGCGATCCATTGGTAGCTTGAACGAACTTGATTGTGCTGCATTATATTCTTGATTATGTCAAGAATATAATGCAGCACCTCTCAATCATGTCTGAAGTCCTAAGAGCATCCCCACCATGATCTTTTGGATCATGAAAAAGAGTCATGAGAGGTGACTAAAAAAATGATGCACCCCCATCATAATTTTTTTAGTATAGAAAAGGTCATCTCATGACCAAACCAAAATTTGATCATCCCATGATTTGTTTTAGTTTTGGTCATGAGAGCTGAACCAATCCTAATGCGACACATGTCAGGCGTCAGAACTTTATCAGTTTAAACCTAGATGTTGTAACGAATATATCTTGAAAATTATAAAGTATTAGAAAATAAAATAATCACCAATTTTCATAATTTTTGAAGATCTACAAGTAGAGATACATTTTGATATATTTTTATATGTATATGCCTCTATTTATGTAGAAATGAAAGAGAATGATGATGAACTTTATGTTTAGTCATGAGTGGGAGGTACATGACCAAATAGATCATGAGTCGTGACTAAATGAGAGATAAGTGGATGACAGAGATGGATGACAAATTTTTTTAGTCATGGTGGGGATGCTCTAAAGGAATATCCCAAGGTCCAAGGATGAACAGTACAATAATATAAGATTATGACGCTCATGATGATCGATTAATTAAAATGGAAGAATATGAATTTATAAATACAACAAATACATATTTGATAGTTGAATAATCGTCCATTGAAGTACAGGTCATTAGGCATTTCCAATTTTAACAGTAGTACAGAACATGGAATAGACAGCACTTCAAATAAGCGTTGTCTTTAAAAAACAGACCATTAGACAACGCTAGTTGCCAAACGCTGTCTAAAGTGGATTTTAGACAGCTCTTGTGGCCAAATACTGTCTAATGTGCCACACTTTAGACATCGCTTATTGCCAAAAATGCAATCTAATGTGTGGCCTATTTTCATGCCCACCAAGATCCAAACGCGTAAACCCTTAGTATTCAAACCCTATAGAAAATCCCTTTCTCTATATAATTTAACTTATATATGAAATTTACAATATGAGCATCGCTGAGCAATCGCTAAAGTCGGCTGATAAACGGAGTGCGACATTTGGCGAAGGAAGAGATGGAGAGCTAGTGACAAACACAAAGCATTAATTGGATTCTGATTGACTGAATAGTGGGAGCGATGCGACTGAATAGGGTACGACGCCGCTGAACCAAAGGCGAAGGACGCACGGTTGAAGATAGTGTCAAGATCAAAGTTAAGCGGGTTGAATCAGTTACTGAGATTTCAGAGAGACTTGCTGAGGTGCCACATAGAGACTATGAGATTTTAAAAGGTGAATTGAAGGAGGAAGCTCTCTATAGCTTCAATTGAACGTGTATTGTATCAGTTTTTCCGATATGTATCAGTTATTCCAGTCTAATGTCAACGTATTATTTGTTGAGATTATGAATGAAAATGTATTATTTTCGATGCTCCGAATTTTAAACTGAATGTGATGCATTGTGATATGTGAAAATGTGCAAATTGAATACTATAGCTGTTAAATATGTGAATATTTTGTCAAAAAATGCTCAGTATTAAACAACGCTTTTTTAAAAAGTGCTGTCTAATGTAGAGAATAAATAGCCCTTTTTGAAAGAACACTATCTAATGTAGAGAATAGACAGTGCTTTATAAAAAAGCGCTGTCTAAAGTTAGGACAAAAGACAGCGCTTTTTATAAAAAACGTTGTCTAATATCAAGACAAAATACAACGCTTTTTTAAAAAGTGATGTCTAAAGTTCCGACATTAGACATCGGTCGAATTGCCAGCGCTTGGAGAAGCGCTGTCGAATGTCCAAAATAAGCACTGTCTAAAGTCTTCTCTGTACTAGTGTAAACCCACGAATAACTACACACATCCATGAAAGACTGACGAAGCAAACACCTGCAACACGTCCACAAAGGACGAACAACGCGTTCACGCCAAGACGAAACGAGAAAAAGAGAAAGAAAAATAACCAATAAAGCGTCTGTGAAAAGAAAATCCACCTCAAAAGATGAAATTAATAAAACCGGAATTCACCGTTAGGCATAGGCATAATTTAACTCATAATTAGGGCAGGGGTCGACAATGGGCAAAGCCGGCCCTGCCCTTAATGAAAGGGCTTAGGGCCGAACATATGATATTTTCGAAGGGCTTTCGAAAAAAATAGGGCCGGGTAGGGCAGCGCTTGCCTCAAAATGTCTGCCCTACGGCCGGCCTTAGGGCCGAGTAGTGAAAGGGCTTTTAGGGCCGAACCGAACCGGCCCTATATTTTAGGGCCAAACTTAGGGCCGTGCTTATAAAATCAATAAAAATTGTTTTATTTTAATTTAGCACATCAATAAAAAAAAATTACAAAGTCGCTAAAACATACATATTTAAATTATATTAATAAAAGATAAATAGATTATTACAATTAATTGCAAAAACATACCTACTATAAAATTAATACATATGTTGAATTATATTATTTGAAAATTATACATAAAAATGTACTTAATTGACTAGTATATTATAATTTGATTTATTGAAAGTAAAATATGAAAGGGCTTATCGGTAGGGCATTATGTCGGGCTTTTTTAGGGCGGACAGGACTGGACTTTTTTAGTTCATAGTTAGGTCAGTCTCGGGGGCCGAACAAGGCTTTGAAATCACTGCCTTTGTTCGACTTTCAGCCTTTAGGACTTAGGGTTCGACGGCTTAAACTCAGGATCGGGCCGGTCTCAGGACTCATAGACCGTAGGGCTTTGTTTAGGACTTTGGAGCTCTAGGACCAAATGTTGACCCCTTTAGGCATACCGTTGTTGACTACAAGTCTACAAGTACAAATACAAGCTTTGTAGTGTAGATTTTGAGAGTGTAGACGTGTAGTGTAGTGAATGGCTTTATGTAAAGTAAGTCTTTATTTTCATTGAAATTGATTTGTTTTTTGACTTGGGGATTGGGACCCCATGAGAGGGAGAGGACAGCAGCGTCTTTATGGATTGAATGATAAAAGAGAACAACACCTTACGTGGAGAGACTGAAACCTAATTAAAGGTAAGAGTACATTGCCCTTAACTCATCTTCCAACTCTCCCTCATTCCTCATCATTTCATATTCGCCACCTACGGTAAGAGCATATGCATCCATAGAAAAATTCAACTTCAGCAGGGGCTGTTCATGCCTATTTTGAAGCAGCAACTGAAACAGCGCGACTACTGCTCTTTTTTTTTAAATGTAATTTTATTCGATGAAAAGTAAAAATAAAACAAAATACAAAGGATCAAAGCCAAACAAAGTTGATATTATCTTTTTTTTTAAGTCGTGAACGAACTGAAGAACGAGAGACACCCTTTGAGGAACATGCAACATTATAATAAAAGGGAGCAGCTGCATGCTCACAAAAATGAAGATGATGAAAATCAACATGTTTTGTTTCTAATTTTCCTTGTCAAGAGGTTTTGTAAAGCTCATTTCGATTCTTCATCGATGAGAAAAATTGTAAATTATTATAACCCAGCTGACGAAGTGAGGTTGGCCTGGTGGTAGGCACTCACTACCTGGTTCCAATGATCCCGAATTCGAATCACCCGAGGATAAGAGTGAAATTAAACCCAATAATCCCCTTTAAAAGAAGACCAATTTTTTTTATAACCCAGCTACTAGCACCACACAATCAGCATTACAATAAAGGAAACATTTTCATGGCTTTCCTCGCCAAACAAGCTTGGAGAATATATACACAACCTGATTTACTGGTCTCTAGAATATATAAAGCTAAGTATTGTCATGATTACGACATGCTGCAGTGTGGTATTGGTTACAGGCCGTCTTTTTGCTGGAGGAGTATTCTAAGAGGCTTTGAGTTGGTGAGAGCAGGCTCTTTCATAGATAACAATGGACAAATCAGTTGGCCCTTTAATTCTTCTGGAGTACTGGACATCAGCAGTGCGTACAAGCTTATGATGCAGTTAAAGACGACGAATGAGACTGTAAATGTTGGCTGCTCAGACTTGTCGCAATCTAAAAAGTTTTGGCATGACTTTTGGAAAATGTCGGTCCCTAGGAAAATAAAAATTTTTGGATGGAGAGGGTATCATGCTGGTCTCCCAACTGGGATTAGCCTTCACAGGCGCGGTTTGACTAATGATGTAGGGTGTGGAAAATGTGGATTTAAGATTGAAACCTATTCTCATGTTTTCATCCATTGTTGGTTTGCCAGAGCTGTTTGGGATTGTCTGGGTATTCCGGAACTTATTGAATTGCCACATTCAGTTTCCTTTGCCGACATCATTCACTTCAGCTGGTGTTCCTTCGCTCATCGGAAAAGACAGTTGATCCTTGTTACCCTGTGGTTTATTTGGTATAATCGAAACAAAAGGAAGCATGAAGGTTGTGATCTTAGCCTTCACGAGGTTATTTACAAAATCAATAATCTGGCCAGATCTTTCGAACAGCACAACTCAAAGTTTAGTTCAAGCATGAGATTTCTTTATTGTTCTGATCTCTATTGGAAGAAACCACCAGTGGGTTTTATAAAATTCAACAGTGATGCCTCTTGGAAGGAATCGTCCGGAGGAGGGATTGGCATCGTTGCAAGTGACAGTGGAGGGTATATTCTGGCAGTTAAAGCCATTAAATGTGTTGGTTTTAAAAATAGTGTGTCTTGTGAAGGGATTGGGCTGTTGGAGAGTCTCAGAATTGCTGAAAACCTCAAGGCAGATAAGGCCATCTTTGAGACTGACTGCTCCAATATTGTTAATTGGATCAACATTAGCCCGGATGAAAAAGTTTTTCATGAAGATTGGTTTAAAGAAAGTACAAGCATTTTACATCGTCATGTCAATTGGAAAGTGTTCCTTATCCGAAGAGAGGCAAATGTCGTCGCAGACCATCTGGCTAAGAGAGTGATTGTTCATAATTGGTCCTGGACGAGACTAG
This sequence comes from Rhodiola chrysanthemifolia, assembly GCA_033675395.1. NCBI lineage: Eukaryota > Viridiplantae > Streptophyta > Magnoliopsida > Saxifragales > Crassulaceae > Rhodiola > Rhodiola chrysanthemifolia. The sequence continues at coordinate 47,697,170 of CM066205.1, forward strand.
ACTGTTGTCCTAGATTATCTTGTTTATCTAGTTGTTCTAAGTCCTCTGTTTCGTTTCGCTGAAGCATGTTGCTTCTGTTATCAAAAAAAAATAAAAAAAAATAAAGGAAACATTTTCCCTTCAGTTAATTGATTTTTCTCTCTCAAAATAATTGTAAAGGTTTCAAAAATAATAATAAACTTTGTAAAGCTCTCACCAATATAATTCCCCCACTCATTATCTTTTGTCTCTTAAAGCTGTGCCGACACTATACACAAAAATACCCCCTTCAAACTCATCTCTCCTCCTCTCTCTCTATCTGCAACTTCCACACCATTGATAGAGAGAGAAACCGATCTCTCTCTCTAAAGAAAGTTTTTATAAACACACACACACCTCCCCTATTATCTAGACCCACCAGAGATCTCTAATGAGGTCCATCATCATCCCCACAACTGAGAAACCCTAACTAGCTGTCTAAATTTCTTGAGGTGTGTTAAGTGTACTTGATTTTTGTTATTTGGTGTGGTTATTAGGGTTATCATAATCATCAACCATGGATGGAAGCAGCAGTGGTGAATCCGATGAGTATCACAACTACCATCAGCAGCAGCAGCAGCAGCAGCAACATCATCTGATCCACAGACCTAATTTTCCATTTCAGCTACTAGAAAAGAAAGAAAATTCTGAGCAACACTACCACCAGCAGCCATCATATAACCAGAACCAAACTCAGCAGCAACAGATTATTGTGTTGACGACGTCGAGCTCTGACCAAGCAGGAACCGTTGCCGAGATGGCGGCCAAAAAGGCCCCGCCAAAGAGAACATCAACCAAAGACCGACACACGAAGGTCGATGGCCGAGGCCGGCGCATTCGAATGCCAGCGTTATGCGCTGCGCGAGTGTTTCAGCTCACGCGTGAGCTGGGGCACAAATCTGATGGGGAAACTATCGAGTGGCTGCTTCAACAAGCAGAGCCTGCCGTCGTAGCTGCCACCGGCACCGGTACAATTCCGGCGAATTTCACGTCTTTGAACATTTCTTTAAGAAGCTCTGGCTCAACCATGTCGGTTCCTTCTCAGCTAAGATCCAGCTACTTCAACCCTAATTTCACAATCTCAACGAATCAGAGGAGTCGTAGATTGTTCTCCGGTTTGGGTTTATCAACTGGGACGTCTTCCTCAATTCTTGATTTCCCGAACGGAATTCCGGCAGAGAAGCAGCCGGACTCGCCGCAGGAATTGTCGCCCGAGGAGCACGAAGGGGCGGAGCAGGACATGACGGGGAAGCAGAGAACGCCAGAAGACAACAACATGCCGCATTCACCTCCCTTCAACAATAACTACTTTCATCAGTCAAGCGGTGCCGGCGTGATTCCTGCGAGTCATGGCCAGATGCCGGCAAACATATGGATGATGGCAAATTCGGCGAACCCGGTCATGGCGGCGCACAACCATGAAAACCCTATCTGGACCTTTCCTCAGATGAACCCGAGCAGTATGTATAGAGGAGCAGCAATGCCTAATAATGGAATAAAATTCATGAACTTCCCATTGCTGCCAGGGCAGCAAATGTCTGCCGTGCCTGGTGGACTTGGCCACCATGGCGTGGCAGACATCAACCAATTGGACATGCTGGCAGCTCTCAGTAATCAGTATAGATCTAATAATTTTGGCGGTGGTGATGGTGGAGGTTCTGATGAACAGCCGCAGCGTCCCGGTGGTGGTGGCGGCGGTGGCTCGCATTCTCATCACGGCGGATCAGATGATCATAATTCATGAATGCCAGCTAAGGATGTTTGAGGCTGCTGCTGAATATGTGTGTAAAGATTGAATGCAATGCAAAGTGAGGTTTGATAATGAAATTTCAATGTTGTCACAATATGTTTGTTTGTGTGTGATTACAAGAAATTATAACCTTGCACGTAAATGCTTCACATATAGCAAGTATAAAATGATTTTTCTGTATTTGACTTTCATTACATAAATCAGTGTGTTTAATTAAGTTAAATAAAATTCATAAGTTAAATAAGTAGTTTAATTGTGCTTTCACAAGGTTGAGGGTTCAAGCTCCACTCATGGCACTTTTCTTATAATTTTGTGAGAATTTTCTATTCCTCGTTTCACCTTGCACGTAAATGCTTCTTTTTCATAATTTTATGAGAATTATTTCTTCTTTCTCTTCATTTACATCTTCCTCGTCTCGCCTCGCGCGTGGATGCTTCTTACGTCCCATGTGGACGCATGCCTCTTCACGCCTCGCGCGTGGATGTATTGTTCCTCCCTCGCAGATGGTAGTAGTGGAGGTGTTATTCGACCTCCAAGACGCAATGGTAAATGTGCACAATGTGGTCTGTGCTTCAATTGTCAAGTATGTACCAAGATTTCGGGGTGGATATGCGAATTTGTTGTAAAGGATGACAAACTTAGCCCGTGCTTCAGAATTGGATAGATGTATCAAGATCTGGTAGAGATGCCTTGATAGAGCTTCGAAGATCAATATAAATGTACTAGATGATAAAGGCTATCGTCATATATATTGAATATTCTGAATCGTTGTACCCCATCATCAAAAAAAATTTAAGTTAAATAGTATTTTAGTTTGTGCTGAAAATGAGGGTTAATATTTAAGTATTAAAGCCAACAAAAGGGTGTGGTCTAGTGGAAGAATTCTAACATTGCTTTCACAAGGTTGAAGGTTCAAGCCCCACTCATAACACTTTTCTTATAATTTTGTGAGAATTTTATATTCCTCGTCCCGCCTTGCGCGTAGATGCTTCCTACATCCCTCGTGGATGTTTTCCTCTTCACGTCTCGCGCGTGATGCTTCCTCCGGCCGTCAAGATGCACGTGTCGTGTCTTACAAACGGTAAGGGTAGCCTGAGTTCCAAGTGTCAAAGAATGTACCGATGATAATTTGTGGTAGATATGCGGATCCATACATAGAAAGAGTGCCGAAACAGGCATGTACTTCATAAGTGAAAAAATGTACCAGATGATTTCGGATCCGATCGAAATGCCTTGCTATAGCTTTGAATATCAATATATATGTACTAGATGATAAGATGACATACATTGTAATATGCCGAATTGTTATACCCATTATAAAAAAAATTAAGTATTAAAGAAGTTGAAAATGGATTGTGACCAACTGTCAATGGGCGATTTAAAGAGGGAAACGGAAACCCTAAGGCCTAAGTGAGATCTACTTGGTTGTTTGGGGCTACTCTGAATGTGAGTTGTCCTTTTGTATAGCTTATTTATTTTTAGGGCTTGCTGCAATTTTTCTGGAAAATAAAGACTGGAAATTTCTTTCACTGTTTTATTGTACTACACATGATGGCAGAGGGCACAGTCAGTAGTGCTACATTTACCATCTTCCTCAGTCTCCTCCTGCCCTGCTATATGCCTTCTTTGTTTTACTGCATATTAATCACTTCCACTGTTAACCTGCTGATTGACTCTAGGGTTTTTCCCTCCTCCTTTATATTGATTTTTTACTGCATGTGGAATGGATGAGATGCATGTTTGCTTATCTCTCCACTTTTAGAAAACCTAAGTGTCCATGATCCTATTAGATTGGCTCCCCAAAGTCTGATTATAGGGCTTTTGTTTTGTTTTGATAAAGATTATAGGGCTTTGTTGTATGTTTGAAATTGGACAGAGTTAAATTATGACTATATTGTAATTTATTAAACTGTAATTTATTAAATGCGATTGAAAAATAATCCTGATTTGGCAGTGTTTCCTGGTTGGAAGAACCAATCTCCTATGATTACAATTTACATATGTTTTTTTATAATCACTATTTACTTAATTGATCTCTCATGACTTTTGAATCTATTTAATTTTTTTTGATAGATGAATCTATTTAGATTGGGAGCAGAGATCAGGTGAGAAGGGCATCTTAGATGAGAAATGAAAAAATATTTCATCAATCCGATCAAATTAATATACGGTTCAGATTAAGCCTGATTTATATTAAAATTCGTACTTATTTAATGATTAATTAGACTAAACGGGCAAATTAGGAAAACAAATTATCAATCTAAACCGAAATCCCGCGTTTCACTAGCCCTAATCACTAAATCCACAAAAATCAAAACAACCAAATCGATAGCTGCAACTCTCTGTGAAATCGACGACCAACGACAACGATTCGACATCTTTTTGACCTAAGAAAAAATGGTGGACAAAGCAGAGCAGACAAATATAGTCGACCAATTTTACGGTAAGTCGTAAACGTATATTAGGGTTTGAAGCTTTCCGATTACAGCAGTGTCTACGAATTTTAGGATTTACGAGATACTTGAAGGGCAACTTCAATCTAGTCTACGAATTTAAAGGCTTGATGTTTTTTAGGGTTTACATATTGTATAGGTTTACGGAGATAATTGTGTGTAATGATAAAATTTGTAGCATCATATAACAAATGTGTAGCCACTGCTAATACAGTCGGTGACTTACAAAAGGTCAACATTCGTATGAACAATGACATATCATTTATTCCCTGGAAAACTATGAATTTTAAACATGAAGCTACGCATTTTAAACTTAACAGTTTTAAGTAAATGAGTCTTATATGGGTTTACGGAGTAAAAGCGTATTGTTATAAAATGCGTAGCATCATATAACAAAATGCGTAGCCAAAAGTAAAACATACCGCTGACTTACAAAAGGTTAAGATTCGTACGAATTAATAATGACATATCATTATGCTCTCTGTGAAACTACGAATTTTAAACATGAAGCTACGCATTATAAACTTACAAATTTTAAGTAAAAGCCACGCATTATAAACTTGATGGACAACGTCGATTTTTGTTGCTCCATTATTCGTACAAGCTGCAATCAAATATAGTAGACTGCATATCATACTCTTGTATAGAGTCTGATCCACGCTCGTCCAAACTTCATCCTTAGTGATTTTTGTAGAGGAATAGCATTCCACCCCCCCCCCCCCCTTTAATAGCGGTTTTAGTATTCCAGCTCAATTGGTGATAGTGGCATACTAAAACCACTATTAAAGGGGGTGGGCATCTTGTGTTCAAGTCCCACTGTCAACATCCTGCAGGAATAGCGTTCCATTTCCATGGGCTTGGGCTGGTGTCAGCGTTCCATGAATGGGCTTGGTCCTGATGGGTTGGGGTGTATGGCATGCAGGCCTGATACGGAGGGTACCCATAAAGTCTTGCGAAGTAGGGGTGTCATATGCAACATGTCATGTGTATGAAAAAAATTAAAAAAAACAGAAAAACAATACCAAGGGCAAAGTGAGAAAAGTCACCCCTTGTGTATGGAAATTTTTTTTGGAAAAATTTTGCCCCCTTTTGCTTGATGTAGTGTAATTTCATCTTCTCATTGCGTGCAAATCATGACTTGTCTTGTGAATTCATGTACTAGAAACTAAGGGACGATCCTCGTGCTCGCACTGAAATTTTGATGTGATTTTCGTACTATTTTTCAGAAAAATTCTTAAGCCAAGCTCCTCTTCTCTTACGGGTCATTGCCTAGTCCTTGGCACTTGAGAATGACCTTTGCGCCAAGAGCCCGTGGACTATCCCTAGATAGCATAGGTGAATGGCGAGCATGTTTTGTGTAACTATTCTTGTTCTTATTGCGTTGTTATAGAACTATTTAGAACTTGTGATGAGTCGCTTGTCGTGTGTACTGACCGTTTGAATGCATGTCTCGTTTAATCTATGATTTACTGAAAACTTTGATGAAAATGTTTGACTTGAAGTCGAGGTAACAGGATGAATCCGATGTATGACATGACTTTACTGTGACCCGTTGAGCATCATTCATGCATACACGTTAGATAGTTGAACATGGGATTCGTAGGTAGTCCCATTCCTGAAAACCTTCATGAGACTATACTCGTCCTACTAGGGCAGCCTAGAGGTTTAAAGGCTTGATGGATATGCTAAATGCATCCGTGTCCTCTACGACAGTGAGTTATCTTTTGTTTTTGTTTTAGTTAGAATTGATCGCATGACACCTGGGTGGGAACTTAGAAACTCATGAGCGTTGAGCATAACATTCACTTGGGTATTTATTCTGCCATTGGTTTGACATTTGTTCGAGACGAACAAATCCTAAGTGTGGAGTGTTTTGATCAGTCGATATTTTGACTAATTATTCACTACATTCGATGAAGGATAGCACTTGTTCTCCGGGCATATTGTCCCTATTTGATGTCTTTCTCTAGTGTTTCAGGTAAAATTGGCATATCATCGCTCCTTGGACGCGAAGTGCTAAAAGAACGGAAAGATCGACGAAACAGGCCGAAAAAGAGCTCTGCACCAACAGTAGGCCGTGACATCTCATTAGTGTCACGGGTGTCACAGCAGGCTTTTTCCTCAGAAAGATTCAAGTGATTCTCAGTCTGGCCGTGACATGCCGTGACATCCTCCTAGTGTCACGGGTGTCACGGCACCTTTTCAGCTCAGTAAGTTTTGCCCAGGTCGTGACATGCCGTGACATCTTCCTAGTATCACGGGTGTCGCGGCACCCTTTCACCTCAGTGGCTTTTGGAGCATGCCGTGACATGTTCGAATGTCACGGGTATCACGACACCGTCGGAAGGCAGAATTATCAGTTGATTTCCTAATCCGTTTTTGGCAAGTTCTGATCCTTTTTGGGAATTAATGGATTTTTGGGCTATAAAAGGGCGACGACCAGAGTGTTTTAAGGGTGCTTAACTTGAGATTGAAGAACCCTAACTTGGGAGAGAAGACAGAGTTCATCACGAGAGATCGAGGATTCAACGAGCACCCGCTTCATTACGGTTTCCTCGTCCTTAATCTCTTTATCAACACTACTTTTGGTTAACTTACCATGAGTAGTGAGTAGTCTTCTTATTCTGGGATCCTACGGATCCCGTGCTATGTACCCAACTCTTCATGTGATCAATTGAACTTTTTTCATTAATGCAATTCGAATATTCAATTTCATCGTGCTTAATTTTATCGTTCTTGCAAGTTTTACATTGAATGGGATGTTTGCATGCTAGAACGTATTTAGGTTAATTACCGAAAGATAGATGGGTCCTAGGTATTAACCAGATTGTATGAAATTGATATTAGGTCATGGTAACTACAATGGTAGTACATGAATTAATAGGAAAGTTGACTTTGTGTGAAAAACCCTAAGCTTAACTAATCGAAATCGTTGATAATCCGTGGATGGGCGGCGTTCAACGATTGAGATTAATCTAGACAATGATCCGTGGATGGGCTGCTTGTCTAGTGTTATTTTGGTTTATTTCCATATTCTATAGCATGATGAATTTACGTGATAATGATTGCATGATTAGTGGGGTTGGCACGGGTGAAGTATGATTCTGGAATTCTTTCTCTGATCAAGTTCAAACCTTTATTTTTCTGCACTTAATTTCTGCTACTTTTGCCACAACAAAACTTCTTGTTAATCGGAATAGCTAAATAGGTCACCTGTTAACTAGTATTCACACACGTCTGTTCCTTGGATCGACCCTTGGCTTACCAAGGTTATAAATTTTGTTTGACTGCAACTAGACCCCTAAAACGCATATCTTGACGACTATAAAGGGTTAAAAATATGCTTGTCAAGCAGCCGTCTCTGTTGAATCATGTCGCGCGCCCAGTGCACACATTAAGTCGCCGCGCCCGGTGAAGACATTAACTTAGTGTCTTCACCGAACGCGCCATGACTTAAGTCCCCTGTGGGCACGATCCATCGAGCCAGGCGGTTGAGTTATTCCTTCTATTCTCAGACGGCCGGTTCCCCTGCTCAGAGAGTCGCATGTTGGGTGAGCTTGTGCCGAGGCGGGCGGTTCATTACCCAGTCGGCCGGTTGGAAATAGGTTGAAAGGTCCATGAACCCTAAAATCAATAACAAGAGGTAGATGGTTAGGAAAACCCAAGTACGAGATGATCCAAGCTCTAGGTTCCTTCCTTGTTCTTCTCTCTTCTCCCTCAAGCAATCATTTGATGACGAGTCTTCTTTGAGCCTTAGACGCTTTTTTCCCTAAAAAAGGAGCTCTCCTTTTGTCAAACGCCCCTTCTTCTATTTGCAGTTCAAGATAAAAATCTGGTATTTTGGGTGTGGCCCGGACAGCTTAGCCGAGTCACAAGGTGTTTGGCGAGCGATCCAGGCGAGTCAAGACGCATGGGAAGAAGCCCCACACAAGATACTTTTCTCCATTGCACTCATAAGGTTGAGGGTTAAAGCCCCACACAAGACACTTTTCTCCCACAATTTATATAGTTTTTCTTATTCTCGCCCAAGTAATTAGTATAGGCAAAGTGTTACGTGCACAATTAAGCCAAGTTTAATGATTTTAATATAATATGGTGAAGAAGTGTTACTCATCTAGTATTAATGATTGTAAGAAGCAAAGAGAAACGGAATAAAAGAATTAATCAAATTTCTCTCCTCATGTCCTCCGTTTCCTCATCCCATTTCCTCTCCAAAATCCTAATCTTCTACTTCTCATCTAAATCTCTTCTGTTCTTCCACCAAATTTTGTTACAAGCATTCGTGTTTGTATCACAAAGTGGTAACCCTAGGCAGCCAACCATTACTACCACTTTATTCATGACTCAATAAATAAAATGCTTGTCATTATTATAAGTAGTGTTATTAAAACCGACCCGTGGATTGACCCGGTCAAGTCACATGGTCAATGGGTTAGTGGTTCAACCGGGTTGATCCGGATTGACCCGCACATATTAAAAATAAAAATAAAAAACTTATATATGATATTATAATTTAACATATTTATGACTTGAATAAATATTATATGTTTATGATCTTATTACAAAAACATACCATAATAATTTTAGAATTTGATAATGTACAAATCAATAATACAACATTAATAGAACAACAATAACAATTTTAGTCTTAATTTGCAAGTCACAACAATAAGGGATTTCTAAGACTAATTGAATTTCTAGTTAAATTGATAATAAGTAATAAATTTTATAGATTTGATAAATGAATATACATTATTGAAACAAATAATAAAACAATAATCATCTTTAGCCTAGTGGAATGAAAGAGAATAACTATTAAGTGTGGGGTTGGGTTCGAGTCTTGTCCAAGTCAAAAATAAATAAATAAATTTTCAGACCAAATTGGACCGATTGAAACGATCAAATCATTTTATTAATGAAAAATCGGGTTAATCGGGTCAACCGATCGATTCAACCGACCGGGTCAACTGGGCTTGACCGGGCCAAATGCATACCGGTCAGATAACAAACCGAATCGGTCGATTTGGTCCGGTTTTATAACTATGATTATAAGACAGAAAACAAATAAGTAGGGGTGGGCGTAGGACGGGTTTTGCGCGTTCCTAACTTGACCCGAAATAATGATCGGGACATTTATTTGAACCCTAACCCGACCCGATAGACCGGGTCAATCATGTGAACCCAAACCCGACCCTAAAACTAAAATTTATAAAAGGCATAAAACATTCAATTTCATCTATCATTATAGAAATACTTTAAAAATATAAGCTTAAATCACAAATTTATGATGTAAAGTTTAGTATTACGATTTTATTTTTCATTGCAAATCAGTTACTTATTCATATGTGATGTGATATTACACTAGAACACAAATAGATTAATTGGTATGATAGTCTTATTCATTCAGATGAGGTGTAAGGTGCGAATGTTGTTAAAAATCTAGTATTTTTTATATTACTTATAAAATCGGGTAACCCGATCCTCAACCCTAACCCGACCCGAAACTCATACCGGGTTGGGTTAAATCCGACATTAAGTTGACCGGGCCGGGTTGTCTTTTTCTCCACCCGTACAAATAAGTCGATATTTTTATAAGATATTATACTACGAGTCTACTCGAGTTGCTACTACAAGATACATACATATCCCATGGATGGATTCGCAGTTTGGCACTACAGTGTACACTAGACACTCGTGATTGCTGCTAGCTAGCTACACTACACCATTTTGCAAATTAGGAGATGATTTTTTTTTGTCGCATAACATTTATGCGACCAATTGAATGTCGCGTAAATTTTGTCACATTAGCCGTTTAACGGGACAAAAGTAGCAGACACAATTGTCGCGTAATACTTCATACGCATAAAACCATAGCATGTTGGACTCGTATAAAAGTGCATACACTAGACAATTTGAACACATAATTGTCGTGTAAACATACTTAAGCTTAGAAATTGAAACATATAATTGTCGCATAAAAGGACATAAGCTTAAAAAAATTATAAACACAATATCGCATAAAAGCACATAATTGTCGCATATCATACATCATACAACAAACTGTCAATCTGTTTTACACAAGAAATTCGGCCCATAAACACAAATGTAAGCTCGCTTCATGTCCAAAAACTCCTCTTTTTGCTTTTGGAATTGGCCTTTTAGTTCTGAGTTTCTCGCGCCCCCTCTCGGGAGGGGTGGCCTCTTGAAAGACTTCCCAGTTCCAGAAATGTAAGCTCCACGCTTCTGTCCCATAACGTGGGTAATGATATCAAGGTTCGTAGCAAGTGGAAGCGGTCCTTGATCATTTAGTATACTGGGATCCTCTGATTCGTCCCCATTTAGACCATTTTGATGTGAGCTGAAAATGAAGTCCCACAAAATTTTAGTGAACCATGCTGAAAATGAGAATAAGATTCTAAAATCTTCCAAGACAAGTTGTAAACTGATATAACAAATATATCACAATATAAATTAAACTGATAAAACCACTACACAATATAAAAAATTCCAAAAATGTATGCCTTGCATTGGACAAAATGTAAACTGAAACGGATTAAATAACAGTTCGAACAACATTGGAACTGACCCAGCAAATTGAAACAAATTAAATATCAGACCCAGCAAACTTCTGAAACAGATTAAATAACCAAGTTCCAATTTTTGCCTGGTGTTGTTGGCACTTAGTTTCAAGACACGGCCATCTGGTGTTGTTGTCACTTTCACCCTTTGAATCGTCAGCTCAAGTTCAGATAGAACCTGAGTCACATCTGATCATATAATCATTGAACACCATATCAGAATTCATGACAACACAAAAGCAAAGTGACATCAAACATACCAACAGTCGATCACTAAATATACCATGTAACAAGCCCTTTCTATCAAGGCAGAAGAACTTCATCAGATACACAGAGGAAGATACGGAAGGCTGGTAATACTGATTTAGCATTGAGCACGACCGACAGGCAGATAAGAGACGATCTCTCAAACTGGACCATCTGACTACTCGTGAGGTTTTCCCGTAAGGAATCACAAACAAATAACAATACTATGTAGCACCAAACTCCATCTGTCAATAAATCTGCAACCAATGCAAATGCAGCAGAAATTAGAAAAGCAAAACTAAGAGAAATCTGGATCTAGATGTGTCCTGTCCTCACCTCCTTTGACGACGTAGAGTCCGAAATAGAATATGATCCGAAAAATATCGCATCCGAGCCCGGTCTTATCCGGACAATTCACCGTCACGACCGCCGGCTCACCAGGCGTCTTCGGCCTCTCTATAATCACCGTGTCATCGCTCGGCACGCCCGCTCTGCGGCCTGATCGCTTCATGACAACCTAATCTCAAATGGCCAAACAAAGGACCCGAACTGGACGGAGTGCGCGAGAGGGTGGAGTGAGAAGTTAAGCGGTGATGAAAAATTGGGCGGAATGTCACGGCCCAATTTGTTCAAGTGGATTTTTTTCGAGTTTGTGAAAATAAGCACGTGACAGACTGTACTGAAAAATTAGGGAAAAATTTAGATTTGTAAAAGAAGGTTATAATACACAGAAAGAATGAATAAAAATCTTGAAATCAAAATTAAAACAAACTACAGATTAAAAGAGAATCAAATCAACAACAAAGCGAGTTGTTTAGATTTGTAGTTTTCTGTTGTTTGTTTGGATAGTTTGTCCGGAGGTGTATAGTGTTATTTCTGGTTCCTTGCTTAAGGGAGTTGATTTTGTAAGGATTAGTCCTGACGGGTAGGTAGTTGTACCTTGTTTGGGTACGTTTTGTTCGGTTTTGTCATCTGTGATGGGTTCAACCGGATGGAGGTTGGTACACCATAGTTGGCGTTTGTTCCCTAGTCTTCGGCTGCACTTGTTGCACTAGTTGTTTTCTGTCTTTGGTGGCTTGGTCTCCTTCTGCAGCGTGAGGCGAAGTGGAGTATCTCTCTGCTCCCTGCTAGCTAACTTGTCCTAGCTCTCAAGTCATCTTTGATGCCTTCTCTGGAGTTCGGGTGGCGTGCTACCTTTGGCAGAATTATGGGTTTTCAAGCTCACTGGTGTAGCCTTGTTCAGGGTTTCAGTGGAATCTGGCTAGTGCCTCATTGTCGCTTTGGAGTTGACTGACGAGTCACTTCGTCCATTTGGCCAGGTTGGCATGCCTTGGACCTTGGTGCGTGAAGATAGCTCATCGGTTGACGGATGGCTTGCTGTGCTTGGATTACTTTTATTGTTTAGATATTCTGTTCCAGTATTAGTTAGTCGTCTGGTTTCTGTTGTTGTTTTTCTTTCTATCCAAGTCTTTGTATGCCCTTTGCCACAAATGCTGGAAGCAACACTTGGATCGCAGACATGAAACACGTCCTTCAACTTATGAAACCCATCCTTGTAAATTCCGAATCCGAACGCCACTCCCAACACGATCAAACAAGTGCACATCGTGCTCACTTTCGTCCCACAACAGCACATCTTCTTCGAGCGACGATCAGACTTAACTATAGAAGAAAACCCAAATCGATCAGATAAAATGATGGGCGGATGGATTCAGTTGAGGAGTGATGGATCGTTAGTGTTAGCAGTCTGTCGGACGGAAGTCACAAAGTGTGTTTCCGTCTGATGGTCAGATAGCAGCGGAATAATTTTGCAGGAAAATAAATGACTAGAAAAATACTGCGCACAAATATATAGTGGAAACCTTATCACAACTATGATAAGGTGAAAACCACTACCTTTCGTCTCCGAAAGGATTTTCGAACTGATTACTCTTTATTCCGATATACTTGTAGGGCATACAAACTAGATCACACAGATTCTATTTGTTGTCCTCTACTCAATCCGATAGAGCAATCAGCTTCGAGCTTTGTACCGTGGTGTACGCGATGTCAGCAGCTCCGTTCGTCGACTGTGATAACTCCTTTAACACTTCTATTTCGCCGAACCTTGTCTACTGATGTTTCTCTTCCTTTTATAGATGTTGAGCCATCTCTTCACTTCTCAGCCGTTACTTCTCATTCAAGGGCCTCTTCAAGTACGTAATAAGTTGTGGTTTTAATAGCCATATTAATTCGGCCTCTTAAGTTGTGCAGCATTTACTCGGCCTCTTTATTGTCTTTTGAATATGCTTCAATCTGTGAGTAAGTTGGACTCTTCAATTGCAAGTTGGACTCTTCAATTGCTTTCCAAACTTGTCATCAATTAGACAATTTGCTCTTTGTCTTCAATCAGCAATTTACTTGAATCTGTCATTAAGTATGTCATAAGTAATTGCATTAATCATCAATCAATCTGCATGTAATTGCTTGATTGGATATCTTCATGGATTCCTGCACACTTAAACACCATATTAGGTAAGTGTTTGTAATCATCAAAACTAAAGGTTCCAACAAATTCCCCCTTTTTGATGATGACAAACACTTCTTCAAAAGACAAGAATTCCATTGCATGTATTTCACAGTTATCACAATTTTGACAGATAGATGTCATTCATAATTCTATCTGATAGATATCCCTGTTCTATAGTCGCGTGACAATTCCCCCTTAGGTGATGCACTCATGTTATCATCAAATGTCTGTTAAGCAAATAAAGCAAAAACAATTCTACGATCGCTTAACAGTTCCCCCTTAGATGGACATCTAGTTTGATTTTCAGTAGCGACTTCCCCTTCAAGTAATGCACTCAATGTCATCTTCCCCCTTTTGGCATCATCAAAAAGAATGCAGGTATAGATAGCCAAGTAATGGAGAGAAAATGCAAACGTCATTCATAACAGGCAAAAGTGCCCCATAGGGAACACGCACAGCATACTGAAAAGTTCAATTAACTGACAAACAAGCATTAGCATGACAGCAAAAGGAGACACCAAGAAAAAGGCAAATGTGGGTTGGATGGGAAGAAAAGGGGCAACCATGAGACAAACGCCGGGTTAACCCCGAAACATGACCTTCAGCTGATCAACCATCTCGGTCCCCACAAACCTCAGCTGCCGATTCAGTTCCACTAATTGCTCCTTAATCTGGGCGCCATGAGTCATGTTGATCTTGCCGGACTCTTCAGCCTCCCGCACTGTGGACCGCAATTCTCTCACCCATTCCACATCATTGCCTGCCAGCATCTTCTCAGTGACAACCTCCAGGTTACCCACCCGTTCAGACAGCCCCTCAATCTTTTCACCCAAAGTCTGCAAGGCCGTGAGTATTGCTGCCAACCCTTCTGCTGGTAACCCCCCTGCTTGCACTGTTGGATTTTCTGGTTCCTGTGCCAGGGGTTCAGGTGCCTGAGGCTCAGATAGATGGGGAATGATGGGGTTTATCCGGTTGTTGTGCCATCCGGTCGCAGCATCAAATTCCCAGCCAATGCTTTCAAGAGCCTCCTTGTTGAGACCGGAGGATAGTGAAGTTTCCTTTGCAGGTGAGTAGATGTCGAGATGTAGAAGAATCTTCTTCACTAGCCCTGGGAAGGGTAGTCCATGGGTGGTACTTTCAGTGCACCGCTTCATGTGCTGGAAGATGATCTTCGGAAGGCTGATTGGTTCTGCTTTTCTGAGTTTGTCCACTAGGAGGAAATCCTGAAAGGTTATCACCTGATGCTTCTGTGCTCTAGGTGTCACTGTTGTGCAGAGGAGCCGATGAAGGATGCGGTTGATGATATCCATTTTTAGGGCATTTCCCTGATTTGACAAATTTGATGGGTCTCCCCCTATGCGTGGAATAACATCGCTCTTAGCTATAGACGCCGGCCAGTGCCCTTTGCCGATGTATTCAGAATTCCCTTGGACGGATACACCAAGGATCGCTGCCAGTTCACGCACAGTGATGGCCTGTTCAGTTCCTTTGAACACAAAGGAGAGCACACCCGACCTTACCTCCACGTTAAGCTGGGAGTAGAACTCCCTCACAGCATTCTCGTCAACCAGAACCTCTTCTCGGAAGAGGTGGTCCCAGTTTTGAGCAATGAGGAGGTTGTTTACCTCCACCAGCTGATTTTCAGCAAAAAAAATTCGATCGAGTGTTACCTCAGCAACGATCGATCTGTCCGCCAGACGCTTCTCGGTCTCCCCTTTCGGACTGGGTTGTTCCTCCATAGCGACAGGGGTTTGTTCCTTTTTGATCCGCCTACTTTTCCGAACCGGTTCCCTGGGAGTGGTCGGCTGTTTGCGCTTTCGGCCGGAACCCTCGGCAGCGTCGTTTTTCTTCTTGTGCGTCGCAGCCTTGACTCGTGGAACATCTGCGGACAACAACTGGACTGAGTCGGAGGACTCATGAGGCGCTTGTGACTGAGCGGCCACAACTTCTTCAACCGTCATGCCCTTCGCCCGGAGTCTAGCGAGTAGTGCTGCAAGAACAGTGGCTGAGTTGCTGCTGTTAGATGCCATTTAATCGACGAGCTTGAAAAGGGGCTTAGGGTTTCAACGACTGGAGTGAGAGAAAGCGGCGGATTGGGATGGAAAGGTTTCACCTTTTTACCTTCGCTTTATATTCTGCAAACCCTTGAAAAAAGTAATTTCAAAATCAAGAACTCAACCGGCAGCCTTGAATTTCGCTCAATAATCTTTGATTCTTCCTAAATTGAACCGCACAATTAACTTCCTTTCAAAGCCATCATTAGCATTGATAGCCTCCTTGGTAATTGCCGTAATTAATGTGCTTTAATATCCATCGACTTCTGTCCAATTTGCTGCGATTATTTTTTAAAAAAAACTGCCGAAACTGTTCAACTTCCTCACCATAACACTGGTACTTCAACAAAACCACATCAAAATTCTCATCTTCTTGTGATCCTTCTGATTGATCCGTTCGGACTGTTTCTGAGTTAACATGGGTTTCGTCTCATGGTTTTCACAAGGGTTGGGTGTGGTGTGGCAGAATTACCCAAATGGTATAATTATTAAGAAAACATCACACACCAAAAAAAATTCACCAAATCATGACAATGTAATTTCATGTGATGTGGAGAACCTCAAAAAAAAATTTAACATCAATGGGCTAAACGTTTATTCTCCACACATAACAGGCTAGGGATAGTCTTAGAGTACTTCCTTGGCTTATATTGTGGGTTCAAATATGGAAGTCTCTTTTGGGCTGCAAAGAATTATGTGTCATGCTCATGATATTTGCTAGCTAGTAATCTCATTAAGCAGCATGCAGTGGTGATCTCATAAAGCAACTTTCTCACAGTTATCAACTTCATACGCAACACTTCCACACATGGTAGCCTAACATGCAGACTAGTCTAGCCAATCATTGAGGAAATTAAACATAGAGTGCAGACTATGCAAGGGAAGTCATACCTAGTTCAAGCCTTAGCTTCTCATAGGGTTCCCTGTGTAAAGCTTTCGTAAAAATGTCTGCGATCTGCTCCTCAGTTCTGCAGTATTCCATGGCAATGGTACCTTTCTCTACACAATCACGTAAAAAGTGATATCTGATTTCTATGTGTTTGGTACGTGAAAACTGTACCGGATTTTTCGAAATATTTATGGCACTAGTATTGTCGCATAGAATAGAGACACAATCAAGATGAACGCCATAATCACTTAGCTGTTGTTTAATCCATAGCAGTTGTGCACAACAGGCTGCGGCTGCGATATATTCGGCCTCGGCAGTGGATAAAGCAATGGATGACTGTTTCTTTGATCCCCATGAGATCAAGCTTGGTCCAAGAAATTGTGCCATCCCTGACGTGGACTTCCTGTCTGTCTTGCATCCTGCATAGTCAGCATCTGTGTAGGCCGTCAGACGTAAGTCACCTCCCATTGGGTAGAATAGGCACAGGTCGTCCGTCCCTTTCAGGTACCTCAGAATCCTTTTCACGGCTTTGACATGAGTTTCTCTAGGATCTGCCTGAAATCTGGCACATAGACACACACTGAATAATATGTCAGGTCTACTAGCTGTGAGATACAAGAGTGAACCTATCATCCCCCTGTATAGAGTCGGATCCACTTGTGGGGAGGACTCATCCTTTGCAAGGGAGTCATTAGGTGACATAGGTGTAGCACATGTTTTGGCGGATTCCATCCCAAATTTCTTTAGGATTTCTCCCACGTATTTCTTCTGGTGGATCCGGGTTCCATCTTCTCCTTGTACTACTTGAAGTCCTAGAAAGTACTTCAATTCCCCTACCATACTCATCTCAAATTCGCTCGACATTAAATCTGTAAACTTTTTGACAAGTCTAGGGTCAGTTGAACCGAATATAATATCGTCAACATATACCTGAACCACTAGAGTGTCATTGCCTTCCTTCAGGAGGAAGAGGGTCTTGTCCACCTCTCCTCTGACATATCCATGTGACAGAAGGAACAAGGATAGCCTCTCGTACCAAGCACGGGGTGCTTGCTTCAGCCCATATAGCGCCTTGTCCAGGATGTATACATGGTTTGGATAGGCCCTGTCTTCGAATCCTGGAGTTTGGCTCACGTACACTTCTTCCTTCAAGACTCCATTTAGGAATGCTGTCTTCACGTCCATCTGTTGCAGGGTAAAACCATGGTATGTTGAATAAGCTATTAATAATCTAATTGCTTCTAACCTTGCGACGGGAGCGAATGTCTCGTCGTAGTCAATTCCCTCTTGCTGGTTGTAACCCTTGACCACTAGACGGGCTTTGTTCCTTATGACGATTCCCTTATCATCCAGTTTGTTCCGAAAGACCCATTTTGTTCCAATCACATTCTTGTCCTTGGGTCTAGGAACCAGACGCCATACTTTATTCCTCTCGAATTGGTGCAGCTCCTCTTGCATGGCATTGACCCATTCTGGATCCTTGAGCGCTTCTGCTATGATCTTCGGTTCTGCGAGAGAGACAAAGGAGGCAAATCCACAGAATTGACATAAGCAATTAAAATCTACCTCATCCTGGGAGGTGTAGCATTGGTAGTCCCTCAGTCTGGCTGGCGGTTGAACCACTCGTCCATGCCTGGTCGTTCTGGGTTCCCCCCCAGGGATTGCAGGGGTGGGATCACCTGTCATTACTACTTCGCCATGAGTCACGCCGTTGACTTCCTCCGCAGGGTCATCATGGATTTGACCACCTTCTGGAAAGGCTTCCTCGTCATCCTCTGTATGGTCATCTGGTGATTGAGCGTCTATGGGATGGACATCCATGTGGGGTGGATCAGCGTTGGTTGCTGGGGGTGGATTCCAATCCTGATCCGATCTATCCGCGAACTGGAGTTCTCCATCATCCAGAATAGCAGCAGTTGAAGAGTCCTTTATCAGGTGACCAGCCATCACCGACTCATCGAATCTCACATGCACGCTTTCCTCGACTTTCTCTAACCTTAAGTTGAAGACTTTGTAGGCTTTGCTGTGGCTAGAGTATCCGACGAACACTCCCTCGTCACTTCGTGCATCAAACTTTCCCAAGCTCTCCTTGCCGTTGTTGTGGACGAAACACCTGCAACCAAATACCTTCAAATGAGAAATATTAGGCCTCCTTCCACGTAGCAGTTCATATGGAGTTTTTCCTATCATGGATCGAAGCGATGCTCTATTTAGGATGTAGCCCGCGGCATGCACTGCTTCTGCCCAGAAGCTTTTTGGAGTTCCGCTAGCAATTAGCATCGTTCGGGACATATCCTCTAGGGTTCTGTTCTTTCGTTCCACAACCCCATTCTGCTGGGGTGTCCGTGGGGCGGAAAAGTTGTGATTTATGCCTTTGTCCCTGCATAATGAAAGAAACTGCGCATTCCGGAACTCAGTTCCATTATCAGTGCGGATAGAGGACAATTTACGATTTAACTTGTTTTCCATCAGATTAAGCCATGCTTCAAATTCACTATAGGTTTGATCTTTAGCATTAAGAAAAATAGTCCATGTATACCTGGAATAGTCGTCGACTATTACCATAATATACCTGTTTCCACCACGGCTGACGATATTGACTGGACCGCACAGATCCATGTGGACCATGTCTAGTGGCGCGGTCGTGCTTACTGTTTGCTTAGATGGAAACGATGTCCGTGCTTGCTTCCCCGTGACGCAGGCACTGCATGCCTGATCAAATTCGCTTGCCACCTTAGGTAAGCCGATTACCAGTTCCTTCTGATGGAGTTTGTACAGTAGTTTCATGCTAGCATGCCCAAACCGTCTGTGCCATAGGATTGAACCCTCGGCTAAGCTAGCAAGACACAGTTCTTCTTCGGGGACGAAATCTGGATCGACGATGTAGATTTCATTTACACGGATTCCTCTTAGAACTGCCTTCCCTGTCTCATTACACTTCACAAGACAATCATTAAAGTTAAATGTAACTTGATTTTTACCAAACTGACATAATTGAGACACACTTAACAGATTGTACCTCAGATTTTCAACAAGACTTACCTGCCTGATTCGGATAGTATCCGAAATTCTTACCTCTCCTATTCCTACCACGTTTCCTGAGCTTTTGTTTCCGAAGATAATGCTATCTCCGGAGGTTTTATGGAGCGAGTCGAACCATTCTGGATTCCCTGTCATATGTCTTGAGCATCCACTATCTAGGTACCATGGACGGGACCTCACTCCTTTCTGCAAGAAAACGATCAGTTTTTACGAACCCAGACAAGCTTGGGCTTACTGGGTTTAGGAATGGATTTAGCAACAGGAGCAGAATAAGGAACAAAGTAAGATGAATAGTAAGCATCGTGGTTAGTAAATTCAATCTTTCTCCTTGGTGTCTTCCTTGGTCTGGCAGAGATGGCTGGATCATAATGGGGACGGAAGTGGACAGTTCTGTCTTCCTTCCTGTACTTGTTGACGTCCCTCTGATAGTTATTGGCTTCCTTCTGATATCCGTAATTCTTGGCTTCCCTCTGATAGCCGTAATTTTTCACTTCCCTCTGATATCCGTCTTCTGGATAGAGTTCCAAGGAGGACACCCAGTCTCGATTCCTTTCTTCTGCCTTCCTCAGACTTGAGCACTCAGATCTGTAGTGCCCAGAGTGCCCGCAATGCCAACATATTCTATGGCATGGAAGGCCCACATATTTACTTCTGCCTGGTGGAATGGACCTCTTGTTCTTCCTTGCTTGAAAGTCAATATTTCGGGGCTTGCGACTCAGACTCTGCTTCTTCCATATTTCATAGGCTTTCTTGGCCTTGTAGGGAACTGAGTCGGTATCATAGAGATAATTTCCATCTTGTGGACAGACTTCTCTTCTTGCCTGGCCAGTAGCACGAGGCCATTTTCCCTGATCACTTCCTTCTGGTTCTGTCATGACTTCTTTTCCTTTAGTGACCTTCTTCTTTGCTGCAAGCTCCTCTTCATAACCAAGTCCTGGATTGACAAATTTCTTATCGAAGTCCCTCTTTTCTTCTTCAGCCCTCTTAGCTCCCAGCTCAAGAATCCATTCTTCTTTCCTTACAGCTTCCTCACGTCTAAGGTCAACGACTGTCTGAAGGAGTTCCTCATTGTGTTGTCTGAGATTTATCAGCTCATCATTTAGCTCTTCAACCTTTTTCTTGAAGTCAACCAGCTCAGTGTTTCCGATCGATATACGTCTTAGTTCATCACTTAGGTCGCTGATCTGTCTCTCTCTTCCTTCACAGGTGTGGCACTTACAGACATGTTCAGCTGCTTCCTTCTCCAGACGCATGGCTTTTGTTGACCATAGACAGTTTTCCTCAATGTCATCATGATGTTCCTGTTCCATTTCCTCCAGTCTATCCTCCAGATCTCGGTTTTTGGCTAAGACCTTAGCGATTGTTTCTGCAAGAATGGATTCAGACAAAACTTTATCAACAAGGGATTCAGTTTCTATTACCTCATCTGATGCGGAGTGTGCCATTAAGCATGCATCCTTTGAGGATTTTCCATCGTTACTGTCTTCATCCGAGTCCCCCCATGCGGCAAACATGGCCTGAGCGGGCTTTGGGGCAGCTTGTTCTGTCGGTGCTGGCTTTGGAGCAGCTGGGTCTCCTTTCTTTTTGCTACGGCAGTCTCTTGACAGATGCCCCTTCTTCTGACAGTGGTAGCATGTTCTCTCTTCCCTCTCTTTTGGGTTCCCTTTCTTATCACCTGACGTAGCGTCTTTGTTCCATCTGGAGGAACTAGCACCACTTCCACCTGTTCTGAAGTTTCTTCCTCCTTTGCCAAAACCGACCATCGCAAGTGCTTTTGTTAATAGAGCAATTTCATCATCTTCCCCTTGTGATGTCTCACTTCCTTGTGTACGATCGAGGGCCTTTTCAACTTTCAGGGCAATGGCCTGAGACCTGTCAGTCTGTCTCCTGGCCATCTTCCTGTCCACGATCCCTGCCTGACTCTGGAGGTTGGCAACCAGCTCTTCTAGAGTAGTGTCTTTGATTCCCTTCTGAGCTTGTAGTGCTAATGTCACTTGATCCCACTTGGAGTTCAGGGCCTGCATAAATTGATGTGTGATCTTCCATTCAGGGAGCCTTTCATTCAGATATTCCAGCTGTCCGACTATGACCTGGAACCTGGTGTAGAAATCCTCCAGGGACTCATCCTTCATCTGCATGACGGTTTCGTAATCTTTTGTGGCGGCTAGGATCCTATTCCTTTTGATGTCTTCGTTTCCACCGTACAGTCTTACCAGTCCATCATACATGTCTTTAGCTGTTTTATACATTGCTACTTTTATCTGATCTCCGGGGGACAGGGCCATATAGAGAACCTTCTTTGCCCTGGCATTCTTTTCGAGACATTTGTAGTCCTCGTCGGTGTAATCATCCTTGGCCTTTTCAACCGGTTTGGCAGGATCTGTTTTGTCCAGGATAGGTAATGGACCTGTTTCGAATATCCTCCAAAGCTGTCCGTCCAGCGAGCAGACATGGGCCTCAAATTGATCTTTCCACCAGTCAAATTGCCCTGGCTTTAGCAGCGGCGGTTTCCAGAACGAGTCGTTGATGGATGACATAGTTTTCCTGCAAAGCTAACACACAAATCTAGAGTACTCGGCTCTGATACCACGTGATGGATCGTTAGTGTTAGCAGTCTGTCGGACGGAAGTCACAAAGTGTGTTTCCGTCTGATGGTCAGATAGCAGCGGAATAATTTTGCAGGAAAATAAATGACTAGAAAAATACTGCGCACAAATATATAGTGGAAACCTTATCACAACTATGATAAGGTGAAAACCACTACCTTTCGTCTCCGAAAGGATTTTCGAACTGATTACTCTTTATTCCGATATACTTGTAGGGCATACAAACTAGATCACACAGATTCTATTTGTTGTCCTCTACTCAATCCGATAGAGCAATCAGCTTCGAGCTTTGTACCGTGGTGTACGCGATGTCAGCAGCTCCGTTCGTCGACTGTGATAACTCCTTTAACACTTCTATTTCGCCGAACCTTGTCTACTGATGTTTCTCTTCCTTTTATAGATGTTGAGCCATCTCTTCACTTCTCAGCCGTTACTTCTCATTCAAGGGCCTCTTCAAGTACGTAATAAGTTGTGGTTTTAATAGCCATATTAATTCGGCCTCTTAAGTTGTGCAGCATTTACTCGGCCTCTTTATTGTCTTTTGAATATGCTTCAATCTGTGAGTAAGTTGGACTCTTCAATTGCAAGTTGGACTCTTCAATTGCTTTCCAAACTTGTCATCAATTAGACAATTTGCTCTTTGTCTTCAATCAGCAATTTACTTGAATCTGTCATTAAGTATGTCATAAGTAATTGCATTAATCATCAATCAATCTGCATGTAATTGCTTGATTGGATATCTTCATGGATTCCTGCACACTTAAACACCATATTAGGTAAGTGTTTGTAATCATCAAAACTAAAGGTTCCAACAAGGAGGATAAAGCGGTGGTACTTGCGTTTGGGTTTCAACTTTTTTTGTTTGTTTTGTTCCCTTGGCTGTAGTCATATGAAACAAATATGAGACTAATAAAGGGGAGTTAAGTCAAAGCACGCATATTATTCCATCAAAGGAGCTAGCAAATTTTGTATGTACAACCAGCCCAAAAGTTTCCTGCTACTACACAAACCTGCTAGCTCTAATATGGGTATGATCTGCTGCTAGCTCTCTTTCAAATCTCATCCCCCCATGTCCTTAATTATATGTTGCTACTCTCTTTCAAATCATATCCCCAAAATTAGACATGGCAACTATGGTAGGTGAACTCGAATATGCTGCTAAGGGTCCTTTGTTCGGTTTCGGTAGAGATTTAAGGTAGGTGAACTCGAATTAAGGCAGGGGTGTATTTTAGATTAATGTGTTCTGCATTTAATTTTTGTCAGTTTACGCGACATACATTGGTTACCAACGTCGCGTAAGACTAAAAAGTAAGTCGCCCTCCTTTACGGCGAATCAATTTCAAACTTGAAGGCGTGTACTAATGTCAGCTACGTATAGGTCGATCTAATTTTTATGATAACGTGATATAATTCAAGTTGTCGCTAGACTAACGTCGCGTAAAACATTTAACGTGACATATTGAGAGTGCGTCGTCTAAACAAATGTCGCATAAAAATGATAACGGGACATAAATAATATGTCGCTTTAAAAGAAGTCGGGTAAACACCTTTATGTGACAACATTTATGGTGTCGCTTTAACTTTTGTCGCATATTTCGGTTTTTGTGACAAACAAATCAAAGCGGGGTCCTATAAACCATTATATGCGACAAAGCTGTTGCGACATTGTTCAAAGTATGTCGCGTAGGATGTAAAATGGTGTAGTGCTAGCTTTTCTCAAGTCCCACATAGTCATTAACACAACGGTGGGACTTCTCACCTCCATCTCACATTTTTTTAAATATAAACTGGACGGAGCAACTATTTTTATTAGCTTATTATGATCCAAAAAGGCTGGATCGTCACAAATACAATCAAACGTCCTCAAGCGCCTGGAGGCAGTGTTATTAAAACCGACCCGTGGACTGATCCGATCAAGTCACTGGGCAATGGGTTAGTGGTTCAACCGGGTTGACCCGCACAAATTAAAAAAATAAAATACTTATATATGATATTATAATTTAACATATTTATGACTTAAACAAATATTACATGTTTATGATCCGATTACAACAACATACCATAACAAATTTAGAATTTGATAAAGTACAAATCAATAATAGAACAACAGTAACAATTTTGAAAAAATTTCCAATTTAAGCAAAAATCGAATTTGATTTCCAATTGTACACACACTTCAAATTCAATTTCCAAAATACACACTTTCCTTAAGGCGATGTTGTCAACGGCGCCTTATGCAAAGAGCGTTGTTGGCAACAATGCCTTAATCCATTTAACTCACCTTTCATATTACTTACTCCTTCATAACCTTGTCCTCTTACACTTTTCAAACTCAATCCATATTAGTGAATCAATAACCTTTTTAAGGATGACAAACTATGTATCTCTCACATGAATAACACCAATAACCTCTCTCTAACAATTTCTGATTTATCGACGAATCGTAGAATCACAGCCATTTGCTCCGTGTAAAAACATCACTGGACTCATCCACTAATAAGCTAGTGTGGAACGGTATTTCTCTTCCCAAACACAGTTTCTGCACATGGTTGGCTATACAAAATAGATTGTATACTAAAGATAGAATCAGAGGCATGGAGGAGGACCAAAGGAAGTGTAGCTGCTGTAATAGTGAGGTTGAAAGTGGAAATCATTTATTTTTCCATTGTGGAGGTCTCATCCCGATATATAAATTTCTGGAGATGGTTGGGATTCAAACCCAATGGAATAATTGGGAGGATGTGATTCAGTGGCAGCAAGATAGGCGCAATGGAGATCAAAAGCGGAGCAATTAGTGGTTTTCTTCATTATTTCAGTAGCTACATATGAGACTTGGAAAGCTCGGAATTACAGAATTTTCCGTGAACAAGCAACTAGCAAGGAGCAAATTTGGAGTTTTGTCTTGAAGATTCTAAGAATGAAGATGGAGCTTATTAAGAAGTCGAAAATAGGGGGTAGTATGTATAAGCTCCTTGTTGATAGGTTTATCATTTCTGCTGAGTAGGTAGTCTTGAGTCTTGATCTTGTGCTTGTTCTTGTGCTTCTGCTGGGAGTCTGTTGGTTTTTGTAGGGTGTGCCTGCGTCTGTTTGCTGTTTTGTTTTGTGGCGTGTCTGCTGTCGTTGCCCAGCAGCCTTGTCTTGTTTTAGGCTGTTTCGGTTGGGTGGGGCGTTTGTAGGCTTGTTGGTCTTTGTCTCGTTATATATACACCTTTTCCTCGGAAAATAATAATAATGCAAATACGTCGTTGTCAATTTCTTCAATAATACGAAAAATTACTTCTTGATAAAAGCAACGCACACTGTCCTTTTGAAACACTGGAGAGATCATTTAGTTGTATGCAGGAGCCTTTTTTTAAAACAACTTTATTGACAGTCTCATTCTGATTAGCAGTACATTTGATCAATTTCATAAAATTACCTTGATTGTTTAACTCTTCTAATTCATCGTGTCTACGAAAAGGTTATCCTTGTTGTAGCAGAAATCTGGAAACATCAATGGAGACATTCAACCAAATACAATGTTCGTTCTTTGTATTGTCACTTTGCTTATGAAGAGCGACATTAATAGCGAGCTTGCCTCATCAAATCATCACTTTTTTAGCACTTGATTGTGAAAACTATTGACGTCTCCCACATGGGAAGCTAGTCTCTCCGTCTTATTCCAACTAGAGAAACCTTCTGTCACAAAAGTATCATAACCGGCTTCTCTGAATAAGTAACAATACAAGCAAAATGTCTTATCCTCTTTTATGACATACCCTAACCCATTACAATATTGATCAAACCAATCAGGGCTGAATCGTCTCAACGATTTCCCTATTATTTTTGTGGAAAATCATGACAAAGAGGTTGAGAAGGCCCTCTAACTAAATATTTCGTCGTACTTCATCAAGTTGATTAGGAGGATACTTAGTAATTTTTTTCTTTCCGCGGGATCCCATGGAAGATCATACAAATTCACATTCTCATTAAAGGGTGATGTATTTGTACTTAACTCACGATCATCACCGGGGTGAGGATGAGCGATTTCGTGTCAGAAAGTAATCCAGATTTTGTTCTGTATATGTAATTAAAAACAGTGTTATTAAAAGCGACCCGTGGATCAAACCGGTCAAGTCACTGGGTTAGTGGTTCAACCGGGTTGACCCGCACATATTAAAAAATAAAAATAAATACTTATATATGATATTATAATTTAACATATTTATCACTTGAATAAATATTACTTGTTTATGATCTGATTACAACAACATACCATAACAAATTGTCAAATTTAGAATTTGATAAAGTACAAATCAATAATACAACAATAATGGAACAACAATAACAATTTTAGTCTTAATTTGCAAGTCACAACAATAAGGGATTTCTAAGACTAATTGAATTTCTATCTAAATTGTTAATAAGTAATAAATTTTATAGATTTGTTAAAAGAATATATATTATTGAAACAAATAATAAAATAAGAATCATGTTTAGCTTGGTGGAATGAGAGGGGATAATTATAGAGGAAGACTAGATTCGAGTCTTGTCCAAGTCTAAATAAATAAATAAAATTCAGACCAAATCGAATCGATTGAACCAATCAAATCACCGTTTTAATGAAAAATTGGGTCAACCGGTTCAACCGACCGGGTCAACCGGGTTTTGATCGGGTCAATTGCAAACCGGTCCGGTGATCGGTTTCCGGTCGAACCGGCCGGTCCGGTTTTAATAACTATCATTAAAATTTTTATAAAATGTCACATCAAAAAAATAATATAGTACAGAAAATATTACGCACAAACTTACGTAACATATGCAAAAAAGGGTTTAATCAAGTGGCTTGTACATTTAACATTATGTCAAGGGTTCGACTCTCTTGAGTAGCATAATTTTCTCCACTTTTGTGGTGGAATGTTTTTCGTCCCGCCTTAGCGTGGACGCATTATTCCTCCCTTACGGAGGTGTTGTTCGTGCCGCCTCAGCGTGAACGTGTTGTTCCTCCCTTGCGGAGGTGTTGCTAGTGCTGCTTTGTCTCTTCCTTTCATGGACGCGTGGAGATGCTGAGTTTAAAGGTAACGCTCGTGGGTTTAAATTAAGAGGTGCCTTATGACCCCATCTTAATTCGGGTTGGTGCATAGAGTGGCATGTGCTCCAAGAGTCTACATATTCATATGTACCCGATAAAATTTTCATGCAATGTGTGAAAGATGTATTTCGATAATACTTGATATGTATGAGATGTAAAAGAAAAACCAACAATCAAAACAAAAAAACTTTCATGACATACAAGCTTATGATCAAAAGCAATTGACTCCTAAATCTCAAAACCGAACATGTGTGTTCTGAACATTCAAAAGAAGAATAGCAAAAACTTAGTAAGACTAAACTCAAGTAAAAATTTTACATTCTTGTCAAACCAATCAATAATTCAATTCCAATATTAAACATTCACATAATTATTATATTTAATTTTGGTAACTTTATCCATAATTTTGGCAAGAATAAGTATTATTATATTTAATTTTGGCAACTTCATTCATAATTATGTTTGGACAAAAAGTCTAGTTTATATTTACAATATGAAAAAACATAAATTTTTTATATATGTTTAGAACAAAATTATTTATATTATTTATATTACAAAATTATTTTTTATATTTAGCTAAATAAAGTTGTTCAAATTTATTTTTCAGTTTAAGTTAAATTCATTTAAATTAAATTCACTACAGTTAAATTAAATTAAATACAATTTAATAGTAAAGTTTATGTTCACTTAATTTTTTTTTTGATAAGCAAACGCCATACAGGCTACAAAGAGGATAACACGCCCACAAAGGGCACACGCCCACGACCAACCTAAGTGGACGACACTACAGGAACAAATAGAGAACGACCGTACCCTTCAAACACTACAACCCCCGGGATTAACCCAGCCTACACTATCACCCCGGCAAAAGCCGGCCACTTACAACCCCGGCAAAAGCCGGCCACATTACAACCCCGGCCTAAGCCGACCAAATAACAGCTAAAAGCAACACAGTAAACAACCTAACCCAACAACTGTACACTAAACCCAGTCAAGCCGGACAAAAAGCATCCACTGCTAGCAACGCCGGCGACCACCAAAATCTAAGACCTATATCACTAAAGTGTGGAATGCCACGTTCGTTTTCTTTTCTCCCATCTCAAGACAGTCATCTTCTGCACTTTCCATTTTCGATATTTCTCTCGTACCTTGACCCATTCGGAATAATCTTTTCCAGGCTTGAACACAATGAAGTCGGATAAGTCATCAACATCAGCAGGCTTTTCTGAGTTTTCAAACACATATTTAAGGTACATCTCGCCGCTGCTTGTTTCCTCTTGCATGTGCATTGCAGACTGACTGCAATAAACAGAAAAGGCATTGCAATGCGTTAAAGTGTAGAACTAAATACTGTTAGACACATTGATTACATATGAACCCACTTGACTAATTCAAGTCAAACATCATAATAATAAAAATCAAACATGATCTATTTTCGGGAACTTAATCTTTTCGCTAGCTAACAGATGATCAACTTAAGTTTTATTTGGTTGGTTATATTTTCTAATAGTTGAAATCCAAAGCAATTTACTGGATGCCCCCATTGAGCAGGGTGAATGACTCTGCTCTACGTAACTGCATATTGACATCAACTGGCAACACTACATAACTAGTCTATACCAATGGAAGTATTCCGCCCATGATTGAATATCTACCAAACCGAATCAAGAAAACGAACAAAAATCAAGGAATAAGCTAATTATATGAATCCACTGAATCTGGAGCATGTTTCATAACCAAAGACCAACATCTTCGGGTACAAAGTTAAGTACCTTGAGGTCAATGTCTGGATCTTCTGAAATTTTGAAGCTACGAGATGACTTGATTTTCTGATGCTTTGCGGCTGGCCTTGTGTCTGCTTCAACAATCAAATTGTGAAAGAAAAAAAAAAGGAACAAAACAGAACTGTAAATTAGTGCATTTAGAACACATTAGAAGAGCAGAAATACCTCAAGGTTTCCATGAACTGGATTAGCAGAAGCACCAGATAAATAAACAAGCAACGGGCTGAGAACATTCAAATGGCCATCTTCAAAGATAATGAGATTCAGCAGTGTCATGAGCGTGAAGATACATCCCTTAACTAGGAAATCAAGCTTGTATCGGAAGCCAAAGGACAGAAGGCAAGAGAAATGCAGAAGCATTTGCTTTGACTCTATGTGTTTAATTTTGCTACCTTGCAATAAATCACGTACTAATGGATGTCTGGGCATAGTCAGGCAGTCATTCATTTTCTTAAAACAACTAATGACATGAACAATGAAACCGTATTCTTTGCTGCCGGGATAATCCTTTAGGAGCTTCAAATTCCCCATTTTACCACTTTTCTCAAGACACTTAAGAGCCTGCAACAATGAACCATTCATTGTCTTCATTATTGACGTAGCAAGGAACATATGTGGCAGATTTGCATGCACCTTTTCGCAAGGTGTGCAATCAGTGACTTCTTCTGAAGCTACCATTATAAGTGCCTGTATAAAAGATAACATATTTTCCTTGCATAAATCGACAAAAAGGTCTTGGATCTCCTCTACGTAAGCAAAGGATGTGGATACAAGTTCTGCTTTCGTCCGAAGTGTTACATTTTTTGTCCATGAATGCCAATAATCATCCAACTTTGAAAGTAACCGATCAAAGTGAGGTCTTGTTTCTGGCCGAATGAAAAGGTCAAACTTTGGATGCAAAGATTTTCCAGGAACGCATGACTCACGACCTGAAACACCAAAAGATTCTCCATCTAAGTGCAAACCATAAATGTGTCTGGTATATAGTACTACTGATCTTTCAAACGCCAACAGATAGCAGTTGATTAATCTGACATCAGGTGCTGTACTCATACAACCCTGATAAATTCCAATAGCTTCAGAAACAATTAAAACTAAATGTGCCTGGAAGATTTCTGGTGCAGATAAGAAGGTTGAAT
Organism: Rhodiola chrysanthemifolia; assembly: GCA_033675395.1. NCBI lineage: Eukaryota > Viridiplantae > Streptophyta > Magnoliopsida > Saxifragales > Crassulaceae > Rhodiola > Rhodiola chrysanthemifolia. The sequence continues at coordinate 47,727,309 of CM066205.1, forward strand.
TGGGTAACAATAATACAGCCCGATCCAAACCCAATTGGGGAACTTTCCTATCCATTCTACGATGCCATGATAATCTATCGAGGATGCTGTCACAAACTTTTTCATTGGAAAAGGAAAGGATAAAATGATTGGCGATCAGCTCCATTACATTCCTTACGTCTCCATGTCTTGAATGGTTCGCAAAGAGCATGTCACGCGACGATAGATAATCAAATAGCATTAGGTTCTCTCTCAATGACTTGTGAACCAAGAATTCATCAGCAAGTACCTGAGAATGTATATTATATATGTGTGAAACTAAGCATTGAGGTAATAAAGTTCAAGTTCAATTGAATTTGTCTAATAGATAGGGATATATCACTCATTGTCTAAATATACTTCTGCATGAAATGAAATCAGGCTAACTCAATCTTAGTTTCAAGCACTTCTAAGCTTATATTCTAATTTTATTGTCCCGAATCAAGCAAAGATATACATGTAAGATAGACTTCATACAATTATAAAAATACAGTTTTGGAGAAAAAAATTCAGGTAACAACTTTCTACAAATATACACAGATGCAAATACCTAACAACACATAGCGAACTAAACAAAGCTCAATATAAAGATATGGCACCAAAACTATCATGCAAGCTCTATTTCAGGGTAAAAAAGGATATTTGCGGTTCCACACCAAATATTTTGAGACGCAGAAATCGGCACACGTATGCTGAATACAGCTTGCCAACAGTACTACTTTAAGGGATTTAGCCGACGTCTTTTTGAACCAAAAAAAAAAAGTCTTTGCTTGTTCGGTATCGAGAGGACATCAAGTGGCTTCAGTAAATTGCAGTCAACACTCGGATAAAAGAGAACGAAAGATAGGTAAAAGTTTAACCTCAAGAAGAGCGCAAAGCAAAGGGAGGCATGAATCGGACGGTTTTACAAAGCTTAAAGAAGCTACAAAGTCCTCAGCTACCGTGTTAGTAAGTCCATTACGGGTGGTGCTTTTCTGAAACAAAGATCTCCTGAATTCAATCTCCTCATTTAGCTCCACTCTATCGACATCGAGGCTGCACAATCTCTTAAAATTGGAAAGAATAAAAATCCCTTTATCCAAAGCAACATTTTGATCAAGCTGAGGCAACATCACGGTAACCAGGCAACATCGTAATAGCAAGGTAAATTCTTCAGAGGTAGCACAGATAGAAGATAACAACTGCGATTGTTGCGAAGTCGAAACCGAGGAGACATCAGTTAATGCAGCGAATAATTGTTGAAATTGTTTACCCAGCTCTCCGAATAAAGCGTCACAGAGATGAGAAAAGTCAGTTGAGGAAGCAGCAACAGGGCAGCAGCTAGAACTAGAACAGCAGTGTGAGGAAAGCTGAACCAGGAAGGCGTATAGTGTCTTCAAAAACCGTGGTTGATTCAAGCCCTATTAACATAACATCACACAAAATTTGACATTTGAAAAAACAAAAAGAAGAAGCACACTAACAACAAAAAAAATGAGAACTGACCTTGGAGTTACGAAGAGCTTGAATTAGAGTTGGTAGATTACGAGTAAGATGGGTTCCTGATCCGTTTTTGCAAAGCTTCGTCTTTTTACTCTTTTTCATTGAATCGACCCAAGTAAGTATGATTATGAGATTTTGGAAGCTCCAAGCAGAGATTCCGATTTTCTGAGTGGATGGTGGCTCAAGAAATGAGTGTATGTCAAACCCTAAGAATCGAGTAGAGTCAGAGTCAGATATTGTGGTTGGATGGTGAGATTGCGTTGGGGATTTTGATTTTGGGGTTACGTCTGTTTGGCGAAGAAATTCAAGATCGTTGTAAAAGGCCGGATGCGTAACTAGGGCTTGAGTTGGGATTTGAAGGGAAAATTGATTCTCAATTTTTTTTTTTGATGGGAAAAATTGATTCTCAATTGATTAGAGGGAAATAAAGTTTTTTTTCTTTTTGCCCTACTTTCAAACTCGACTTTTACTTTTATCGTATTTGAAACTCGAATATCAATTTTGCCCTATTTTTTACAGAAATCGATTTGGGAGGAACCGGTTTTTTCCATTTTTGGTTAAATCGGTTTGGGGGAAATCAGTTTTATTGATTTTCAACCAAACCGGTTTAGGGGAAACATGTTTGATGAGTAAGCGCATGCGTGGCATTTTGGTCCTACATGAACCCAAGTATATGCGTTTGTGGGTGACGTGTCAAACCGGTTTTGGGGGGGAACCGGTCTCATTTAAATGAAATGAGTGACTAATTTTGCAAAAAAGTGGTCCTTGGAAAACTAATTTCATTTAAATGAAATCGGTTCCTCCAAATTGATTTCACACGTGGCCCGAAATTGCATTTCATTGGGGGCACGTAGGACCAATTCAAACCCCGCAGGAGCATAGTCATCAAATCGGTTTCTCCCAAACCAGTTTGATTGAAAATCAACCATACCGGTTTGGGAAAAACCGGTTTTATCGAAAATGAACCAAATCGGTTTGGGAGAAACCGATTTTATTAAAAACAGGGCAAAAGTGATATTTCAGTTTGAAACACGGTAAAAACGAGGTTCGAGTTTCGAACCAAGGCAAAAAGAAAAAAAACTCAGCAAAACATTGCATGCCAGTTATATACTTTGGACAATATACGATTGGCCCCGAACAGAACTAAACTGAACAATTGACCAAAAAAATATAAACAGTATAAAAAAAATATAAACATAAACATTCAACTCTATCCTGACCAAATAAACAAGGCAAACCATGCAATTGCTGGTGTTCCAGCTCAACACCCGTCAAGCTAAAGAGCGAAGATAGTTCGTAACTCTCATATTGGAGCACAACTGAGAAATTGGATCCGTCTGCAACGCCTTAGTAAACAAATCAGCAAGCTGCGAAATGCGACAGGATAAAAACTCTTATCTGGATCACATTACAACGCACAGAAACAGTCTCGATGTATAATGTACCCTGGACAAGGCCAAAGGCCCACAGTCCAAGGAGACCAGTCTTTTTTCCACAAATCTTGAATCTAAAAATGTGATAATTTGTTTCTGGTCTAACAAAAAAAAGCTACGAAAGGGGCTTTGGTCGAGTGATTTGATCCTTGACAAATTGTCAAGAGGTCGAGTGGTTCGACTCTCCCGAGTAGCATATTTCTCCTTATTCCATGTGCGCGTGGAGGTGTAGTGTTTCTTCTCATGCAATATGATTGAGATGTAGTTGTGTGATAATTAAGATGTATGAATTGAATTGTATGAGAAGTAAAAACCCACCATAAAAAAACATGTGAAAAGCCCAAAAAAATAATATAAGTAAAACAGAATATATATATACAAGCCCTCAAGGGAGCACTCGATTGAGGCAGGGTTGTTAAAGTGAGGCAGTGAGGCACATTGTGAGCCACTCATTTTGATGATGTGGCAGGGAATAGTGCAGAAATAGTACCGGAATAGTATTTTCTTTTTGCTTTTGATGGATTTTTTTGTAGTGGGACACGTGGCGCGCCCACAAAACACAGGGTAGATGTGTGGCTCAGATCGTGCCTCACTGCCTCATTTTTTGGAGGACTGCCTCATTTAAACGCTCCTCTGAACCCTCATTTGTCAACTTAAATATTACTAGTATCATCAGAAAAATACATAAACATTTTTTTTACATGGCTCAAAAAATATTTGTCCAAGGGTCCATGAAATATCAGGAACTTATGTCACAATATTCTAAACGATTGCCGTTTTGAAGTCTGAGACATCCTACCGTTTATCGTGTTTCACTCGGGGTTTACAACAATATGGAGGATCACAGTGAGAGTTATCTTCACGATCTCTGAATTGTATAGTACAGAAGTATTTACATGTGAGTCAAATCCAAAAATGCTTAGGGTAACTACGCAAGGAAATGCATGACGAGCGCGCCGCCCAAGTTCTTGGACTGACTCCAAGAGTCTCATCCAGCCTCATAGTACCAGCTAAACCTAGTCTTCTACTATTAACAAATTCTCTTGATTGATTTTGTTTCGCATTTAGATGGTGTAGGGCTTCGGCTTAGGAAGATCCTTAATAAGGCCGCAAATTGCGACATTATCTGGCATGTTATATTCATCTCTGAGAGATCTTTCAGGTGACATAACACTGATGTAAAGCTGCTGACCCAGGTAGTGCCTTTCCCAAGCTTCTGATCTCAAGTTCCACATTCCAGCATTGTCAAAGGTTAGTAGTATTGCTGCCCATGACTTGGGATACACTTGAATTGTGTTCCTGCTTACTGTATCCAGCCGATTGTACTTATCCCTTTTTCTGGCGTCCATCTCTCAGGTTCAATCATGCTCTTCAAAAAATTTCTAATAGTGGTAATGAAAATTAACTATAAAATATATTTAATTGTTAATAACTAAATTTAAACTAATTGGAGTTGATTTTAATCAATAAATATATATTGTATTGTATTGTATTGTATCTTTATAGTTTAGTGGTCTAAAAATAAGTTAATCAATGTGAGAAAAAGTAAATAATATGAAGTTCAGTGTTGATTTAATAGTAAAACATACTTAATTGAAACATAAAATCTAAAGATCAACTTCAGATAATTAAACATTACTCTCAGTTATAAGACATAAATACTATACAACTCAATTGGTAAAGTTGGAACATAAGGTATAATTGGGTTGGGTTCAATTCCCGAAAGGGGAGGGTGGATTTTTTTTTTTCCAGAAATCAAGAGGGGTCCTGGGACCCCTAGAACCGCCACTGCTAGTCACCACCATATAAGAGTGCCGAGAGTTCAATGTAATTATTCACTTTAGTACATTTTCAAATATCTAGAGTGCATAAATTAAGCATACATTCCATTCCATGTATATCACAATCATTAAAAACAACTTGGTCTAACATTGATTCATGGTATATGAGGAGTCAATATACTGCATTGCGTTGTGAGTCTGTACACCTCTAGTTGTTAAAATGGAGGTGTAGTTTACTTGTCAAAAGAATTTGTAAATCAATAAGATCAGATCGTCAAGGAAGCAAGTATAAAAATTAGTGCTCTGTTGCGATTAAATCTACCTAGTCAATGATGCGAAATTTGGTTTTGATTGGTTGAGTAACACTAAGTTAACTAGCAAGCAAAGAGAGGATTAGATTCAAGGATTAGAAGACGCGTTCTACCGTGCCTACCTTGCTCATAGGTGTTCTTTTTTTGTTGATGAACGCTCATAGCACTACAAGAAAAAGCTTTATTATCAACGGATTAAAATCAACGGACTATACTTTTGTTGATAATATTTATAAAACCTTCAAAATTTTGTGGCAAATAAATCCGTTGAAATTAATATGTTATAACCTATAAATTAAAGTCAACAGAAAAATATATTGTTGATAATATATATAAAAACCTACAATTTTTGGTTGGAAATAAATCCGTTGAAATGGGTGTATTATAAACGACAAATTAAATTCAACGGAATATATATTGTTGATAATATGTAATTAAAACCTTCAAATTTTGGTTGAAAATAACTCCGTTGAAATTAATGTGTTGTAACCTACCAATTAAATTCAGCGGAAACATATGTTGTTGATAATATATATATATAACCTACAAAGTTTGGTTAGAAATAAATCCGTTGAAATGTATGTATTATAAGCTACAAATTAAATTCAACGGAATATGTATTGTTGATAATATGTAGTTAAAACCTTCAAAATTTGGTTAATTTTAAATCCGTTGAAATTAATGTGTTATAACCTACAAATTTAATTCTGCAGAAAAATATGTTGTTGATTATATTTATGTTATAATCTTTATCTATTACGGAGAAATACAGATTTGGAGCTGTAAAATTAAAAATCTATTTTCATCAAAGTGAATAAAAAAATTCATGACTTCATGTTGATTTTCCTTTTATATTTTTCAATCAAAATTATAGCAATATTTTACTTCCAAACTTCACTGTTAACAGAAACCCAACAAAACAAATTGATTAAAAAAATAAAAAAAATCATTCAATTACCCTTTTTTTTTTAGGTTTGTTACTTCGATTTTGAACAAGAAGTTGATTTTCCTTTTATTTTTTTCAACCAAAATTTTAGTGATATTTACTTCCAAGTTCGAAACTCAACAAAACAAATTTATTTTAAAAAAAATCCTTAGATTTCCCTTTTTTTTAGGCTTGTTACTTTGATTTTGAACGAGAAGTTGATTTTCCTTTTCTTTTGTTTCAATCAAAATTATAGCAATATTTTACTTCCAACTTCAATGTTAACAGAAACAAAACTCAACAAAAGTTGATTAAAAAATAAAAGTTCAAAAAAAGATTAAAAGTAAAAAAATCCTTCGATTTCCGTTTGTAGGTTTTTTTTTGATGGGGATTTCCTTTTTTAGGTTTGTTAGTTCGATTTTAACAATACCCAAACTAAACAAATTTAATAGAAAAATCCTTCGCTTTCTCTTTTTTAGATTCGTTATTTAGATTTTGAACGAGAAGTCGGAACGTCTGCGCCTTCATATGCGGCCTATGCGCAGCTGCCAACGATTAGCTTGTCTTGATCGACCTTCTCAGCCAAACTGAGATTCTATCATTCCAAGCATCAATTGTCTCCATTGCGCATAACTGACTTGAAATCAATCGCTTGAATATTGGGGCTCTTCCGGATTGGCAGATCCTTAAACAAGTCAGAAGGGTCTAGCCTTTTGGTCATCAAAAACCATTCGATTAGGAAGTCCTCTAAGGTTAGACGGCGAATCAGATTCATATTTCTCTTCTACTTTCTTGAACGAGAGTATTTTGATGGGTCAAATTGAAATGTATGCTGAACTTCAGAGGCTGTGTGTATTGGGTGATTGAAATTGTATTTCTCTGCTTGTTTTATTTGAATGTGTAGTTTATGTTGGTATCAAGTTTTTGCAACCTAGCAAGATACAACTTATTAGTGAAGTTTTTGAAGTAAGTGGATACAAATGGTGCACATTTTGACCCGTCACAAAAAATTTCTACTCTTTATCTATAGTAGCTACATGCTTTACGAAGATAGTCATTTTAGTGGATAATTGGCTGCTTATATTTTGTGTGGATTCTCATATAACTGGGTAAAAAAAATACTGTGTAGTTTCTTTTTTTACTTAACGTCATATGTCATTCATGTTTTCTGCATAAAGAGTTTTTACAGATGGATGTTGACCTTATCGTATATTTTTATGTGTATTTTCAGATGTCTACAATTCGTGGTTGGATGTATCATAGGCTCTTTGCAAATGGCACAGGCATAACTTATGAATTCCGAACAGGTGTTGCCGAGTTTTTAAACTTCGCATCAAACAAAAAATCAATGGATTCAAAAGGTATGATTAGATGTCCATGTGTAAAGTGCAAGAATATGCACTGGAAGGCTCTTGATGACGTCAAATACGATTTGTATCGTTATGGATTTTTAGAGGGCTATGAAGTTTGGAGACTTCATGGTGAACAATATGAACAAGTGGAAGAAGAGATAGAACAATCAGAATCTCATCAACAAGTGTTCGGTGATGAAATTATTTATGACGCTGTTGAAATGTTAATGGATGCTACAGGAATATCTAGTGACAGGGAGGAACAACCTCAAGGAGATGCGTCTCGCTTTTACAAGGTATTAGAAGATGCTACAACACCAATCTATCCAAGCAATACAAAATTCACCAGACTCAATTTTATTACCAAGCTTCTTCATTTCAAAAATATGTATGGGTGTAGTGAAAGGGGCTTCGATGAGTTGCTTGAACTCATTGGAAATATTTTGCCAGAAGGTCATACACTACCGAAATCCTACTATGAAGTGAAAAAGATGGTAAAAGAATTAAACTTGGGTTATCAGAAGATTGATGCATGTGAAAATGATTGATGCATGTGAAAATGATTGCATGCATGTGAAAATGATTGCATGCTGTTTTATGAAGTGCTGATTAATTAAACTTCTTGATCGTCTTAACAGACTTATTACAAGTATGAGGACGAGATTAGTGAAAAGCAAGGGAACGAAGAAGTCATAACTCATGTTAAAAATAGAATGAATTGTCTCAAGAGCGAGGAGAAAAGAAGAGCGCTCCGAGAAGCTGCTGTGAATGGAAAATCCATTTATGATCAACAACCAACGTACTTTTCGACGGAGGTTTGGAATTCCTTATGCAGTCACTTTTTAAGCAAGGAGCACACCGATAGGTCTGAAATCAACAAAAAGAATCGTGCCAAGAAGATTATAACACATGCCTCAGGAGCTACCTCCCATGCTCAAATAAAGATGGTATGATCTGATTTTCTTGAACATATTTTGCTATATCTTACGGCATCATCTTGGTACATTTGTATGTGCTTCTAGATACTCCATTCACCAGCTTTACACTTCCATTTCTTGAACATATTTGAAGTCAGTGGCTATTTTCTTGAACGACATCATCTTACATTTGTATGATCTGATTTTCTTGAACGTTTTGATTGTTAAAATTGAAATGTATGCTGAACTTCAGAGCATGTGTGTATGGGGTGATTGTAGTTTAAGTTGGTATCAATTTTTGCATAAGTTTGATTTGAACTTCAGAGCCTATTTGAATGCTGAATGTTTTGTTTTATTTGAATGTGTGGTTTATTTGAAATTGTATTTCTCTGCTTGTTTTTATTTCTCTGCTCCTTATGTCATAAGTTGTTATGTGGACATGTGGACATGTTCTCACTGTATGTGGACATATTTATTTGAAAAGATCCTTATTTCTCTGCTAGTTTTTTCAATGTTACGGCATGCATTAAGTTGTTATGTTCTCACTGTGTGAATCTTTTGTGCTTTGAACTAGGATCTCACTCGAAAGAGACAGCGAACCCCTTCACGTTTAGAGTTATTTGATGCCACGTATATGTCTAAAGGCACTCAATCTTATACTTCGCAAGAAGCAAAAGAAATCGCGGTGAGCTTCCACATTTGAGTGCATAAGAATAAACATTTGTTCATGTTTTATACTGAATGTTGTACAACTTAGTTCATTATATACATATGTTCATTGATTTTTTATAGGAGCGGTATAAATTTTTTTTAGAAGAACGCTTACACTCATTAGGAGAGCAAGAAGAGGAACCTCTTGAATGGTGGATCGAAGCCACAGGACCAGCTAAAAAGAACCGCATTCTGGGTGAACCGCGCATCCCTGCAAGTGACTTATTATCTGGTTCTTATCATGATAAGCATACTACAAATGAATCTTCAAGTGGTCCACGTGTATCAGATGATCTCTTCTTTAAAGTTATGAGGGACACCTTGCAAGTTGCTTCTTCAAGTACTTTATTCAACAAAACACCTATTTCCCGTGAACAAGTGGAAACCTTAGCTGAAGATGTCGTCGATGGAAATACTTCGAATTCTGAGGATGGTATTGATACAGAGAAAAAGGCGGAAATGACTAGATTGGTGATTATAACATTACAGGATATATTCTCAAAAGTCCATCTTTCGATGAAGGTAATTTTGAATATTATTATGTTGATTTATATATATATGTTTCCAGTTTAGTACAACAATTTCCTTTTCTTTGAAATACAGGAAAAAGAGAGTTGTGATCAAGTTAATGCATCCAGTTCTCTTCAAGATGAGGAAGAATAGAAAATTTTCTACCATAGTTCTTGAAGTCAATTAGATATCCAGCATGTAGTTTTCTTTATTATTGACAACATTTGGTTAAGGTAGTTTATGTCAATTGAAACGTATTGTTATTAAGTTATCAAAAGTATTAGTATATATTATCGTTCAAAATGTTATAAAATTTATTATCGGGAAAAAAGTCATAAAATGCATATTTACAGCAATTTGAAATTTTTTTTGATATTTTAAACCAACCAAATAAATTCAACGAATACTATGTCATTTTTAAAAAAATAAAAAATTGTGTATATTGGTAAAAGTGACAATTAATTAGTCATAATTTATTCGTCAAAATTAATACAAAAGGACTAGAAAGTAATTTTACATTAAGAAACTATTATTATCAACAGATAAAACTTACAATATATTTGTTGATTTTAGAACAAATATGTTTTGTAAGATAATATAATCGACAAAAATGTCTGTCATATATAAATTAAAAATTCGTCGTTAATAAATGTGAGGGTATATTAGTAAATCTTTCTTTGTAATTAATTTTATCAACGACAATAAAACCAACGGATAATCTGTCAATAATAAAGTTAGGGGTATATTTGGAAATTCATTCAAAATTTATAATATTGACGAACATTAAAATCAACAGAATATGTGTCGCTTTTGTATTTTTTTTCTCTTGTTTGTAATCCGTATAATCAATGGAATATCTGTTGGAAATATATATTTTTTCAACGGATTGTTAAAATCCGTGACAATATAACCAACAGCGTTCCAACGGAATTTTCCGTTGATTTTATATGTAAATTCAACGGAAATAGCTTAAATTCAACGGAAACCGACGTTGATAATAAAGCTTTTTCTTGTAGGTGTTTTTAAACTCTAATAGTTCGTAGATTTTGGTCCTTTGGATTACTTGCTAGGTTGATGGTTGTATAGGATGCTTGCTGGGAGCTTGAAGAGGCTAGTATGGTTCGGAGGAGTATTCTGATCAAGCTGGACATTTTAGGCTGTAGCAGGCAACAACATTGTTTGGCAAAGGCGGGACTTTAGCGTTTGCCGGACGACATCGTTTGACATGGCGCGAGTATTTGATTCGTGGAGAAGACAACGTCGTTCGTTTCAAGGTCGAAGTGTTAAATGGAACGACATCGTGGCGCATAAGAGGAGCGGGGCTTCGGGCGAAACAATGGTGTTTGATCTGTAACGGCTATAAGTATTGTAGCTACGCGCCGAGTCGACACAATAATTAAGGAGAGATAAAAAGTACATATTGCATTTATTGTTGTCCAAAAAATAGTACAAAAGTACAACTTAAATTTAGAACAACCAATAGAAATTCTGGATACAAAGCACACTGATTAGAAGTAGGATAAACATTAGGGGACAATAAAAAAGGAAAGTGAACAAACATAGTGGGACGGAGGGAGTACTTGCTAGTGGCTGTTCTTGCCACATGACACCTCATAAAGAATGGCTGGAAGATTTTGTTGATAAGGTTCAACGTACAGTACATCTTGGCAACAACAAAGCTTGCAAAATGGTGGGATTAGGCACCATTGTGATAAAAGTGGACAATGGACCTGAGATCAAACTCTCAGGTGTGAGGTATGTCCTTGAACTTAAAAGAAAGTTAATTTCTTTGGGCATGTTAGAAGTACATGGTTGCATTTTTAAGGCTGAAAATGGTGAAATAGAAGTATTTGAAAATGATGTGTTGAAACTAAAAGGAAAAATGCAAAATGAAATTTATGTGTTGAGTGGTAGTACCAAAATCAGTGACAAAGTGAATTACCCTGAAATAAACAAAGATAAAACATTTTTGAGCCATTTGAGATTAGGCCACTTTGGCCAAATAGGTTTACAGAAATCGCATGATCAAGGCTTGTAGTGATCAAGTTGGAAAACCGAATTTATGTGAAAATTGTGTATCGGGTAAATCCACAAAGTTGAGTTTTGGAAAAGCTATACTTGTAACTAAGGAAAAACTTGACTACATTCACTCTGATCTTTGGGGGCTAACTAGTGTACAATCACGTGGAGGAAAGATGACATTTTGGGCTGAAGCTGCTCATACTGCTTGCTATTTACTAAATAGAAGTCCTACATCTGTATTAAATTTTAAGAAACCTATGCAAATGTGGACTAATCATTTAGATGAGTATGGTAAGCTAAAAATATTTCGTTGTGCTACTTATGCAACAGTGAAGTAGGGGAAGTTAGACCCTAGAGTTTAAAATGTGTTTTTCTTGGTTACCTTGATGGCCTTAAAGCTTACACGTTGAGGTGTTTAGAAGAAGGTCATAAAATGTCATTATTAGTAAAGATGTGAGATTTAATGAATCTGAATTTCCTTTGAAGAAAAATGCCCAAAATATACACTTAAATCTAGAAAAAGATGAAACTAAAAATGTGCCTAGGAATGAGAGTAATGAGCCTGAGGTGAAGCATGAAACTGATCAGCACCCTGTAGATAATACCAGTCCTGAATCAGAAAATGATGAGGAATACCATGAACATAGGGAAGAAATTGACTATTGGCTTACTAGGGACAAACCTAAGAGAAATCATAAAGCACATGTTATGTATAGTTTTGAGGACCTTGTGAATTATGCTTGTGTTGTTGCTGATAATGTATCTGACTATGATTCAACCTCTTATAATTATGATGTAAATAGTAAGGATGAAAAACAGTAGCTAAAAGCAATGCATGAAGAAATGGATTCCCTAAATAAGAATAAAACTTGTGACATTGTTGACATGCCTCATAAAACAAAGCTTGTTGGTAGTAAATGGATCTTTAAAAGAAAAGATGGAATACCATGAGTAGAACAACCTAGATTAAAAGTCAGATTAGTTACTAAAGGCTTTACACAAAAGGAATAAGTTGATTTTAATGAAATTTTCTCACATGTGGTAAAACATAGGTCAATTAGGATCATGTTGGCTCTGGTTGCTTATTTTGTTTATGAACTTGAACAACTTGATGTTAAAACTGCCTTTTTACATTGTAATTTAGATGAGACTATTTTTATGAGGTAGCCTGAAGGTTTTTGTATTGGCGATCCTGAAAAGATAGTTTGTATGCTGAAAAGATCATTGTATGGACTCAAAATTTCCATTAAATTATGGTATAGGAGATTTGATGAGTTCATGGTTAACTGTGGCTATAAGAGATCTGACTTTGATGGGTGTATTTATTTTAAGCATGTAGATGGTAAATCAGTGATTTATTTGTTGCTATATGTGGATGATATGCTAATTGCTAGTCAAGAGATCTTACTGCTATAAATGATTGAAAATTGCAGTTGAGTACTAACTTTGAGATGAAAGATTTTGGAAATGCAAAGAGGATATTGGGAATGCAGGAAAAAAGGAACAGAAAACAAAGAAGATTGTTCTTATGCCATACATACTAGTTAACCAAAGTGGTGAAAATATTTGAAATGCCTACTGCAGAACCAGTTCTTATACATGTGGTAAGTCACTTTAGGCATAGCTCATGGAGTGAGCTTGGTGAATAGGCATATGGCAAACCCAGGGAAGTATCATTGACAAGATGTTAAGTGGTTGCTGAGGTACATAAAGGGAACATTGGGCAAGTGTCTCTTATTTGGGAAGGAGCATATCAGTGCTGAGATAGTGCAAGGTTTTGTGGACTCAGAGTATGCTGGCAATTTGGACATAAGGAATCCCAGACTGGATTGGTATTTACAGTCTCTGGAACAAAAGTGTCTTGGAAGGCAAACTTGCAAAAGGTGGTGACATTGTCAACTACAGTAGCTGAATCATGGCCATAACTGAGGAAGTAAAAGAAGCTCTATGGTTGAAAGGAATAGTGTCAGAACTCGGGCATGATCAAGCCTTTGTGAAGGTGCATAGTGACAGTCAATGGGCAATTCATCTATCGAAGCATCAAGTTTTTTATGAGAGGTCAAAGCACATATATATATGTAAGGATGCATTTTGTGACAGATATCGCTGATTCAAGCTGTTCAGGTGGTGAAGTTAGGCACAATTGATAACCATGCTGCTATATTAACAAAATCAATACCAAGTGATAATTTGAGTATTGCTTGGGGCTGATTGGGTTGAAGGATGAACCCTAAGGCATGATGAGAAAGGTAGAGCATATGGAGTGGGGAAGTAATCCAGAACCAAGGTGGAGATTTGTAGATTTTGGTCCTTAAATTACTTGCTAGGTTGATGGTTGTATGAGATGCTTGCAGGGAGCTTGAAGAGGCTAGTATGGCCTGGAGGAGTATTCTGATCAAGCTGGACATTTTAGGCTGCAGCAGGGTGACACAACAGCGTTTTGCAAAGGCGCGACTAGAGTGTTTGCAGGATGACATCGTTTGGCATGGCGCGCGTATTTGATTCGTGGAGAAGACGACATCGTTTGTTTAAAGATCAAAATGTTAAATGGAATGACGGCGTGGCGCATAAGAGGAGCGAAGCTTCGGGTCAAACGCTAACATTTGATCTCTAACGATTATAAGTACTGTAGCTGCGCGCCGAGCTGAGTCAATTTAATTTTCCAGAATTTGGATTAGGGTTCTTGAAGCGAGATCGTGATATTCGTTCAGTAGAGCTCGAATTGGATAGCGAGATAGCTTATGTAGGTTCGGGTGATTGAGTTTGAGTATGTAAAACATTCAATTTGATGCATAAAGCGCTCTATCTTTTGACTGGACGTAGTAGTCACTAGGACTCCTAACCCATATTTTCTTGAGTGTTCTTTGATGTTTTTCGATTACATTCGTGCAAATTTAGATGTCGAAACTCTACATAGTTCAATTACATTCAAGTTATTAGCCCTAGATGGCTATACAAAGGCCTACATATCTATCAAATCAAATTTAACTCTCAATCCATCTTTGAGTTGACAGAGATATATCATATACATGTGACCCTCAAACTCTCGAACTATGGACTCGCATCAAATTCACACTTCTTAATCCTCAACTCTTGTTGCATGATCAAGTCATGTGAATTTATGTTGATCTAGCCTACCTCAATACAAGGATGGATGACTCATGTGATCATCACCAAGCAAGAACGATATATTTGTTATTTAGATATTTCGGCATCCATTTCTCGCCTCTATAGCCCAAGGAACCAAAGTAGTTAAGTGATAGGTCTATATTTACCTTCACAAGATGTCAACAAAGAGGATCTTAGTAGATGTTAAACTATATTTATAAATTTGGTAGAATGAGTCATATCCTAAGGAGAAATGTAAACTTACATACTATGTAAGGTTTTGCTTCAACTCAGCTATTCCAATTTGAATGTTTGTAGTGTTTTCTATGCTAACTTAAACTTCTAAAGTAATTAAATTGTAAGAGATATTCCAAGGACCTACACCACCCAAATGTACCCTAAAGTCATGCAACATAAACTAATCTATGCTACGAACGGAAGGTCTTAAACCGTGCGCATATTATGAGCAAGATCAGTCTTCGTTGCGCCTGAACTCATCTACACATTTGAGTTATGGAGTGCCTATTTCCTTCAAGCCGACAAACCAATATAATCCACTGCAACTTACCACCAACTTTCGTTATGTAAATAATTAAAATAGAAAGGCAATACGAACTAGTCTTTTATTTTGCCAAAACACGGGTGACCTTCTTAGACACTGTATTTCGATGAAGGTCTATCGAGTTTTATTTTCAGACTTAACCCTTTTTGTTTGTTAAGTGTTTAACCTAAGTGTAAACGCAACACATATCTTCGAACACCTTTATCCATCAACTCAAAACTAGGACTGAAATAGAATAACATTCATCCATAACACGACAAAACATAATAGTATAACAAGACATACAATTATTGCATAACCACAAGTTTTGGGTACAAAGTGAGATGTGTAGGGCCAAGAACAAGGGTCATTATTCACTCTTGGATCTACAACTTTCTAATTTACATCCAGAGCAAATTTTGACATATAAAGAGGTAGAAATAAGAGTTGAAGGCGAAGCTGCTGCCCGAAGGGGACAAGAGGAACCTCCTCAACTGTCCGTCGAGCATGCTCGAGCACAATATTTGCATCCTTGCCACGCTCGCCAAACGTAAAGCAAGTTCGCATAACCATCCCTTGCACCATTCCATGCTTGGGCGAGCAACAATTTAAAAAGGAGATTTTTACTTTGGACTATAAATAGAGAGCTCTAGCTTGATGGGGAAAAAATCAATCCTAGAGAGAGATCCGATTTTAGAGAGAGAAATGACCTAAGGCTTGAAGAGAGGATCATCCCTAGAGGATTGAAGATCACAAGGGTTAAGGGATACTTTCTACACTAGTTTGCTATATGCTTTTATTTTGTATTTCCTTGTACTCAAATATTACCTCATGTTTAAGTATTAATATGAGTAGTTCCTTTGTTGTAGCCTGTAGGGTTCTACAGATCCTATTTGTATCCAAACATATGATTGTATAATGATATAAATATTTTCTATATTAATATGAGAATTTGATTCAATATGACCACATATCTTAATTATGCATAAAAGGAGGGTGCGGTAAAATGTCTCAATGCATGAATACTCAAGTTTGATACTAATATATAGATCAGGAGGATGAGGTAGAAAATTCGACTAATTATTGAATCAACTATAAATAGTGACCGCGGCGCTGGCCTATAATTAATTTTATTGGGGAAGTTGGCATTATGTGCTTGAAAGACTATGATTAAATGTTTCCATCTCAATAATTGTGCAACAGGAGTTGGTGGTTAAACGAGTAGAATCAATCGACTATACACCTCACGGGTAGAGGCGCAACGGAAGTTGGTCTCTATTAGGATATATATAGATGGTCTATTCGACATAGCATGCATATATTGCTCTCGTTGTTCATTAAATGGTACATTTAGGTGAATTAGCAACAGGTACCTTGATTTAATTAAACTTTTCTATTTCTGACCACACTAAGGTCTTGATTCACACACATTTGTTACTTTAGTCAGAATAGTTGAACGGAGTCAGTCCAAAGAACATGTGATGTCGTTCAAAAGAATTGCCTGGCTCGTTTGAAACAGCCGCAAGTTTTTCTTTATTTTGGCTCTGAACTCTGTGTTTTTGTTCAACTTGGACCAACACCGATGGAAAACATAAGAAGCCCGAAACACTAAGTTCAGGTTAAATGACACCAAAATAATAAAAAGATCAAAATTCACCAAGAGTGAAGAGAAAAATAAGACGATACTTCAACTTATGATAAGGCAATGGTCGATCCAAAGAACGAACACGTATGCGTAGTCAGCTAGTTTGTATGTTTTACCTCTAATGATTGACCCAATAGCATGCAAACCAGGACAACCAGGTGCGACCACCCCATAACAAGGTGACAAGCTCCACCAAGTCACCAAGGATTTTTTATTCTTCTTGTAAGTGTTTAATGGGAAATGAACCGCCCAAGTCAATTGCCCACCCACCCACTCGGCCACCAACTATGTTGGCAGCTAGTTTGTATGTTATCCTAGCTATTCTCACACAATTTCATGTTTGCTAAATTATTTGACTGCAACTTTTAACCCCTACGAATGGACCAAGCAAGTAGAGGTTGACTGCAATTAGGTTGGGCAGCATCAACAAAATTTTGGCACCTTAGTTCCTTTGCACTAATGAACACAACTTGCCATCTCTTGGCAAAAGCCCCTCATGTTAGTGTGTTAATGTAACTTTTGAGTAATGGTAGCGTCAAACTTCTTAATTAGTAGTGCAAAGCTCGAGCAACACGCTGGGATTCCAATAGCGAACTGAATCCCATCTCTATAAAAATTAATTTAATACCGTATGACTCAATAAATCACATATCAAATATTAAATTGATAAGAATAGATACTACACTTGGTCTCAAAAACCCGAAAATAGTTTGAGTTTAAAAACTGTGACACTCTAGCATTATATATAGCTTTGTACCTTCAGGTTATTGCAATTCAGCGATTGGGATAAAACTACGCTTGAAAATACTTGGCAAAATCTGCTAGACTTGGACAACAACATATTTGCTTCGTCTTCCACCACCGCAGGGCTCATGAGAAGTGCTGGGCCTGGTAACAGATCACCTGGAGATTCACGAAGCACTGTGGCTCTATCGTGAACTAGCAGGAGAATGGTCACAAATCTCATTCATGAATCCAGCCCAAAATGAGGAACATAACATAATAAACGAAAACAAAGAAATCTCAAACAACACAAATGTGAAGCGAGATAACACGTAAATGAGTGTCTTAGTGCCATATCATTCCAGTTCGTGCAATTGCTTTTGTTCTTGTCCATTTGCAGCTTCATATATTCCGTTTAGAACTCTGTCTACTTTTTTCAAAGATAGACAACTGCAACTCTCATGGGCCTCCTAAAATGCATAAGGTAATTTGCAAATGTAAGTGTGGGGTCACAATATTTCGTATCAAATACAAAATAATATTTTACAAATGATTTTATGCTTGAAGCAGAAGTTGTGTTCGTAATCTCAAATGCTCCTCTGATTCCACTGTATTGCTTGCTTCAGTCTACTCAGCTTGATGTGTGCGGATGAAGGCGTAGCGCAGCGTGTCTTGCGTAGCGAGGGTCTTGATGACTTGATCTCACATGCGCAGCGAAGTAAGGGTCGCGTGGACTTGGTCTCACGTGCTCGCGTTGCGGTTGGATGCTCTAGTAGATGACGGTGGATGAAGGCGTAGTGCAACGTCTCTTGCGTAGCGAGGGTCTTGATGACTTGATCTCACGTACTTGTCGGTTGCTGGCGGCTGACGCTTCCTTTTAGAGCTCTCTTCTCTCTGTTTTCTTCTCCAACTTCAGAATGTCCTTCTTTGTGAAGTGAAGTGCTCTATTTATAGAGTTCACTAGTGGGCTTGAGATTGGGCCCGTGCTTTGGGTTGAGTCTAACTCATGGACTGGGCTTGTAGCTTTGACCCAAATATCCCTTGTGGGCCAGCCCGTTTATACTTTAATAATCTTGATCTGGTCCTTAAACTTCTAGTGCCTACAAATTGCCCCCTCATGATCATGTTGTGCGACACAATTTGGGTGTCTTAGCGCGACGTGATCGTGAGTGATTGACTTGAGGGTTTTGTGAATGTCGAACTTGTCGTAAGAGCTTCCACATAATTTTTTTTTGCGTCACCATGTCGTTCTCCAACTTGACGGTTGACTTGAGATTTGCGTGAACGTCGAACTTGTCGTAAGAGCTTCACTTTCTTCTTCGTGTTTGTCATCTGTTGTTTTCCAATTTGGCGAATGACATCTTTTCGAACTTCAAATGAGATTTTTTTTTTACCGTGAACAGTAATTTCGGCTCGTGAACAGTAATTCCGGAATGAACAGTAACTCCGGGATGAACAGTACTTCGGGATGAACAGTAATTCCGGTCTTGAACAGTATTTTTTTTGTAGATATAAGAATATCTTATCTAATAAGTAAATCAAACCGGGCCAACAGATTTGGTAACCATAATCCCTAAAAAAACCTGCGTTGGTCATGCTATATATTCATTCCTCTAATCAGCTCTAAAAACCCTAGCCCTCTTTGAAAGTTGAAAGCTCGCAACCACAACAGGTACAAAGACCTCTCTACACTCCTCGTATGCATGTTCTCTTATTCTGAATTCTGCTGTATTCTGGTCTTGCTCTTCATCTTCATCGAATTCAGGACGTCGTCTTTTGAGTTTATGATGTTTGCTTACATTGTCCCTGTCTGAATCAGAACTTACATATCTGCTTCTGAGAGTATCTATTATGAATTTGGAATGCCGGCTTTTGCGCCTGTCTTGATGGTCTTTCCCTTTTTGGTCGCCATCGTCAGATTCAGAAAAATAGTCAATGGTTCTTCTTAACTCTTCACTTCCGTCACAAGGCTCGTAGTCTCTTTTGAGTTTGCCTTTTCCTACAATATCATCTGACTTGATTTTTTTTTGTTTTCCTCTTGTAATCTTCATCAGAATGCTTACTGCAGTGCTTTTTACTGGACTTGGAAGATTTTGGCTTTTTTAATTTGGTTTTTTTTTATTTTGACCTCTTTTCCTCTGAGGCAGACTGTGAACTGTCTGACCAAGATGCATCGAATTGCTTTTTGTGCTTGCCTTTTCGTTTAGATTTCTTTTTTTTTTTTTTATGTTTCACTGCTGTAAAGTTTGCCAGCAAATCTGGAATATCCCCACCCTCAAGAAATCCTCCATATTCATCGAATATTTCTTCAGCAACTATTTGCTGATTTGGATCATCGGGACTGTATTCAGCAACGTGACTACATCTTGTCTCGCTGATTTTCTTTTCCTTGTTCATGACTAGGTCCCCTTCTATCCACAGTTACCGATTTTACTACTCTGACGTTGATGCGCTGTTGTTGACGGTACTCTTGCTTGTTGTTGAGAGACCAACGCGCTATCCTTCTTTGCGTAAAACTGCTATCCATCGAGGGTAGTTTCATACTTTGAATTCATTGTGTCAAGAAAAATAAGCTTTTGAGGATTCTGTCACCAAGACTTACGAGTCTAAGGAGATTGGTTTTTAAGTGAGACCGTTTGTGACTCCTCCAATTTCCTGGGAATTCCTTACTTGTCTTAATTTTTTTTTTTGACATAGTCGTTTCATTTTGTGACGAACTCACGTTGCGATATAAGTCTCTACCAAAAGAAGGCAGGCGCAATGGTGCTCTTCGAGGACTCAGAGGAGAATGGTCAGCTGTTTCTGAACATCGCGCCTGACTCAGGGGCTATGGAGGACAACATAAAGCAGAAATTTCGCGTGTATCCGTCGATGTTGCGCCCGACTGTGGACTCGAATTCAGGTGCCATAAAAGAGATGTTTCCGCCCGAGCTAACATTGCCCCTTCGTGATGTAGTGCATGGTGGGCCTGCTTATCTCCTGAAGAGTCTTTTGAAGGAGAAGGAGTCGGAAGATACTCGACCTCGTTTGCTTGGTCGAAGGATCGCCAAGGGCATTGTGCAGTGGGGTCCCAATTGTCTGAAGATTATTGGAGACTTTACCCATATTCCTCTTTACTGGGAATGGACTGAAGATGTGATAGCGCGATGTTCCGCACGTTTGAAGAATGCCAACATCTATGATGCTGTATATGCTTCTTTGTACCAGTACGATCGTGAACCTCAAATAGTGCGTGCCTTCTGTGAGAGCTGGTGCCCTTCTACGAATACGTTGCACACGGTAGCAGGCGAGTGGTCGCTTTCGCTCTGGGATCTTCACGAGATTGGTGGACTTCCAGTAGCAGGGCGCAGGTATGATGAAGCTGTGCCGAGTCTTGAGAATATGAGAGACAATAGAGACAAGGTCAAATCTATCCCTCGAGCATGCGAGCGCTTGCTTGGCGCTTATTGCTTTCTTGCATCCCTTCCTGAGTCAAAGAATGTGGTTCGTGCTACGCAATGGGTCCAGTATTGGTGCAAGTGCATGACTTCGTACAACAAGCCGGGTAGAGAGCCAACTCGTAGAGTAGACAGTCGGCCGAAAAGTAGCCACAATCCGAGAGGAGAGATACGTCACAGACCGCTAGAGTGGACGTCCGAGGAGATGACCGTCTTCAACGAAATTGGGATTGTTGATGATTCTGAGAGAAAAACGGTTTATCTAGCAGCCTTTTTGTCTTGTTGGTTGTGCGTCTTTGTACTACCCGAAGCAGAGGACCCAGTGATCAGGGCTGGTACTTTCGAAGTAGCTGTGCATATGGTGAAAGGCTCAACATTCAGTTTGGCGACACCGGTGCTTGCTAGCATCTATCATGGTTTGAATAAGATGGTGAATGCGGACAAGCCTTCTTCTTCTGGTTCAGCGTTTCCCTCGCATTATTTGTACGGATGGTTGGCCCATTATTTCGGTTCGCATCATGCAATTGATGATATACCTCCTGGCCCTCTCATGGTTCGGTATTCAGGCTCTCGAAGCGCAAAACTCTTCACTGACGTCGAAGCTCGCAACCTGATTCATGACGGCTCTTCGTTCAAGGCCTCGAGCCTTGTCTTGCGAGGGAATCGATGCGGGCCTGTTTGTGATGACAAATTAGATGCATTGAAGCTCAGTTACATCATTTCACTTCGTACTGCTTACCTTTCCTTACGTTCCAAGGCTTCTTTCTTTCTGGAACCCTATCATCCGACTCGTTTTAGCAGGCAGTTCGGTTTCTATCAAGATGTTCCGGGCATACTTCCACGCCATGCGGATGATGGCTTCATCCCTTATGCCACAGCATTGAAGCATTTTAGACTACTTCTTTTCAAGGATAGTCGGACTAAGCTGATGCTTCCCGGACATTCTTTGAATTGGGAGGATATGACCACGCTTAGCTTTAAACGATGGTGGGCCAAGGTGACAGTAAACGACCTTCGAGAGAATATCAATTCTCTCGTGTCCAGCGTTGATTATAGAACGAAGAATAGAACAACAGCTCTCGATATGTTGCCCGCGAATGCCGATAGGGTGATCAAGTCCAAGGCCTACCTCTCAGAAGAAGGTCACAGATGCCAACAGACCAGGAAAGCGGGCGATCGATGGCAGTGATGGGGACGAAGGTGCTAACCACAAGCATCGCCGCGTGTATGAGGGGCAGAGACCTATTTGGCCAGGTACCAAACTTGTTTGATACGACTTTTTTTTTTTGCACACCCTGTTTCTGAGCAGTCTTCTTGTGTGCCGCCCTTTTTTTTCATACTTCTTCATATTTTTTTTTATTCTTTCAGGGTGAAGATTCTAGTTCCGCCGTTGAAGAGGTTCAGAGGGATGTTGTCCCGGTGCCAATTGGTGATGCCACGGATGAGACACTTGACGATAATGGAGGACAGAGCTCTATACGGTCGGTACGACATAGCCAACAAGTCTCCGATGCTTCATCTTCCTCCGGGCGACCGCAGGGTAACAAAGTACCAAGTGCTGAAGCTGTCACCGCTCCACCTTCCTCATGCCAAACTGTCAAGATGACTGACCAGCTTTTGAGGGTTCTCCTTCAGAACCTTACGGAAGCTCCCTCTGCAGAAGTCAGCGGTGTAGCTGCGCATGTTACCCACTTCCTTGCTAGCCTTCGAGATGTTGGTGATGACATTTCCATTCTTCAGGCGGCCGTTGATGCGTACGTAAAGAGCGTTGCCAAACTCCTTGCAGTCCAGCAGGGTGCTGCTAGCAACTCTGCCCGTCATGCCTGTGAGATTTCTGCGGTTGAGGGCAGTCTACGTTCTGCTCGAGCGACTTATAAGGGCGCCCTCCAAACCAGCAAGAGCTTGGAGAGACAGGGAGAAGTAGTGGCGCAGGCAATAGAGGGAGCTGAAGCCAAATTACGAGCTTTGCATGATGAGGCAAAGAGCGTAAGACACCAGCAAAGCCGACAAGTGGAAGTAATTGCTGCGGCCGAGTCGAACGTTGGTGCACTTCAACAAAAGTTAGATGAGTTGAGAACTTTTCGAGCAAGCTCTGATGACTTGGTGCAGGTGAAGCGTGAGTTGGATCAATGCACGAAAGCCATCCAGGCAGCTATGCGTTAGAACTGTCAGACTGCTTTATTTTTTATTTTATTTTTTAGAGACTGCACTTGAATATATATATATATATATATATTTTTATAATCAAGCTACCTACGTACTTGCAAAGCCACGTGCGTGGCACTTTGCAAGATCAAGTCAACGTAGTTCATTTTTTTTTGAGCCGTTCACAGTTTATACTCTTGCGGGCCAGGAGTGTCGATCTGCAGCTTTAGGAGTAGTAGCGTTTTAAGAACTTTCCATTGATTGGTCCGACGCGTAATCCTTCTTGATCCACGATCTTGTATGCCCCATTCGTGTAAGCTTCTTGCACCACGTAGGGACCGTCCCACCTTTCTTTAAACTTGCTTCCCGTCTTGTGCGAGGTGATGATTGGCCTTCTTACTGCTAGAACCAAGTCTCCCTTTTGAAAGGAGCGAGGACGCACCTTCTTATTGAATGCACGTGAAAGTCTTGCCTGGTAGCATTGTAAGCTCTATTGTGCTTGCAATCTCTTCTCATCGAGGGCTTCCAACTCTGCTAAGCGTAGCTTGTCGTTTTCGTCACTGCTAAGTCCTTCTTGGATGGCTATGCGCATTGATGGAATTTGAAGTTCAAGTGGCAATACTGCTTCCACTCCATATACTAGAGCATACGGGGTTGCTTGGGTTGGTGTCCTGTATGTTGTTCGATACGCCCACAATGCTTCACCGATCTTCTCGTGCCAATCACGTTTTGACTTCCCAACCACCTTTTTCAGCAAATTGCACAAAGTCTTGTTAAATGCTTCGGCCAGTCCATTTGCAGGAGCGTTGTACATCGACGACTTGTACTGCTTGAACTTGAACGTTTCGCAGAGGCTTGTCACGAGTTTGTTGAAGAACGGCTTTCCATTATCGGTTACAATTCTTTGTGGAACGCCATGCCGGTAGATTATATGCTTTTTTATGAAGTCGACCACGTTTTCTTTCTTCACCTCACGTAGCGTCACTGCCTCTGCCCACTTGGAGAAGTAGTCGGTTGCAGCAAGAATATACGTGTGTCCGTTGGATGCCTTAGGATTGATTGGTCCTACTACGTCGAGTCCCCATGCTTCGAAAGGCCATGATGCAACTGTCGGATGTAGAGGTTCTGGAGGTTGATGTATGAAATTTGCGTTGAACTGACATGCATCGCATTTCTTTGCAAAATCTATGCAGTCTTGCACAACGGTTGGCCAATAATACCCCATCCTCTTGATGCGATCATAAAGTTTCGGACCAGACTGGTGAGCACCACAAATGCCGGCATGAGCTTCTTGCATAACTTCCACTGCTTCTTCTTCGCTCAAGCACCTTAACCATTGCCCCAGGAACGAGCGTCTGTATAATGTCCCTTTGTAGTGGATAAACCTTGGGGCACGTCGACGGATTTCTATCTTGTGTCTTGGATCGGCTGGTAACTGTTGATGATCCAAGAAGTCGATGATAGGTTGACGCCAATCTTCTCTTTCGATTTCATAGGCATATACCACGTTTGACGACTCCATGTTTTTTTCATTTTCCTCCAACGGCGGGACTACCCAACAATTGCAAACTGGAATGGACATGGTCTCCTCTGCCCCTAGTGCCAAATTGGCTGCGAGGTTAGCAAGCGCGTCAGCCAACTTGTTGGCACTTCTCGGAACATGTCCTAAACTGATGGAGTCAAACTCGTTAAGCAATTGTGTCGCATGTCTATGATAAGGGATCAAGTCATCCTTCCTAACTTCGTAATCGCCAAGCACTTGATTGATTACTAGCTGTGAGTCTCCGTAGATATCCATTTTGTCGATACTTATTTGTCTGGCCATTTGAAGTCCCAAGATAAGTGCTTGATATTCAGCCATGTTGTTTGAACATAGTTGAGTGAGTGTGAATGAAAAGGGGAGAAGATGATTCTCTGGTGATACAAACACAACTCCAGCTCCAGCTCCATCGCGTCTTGCAGCTCCATCGAAGAACATCTGCCATGGATGTAGCACATCGATGTAGAATATGTCTTCGCCTGGAAGGTCGATGGAAAACTCCCATTCGGCAAGAACTGGGTGGTCAGCGAAGAAGTCTGCTATGGCTTGCCCTTTTGTTGCCTTCTGAGGTACGAATACTAGATCATACTGCTTGAGAAGCATAGCCCACTTTGCCAGTCGTCCTGACAAGACTGGTCTTGAAAGTATGTATTTGATGGGATCAGCTTTGGAAACTACGTGTACTGTATGCGCTTGCATATAGTGCCTTAACTTCTGTACAGCGAACACCAATGCAAGACACATCTTCTCGTTTGGAGAGTAATTGAGTTCAGCTCTCACCAAAGTTCGGCTCAAGTAATAGAGGGGTCTTTCTTTTCGTTCGTTGGTTTTTTGTGCACACATTGCCCCAAGTGACTTCTCTTGAGCGGCGACGTAAAGTATCAATGGCTTTCCTGGAGTCGGTGCCCCAAGCACTGGTGCAGTAGACAAGTACTTCTTTATGTTGTCAAAAGCTTTGCGACAGTTGTCATCCCAAACGAATGGAGCATCCTTTTTCATGAGATGACTGAATGGTTGACAACGCCCTGCGAGGTTGGAGATGAATCTTCGTATGAAGGCCAGTCGTCCTTGCAATCCGCGCAGTTCTTTTAAGCTTTTTGGTTCGGGCATTTCTTGAATAGCTTTGATTTTTGTCTGGTCTATTTCGATGCCCCTGTGTGTGACTACGAAGCCGAGGAATTTCCCCGATGTGACGCCAAACGCACATTTGAGCGGATTCATTTTGAGCTGGCACTTTCGTAGTCTTTCGAAGACCGTACGAAGATCTTGGACATGGTCACTCCTGGCTTTTGACTTGACCACCACATCATCGACGTAACATTCTATCGTTTTATGCATCATGTCCTCGAAAATCTTTTGCATCGCACGCTGATATGTGGCTCCCGCATTTTTTAGGCCAAAAGGCATGACTTTGTAGCAGAAGATCCCTTTCGGAGTTCGGAATGCTGTAGCATCTTGGTCTTCAGGCGCCATGTGTATCTGGTTGTATCCAGCCGTGCAATCCATGAAGGAGAGAGCTTCATGCCCAGTTGCTGCATCTATCATGAGCTCCGTAACAGGTAGGGGGAAGTCATCCTTTGGACATGCTTCGTTGAGATCTCGAAAGTCCACGCACACTCGCAGCTGCCCATTCTTCTTCCTTACTGGAACAATATTGGCTATCCACGTTGGATATTTAACTTCGCGAATGAAATCTGCGTCAATGAGTTTATTAACTTCTTTCTCAATTTCAGGAACCAGCTCTGGCCTGAATCGCCGTTGGGACTGCTTCTTTGGTCTGACTCCCCTTTTGATCGCTAGACGGTGCAAAGCTATCTTTGGATTAAGCCCCGGCATTTCTGTGTAGTTCCAAGCGAAAACGTCCTTGTATTCTGCCAACAATTTGAGGTACTGCTCCTCTTCTTCTTCGGTTAGGAGGGTGCTAATATATATTGGACGTGGGTTTCAGTAGTTCCAAGATTCACCTCTTTCAAGTCGTCAACAGTTGATTGCCCCCCGTCTTCGAGTACCTCCGGAGCTTGATCAGCCTCTACTTCTTCGACTTCATTTGGAACTTCTTCGGCTGTTACGTGGTAGGATGTCGCTACATCACACTCTGTTATGTCTTCCTCTTTATTGTTTTCGATTTCATCTGCAGTGACTTGGTGAGCTGATGTAGAACCTACTTGACGACGAGCGGAAATTTTCACAGGTGGTGGAGGCTCGTAACCTAGACCAGTATGTTTGTGAGCCGTTCCATGAATTTGGTTGAGACTGTAAGGATGAGGTTTGATTACTTCTCCGAGCATAGCTGGTCTCTTGAAATCGTATCCTGACTTCTCCATCAACTTATATGCGTTTGGACCGAATTTTCCCACCAAACTTGCATTCCCTTCATGTGGTTCGATTGACTCCGAAATGAATCCTTCTAGCGGAGGCCTCAAAACCTGTGTTGTATTTGAGCTGGGTAATGGAATGACTACTTTCGCCACCCATTCTTGTTTGACCACCCTTTTGACCTTTTTTGATCTGCAAAACTTGTCTCTGCTTTTTGACAGTCTTCCAAAGGTCTTTGTCCTGCTTTACGTCGAGATTTAGGTATATATCGCAAGATAGGGAGTGCGCTTTCAGGAGTCGGCCTTCGCGTTTGTACAGGTGTCATGACACATGGCCTGTTCCTAGCTTTTGATTCAATTTCTGATTTTATTTTCGGCCGGTTTTGGTTTGCTTTCGGTCTTTCCTTATCGTTTTCTCTAGTGGAAGGGATGATTGATGGCAGTAGTTCACTTGACACACCGTCTTCTTCAAAGAACTTAGCATCTGCAAAAAATGAATCTGCCTTGGTAAATGGTTTGACGTCCCCATTTACCTTTCTTTCACCATCACGATAATACTTCAAGCATTGGTGAAGAGTTGATGCAACAACTCCATTCTCATGCTTCCATGGTCGACCGAGTAACAACTTGAATGAAGTTTTAACGTCAATGACATGAAACAAGGTATCAGCCGATAGCTCTCCAATTGCTAGATTGATACGGATCATGCCAATCGCACGTTCAGTTTTTTGGTTGAATCCGTGAATTAAAAGCTGGCTATTAGAGAGTTCGTCCATAGTGATTCCCAATAAGTCCATGATTTCTTTTGGCATGAGGTTTACTCCAGAGCCTTCGTCCACCAAGATTCTTCCCACCTTTTGTCCTCGGATGTAGCCTGTGACATACAGAGGTCTGTTGTGAGGTTTGGATCCAAGGAGAAGATCTTCGTCAGAAAATGTCAAGGTCGTGTTGCAAGAGGTGCATTTGGCTTGACTTTTCTTTAGCTTTTCTGCATTGTTGATGATGTCCTCCTTCAGCTTTGGATGTAGGAGTGCTTGCGCTATTTGTTGTCGTGATTCCTCTGGCAAGTGGAAGATCTGCTCCCACTGCTCGTGTTTAGGGAGAGCTTCCAGGATATCAAGCACATCAGCGTCATCTTGAGGATCCGAAGGTGGTTGTGTCTTCGTGGTTGGAGCCTCATTCTTCCGCTCAGCTTTCCGTTCTTCTTCATTTTCTTCGCTTATTGTCGCTGAGGTTGTGTTGACACCAACTTTATCGAAGTAATCCTCCGGACAGAAGTCTCTTAAGATAATGGGATTTGGTGGAATCTGCTTCAAAGGATCAATAGGCAGTATATGTGACCTCAGACTCCTCTTGAGCCTTTTCTCCCCTTTCACCTGACGTGGTTTCTCCTTGTTCACCTGCTTCTTCTTCCGGCGGACAGGTTCTGGTTGTGGACTGACTTGCTTCTTTGATCTTCTTCGAGTTACAAGATTCCATCCTTCATCATCCTTCATGCATTCAACCTCTTTCATGATCACATGAGTTTCAATAGATGGCTTTGATATCCACACTTTTGTTGGCTCAAGGGTGCCAAATTGGATTTGCTGCATGCACCATTCTTGTGGCTTGCAAAGCGAGTCGCAACTAGTCGTCACGGAGGCGTGGTTTGCTTCTATTGTTTCATCTGCGTCGAGCTCGATGCGTCCTTCTTTGACTAATCTCATTATAAGCTCCTTGAGGGTGACACAGTTTTCGATACTGTGGCTAACCAATCTATGGTAGCGACAATATTTGGGATCATTCGTCCTGTTGACCTCATCTGGGCGTTTTGCTTCTGGTAAGTTGATGATGCCTTTCTCCAAAAGGTCATCGAGCATGCCTGACAGATCTGAGTCAAGGAACAGATACTTCTTGGCTTGTAATTCTTTCATTGTAGGCTTCGTGCGCTTGAAGTCTCTTGAGGTGACTTCTTTCCTCTTCTCCTGCTTTGGTTTCGATGATATCTTCACAGGAGCGTCGTTGGTGCTGATGGCCATGGCCTCTTTTAGAGCATTTTTGATGACCTTCTCGGACTTTTTGTATTCCCTCTTATCGATGATGGCTTTTGACGAGGATATGTGATTCCTTCCATGTCCTTTCACGGTGATTTCCATGTCGTGTGCACGTGTGGCTAACTCTTGAAAATTCCTAGGTTTGATACCTTTAAGGATGTATAGCAAATCCCAGTTCATTCCATCGATGCACATCTCTACAGCTGACGTCTCGCTGATGCGATCTTTACATTCAAGGCACAATGAACGCCAGCGGTTGATATAGTCAACCACAGGTTCCTCTTCCCATTGTTTCGTATTCGTCAGTTCACTCATACTGACAACCCTTCTGGTGCTATAGAATCGGTTGAAGAATTCGTCCTCCATCTGACTCCAACTGTCAATAGACTCTGCCTCCAAGTCAGTGTACCAATCGAAAGCAATGCCCTTTAGAGATCGCACGAATTGTTTGACCAGCAGATCCCCTTCAGTTCCCGCTTTGTTACACGTTTCTACGAAGTGGGCCACATGTTGCTTTGGACTTCCTTTTCCGTCAAACTGTTGGAGCTTGGGGGGCTGTTATCCCGGTGGCATGCGCAGACCGTCTATCCTCTTGCTGTAGGGTTTGGCACAGCGTGCACCACCAGAAGAATCTCCACTTAGCTGGCTCTTGACCGCGTTGGCTATCAGCACTTGAAGTTGGTCTTCGTTGCACGCAACACCTCCGTTCCTGTTGGTTTCTACAGGGATCATCTTATTAGCGTCATCATCTTCTACCGGCGGATTGACTTCTTCAGCCTTTTGTTTCCCGAGCCCAACCACCTCTCTCTGGAGCTCTTCAAGCTTCTTGTTCTTCTCCTGGTTGTCTTTCAGGACTAGCTTAAGCATCTCTCTCAGCTCTTGCATCTGCTCCTCCATGGTCTTGGTGCCTATGGTCATGACAGAAGCTACACAGGGTTTGGGTGTCTCAGCTTGTTTTGGCAGAGCCACCTTCGTTGTTGGTGAGGGTGTTCCGTCAGCTTTCACACTTCCCTTGTGTCGTGGGGAGTTGGAGGCAATCACTGCCGTAGCTGCAGCCATGATGGAAGCAACGGTATATGTGCGTTCCCTCCTTGGCACTTGAGAAGCTCGTAGGCTTGCAGCAGCGGCATTGACAGCCATCCTCTGAGCCATCCCTCTTGTGCAGGTGCCGGTTGGTTGAGCCACGGTTGCGGCGTAAGTCTTCTTGGGAGTTTGTGGACTGGTAGGTTGAGCAGACATCTTAGCTTTAGCGTAGGGATGAGAGGTAGAGATTTTCACGTCGGGTTTACCAAAATTTGTGGGGTCACAATATTTCGTATCAAATACAAAATAATGTTTTACAAATGATTTTATGCTTGAAGCAGAAGTTGTGTTCGTAATGTCAAATGCTCCTCTGATTCTACTGTATTGCTTGCTTCAGTCTACTCAGCTTGATGTGTGCGGATGAAGGCGTAGCGCAGCGTGTCTTGCGTAGCGAGGGTCTTGATGACTTGATCTCACATGCGCAGCGAAGTAAGGGTCGCGGGGACTTGGTCTCACGTGCTCGCGTTGCGGTTGGATGCTCTAGTAGATGACGGTGGATGAAGGCGTAGTGCAACGTCTCTTGCGTAGCGAGGGTCTTGATGACTTGATCTCACGTACTTGTCGGTTGCTGGCGGCTGACGCTTCCTTTTAGAGCTCTCTTCTCTCTGTTTTCTTCTCCAACTTCAGAATGTCCTTCTTTGTGAAGTGAAGTGCTCTATTTATAGAGTTCACTAGTGGGCTTGAGATTGAGCCCGTGCTTTGGGTTGAGTCTAACTCATGGACTGGGCTTGTAGCTTTGACCCAAATATCCCTTGTGGGCCAGCCCGTTTATACTTTAATAATCTTGATCTGGTCCTTAAACTTCTAGTGCCTACAGTAAGAGCTAATTATCTGACAGCTGCAATGGACCGTGGAAGGTTGTCTGGGATTTATGTGTTGTATTAAAAGAAATGCTTCGCTTTCTTAGCACATGGCTTTGAATCTGGCATTATTGGCACAGAGCACATGACACAATTAATTGGAAACCTTATTGGTTGTTGGTGGGGATTGAACACATCACCCACCCTTTACCATGAAAAATGTGGTAACATGTTAACCATATGGACTCTCAAGGCCCAGGCACATGGCTTTGAATCTGGCACTATTGGCACAGAGTAACATGTTAACCATATGAGTTGCAGCCCATATGGTTAACATGTTACCACATGGTACATGTTAAAGGGTGACATGGGTTCAATTCCCACCACCAACAACCTAGGCCGAGAAGTCGACAATATAAATACAACAAGTCCACATGGGTTATACATTTGCTTCATGGGGCCATGAGGCCATGACTATAAATGATGTCTGACCTTTAAAATAAAAATCATCAGACATTAGTTTGAAATTGCTAATACATTTAAATGGCTGCTGAATTGGCATTCAAAATGTAATAGAGAGAGCAAACTTTATTTGGGGATCTCTTCCAGAAAATAAGACAAATTTAATAATCTCTCTTAATCATTATTGCAAGGATTTCTACAATGCGCAGGCATTCAACTGTCCACAAAACCTGTCGAAAGCTGCTTGTTGCTTTCTTAAAGACCAATCCAAACATGTCGATAAGCTTCCTTAGACCCGGCAAGTAAACCCTAAACCTTCCAATCCGTCCATTAACCGCCCTATTAAACCCGTCCATTAGCCCGCCCTTTTAATAAAAGGGTTTAGAAAACCCTTGTCCATTAAGAACCCTTTTATAAAAGGGTTCAAGGGTTTTTACCCGGATAACCCTCCAACCCTTTAACAACCCTTTTAACTAACATTATAATAAAAAATAAAAAAAATAAAACACGAACTTCGTATCGGTTGAGTCTATGTATGTTGTTTTCAGTGATTCCGCGTCGTGTTTTATTTTTCAAAATTCTTATCGATCCACTTTGATCGTGTCTATA
Organism: Rhodiola chrysanthemifolia; assembly: GCA_033675395.1. Taxonomy (NCBI): domain Eukaryota; kingdom Viridiplantae; phylum Streptophyta; class Magnoliopsida; order Saxifragales; family Crassulaceae; genus Rhodiola; species Rhodiola chrysanthemifolia. The sequence goes on from CM066205.1 coordinate 47,759,212, forward strand.
AAAGATATAGAACATATCTGATTTAAAATTTATTTAATTTTCCATTTAATGAGTTAAAAGGATTATAAATGCTTAAATGGGTTTAAAGGGTTAAAAAGGCTCTTAAAGGGTTAAAATGGCTCTTAAAGGGTTGAAGAGTTAAAAGGATCCAAAGGGTTAAAAGGGTTCTTAAAGGGTTGAAGGGTTTGACCCTTTTAACCATTGTCCATTAAGAACCCGTCCATTGAACCCTTTAACTTAAAAGGGTTTTATAAGGATTCAACCCTTTTAACCCTTGTCCATTAAGAACCCGTCCACTAACCCGCCCGCCCTATTTGCCACCTCTAAGCCTCCTCATGAGAATAGAGGCACACGTATGAATTACCCATCTATATCTAAAGCATTTAGCAAAGATCAGTCAGCCCATTCGAGTCGACCAACAACAGACAGTAGCTAGAAGCAAGTTTGTGTGCAGTTGCGCCAAACAATCTCAGCTCGTCGTCGTAAGGCCTGCCTGCTGATATATGTCAAAAATACAAAAAGCATCTTCAATGTATTAGTATTCCATGAGTAATGAAGGCTCCCCTTATTTTATTCGTCTTTTACCCTTGTAAGTTGATCACACACCTTTCCAGATCAATTAGGCATGCACGCTCTCGAAGTTCAATGAGAGCCGCATGCCTACTTTAACTCGTCCATCTGAAATAACACAGTACACAAAACTTCATCACCATATGAAACAAATGTGAGCTCAACTGCCATAGCCGAGGATGTCAGTCAACATTTTTGCCTGAAAAGTTCAAATTTCCTCAGCTGAATCTGAGTTTAGGATTGCTTTCTGCGGTGCAGCTGCTAATTTCAGGTCTTCTGTTAATGCTCCACCATCAGAATCTGAAAGAGATTCGGTACTTATACGCCACAAGCCATCTTAAATCCACACACGCCGTCTTGCTGATAATTGATGAAGCCAGCTTTGCGCAACATCTTCGACTTCTCATGTTTTAATCAAATTTTTTGCTACGATATGATCGAGATGACATGCTATCCAGAATTACCTTAAATTTATTACGCCATCTCTTCTCCTCCCATCCCCCAAACGGCATGAAACCGAAGTCCCCATTACTCAAAAATTTCAGTATCATAACAATTTTGTACCACCAACCATTCACATATGGGTTACAAAATACGCATCTGCTTGAATGTTCACACCCTCTTCTTGTCATACCTTTTTTTTTTGAGTTAGGCAGATTGTTATGATGAAAACTTTATCCATTAGTTTTAATCCTTCCAGGTAAGTTCAGCTTCCAAAAGAAGTATTCCCCCCTTGTGCTAGTCAAAAATTTTCATTCATTAGTTTCCCCAGTAAGGACCCTTCAATTCCGTATGTCAGGCCGTCTTGGGGTAGCAAAGTATCCCTCCTGTGTATTTATACTAATAAAAATCCCCCCCGTTTCACTCTAGCCTTCAAGAAACTGCAATTCCTAGAATGCTAAGAATAGCTTTCACTCGTCTGATTCTCTTTTTTCAAAAAGACGGTCATCAACTATTATTTTTACGAGGGATGTAATGGGAGTGTTGGATAATTCATTCCTCAAGGAACAACTAGCTGTAATTAACGTCTTTAACACATGCAAGTGGCGAATAATGTTCAAGCACAACAATGCCTGGACATATTATATGGAGGAACAACTTCATGTAACAATTTGAAAATCAGACAATGATATGATGTATTATTCAAATTCTATACCGTGTTTATGAATGAGACACCAAACGCGGTTCAACAGTTTGCAACACGAAAGGAGTAAGCAACCATTGTCCATGGAACCATCCAGATGAGAACCTAAATATTAAAACAGCAAGATACAAGACGACACAAATTTTCATAAACTTTGTATGTATGGGGAAAAAGATTTTACGTATTTATTTCCTTTGATCCTTTATTGTGCTACAATCATGAGCCCCTCCTTCAAAAGTAGTCTCGTCCTCCAGAGGCTCTTTATTCTTATAATGCTTCCTGCAGCCCGGACAACGTCCATCATCCTCACAAATCCGTTTGTAGCAGAAAAGGCACATCCGGAATCCACAAGGACATGGGAAAAAACTTGCATCCGTAACATCCAATTCCTCATAGCATATAGGACAGTCACACGCCGATGCCACTGGTGATACATTATTAAAAGACCTCAAACCAGCAGCACCACGAACTAAGTGCCTACTGGACTTCATAGGCATACTCCGCTGTTTTGATAAATTAGGTAAACCACGGGGACGAAAAGCATCATCCGTCCTCCATGCTCGCATACCACCTCTACTCAAGTTTGATGCCCTTTGAGGCTGGGGTTTAGGGACTTCCCCTCCAGAACTCCCTATTCCCAAACCTCCAAAAGATGACTCCAAGCAAGGGGATAACTCCTGATCATTTGGCAGGTCAGAATTAGAATCATGCTTCTTGTCATTGTCCGCCAATGCATCTGCAATTGCTTCCCAATCATCTACACATTCATCACTGTCATCCACTTTTTCTTGCTTATCCTCATCTTCCTCATCCTCGGTGACAGTCCCAGAACACGTACCGCCACTGCTGGCACTACTGCCAACACTGCTACCAGTAAAATTTGTACCGGAAATATTACTCCCGGACAACACACTGCTAGCCGCACTACCGGGGCTATTCAAAGGTGAGGATTCCGAATCACTACCCTCGTGATGCCCCTCCTCCCCATCAACACCCTTCTCATCATCTCTAGGCTTCACCTCTAATTTTGTCTCCAGAGGTAAACCCTTGTTGTTCCTTTCATCCCCAACAGCTTCACATCTTTCCTCCACGTCCTCTTTACCTCCCTTGCTCTTAACTACACAAAAATAAAATCCAAACCACCAAAATCAACACAACCTTACAACTCATCAATTCCAGACGTTTCTCCACACCCTCTAATTAAACCCCCAAAAACAATTTTAAAAAAATCATATCTTTCTCACTTTTAAAGCAAATAAAAATTTCTATCACAGCTTACCTTGTGAAAGCCATTGCTCGCGACGAGCATCCATCTTGCACTGCTTCAGTTTCGCAGACCTATTAGCCTGTACATGGAATACAAAATACAATCATCAACCCAAAGCTCAAACAAACACACCCAATACCAAGGATTGATGGTTAAAAATCATCGGAATCTACGATTCTGGGGTTGAGATCTTACCCGTTTCTTCTTGTTGCAATCTTTGGCGTGGGAGGGCGATGCTGGGGGAATCGAATCGGAAACCATGGCAAAACCGGATTGAATCGGACGGAATCGAATTGAGATGGAAATTAGCGATTGCAATCTGAAACCCTAATTTTTTTCGCGAAAGATATTTTTTCTGCGTTCGAAGAAGCCGATGATAATATGGATAACGGAAACCACTCTGCTTCGTTCGTTTTTTATTTATTTTTTTAATTTTAAAACCAATTGGATTTTCAGCGTTGTGTGACGTGTAATTTACGTAACTACCCCTCAGTGTATCGCGAATATTCCGCCTGCAATGCAAGAGAGTACAAATGCCAACGACGCCGTTCTCCGTCAATGAATTTCAGAAAGCTCGCAGAACAAAACCTGATTTAACTGTGTAATTTCGCTTCCAATAATTGAGAGTTTGAGACAGCACTACAGATGATGTTTTTCTTGTCCATTAATGATACACACTTACGGCAAAAAATGGCCGCATTAACTGATGGATTTGACACGCTTACTAAGCCGTTGCTGAGGTAGTTTCTCTTTGTAATGCATGATTATTGGTTGATGTTGTCAAAGACCGGGGAGCTTGCAGTAAATTAATCGAATCACTTGGCTTGAACATCAGGTTGATCATCAGAGCCACCCTTGTCCAATTTCTGCATTTAAAAGATGCAAAACATTAGTAAGCGACCATGATCCTAGTATACCACTAGCAAACAATTTAATCAAGTAGGATCAAAGATCAACAAAAAAAAAAGGTTTGATTAGCATTATGGTTATAGTCCGGAAAATCTAACTGTTGAATACACAACTTGCATTAGTCACTTTCAGAATACGCATGGAGCGTATTTACTGAAACGAGTAGAAGTACAAAGAATACAACAAATAAATGGGATGAATCAGCAGCTGAAGAATGTTGTATGAATCAGTTAACATATAAAACAGACGTCATGTTCGAATCACCATGCGTGGAACACGTGTCCAAAGTTCAGGCAAGTAGATTCATCTACCCGAGGTAAGTTTTCCAAACAGCACATAAACACACGAGGAAAGGAAAAGGATGATCTCCTTATTCATGAGAGAACATGCAGCATAAAACTCAGGTCTATACAATCAGAGGCTAAAATAATTATGCGATCAATAGGAACACAAGCTGTAAAGTTGCTCGCAGATGATTACATATGAGACTCTTAGATTATACTTATAACATTAAATCTGAAGCAACAACAAAGTGAGCCCAATGTTTAAGGAGATAATTGACACAGTAAAAGGGGTAAATATTGACTTCAGAAAACTAGCTAGTAACAAAGATTGTCTTTAAATAGCAAGGAATGACTTGGGGAGATTATGAAATACATTAGAAGTGCAAGAGTACGAAGTGCTTATATTATCCCCATGCCCAGTGAAGGTGTATACAGCAAGCCAATCTCAAGCCTGCAACACGTAATACTGTCCGAAAAAGGCATATGTAACTATGGAAAAACTCTGTCATACCATGTCTAGTAACATAATATTCATTGTAGTAACCCACAGTACAATACAAAAGACGATAACAAGAGCCGAAACTTGAATTTCTGATCGAAAAAAGAAAGAAAAAAACTCAATCAAAGAAACAGCCCAATGACAAAGAATCTCCACAAGGAAGTTAGCCTGCTCACTCACTCTCAAGATCAACCTACTTACAAAAACCAAAAATCTATCTAATCAACCAATTCTTTCTGATCCAAGTATTCACAATCCAGGAGTGTGTTCATCATGAATCGAATTAACCAATAAATTCAATCAGCTCCAGCCGAAGGTGAACTTCACACAACATCATAAGATCCTATTCTGGCGTCACCTAATCGCATCAAAAAGAGACTTTAATCACATAAATTAACAGTAGCAGATGAAAAAGGCAACGGAGCGTTGCGTACCGTTTGAGCGTTGTGCCATGCGAGTCCGCGATAGACGTTGACGGAGAAAGTGGCGGTGAGATAGACTGTGGTGATGCCGAGACCAGCCGTGAAGGCCTTGAACGCCCAATTTCCAGCCTCGTTAACGATCCCCATCGCTCTTTCTTGCTCGGATGCTAGCGCCGTCGGACTCTAGTCTTCTTCTTCTTCTTCTTCTTCTTCTTCTAGAGCAGAGCTCTTCGATTTCGCGGTCGTCGAATTTAGTTAGGGTTTTGGATTTCGAAGCGAGTCAATAACGTGGCCAACGAACTGGGGACGCGGCCTGGATATTATTCACATGTTCAAGGGTATTTTAGTAATTATAAAAATGGCAATGACCGCAAAATAGTATTCTTTCATAAAAGTCATGTAGCAAGTAGAGGTATGAGCAATGAGCAAAAATGGCTATTTGCTCTATATATTTTAACGCAACAAGAGAGCAAAGAGCTATGAGCAAAAATAACAACCTCTCCCTATTTTATCCAGCATTGTCACTTTTATTATTCTGGAGCAATGAAAGCAAAAAGCAATACTCATTAACCATTCAATTATCCGACATTGTCATTTCTATTATTTCATTTTTTTTGTCCCAATATTCTTGATTTTTTTCTAATTTTTTATTTTAAGATATTTTTATTTTTAATTTGAATAATTTGATGTTCATCTAACGTTCATTTTATGACATTTCTGATATTTATTTCTTTCAAAACCAACAAAAAGTAGGTTTTATTCTCTCTATCTTGATATAAGCATGCGGACCCCACTTATTGCTTTCCTTTCAAATACTCTCCATTATTGCTCATCTATCAAGCATTACTTTTTGCTCACTCTACATGAGAGCAATAAGCAATAAAGTCTCTCTATTATTGCTTATTGCTCTCCTTGGTGTGGATGCCCTTAGTAAAAGAGTAATGTGCAATGAGCAATAAACAAAAATAGCATTTCTCCATAAAAGTCAGGTAGCAAGCAGAGCTAAAAGCAATGAGCAAAAATGGTTATTTGCTCTATATATTTTAATGTAGCAAAAGAGCAAAAAGCTATACTCATAAACATTCAATTATCCGACATTATCACTTTTATTATTTCATTTTTTTTGTTTTTTCCCAAAATTCTTTAATTTTTCTGATTTTTTATTTTATTTTTTGAGTTTGAATTTGAATAGTTGGATGTCCATCTAACGTTCATTTTATGACTTTTTTGATTTTTTTTCTTTCAAAACCAACATAAAGTAAGTTTTATTCTCTCTATCTTGATATATGCATGTGGGCCCCACTTATTGCTTTCATTTCCAATACCCTCTCCATTATTGCCCACCTATCAAGCATTGATTTTTGCTCTCTTTTTTGCTCACCTACTGCATGAGAGCAATAAGCAATAAAGTCTCTCTATTATTGCGTATTGCTCTCATAAGCAATAAGGAACAACATTATGGTATGACTATCAGGAAAAAGATTAGGTACAAAGTTGATTTTTTGGTAAAATATACAAACAACTCATAGTCATTGATCTTGTGATTTGGATCGATGTGATTAAATCCTGAGAAAGTTATTCCTTGTATTTCCTTGTTCATGGATGAATATGCTATGCCCTTATAAGAACGACATGTTTTATGTCCAACAAAACAAGTTCCATTGTCCAATCCAGGTTGGCATTAAAATTTTTGTTTTTTTTATAAACTGCATGATGGAGATATAAAGGCGATACATAGGACTTAAAGTTGAGAAATAACATCCAGCTGGAACCATTACAAACAATAAAATATCAACGTGAATAGAGTAATCTGCTGCTCCGCTTGGCCACACGCCTAACTTAAGTGGGCCATCCACCTTGTCACTCATAACAACTTAAATATAACAGAAGACTGCTCAAAGTCGGCCGAAATGAGGACATAATTCAACGCGTGATGCCACATGTCAAAAAATAAGCAAAGGAAATGGCTGAAACAGCATGCAGAAGCCAGTAAACAGGATAGGACATACAACTTGGAGTATTGCCAAACATGTGACAAGCAAGCAGCTGAAAATCAACCCAATATACAAGGTGCAACACCCGACGTTTCTTCAGGACAACCGTCTGAACTGGCAAAAGAAGAAAGCTTTTCACTCAAAATCTTTAATAGTTCTTCTTTTGCAGTGAACAAAAAACCATAAAAAAACCAGTTCAAACGAATTCGACTGGAGACGCCTCCTTTAAGCATCCAACTTAGAGAGAAAAGCATGTCGCAAGTTGTTGTATATATGTATCATAAAGGTACCCCGAAAGGCCTACCCTCTCCCCTCCTCCGCTCCAAATGCCTTCTTACTGCTAACAACAGCCGCAAGCCCCTCGAGATGGCCACCCACCACCACTAGATGTATGATCGCCACCAGATCTGTAACCCAGCTCCACCTCCATCAGATCTGAAACCCTAAACTTCACCAGATCTGCAACCCAGCTCTACCTACACCGTATATGAAACCCTATTCCACCTCCATCAGATTCTGAAACACTCCACCAGATCTGTGACCACCGGAGAAGAAGAGGCGCATGTTGGTGCTCGGACGGACGCTCAAAGAGGAAGAAAGGAAGAGATCAAAACAAAAAATCCAGTCCGAAGAGATCGACCGGAGATAAAACTCTCTTAACCGGTCCCGCTTAGAGAGAAGGGTTTTTTTTAGTTAAGTATCTTTCCATCACCGTATGCCCCAGTCACACAAACCGTGGTTCTCTCTGGAACCCTCTCCGCCCTTCTTCTTTCACCGACCCCAGCTTTTTCACCGCAGCCGCCAGCTCTCCTCCTCTCCCACGTCCTCTGCCGGTTCAATTACTCCTACCAGAACCATCCATGACTCTTCCTGCCTTTTCCTCATCCCTTCATCCTCCCCGTCCTCTTCCACCCGTTGGTTACCGATGGTGTGTTTTTGGAGGTTTGGGTGGGACTTTTGGGGGTGGTGCTGGGATTTGTGGGTGGTGCCATGGGTGGTGGGTTTTGAACGGTAGGGAGTGGGTTTTTTGGCTTTCTTTTTGTGTATTTAGCCCCTCGAGGCGAGCTTCACTTCTGAGGGTTTTCCTCTCACCCTGTTTGGTCTGAGCTTTCGATGCCGTGTTTGTGCGACTTTTTATGTAATTATTGTTTCCTCTCGACCGGTTTCCCGGCCGGTGCGTTGGGCAGGCGGACTATGCCCGGATGCTATCAAGAGTGGTCCTGCCTTTTTTCAAGCTGTGAATGACGGGATGACGTGCCCACGCCAGAGGCGAAGTGGAGCAGCGGACTCCGGTTTATTCACGTTTTATCTTTCTTGTCTGTATTTTTCTCAGTTGATTGATATTTCCCAACTTTAAGACCTCGACTAGCCTATAGGAGTTCATCTTAAAGGAGCTGCCCTAAGCAATGGAGACGGAGAACTTCCTTTCATACCGTAATTTTTGTTGTATGCAAGTAGATAATAAAGTTACCAAGTTAGATTAATTTTATAGGTGTACATATTTCAAACGTTCAAATTGAAAGTTTATATTTATGTGTTTTTTATGGGAAATTTTCATTACTCAAAAGAAAGAAAACAAGGCAACACAACGTCCACAAACCACTTGAAACACTAAGACCTGTGACTAACTAAGACACTACACTACAACTAATTAATGAGAAAGAAGACTCAAGAAAAGGTCCAAACGAAAAAAAGACAGACAACATTATACTGAGATTATGTGCCTAGCACTTCCACCCAGCCCTACTTCTTTCTCCTCCTCCCATGAAAGTATTGCATTCCTATGGGACAGACCAGTGGCGGATCCAGAGCTTCGTCTGAGGGGGGTCCCAAATTTTTTTTTTTCGAACAACAAGGATATAAGTCGGATCCGGCAAAAAAAAAGTCCGCTAATGATTCGGCGATTTTTTTTCGAACAACAAGAACAATAAAGTCCGCTAATGATCAGCCAACCTTCTGAAGCCCATAAAGGTGTCATCCGATGTCCATTGAAGATGATCTACATATGGATCGAAAGCTAATTGAATGTTCTATAACTTTCATATTTAACTGGAGATGAAATTCGGAGGTTAAGCCGATAAAACAACGGCCAAAGATAGATGATTAATTGAAATTTGCCGAAATTTAGGGGGTCTGAGCCAATCTTCTAAAGCTCATTGAGGCGTTATCCGGTGTCCGTTGAAGATGGTCCATATATGTATAGAAATCTGATTGAATGCTCTACAACTTTCATGTTTACTTAAAGATGAAATTTGGCGGTTAAGCTGATTAAAAACAGTCACCAAAGATGGATGATTGATTGAAATTAGCCGAAATCGAGGGGGTCCGAGCCAATCTTCGAAAGCTCATAGAGGCGTCATCCGGTGTCCGTTTAAGATGTTTTTTATATGGGTAGAAAGATAATTGAATGTTCTATAACTTTTATGTTTACTCCAAGATGATATTCAGAGGTTAAGCTCACAAAAATAGTGACCGAAGATAGATGTATGACAAATGAAAAATATATATAACTTCATATGTAAGTTTTTTTTTTTATCAAAGTTGAGAGGGGTCCTGGGACCCCCCAGGACCTGGCTGGATCCGCCTCTGGGACAGACCACAATCTAATTCTCTTGGTCCTTGCTCAGTTAGCTAGTTTGTCGGCTCCAATATTCTCCTCACGCGGGATATGTAGAAACTCATCATCGATCATCGACAGAGCACAAACAAAGGACTGCGAAAATGATCAAAGATCATGCGGTCGAAGATCGCCAGAGCAGATTTTGACCTAACTAATTTTGTATTGATTTTTGATAAATGTTACAAATGAGCTGGCTCAACAGATATACCAGAAGAGATCAACCGAAAAAGAATTAGATGTGACACAACACACCCCTAACAAAGCACTAATTACAGAAGAGCCCCAACCGACCGGTTGACACCTGAACACAGTACTCAGCCGGTCGGGTGAGCTCTGCCTAACTATGCTGAACTTCCTTAACACCCCCCCCCCACTCAAGCTCAGCGTATGGAGGGTGTTGCAGACGTTGAGCTTGCCAGCAAGATGGTGCAGACGATCTGCAGAGAGAGCTTTGGTGAGGAGGTCCGCTAGTTGATCAGCGGTCGACACAGAGCTAGGACTGATCAGGCCAGAAGTTAAATGTTGCCGCACCACATGACAGTCTAGCTCTACGTGTTTGGTCCTCTCATGAAACACCGGGTTTTTAGCTATGTGCATCGCAGCATGGTTGTCACAATGAAGCGGGACCGGAGTAGGGACCTGAACCTGCAAGTCTTCAAGCAGCCGAACCAACCAAGCCACCTCACAGCAGGCATGCGCCATAGCTCTATACTCAGCCTCTGCAGATGATCTAGACACAACAGCTTGTTTCTTGGACTTCCAGGAGATAAGGGCCTGACCCAGAGTGATGGCATAGCCAGTGATGGACTTCCTGGTAAGGGGACAAGCACCCCAATCTGCATCAGAGTGAGCTACCAGCTGAAGAGGTTGATGACTGGGATAAAACTGCCCTTGGGCAGGAGCCAATTTCAGATACCTAAGCACCTTATGAGCAGCTGTCAGATGATCTGTAGTCGGTTTATTCATAAACTGACTCAATATGTGAACAGAATAGGCAATATCAGGCCTGGTATTGGTGAGATAGATCAGCTGGCCAACTAACCTCCTATAAGGACTTGGATCATCCAAACTGAAAGCTGTTGATAAACCAAGCTTGTGCTTTGTGTCCATGGGAATGGCTGATGGTTTGCAAGCTAACAAACCAGCCTCAGTGATAAGCTCCAAGGAATATTTTCTCTGATTTAAGAACAGGCCTTCAGAAGACCTTGCCACCTCAAAACCAAGAAAATACCTTAGTTGACCCAGATCCTTGATTCTGAAAAGATCATGGATATATGTTTTCACTGACTGAATCAGACTGGGAGATGTGCCAGTTAGAATAACATCATCCACATAGACTAACAATGCCAGAAAATGCCCTCGTTTGCTATAAGTAAACAAAGAATGATCATTCAAACTTTGCACAAAGCCAAAACTGACCAAGGCATCACTAAACCTTGAGTACCACTGTCTGGGAGCCTGCTTCAAGCCATATAAACTCTTCAGAAGCCTGCAGACTTTCCCTTGTGCCTTTTCAGTTTTATAGAAACCCTAAGAAGATACAAGAAACTGCCCTGCTATCAAATTTGGACTTTCCAGGTAGAATATTAGTCATATAACAAAGACACCCAAAAATCCTCATATGCTGATAGGCAGGTTTCCTGTTGAAAATGACTTCAAAGGAGTGAGGCCATGAAGGACTGAAGAAGGCAGTCTATTGATGATATAAGTGGCTATAAGAACACACTCTCCCCACAAGAAATCTGGAACTTTAGACTGAAACTTCAGAGATCTGGCCACCTCAAGAAGATGCCTATGCTTCCTCTCTACAATCCCATTTTGTTGAGGACTGTAAGCACAAAAAATTGTTGAAGACACCCTTGAGCTTGAAGAAAGTTGGTGACCTTGTTGCTGTGAAACTCCGCTCCATTATCTGATCTAACAGTCTTAATAGAGCATTAGAACTGAGTCTGAATCATGAGGTAGAAACTGAGCAAATGATCAGCAGTCTCACTCTTTTGTTTCATCAAATAAGTCCAGGTAATTCTGGATTTGTCCTTAATAATTGTAAGAAAGTACTTAGCTCCATTAATAGTTGGCTCCTTGTAGGGACCCCAAATATCAACATGAATGAGATCAACCAAATTCTGACTGGAAGTAGTACTATTAGAAAAGGGAAATCTTGTCTGTTTAGCCTGAGGGCATATATCACAATGTATATGATCATTTTTACAACTGAAATCAGTAAGACAATGCTTCAAAATGCTGGGAAGCTTTTTGTATGGAACATGTCCTAGTCTGTAGTGCCAAAGGGTGGCTGTAGAGACTTTTCCAACAGCTAAGCATCCACCAGAGGGAATGGACTTGAAATGATATAGACCTTCAACCAGAGTACCAATCCCTTGTAAAGTCAGATTGGCTTGGTCCTGTATAGAACATCCCTTTTCAGTGAAATTAACCAATAACTTGGAATCTTCCACAAGCTTGGCAATAGAGATCAAATTAAATTTGATACTTGGAACAAGAAGAACATTGGACAATTTGATAGAATCACTGAGAACACAACTACCAGTATGAGTAACTGACAGGCGTCGTCGGTACCTGCAAATTTGAATTTATAATTTCCTTGCTCTTGGCTATGGGTTAATACAGCGGCAAGCAAGGGTCGAACCCTAGGGAACTAGATGGTTACTTGTTGTTCTGAAAAAGGAGACAATTGGATTTTGAGCAATTTAGGAAACAAGTGCAATAAGGAAATAAAACGAAAGATGTTAATCAGAGAGAGAATATTCAGACTAGGGTTTCTAATTGTGACTTGTTTTATCATCGACTTCTAATTATCTATTTCCAAGTTCCTAAGTGTGGTTACTTCCATTCCAAGTTATAGCCTAAAGTAGGGTCTTTCCGGACGCCTACACCACAATCTACTTCCTTTCCGGGTTATAGAATTCTAGTCCTAGAAATCTAATACTCCATTCCAAGATATATCAGATTAGTGCTCTATTCGTTCTCAACGGTCTAGTATCAAACAAACAGTAATAAGAAAATTGAATTGCTCGGCTAAACCTAACCGTTCCAAGTATCAATTTAACTTCGCAATTCAATCAAGATAATTAAGCACAAGGACTAGTGGAATAATGAAAATAACATTAAGTATCAAGTCTCAAAAACAACGTCACAATGTATTAAACCCTAGCCCGAATAATGGGTTTAGCTACACATGACCATTAAAACAAGACAATAATGAAAAGGGAGAGAGTGATCTTCTCTATTGCCGAGAGGGATGAAAGACCGGGCCGGAATGATTGAAGAGCGCCGAGGACTTCGGAATGAGAGGAGGGCTCGGCTGTGAATGAGAACTCTCGATTGTGGGATGATTTGCACTCTCGACCAAGGGCTGTATTTATAGAGTAAATTAGGGCTTCGAAATCCCCCTTAATTCGGCAGTCTCCTAAGGATTTGGCCCAAAAGTCGGTCAAAGATTAGATTAGGAAAGGTTTCCAAATCTTGTCTAACCGACTTTGCTTGATCTTCAAGTTAACTTCTTGTACAAGTCTTCCAGAGTCTTCTAGGGCCTTCCAGAACCTTCTAGGAACTTCATAGAAGCCTCTAAACCGCCTCATTCGAGCCCACTGACTTGGCCCAGCGTGCGGGGCCTTCAACGTCGTTTTGCTCATCTTGGCCAATCCCGCTCGTGCGTTTTGCTTGGCTAGTGATAACGTCCGAGTAATTTAGCATTTCGATCACTTTGGTCGAGCCAGATTTGCAAGATTCGTCTGTCTGGTCGAGCAACTTGGATTCAGCGCTGGCCTGCTCAACAGGGTCTTCGGGCGCGGCCTGGAACTCTGCTCGGCTGCTCATGGGCCATTCCACCCGTGCATTCCCCTTGGTTTTCCGACATTGTCCACCTTATTTGCTATTTTGATCACTTTGCTCGAGGTGGATTCGTCAGATCAGCTCGTTTGCCCGAGCAACTTGAATTTGGTGCTAGATTGCTCGGCTGGGGCCTGGATCTGCAGACGGACTCCTTAGGTCAAGTGTAGATAGGTTGGTCCTCAACTCCTTGTGATGTTTTTAGCTCAGAAAGCCATCTTTTAAGCGCGTTTCCTCCTAGATCTTCCGAAGCACCTGAAATGCAAAACAACACTAAAAGTAACTTGTTGGCATAATAAAGTGTCGGAAATGGTGGGATTTGTTGACTCGATGAGTCGTATAAATACGGCTCATCAGTAACCAAGACCCTTGTCCCATCAGGCATAAGAACATTATAAGGCACTTGGAGTCTAAGAAGGTCACTAAGCAAATGTATATGAGGAGTAATATGATCTGTGGCACCACTATCAATTACCCAAGTATCTTTACTGACTTTAACAGTGGAAAGACAAGTGATACCTGCAATATGATCAGTGGTACTACCTCCACTATCTCCCAGAAGATGCATGAGCTTGCTTAGTTGCTTAGAAGTAATCTGCAAAGAACTGAGAGAAAAAGAGGAAGGAGCACTGCTAGTGCTTTGTTCCTTGCCTTCAGACCCTGCATTAGTCACCTCAGTAGTAACATTATTAGCCATAGTCATACCTCTATTGTTTCTGCTACCAGTACCAGCTGCCTTGTTGGTATTGAACTTGTAGCCAGGAGGGTAGCTATGCAATTTATAACAGGTCTCTTTGACATGCCCTTGCAACTGACAATGAGTACAAAAAAGAGGAGGCTTTCTAGGCCTATCAGAAGATCGACCACCATGTCTGGTTTTAGAATGATCCCTCCAGAAGACTGATAGTTGGCTTGAGAAAATATGGAAGCTTGAGAGCTGCCACCAGTGGACTGACTAGCATAAAGAGCTGACATTTCAGTCACAGCTGCCTTTTGAGATTTCCTTTGATTCTCATCTTGAACCAATTGTTTGTAACACTCCTTTAAGGAAGGTGAAGGCTTCATCTGAAGTATGTTTGATCTAGATGTGAGATATGCCTCATTGAGACCCATAAGAAACTTCATTCTTCTATCCCTCATCTTTCTATCATTGGAGCACCTACGAGCCAAGCACCTTGAACCAAGTTCACAGGACGTTTCAACAGTGAGAGCATCCTCATCACCCCATAGCTGAATCAACTTGTTGTAATATTGAGCAATGCTCTTGTCTTCTTGCATCAACATAGAAATTTCATGTTGTATGGAGAAAACAGTGAAATCATTGGAACCAAAAAAACGTTCCACTAAATCTTCCCAAGCATGCATACAATCAGCAGCATGAATTAAGGATGAACCAATTTCAGGAGACACAGAACTGATAATCCAAGAATGCACAACATTGTTGCACTTATCCCATCTAGCACCTTGATACACATCAACAGGTCTAGGAAACTCACCACACACAAATCCAAGCTTCATCTTTATCCCCAGCGCCATCTCCATGGACTTCCGCCAGTTCAAGTAATTGCTTTCCCCAACCAGAGGTTGAGTCACCAAGGAAACAGCCACATTCTCATTGCTGTTTACGAACAACGGATCATCTGCCAAATTGATAGTCGGCACCGTGGACGAAGTAGCCGCCACCGTAATGGACGAAGTAGCAGGAAGAGTCAACGCCATAAACGCGAACGAAATCAAACACAACCAAGAAACGACCGAACGGACGAATCGATTACAGAAGCGGAACAAATCGATCAACCTTCAACTGATACCATGTAGAAACTCATCATCGATCATCGACAGAGCACAAACAAAGGACTGCGAAAATGATCGAAGATCATGCCGTCGAAGATCGCCAGAGCAGATTTTGACCTAACTAATTTTGTATTGAATTTTGATAAATGTTACAAATGAGCTGGCTCAACAGATATACCAGAAGAGATCAACAGAAAAAACAGAAAAAGAATTAGATGTGACACAACACACCCCTAACAAAGCACTAATTACAGAAGAGCCCCAACCGACCGGTTGACACCTGAACACAAAACTCAGCCGGTCGGGTGAGCTCTGCCTAACTATGCTGAACTTCCTTAACAGGATATATATGCTCCACGCTGCTCCAGCCTTTCCAATACAGTGAAGCATTCATCCCATCAGGTGAGCACCATTTCCAATCCTTGGTAGATAGCAGCAACTGCTTCAATCGAGTCCGAGAATAAGGTCATGTCCACTTTGACTCTATTTTTTGACTTGTAAGTTAAGATAAGTTAATATAAGTTACTATCAGTTAAGACCAGTTAAGATCAATTAAGATAAGTTACTTTCAGTCACTATAAGTTAAGTTAAGTTTCAGTTAACTTAAAGTCGATTGTTCCACCACCACCACAACCAGGCGCAACCAGCGACCGCCGCCCTCCACCAATCACCGCCGCCATCAGCCGCCTGTCGCCACCAGTCTCGGCCGGTCAATGCCGGTCAACGGTTGCGCGCCTGCCGGTCAACGGCGCCGTCGGCAGCGTCTCTCCGCCGGTCACGGCGGCTCCGTCGTACGTATGGGCGGCGGTAGGAGAAGGTCCGGTGGCGGCAGAAATAGAACTGAACTTACCTTTATAAGTTAACATAAGTTTCAGTTAAGTTAATATAAGTTAAGATCAGTTAAGATCAGTCACTATAAGTTAAGATCAGTTAAGATCATTTAAGATAAATTAAGATCAGTTAAATTAAGTTAAATATAAGTCAAAGTGGACGGCCCCTAAGACTGCGCCTATTGCCTTCAACTTGGACATCAGAAGAACACACCTGCCATAATTTCCGCCTCCAGCGCATATCAGTTTTCTTTTCCAGCCTGTCAAAACTACATTAACACAGGAATTTGACAGTTCCAAGACTGCGAATCCCATAATATTAGTCATAGGATCGAATGATGCATCACAGTAGAATTCCTTATCCCCATAATCCTGCTTGTAACATTCTATTTTTCCCTCCCATCCATTTATCACATAAGTATGTTCTCACCTTAGACATTCCCATCCCATAAACGTTCTGTTAATAAGTTTGTATTTGAATCATTTACATTATTATTATTATTATTCTAAATTTTGATTCCATTTTTTCGACAAGTATTAAGAATATGAAAACCCAAACATATTTTTTTTCTTGTATCCATTAAACCACTACCATTTGAAAATTATAAAAAGATTTCAAAATATCTTAATTTCAATAAGTTATTGACGTTTCTTGATTAAAATTATTAACTAATATGGCGTTTGTCGCACAAATTAAATTCATATAAAGATCAGTCTCACTCTCACCTTAAACCAAAATTGTAGAGATAAAATTGTTAACATATCTAATGAAGATAATAATGCTGCACCTCTCAGTGGATAACATCATCAATGAATCAGCAATCAACAACTACATAATGTATATAACAAATCAAGCTTATTAAGACCTTATCAGGAAGCTAATTAAAGTAAACCCACACAAACACAAAGTTATCTTTTTTTGACTTAAAATTATTCTTTTTAGGGACCAAACACACTCCACCATGAGAGGCTATTGTGTAAAGAGCTCCACAAACTGGGATTAGCACTTATAATTATCCATTATAACTTGTCTCAATGGATCCCATGGTTGGAATATTCCAACTAGTAGGGAATATTGCTTATTTTAAAAAAATTACTGAAATTTTTAATGAAGGTAAATTAAAAAATATTATTATTTGATACTTTATTAATATTATCTAATTTTACATTAATTCCAAGATTTTGCCACCACTAAAACAAATTTTGCAGATGTGTAAATTTAACGCTTAAAACCATGTATTTTTTTTACTTCACTTAATTTAACTGAAATTTAAATGGAAATTTCACATAATTTTATCAAAGTTGGACTTTTAGTAGGGTGACAATTTTTTGACGTATGATTATGCTGTACTTTCAAGTTAATTTGACATTTATTATTGCTAGAAAATTGTTTAATGGAGTGAAAATCTTGCTTCTTAATTTATCGTATTAAGTGTAAACATGTAGAGGAAAGAATAGGTGCAAATTATATTTTTGGTGCAAAATCATATTTTTGTTGCAAAATGTAATGTTCGTCAAAACTGGATTATAATTCGTCGCCGAGAAACCAAAAGTCTGACATAGTTTATCAAGAGTATTTTATAATTCGTCGCCGAGAAATTAACCATAAACGAGATTTAATTAATACGAGATTTAATGTCATCCGACCAAATGACCAAATCAACGATTGTCATTGGTTTGTATTTTTCACAAAAATATGTCATTATTTTTTCTAAACATGTGCAGTATTAGTTTTATTTTTATAATGAATATGTAAATTGTAATTGAACTGTACATGTGCGTGAAAAAACATGGTTTACATGTTTCTCAAATCTCAACTGGCTTTAGTTCCTTTCAAAAAAAAAAAAAGTGGCTTTAGTTGAATGAAATATAGTTCAGGTGGTAAATTTTAAAATAATTAAAATAAAACAAATTGGGAATAATACTGCATATTTGTTTTTTTGATAAGAGAATAATACTGCATATTTAATGAACTCATAACATAACGTCACTAATATCACATGTAACGAAAAATGAGATAACATTTTAATTTATTTTAGATAAATGAGAGTACACAAAACATTCAGATCAAGTAATTTTCAAATCACCTTCATATAATCCTAACTTCAATTCAAGTTTATGACTCAAAATAATCCATTCAAGAAAACTGAATTTGTTTGACCCCCATCAAAAAAAAAAAAAAGAAACTGAATTTGTTTGACCGGATTTATTCAAATCCAACACTGAATTTTCTCACACGGAAAAGGAAACCACTAATTCCACCAACAATTTAGAACCAAATTTGGAAAATAAATCCAACTGAACAGCTCAATTAATATCACACTAATTAGAAAGAATCTAAAAAAAATCAACAAATATTAAGAAACATATTTTTGATTCATTATTACAGCACCTACAAACCTTAATTTCTCAGAAATTTAATTTATCCTCTCTCTCCTCTCCCTTATATAACAAATCCCCATCACTGCCATCCCATCCAAATCCAATCCTTTCGATAAAAAAGACTCGATCTTTTTCCCAAATCGCTCGTATTCAATCCCACCCAATTCGATTTTTCAGAAAAATGGAAACGGAAGCGGGCAAGGTAATCATGCTGTTCGGTGTGAGGATCGTTGTCGATTCAATGAGGAAGACAGCCAGTCTGAACAATTTGTCGGATTATCAGCACGTTGCTGATGCTGGAAAAGCCGGAGAGAATGAGAATATGGCCGCCAAGCCTGATGGATACGTGTCTGATAATGTTGTCAGAGTTCGAGGCGCCCGAGAAAGGAAGCGAGGTAAGGTTTTGAAAACTTAGGTTTTCTGGTTTCTGACTGATTTGATTAATGTTTGATCAGCGATGGTCTTTTTTATAGATTCTTGTTTGATTCTAATTTTTTTTTTGTCTTTGATTAAGTTGTTATGAAATGAGTTCTTAATCTGCAAATTAGGATTTGATTCTTTAATTGTTATGTGATTCAATTTCATTATTGATGATTTCTGGGGATTGATTTGTTTATCTTACCAACTGGGTTTGAAAAAAATTGAATGAAATTTTGTGGACATATAATCAAGATTATGAATTTGCGGGGTTTCCTATTGCTGATTTTGTGCTTGGGATTTAATTGCTCAGGAACTCCATGGTCTGAAGAGGAGCACAAGCGCTTCTTGATGGGTCTGCAGAAAGTCGGTAAGGGGGACTGGAGGGGAATATCTAAAAACTTTGTGAAGACTCGCAACCCTACTCAAGTAGCGTCTCATGCGCAGAAGTACTTTCTCAGGCACAATACAGTCAAGCGCAGGCGTCGCCATAGCCTCTTTGATATCACAACCGAGACGGTATATTTCTTAATTTGTGCTGTTGACTTATATAAGATGTGCCAGTGTGCCAAAGAGATCTGTGTTCACCAGTTTTTGGATTATTTTATATTTTGGTAATCGTGGTTTATTCATGGAATTCATCTGTTAGGTGCAGAACTCTACACAGTTTCGATTACAGTTTTTATCCATTCAGTCCTCTCGTTATCTTGCTCAGTAACAGAATAATGATTTGGTTTTTATCATAATGATATCCTTGTGAGATCTGCTGTACAGCTTTTATTATTACAAGAGTTTTGTTATACTCGTGAGTTTGTATATGCTTTGGTTAACCCGATTTTCGTACTATAGATTGAAACAATTCGTTAATTTAAATTTGCTATTATGTCTTGTGTAGGTCTCTGGAAAACCGATGCAAGAAAAACTCGAATCTACTCATGTAGACAGTGCAGCATCTCAGCCACATTCGCCAACTACCAATTCCTCCAACACAGGTGTCTACCCGATGGTACCAGCTCTACCTATCCAAATGTCTCCACTTTTACTCGTCCCCATATATCCTTCGGAAAGCTCCATCCATCCGCCTCCACGTCCACTGCTAGCCCTCCAATCAGTTCCCCCTCTGAACTCAAATTCCCTCGTCAACTACACACCGTTATCTCTTAACTTGTCTCTGTCGTTACCTAGTCACAGTCAAGCCTCCCCAAATCCAGCTTTGCAGACTATGTCGGGCTTGATGGGCAAGGACAGCTACATCTCTGTTGCTTAATGCTTCATTATATCATGATCCAGACATCAAGTTTTTATCGTACTAGTTCAGCTTCACTTCATCCCATTTCTTCTATTACCGTCGTTGGTGTACATCCTGGTATCACAACAAAATACGTAGCCAAGTTGTCTCTAAATAATACGTGTTCGTGTATTTTATTTTTTTTGGAAATGAAATTGGAACAAATTTTCAGCATCTTATATCTCTTTTTTTTTTCTTTGGTGCTCAACATTTTTCAGTGGTGGCTATGCTATTTGCAAAGCTACTGTCTGCTCTCGTTTTCTGAAAAAGTACAAGCTTTTTAGGCACACTGAAGATGGCAGATCCATTCATTCATGATGTTCAAATATGGCTTTAATATGCAGGTCCCATGAGTAGATTTAGCGGCACTGGTGGCCAAAAGATGGCCAATGATCGTGCACTTTACTGTGCAATGTCATGGCGGGTGTGATCATTTAGACAAACTAAAGTATTCAAATTTAGACTGCAAATGACTCTCTGTATATAAAATCCATAGCCGGGCAAGTATGAAAGTCTAAGCACAAATTACATAAGATCTGGACTGCACATTCCATGAGCTTCGTCAACTTATCTTAGCAAAACTGTCATAACTCCACATTGATTCTGATTCCATTATGTGTCTGAAGCACTAGATGCATTCCATTTCTGTACATTGCTTTGAAAACCAAATTCTACTCCTAAAGAAAAGGGCTACGATATTTATTTATTTTTGATAATGGAGGCTACGAATTATTAAAAAAGAAAAAGAAAAGTCTGATGCTTTAGGATACCAGGAATTATCCATCCCAGAAAATGCTAAAACGACAGCGTTCGTTTTCTTCTGCAAATTGTAATAGGGGCCGGCGGTTTCGCAGCGCTGATGATTCTCTGCCGCCGAACATCGGACTTTGATTAGTACCTTCTCAGCAGCCAGAAGAGATCTGTTTTCAAGCAGTAGAAGATTACGAGGACCTATATATGTCAGAAGATCATGAATGCCATGGATCCAGATCTAAAATCTAAGCAAGCCAGGTTTTGATTGGATGGAATTTGATGTTTTTGGAGTTGATAATTAGTTTTTTTGTGTTAATATTTGGATGAGGGAATTTAGAAATTGGTTCAAGTCATTGTCAATTGTGTGCTTACATTTGGCTGTAGTGCTTTGCGTGTGGTGGATACGTCAGTCAGCCGTACTGGCTGAGATTTTGCAGAATGGGGCTGCAAGTTGGGTTTCAAAGCCCTAGTAGTACAAATGTTTTTTTTTTTTTAATGCTGACTGCTTGTTGTTCTGGAATCAACTACTATTGGAGTGATTCACAACATTAGCAGCAGTTGATTGATTATTGGGTAGGGACTTGAGTACATGGGAATTTTAAGCTGATGCTGATTAGTAACGGTTGAAATGGGGGTTTAGTGATTTTAATTGGATGTGCAGTATATCATGTTGGTTCTGGGTCGTCTTCTTGTTGGTTCTGCGTGTGGAGGAAGACAAGAACAGTCATATGAGGATGCTTAATATCACTAGAATGGATGAATTAGTTGCCATTCCGAGGAACTCACCAGTCGAGGTTCATGGATATCAATGTGAAAATGGTATTCCGTTTTCTTTGCTTCGTTAAATTTTGTACTCAGAGAGAGAAGCTGAGGAATTAGGTAATATCTGTGGGGACACAGATGCAAGTGTAGATGGTGAGGGCTCGAATGACCACTTAGATCTGTCTCTCTACGAGTTTAAAATGTTGAAAAGAAAAGAATCCAAGGATAAGAAGGAAATTAAATATGAGAGAAGAAAGAAGAAGGATAAATTAGAAAGACTCAAAAGAAGCTTTGTAGAGGAGTTGGAAAAATCTGAAGTGGCGTCCCCCATTCCCAATTCAGAGGAAGGTAGCAGAGAAGAGGCGTGTTCAGAAACCAAAAGCAGTCGGCGAAAGGGGATTGAGAAGCTGTGTGTCAGACGAAGTGGAAGAATTGAAGAAATTAAAACAGAGGAAGGAAGCAGAGGATACCCTCAAATTAAAACAGAGGAAGGAAGAAAGAAAGAGGAGGAAGAAACAGAGAAAGGATGCTGTTGAGGTTTTGGTGCCCACGGCGGACAAAGGTTTAGACCCGGCTCAGAACTCTTCTGTTTTGGGAATAGAGGCAAGAGAACGAGAAAGAAGAAGATTACAAAGAGTGGAAGCGGAGGAATCCTACCATATGTCGCTGAAGTTAGGGATAAAGGGGAGTTTACCGGAGGAAGAGATGATCCAACTCTTCGAAAACCACCTGCAAAGGGAATATGAAGAGAGATGCACCAGATTAGACGAAATGTAAAAGGAGATTCTAGGAGAGTAGCTGGGGTAGGAGCAGAGAACGGAAAGGGTGTCATTATTGTCTAAGGTGCGTTAGAATCTTTTCAAAGAGGGGCGTGAGAGGTGCCCTTTAGCTCTCTTGAGGTTGATGGTCTGTGGTTTATTGCGGAGTGTGGAGGGGATCCTTCGATAGGATTAGTAGAGGTTTTTCAGAGTTAGCAGAGAATCCTCTTCAGGGTCTATCGAGCGTTTGGAGAGGGCTGGCTGAGTCCGAGAGGCTATCATGTTAGCGTTGCTTTGGTTAATCTTAGTGTTTTAGTGTCCTTAGCGGTCGAGAGTGCTCCTCAAGTTCTCCAGAGGTTTGTTTCTAGAGTTTTTAGCGTAAGAGACATGCGCAGTGTTTTAGTGTTCTGGTCTTATAGACCGTAGTGTGTCTTTCATAGTATTGGTCCTATGGACCTTAGTGTATCGAACCTTCACAGGTTCAGTTTTTTGGTGGCTAAATGCCACTTATGAATCAAAAAAAAAAAAAAATTTGTACTCAGAGAGTCAGAGTCCCCAGTTGGGTAAAGTCTTACACTTCTTAGTTCTTAGGGACTTTGGTATCTGGATAAAAGAGTCCTGAAAACAATTTAAATAATTATTCTCGACACCAAAATGCTTTTCTTTGTGCAGTTTTGCAGGCAAATAATGATGTTTACTTGATTCTATTTCCAGGTGACATTTATCTGCTTATTACCTTAGTAATTTATTTTTACCGGCTGAAATCTGAAGGGGTTTTGCGTTGACCGTCAGTCTGATACAATTATTTATATCTCAGGCCTTCCAGTTGATAGAAATGGAAGGTGATTAAGGTCGTGGTGGCGGGTAGGTTAATGCTTTATTTTGTACAAGTTCCAGTTATGTCTTTTGGGTTGGGGCTTGTGAAGTGATCTTGAGATCCACTGCCCTGCCGAAGTATCCCTTTTTCTACAAGTGTTATATATGCCACTTTTGTCGCACATATGGCGTTGTGCGAGCTGTGAGAATATCACGTGTAATAATCATCTACTAAAGTTTTTATCACAAAGAGTTGCACAATGTACTGGTGCTTGTTTGTCTAGCTTTTTGGTATCAAGCCAATGTCTTCATTGTTCGATCCTTCATGGTCTTCTAATCTTTTTCTGTTTTTTACGATATTCCTGGTTCTAGCTATTATGATGCCTTCCACCTGAGCTACCAAAAGCTTGCAAGAGAGCGGCAATGGGAACAGCCTCTGTTAGGTATAAGTCTCTTGCATTGTTTTACGTAAGAGTAAATATGTCGGGTAATATGGCGAAGTTCAATCAGACACCATTTTGGACCTTGTTTTAACTTTTGAAATGGTTTATCAGTTGTTTTATCGTACAGCGTACACTGCTCAAATTACTGGAGGAATGTGATTTTGCATCATTTTTTTAATACATTATTTGATTTTGCATTCTTTTCGGGAAAAATTTAGTTCAGAAAATAAATCGGAAACGGGTGATAGTTTGGGGTCTCAAACTGTACTTTTGCCTTGTTATTACTTCTTGTTTAAAACTTTTATGTTACCCAAAATAAGGTTACATGTACTGCAGTCTGCATACTATGCACCTCATCCATTTCACATTTCACTGACCTGAAAACTTCTACGCGTACTGGTACTACTCTTGCATTTTTTTAAGGAATCATATCTTTCATCTATTGACCATAGTATTATTATAACTCAACAACGAATATAGGAGAAGTGAGATTCAAGTTATTGACAATGTTTGCTCATGATCCGAGGTCTTGCAAAAGAGTCACACTCAAGTTGCTTACAATTCCGAGATTTATTTCACTTCTGAAATTTTTTTCTCTCCCTTCTCTCCTCACCGACTGAAACCCTAAAAAAATTTCTCCTTCCGCCGCCGCCTCCCCTTCCCCCTTGGGCCGCTGCTTCTTCCACCCCGGCGCCGGCGTACTGTTCGTTCATGGGTTGAAGCTCTCCTCGGCGCTGGCGGAGACTCCTGTGGTGGCGGTTGCGGCGATGCTGTCCACCCGGGTGGTTCTGTTTATGGTGCGGCGGGGTTCGGCTTTGCTCGCGGCGAAGGTTGCTTGGGTCCGTGCTGGATGGAGTCGCCGGGGCAGCTGGTTGCGAGGGGGAGGCTGGGCGGCGTGGCTTCGATTTGTATATATGTTAGTGCCGGCGGGATTTAATCCGGGCGGTTTATAGGCGGCGGTGGCTGATCTCGGACGGTTGCTGTGGTGTGGGTGGTCGGCGGCTTCTGCGAGTTTTTGGGCTTCGCGGTTCAGGGATTCGGTTTTACGGGTCGGCTCTGGTCGGGTGGAGGGCTCCGGCGGGTGTGACAGCTCTTGGGTTGGTCTCGTCCTTGGCTTGGAGTGGTTGGCTCCGTTGGATGTCGTCCGTGCGGTTTTGGTTGTGACGTCGGGATTGGCTGTTTTTCTTTTTGGTGTTCCTTTTAGTATTTCCAGTGTATTAGGTTAGTTTAGTTTAGTTTCGTTTGGTTCATTGTTAGGTTTCTCCGGCCCGTTCGTAGTCTTATGGTTAGTGTTAGTATATGTGTTCCACCAGGTTTGGTGGTATTTTCCACTTATTTGGTGGTGTTTCCCACCCTCTTTGTGGTGGTGTCCTCCCACCTTTGTTGGTGGTGTTCTCCCGTCTGTCTGGCGGTGTCCTCCCACCTGTCTGGTGGTGATTTTGTGTTTGGGATGGGTTGCCGTTATCGGCTGGGCTTCAGTTTCGTTTTAGGTACTAGATTGAGTCAGTGTTTTGGCATTGTCCAACTCGTGTACTACTTAACATCCTCAAAAAAAAAAAAAAATTGCTTACAATTCCGCTAACACCGGGTCTTGCTGCTTCTTACTGCTATAGCAAGAAGATACGAAGGAATTCAACTAGTTGGTGCGCCTTGCACGGGTACGAAGTCAATCTAGCTGAGTCATTGGCGTAAGCAGAAGCAGAAGCATAGATGCTTTTCATTAGCTGAAAAATTAAGGTACGCTGTTTAAGGTAGTCTTGACTTTGTCCATGTATGTCTGATCTTGAACTTCACTCTTATTAGGTCAGCTGTAGGCTTTGGCGGATATTAGAGTGGAACATGGGGAACAAATCAAGCAAAATTAAATGATTATTTTTTGATAATATTTTATTAAATGATTATAGCAACAAAGGAGGAGGCTTAGTTGGGTATTGATTCAGAATGTAATTCCTGCTTTTGTGTCCACATGAAGCACTACCCAGCACATCAATTGTGAAGTCACAACTCGCGAGCTTCGACCTCAGCTCATAAAGTCTACTCCCTAAGAAAAGTACGTAATTGGGAATGTGAATTCCACTTGATAAATGGAATACTTTTCTTTAGCTTCTTTTTCTCGTAAAGAGATTATATGTATTGCTCATGGAGAGTTCAAATGAAAAGAACTTTAGTCAACAGGGGTGGTGACCTGTTGATTAAGAAATCCATCATGGATCCTTATACCTCGGATTCGAATCCTGGGATTACCTCGCGTGCGGATGCCTCCTCGTCCCGCCTCCTATTATAAAAAAACGAAAGAAAAACTTTAGAACATGATTAAACGATCCCATGACTTTAATATTTTCACAATTTATAAATCAAGATAAATAAATAAAAAGGAATATTAGTAAATTTCTCATATCAATTTAAATTAAAGAGATAAAGATTATATTCTCCATTATTTTCCTCTCTCACCGGATCAATATTCCACCCGAGAAAATATTCAAGTAAATCTACTCTGGCTATATGAGGTTGAGGAGTTAGAGTTTTGTGTTGGAGTTTTCCAAAATGTAATTTTTAAAGACAATGTATAAAAACACATACTTTGGTATAAGAATAATTAGACTTTTTATAGTTTTATAAAATTAGTAATTAAATTTGCTGTCAGTTAATTTAAATGGATCAGTTTTCCTTAAATAGAAAAAGCAAATTTTGTATGTGACTTGTGAGATCAACTTTCCAAAAACAAATTTCCTCATCTTCTCCGCCCGACAACCTAACAACACCTCACACAAAATCTATTTAGCGAGCATTCAAAATAAGAGGTGGCTCTACCTACATCACTTCATCTTTGTGATTCATCTTTTGTTGCTTTGCAAACTATGTATCATGCATAAAACTCGTCTGCAAATTCCAGTTTTACATTTCATTGCCAAAGATTTTCCATCTAAAAAATCCATAATCATACCATAGGGGAGCGCTTGGTTGAGAATTCTTAAAAATTCGAGAACTTGAGAATCCAAATCTCACCATTAGATCATGATGCATCTTTGAATCTGCATGTGACACATGTCCAAAAAGTAAAGTAAAAAATGTGGCTTTGACCCAAATCTCACCTCTATCTTGCATTTTGGAAGGTGAAGATTGTGGTCTCAAATTCTCGAAAAAATAAAGGGTTCTCATTTGAGCGCTCCTCTCATACCATATATAATAAGCACTAAATTATATCCTTTTTTTTATTGGGGGTTACATCATCGCATACAAACCCAAGTACTACACGAATACATTTTTGAATATATTACATGAGCACTTTTTCACTCGGTTACAATCACTAGACTTTGGAGCACGGCCACGCAAGGCACCAACCCGGATTGATACTTGAATCGTCCACACTGAAGCATACATGTCATAATTAAGACACCTCCATCTTGAAACCCCGTGATCGAATACGCACCTCCACGCATCAAGCAAGCAACATCTGCGGATTTGAAGGGCACAACACGTCCACAAGGGACGAACAACACCTCCGCGAAGGAGGAACAACACGTCCACGCGTATGACGGACGAAAAGCACCCCTCCACAAAATTATGGAAAGGAAAATGCCACAGTGAGGTTCGAACCATTGACATGTGCTATTGCAAGACAAGTGTTTTACCAACTCAACCACCACCTTGTTGGCAAGCACTAAATTATATCTAGTCAAATAAGAGTAAGAAATAAAAATTTTTTTGATAAGTAAGAAATTAATATTAAATTTGCGAAAATGTATAGTTTTCTATTCTGGGGTCACCAATTTTCCTCACAATTTTGTGAGATTTTCTTCCTTTTACTCTTCCTCATCCCACCTCGCGTGTGGATGTTTCCTACATCCCTCGTGGATGTCTTCCTCTTTACGCGTCGCGCGTGGATGTTTTCTTCCTCTCTCGTGGAGGTATCTTGCAACGATAAGGTGCCCAAGGTGGCCTGAGCTCCAAGTGTTAAAGAATGTACCGACAGGGTGGATGTGCGGATCCATGGTAAAGGTGCCGAACATGGCCAGCGCTTCAGAAGTAGAGAGATGTACTAGATGATTTCGGATCCGATCAAGATGTCTTGCTAGAGCTTTAAAAGATCAATATATATGTGTATTAGATGATAAAGCTTTAGTAGTATGCATTGTAATGTTCGAGTTGAGATCAGGTGACAAAGGTTCTTTAGATGAGAAATGAGAAAAAAACACAACCGTCAGATTACAATAACAAACGGTCGAGATTAGTGCGAATTAAGATTAAAATTCGTAATATTTTTATTACTAATTGTAGTTAAAGGGAAAAATAGGAAGATAAAAAAAAATATCAAACCGTAATCCCGCTTATTGCTCTCCTTAATCACTAAATCCACGAAAGTTGAAAACAAAATCAAACGCCTCAAATCTCTGCGAAATCGACACCGGCGACCTTTTCGACCTCTATTCCACATCGTTACACAATTGCGGAAGGCAAGCAAGGTTTAACGAGCAACACTATGGTAAGTCGAATATAGTACGTTCGAGGGTTTAGTGATTTCGGGATAGTTGAGTAGTCCGCAAGTTGAAGTATATGTTTTAGGGTTTCATTGCAGTATGGGTTCACTGGGATAATTGTATGTGAGTCGGGAAGTTCAAAGGGTACGAATGATGTTCAACATAATACGAATTATGTGTAGCAGGATACGACTGATGATTAGAAGGATACGAATGATGTTCGGTATGATTAGAAGTGCCTCATAGGATACAAATGATGTGCTGTATGATTAGAAGGGTACGAATGATTTGTAGGGGGTACGAATGATGCTACGCATGGTACAAATTATATTTTGTAGAGTACGAATTATACGTAAGAAGGTACGAATTATGTCACAGTGGATACGAATTATGTTTACCTGACTACGAATGATGATAAAAATTGCGCAACTTAATTATACAAAATTGCAGTAGCCTCTTGTCTCAAATTATGCAAGATTTGAAAGTGCGAATCAAGGATGTTGTGGCACAGGAAAAATAGAAGTATTTGTGTTGTGTAATCAGTTCAGTCCTTTTACTTGTTCTGATGCTTCCAGCTATGTGTTCTGGGACAGTTATCACCCGACCGAGCGAGCTTACGGAACCCTGCTACCATCATTAGTCAGAAAATACGTTGACGATTTCTTTTGCGGCACTGTACTGATAGATACCGAAAGTTTCAGTAACTCCTTGTTGAGTTTTTAGCAGATACTTATGTTGTTCCATAGTGAAACAACTTTACAAACATGTAAACCATTTCATTTGTTTCTTTGCTCCATTATTTCAACCTCCTCAATAAAACGAACAGAAGAAAATTCAATTTTTGATATTTTTTGTAACATTCGTAGTTCTTATATCAAAATTGATTGAAACATTGGTAATTTAGAACAAATAAACTTGTATTTAACATTCATAGTTCTTGTAGCAAAATTGGTAGTCTTGTATATAATATTTGTAGCCTTGTATATAACTACTGTACCCATAAAATTAGTAGTCTTGTATATAACATTCGTAGCCTTGTATATAAAATTCGTAGTTCTTAAATCAAAATTGATAGTCTTGTATATAAAATTCGTAGTCTTGCACATAACATTCGTAGCACTGTTTGTTTGTGATGTTTTATTTGAACTACAATACAATTCTGTTTAAGTTAATCAAAATTCGTATACACAGTTAAATTATTTTTCAGACGCGGTAGAAAATCAAAAGCGACTTGAAGATGCGATTGCGATTGAAAATGATACGAATTAATTCCGAAAATAGGATCTTAAAATAGATACGAACGTGGGTAAACGAAACTATATATACGGTTGCGACAAATTAGGATATTTGATACTCACACCGACAAATATACCGTTAATGACAATTAAATTAACTAAATATATGCACATAAACCGGAGGATTTTTAGCCATAAGATATTTGATCGGATGAATGTGGTTTTTTTCTCATTTCTCATTAAATACAACATTTCTCATTTGATCCATACTCTGTAATGTTCTGAGTTGTTGTACCCCATTATAAAAAAAGTTTTTTTGAATATTGCAAATCAGTACGGAATCAACATATTTTTTTACACTTCAGCCATGTATCAACGTTCACAACGCACAGCTTCAGAATTTCTTATCAATAAAAAATTGGTGTGAAGAAGAAAAATATTATATGTTGACGTTTTCTTTTGTCCACTTTATTTTTATTTGAGGGAAATTTTATAAAGGGGTGGTGCTCTGTTGGTTAAGGAGTCCGTCATGTATCCTTATACCCGGGTTTGAATCCTGGGGACATCAATTTTCCTCACAATTTTGTGAGTTTTTCTTCTTCCTTTTCCTTTCACTCTTCCTATATCCCTCACGGATGCCTTTCTCGTCTCGCCTCGCGCGTGGATGCTTCGTACATCCCTCACGGATGCCTTCCTCTTCTCGCCTCGTGCGTGAATGTGTTGTTTCCCTTCAATGGAGTCTTCTCGCCTCGTGCGTGAATGTGTTGTTTCCCTTCAATGGAGGTGCTATTCAACCGTCACGATGGACATGACTGTCTTTGGTAATGGTAAAAATGTCCGATGTGGCATGTGCTAAAAAATGTTGAAGAATGTAGCAATGGTTCAGGGGTAGATGTATGCAGATCCATGGTAAAGGTGTCGGACCTGGCACGTGCTTTAAGATGCGGATATATGTAACAATGATTTCGGGATTTGCTCAAGATGCCTTGATAGAGTTTCGAATATTGATACATATGTACTAAATAATTATGACTATCGCGATATGTATTAAAATGTTATGAATTGTACCCCTTCATCAACAAAAAAAAAACTTCACTTTAGCTAATCACTAAAATTATCTCATCCACATTTACAAGATTCGAATTTTAGGATAAGTTTTAAGGTGTATTCGTATCATTTTTCACATATTATCTACATCTAAACAATGACGATGGTAGGTGCTGTTTGATAGAGCTGAATTTTTTTTATTTAATTTAACTTTATTTAATTTAATTTAACTTTACTGAACTTTAATTTTACTTTATTTAACTGTACTGAACTTTATTTTACTTTACTTAACTTTATTTAACTTTACTGAACTTAAAAAAGTAAAATTTTTTGAATAAAGGTGTTTAATTTAAGTTTTTAAAATTTGATATCTGAAATTTTTTTTTTAACTTTACTCAACTTTTTTTAACTTTACTTAACTTTATATAACTGTACTAAACTTTATTGAACTTTACTGAACTTAAAAACATGAAATTTAAGCTCTACAGAACAGACCCGACGATCCATCGAATAAAGTGGATAAAATTTCATTATTTTCTACACTAATAGCCTAATAGGTTTCATTCGATAATGATTAAAATAATAATGAGAAAAGTAAGTTGTCAAAATTACAAGAAAGAGAATAAATGCAGCATTTATTACTTTTCAACTTGGAAAAATTCTAAACTTAATTTTACGAATTAAATTTTCAGCCTCAAAACAAAAAATAATTTCAAAAACAGGAAAGTTCTTCGTGCACTGCCCATGCCCAGAAAATAAAGCCTTTATGAACCGACACGACAAGCAACCACACAAACATCTTCTTCTTCACTCTCTCTTCGTCCTTCTCTTCATCTTTTGCTCCGATCGATTCTTCTCAACGATCATCTCCCAATCGATCAAGTTCCAGCTCCGCATGTCCTCTCCCCCAATTCCGCCCATCCTCAACTCGGTGATTCGTCAGACTCACTGTGTCAAAGTCCGTAGCTTTACCGCAACGTTTCACCACCCTTCAAAATTCCCGGCCTGAAATCGGTGACTTTTTCGTCGGAATCGGAGCCGGGAGGATGAAGAGAGGGAGGTTCGATCTTTGTATGGCTCTGGGTCGACATCGGTCGATTCAAGTTTTGATTTTTTTCGGTTTTTTGTATGTAGTTTTGATTACTGTAGAAATGCCGTTCGTGTTCGATTCCGGCGATTGGGTTATGGAGGTCGGTGAAGGTTCGGAGGGTGTCGATATTGGTGCATTGCCGAGTAATTCGTTTCTGGAGGAAGGTGGGAGGGGAGATTCGATGTTTCGGCAGTCGAGGAATACACTTAGGGTTAGGGTTTCTCCGCCTGGGAATTTCGGGGTGAAGAGGTTAAAAAGTTCAATTTTGGGAAACAGAAGTTTGTCCGGGTTGGTTTTTGATGCTCAGATGTTTAACAGTAATGATAAAGATGGATTGCAGAAGACTGCGAAATCGGCTTGGGATGTTGGGATTAAATTGTGGGATGATATTCAATCCGGAAAAGTAAAGATTAATACTGAAAAGGTTAAGAATCAGACTAATGAAACATGTCCACATTCAATTTCGATATCAGGGGATGAGTTTATGAGCAAGGGGAAGATCATGGTGCTTCCTTGTGGATTGACATTAGGATCGCATATTACAGTGGTGGGGAAGCCGAGGTTTGCGCACTCGGAGGGTGATCCGAAGATTGCGTTGGTGAGGGAAGGAGAGCAAGTGATGGTTTCACAGTTTATGTTGGAGTTGCAAGGATTGAAGACTGTGGATGGAGAAGACCCGCCGAGGATTTTGCATCTTAATCCAAGGTTGAAGGGGGATTGGAGTGGGAAACCGGTTATTGAGCAGAATACTTGTTATAGGATGCAGTGGGGAACCGCGCAAAGGTGTGAGGGTTGGCAATCTAAGGCTGATGAAGAAACTGGTGAGAAATCTAGTGGCTGAATCTCAATGAATGGAACTTGCTTGGTTCGTGTTGCGTCATTTTTAATGGTAGCTTTACATTGCATTTAGATGTTGATTACCTAGGTTTCAGTGGGCTAATATATAATACAGGCCGGGCCTGTGTTTCTTGCTCATAAAGTATCGCTTAAGTAGCGGTATGTATATTTACTTGTTGATTTCTAGCCTTGATTATATACAGTTGGGATTGTGTCTCCTGCTCATTCAGCATCATTGGTCTTGTCGTTGGCTATTGTGAACAAGATGCTTCTGCATGCGGGTGTTTTCCTTTTGAAAATAGAGATTTACGGCTTTGTATTTGGTATAGTTGTCTAGTTTTAACTGTTAGTGTGTAGCTCTGTCTCACTCACTGATAACCGTTCTGAATGTCCCAGTTGATGGTCAGGTGAAGTGCGAGAAGTGGATCCGTGATGACAGCAATCACTCCGAGGAGTCCAAATCAACATGGTGGTTGAGTAGGCTTGTCGGTAGAACAAAGAAAGTCTCGATTGACTGGCCATTCCCATTTGAAGAAGACAAGTTGTTCGTCCTAACATTAAGCGCTGGTTTTGAGGGTTATCATCTCAATGTTGATGGAAGACACATCTCTTCTTTCCCTTACAGAACAGTAAGTAAAATACTGAAAGCCTTTGAACTGATCTTGTGTGTAGATTTTTTTTTGTTATGATTATTCGCGATATGATCAGGGCTTTGCACTTGAAGATGCTACCGGTTTGTGGTTAAATGGGGATGTGGATGTTCACTCGGTCTTCGCAGCTTCCTTACCCACCTCACATCCTAGCAATGTTCCACAAAAGCATCTTGAAATGTTACCAAGATGGAAAGCTCCTCTTATCTTAAATGAACCCGTGGAACTGTTTATTGGCATTCTTTCTGCAGGCAACCATTTTGCAGAGCGCATGGCTGTGAGGAAGTCATGGATGCAGCATAAATTAATTAAATCTTCTCATGTGGTGGCTCGGTTTTTTGTTGCATTGGTAAGCATTGCATATAAATGTGCAGAATATTACCACATTACGGGCTCTAATTTACTTTTTTTAAAATTGGCATCTTGGCCAGCACGCACGAAAAGAAGTGAATGTGGAGTTGAAGAAAGAAGCAAAATATTTTGGTGATATTGTTATAGTCCCATACATGGATAACTACGACCTTGTTGTTCTGAAAACTGTTGCTATCTGTGAACACGGGGTAAGTTAAACTGTTATTGCAATGAAATGAATTTCTTAATTTGAAAATAGTTTAAACTGATCGATTGGTCTCCTTGTCTTTGTGTTTCAGGTTCGGACTTTGTCTGCACGGAACATTATGAAGTGTGATGATGACACATTTGTCCGAGTCGATGCAGTGATTGATGAAGCCAGGAAACTGCGCGACAAAAGTTTTTACATTGGCAACATAAATTACTACCACAAGCCCTTGCGCCATGGTAAATGGGCAGTGACTTACAAGGTACAGGCTCAGCCTTTCATCATATCATATCTGCTCCTGCAATCCTAGCCATCTTTGTGTGCAATCTGCATTTGTTGAATAATTATAAAGCTTTGCTCTTCTGTTATTGTTATAACCATATAATACGGTTCTCGAGTATGTTCATATTACTGTAAACTTTCTTCTGATGTTGATCTGTAGAACCTATACATACATACATGGTTTGTAGTCTTTTGCCCTTTTCTAAAGCTATTACCGCAAAACGGATGGATTTAGGAACCTAAAGTATCGATGGATAATTTGCATAGTCTTTCTTGCCGCTTATGTTGACTTTATTGTATTCAACATGCTTAGGTCAGCCAATATTGCATTTATGTCAGTTCATTGTAAAACTTTGTCGTTTAGGACGACATAATTCACGTCACTTATTTTGTGGTTGTTTATATTTTAAATAATATGATGAAAACACTACTTTTTCCGATGATTGGCGTATAGGAATGGCCAGAGGAAGACTACCCACCATATGCGAATGGTCCAGGCTACATTATATCTCCTGATATTGCAAAATACATTGTCACTGAGTTTGAGAAACACAAGTTAAGGGTGAGTTATCTGTTTCTGGTCTCTCTCTCTCACGTACACATTTACAAGCTTTTTAACGATGACTAGTCATTCTAAAATCGTCCTCAACTGGTACAGTTATTCAAAATGGAAGATGTTAGCATGGGTATGTGGGTGGAACAGTTTAATAGCACAACACCGGTCGAGTATGTACACAGCTTGAAGTTCTGCCAGTTTGGTTGCATCGAAGATTACTACACGGCCCATTACCAGTCTCCGAGGCAAATGATGTGCATGTGGCAAAAGTTGCAATATTATGGCAAGCCTCAATGTTGCAACATGTGAATGTGAACGAAGTTCCTCCTGATTACAGCATTGTAAATGGATCTAGGAAACAGGACAGGACAGATTAGAAAATGAAGTTTTGAGACAGGTTGTAGTGTTCTAACCGAGGAGGTCGTCTGTAGGTGTATATTTTCTGGCAGGTGCGGATTCGTTAATTTAGTTAATTATATAGCAAGGTTCAGTTTCAGATACCTATTTTCTTCCCATACTTTCCCACAGTATGCGCATATGTCCATGAATAAAACACAGCAGCTATGCTTAGTTTCAGAGATGGCCATTCAAACAGGCAAGCACTAAATTGATACTCATTAATTTTGTGGGAAAAAGAATTATGGTTAAAAAAAACACTTAAATTAGGATGTGTTCCTTAAATCTATGCGATTACCTCTTTTTTTTTTCTTTTTTTTTTTTGGGTTAGTGGTTAGTTTGGGGGAGGAGGACTTCGAACCTGTGCTCTTTTGGCACCAGGCGAGCATGCCAACCGGTCACGCCCTTTTGCCTCCTCCGATTACACTTAAACTTAAATAAGAGAATAAGAGCTGAATTAACAAACATATCTCCGTGACATTTTAAATCTTGTTGGAGCTCCACTTGTTCAGAACTGTTCAATTATAGCTCTGTATTTGCATATGGACAGGTATATATTGTTGTTGTATTACTTTGTTAGTTTCACGGGAAATTGATCATGTGATTCTGATGTTCATGACTGGAAGCGGGAAATGTGGGGCCAGCCAATGCCTTGTGTGTGTCTTCGAATGACTTTTTGCAAGGATAAACGAGGTAAGAATCAAAGCAGGTCCGACTGTATCTCAAAGCTCAATCAGCATTTAATAACATCAGTTTAGGGGTCGGCAAAGGGCCGGGCCGGGTAAGCCCTAGCCCTACCGGGCCGGGTCGGATAGGGCTTTAGGTGAACCCTAGCCCTAGCCCTTTATACATTAGGGCCGGGTCGGGCCGGGCCCTGAGAAAAATCGGCAGCCCTAAAATCGTTATCGGCCCTTCATTTCATAGGGCTTTTCGGGCTAGGGTCGGGCTCGGGCTAATTTTGGCCCTAAATAAATGACTAATAAATCGATAAATAACTCTTTAAACGCAAATACTACTAGTTTGGACGTGTGAGATTTTATGTTTGTGAAAAATACATTCTTTTTATATGAAAAACGTCCTTAAATCAATAAATAAACGATTTTAAACCGGGCTCGTATTCGGCCCAGGGCCGAACAATCGAAGCCCGAGCCCGACCCTAAGCCCTTCGGGTCGGGCCATAATAGGGCTTACATAGGGCTAGGGCCGGGCTAGGGCTAGGGTCGGACTAGGGCTGCCCTAAGGCTTATTTCGGCCCAGGGCCAAATGCTAACCCCTACATCAGTTTCCTTTCCTCAGGAAAAAATTAGACATGCTGACAAACAGCTGACTATTAATGTGGCTGTTCATTTCTCAAGGTTTGTTTAATATTGTAACATGATGCCAGATCTGGTGCAAAGTTAAATTTTGGTACAAAATACTAAATTTGTCAAAATCATTTTATAATTCATCAGTTTATTTTATAATTCGTCACTTTTCGAGCCGAAAAATGAAAAAGACGAGCCGAAAAATGAAAAGACGACATAATTCGTCAGTTTCATTTTATAATTCGTCACCAATAAAAATACCAAAAAAATCAAGATTTAATCTCATCCATTCAAATCACAAGATCAATGGCTATGATTAGTTTGTATTTTGTACCAAAAATTTAACTTTGCACCTGATCCTTTTCCATTGTAACATCTCATAATTGATGTATATCTTCATAGACCAGTTAAGCTAAAAAGCAGACATTTTACTGAAATTAAATGCTTAAGACAGATTCTACATAAAATGTTGAAGTGAACAAATTGAAAATTTTAAGTGTAAAAGAATATACCTTAGTCTTCCTGAACAAGGAAAAATCAGTCTCCATCTAAAGATTTCCTAGCAAAGCAAGAAGCAAAGAGCACAAGACGAACATTAATGGTGTGGCCAAGCGGATTGCGTGGGAAGGGCTGTTAGAGCCATCAGTTTTAGGAGATGGACTGGTAGTGGTGAGCTTTGAACATGCGTAATTGCAGCGGTCTGGGCTTGCAAGTCTGTACACGCCGCTGCTGGCAAGTATGAAGACATCCTTGTTGTTATCCTCGCCATAGGAGAATATGTAACCTAGTGATGGAATAGAACTGCCTGAGACTGATTTACATTGCAGAGGAGAGTCTTTTGCGCAACTGAATGGGATTTGAGTTGTGTTGAAGCTGCCGCTGTTTTCCGGGTCTTCAGTTCCAGCCCACATGTTATTCGCATAGAGGTCACCAAATAAGTACCTGAAAAGAGCGCCAAATTTTAGAATTAATTTCCTAGACAATATTCTAAGACAGGTTTGAAAATGCAGTGGGTAGAGACCTTCCAGTCATGCACGGATCAGTGGTGGATCGGTAGAAATAACCGCCAGTTATCGAAGCAGATCCTAGATTTTTGTTGACTTGAGAATGGTTGTAACCCATTACAGGATCAATCACACGTAAGGAGTTCACGGTTGTATTATCACTGCCAGAGTTGGGGGTGGCGAATGGACCCTCATACAAATTCCAGCCATAGTTTCCAGCTTTGGTGACTATGTTGACCTCTTCATATACATCCTATAATACGATCAAATGAATTCATTCTTAGAATATATAAAGCGGAAACTTTCGCTATGATCTGCCAAGAGAAAGAAATTATGGAAGTCAGCTAAGTGCTCGGAATGGACCTGGCCAACGTCTGCGCACATGAAGTAGGATGGCCTTGCAGAGTCGAAACTGCAACGCCATGGATTTCTCATTCCCATGGCCCAGATTTCAGGTTGTAAGTCTGCATCTTCAGTGTATGGATTATCTTTTGGGATAGAGTAATTTCCCCAAAGGCCAAGCTTGCTGGCTTCAGCAGCACCTGTAAATCAAATTGACTTTATAGATGTATAACTATAAATATGCTTGAAAGATGTACAAGGTTGAGTGTGAGATCAATTAGGCTTGCTTACTTGGCATTACGTCGACATCAAGCCTCATGATCTTCCCAAGCAATGACTTCTTGTTCTGAGAAAACTTGAGAGGATCACCTACACCTCCTCCATCGCCCATCATGAAGTATAAATACCCATCTGAAGGTCCGAATAAAATCTGTCCTCCGTGGTGAGAAGTAAACGGCAGGCCCATTGTGAATATTCTTCTCACTTCAGATGGACTGGCAATGGTAGCCTGCAAGGAAATCATATTGTTAACAGCCAAAAGCCAAAGTCATTCGTGTGATGAGTGTGCTGTGTTCGAAGAGGTGTACCGTCGAAGGGGATGCTGCAGTTCCATTAGCGGTGTACTCTGCGATAACAGTTTGATACTGACATGGCTGTGCGCCATTGTCATTCCCCAGTTTGGAAGGATCACAACCAACATCTGAGTTACATGAACATCTTCCTGAACAGCTTGGTGAAGTGACTTTATCACAGTTAAAAGACGCGAATATGCGCCCATTCTTGGTAAAGTCAGGGTGAATTGCCAGACCCATCATACCAAATTCAGTGTCAAAGTGAACTTCGTCAGTAAGATCAAGAAACGGTGTTGTCTCGCCAAGTACTATTGCTCCTCCGGATCCTACCTCTGGTATCGTTACAAGCCAAATTTTACCAGGTTGGTCAGAAAAGAAGGCACGGTTAGACCCATCAGGATGTGGCACCATGTTCAGATAAGACCCATTGCCAAGTTTCTCAAGGCACATACCATTAGTCATACTTGGAGTAGCAGTTTTATTCAGGGTGACTGGCTCACCAGCAAAACATACAGATTCATCAAGTGAGGGACCTCCAAATGCATTGCAGAAATCAGTTTTGGATTGCCAGAAATCAGTAATCTTTGTGGAGTTTGAACTAACTGGCAGCCCAGCCTGACTTTTGAGCGAAGGAGCGAAGAGGGAATTCATAAGCGACACATTTTGACACGAATCCCACACATTTGAACAATAGTCGGAGCTTGCTTGGGTCGACTGGGAAGAATCCATCGATACAGTTGAATTGCACAGAACAGGAACTGACCGAGCTGTAGATTTAACTCTAAATAGCTCAGCTGAGTACTTATCACATTTCTGTCAATCAATTCATTTCAGTTTGAACTCATTTTATCAGAGAAAGAAAGGAAAAACTGAAATAGACAACGTAACCAGATGGAATTATTTATTAACTTAAAGGTTTGAAAGAGTCATACCGAGCAAAGGATGGATTTCAGAACTGATGCACAGGCGGTATCAGACACATTCATCTCTTTGAACTGCTTCTGCAGTTTCAGATCATCTGTGGAGTTGCAGCAAACACTGCCAGTGTACCCACAGAAAGCTAAGGAGGTCTTTGATGTGTATGGTGCTTCTAAATCGAGCCCAATCAACACAAAAAACTATGAAAATCCAATAAATCTAATAATTTTGTTGAAACCAGAATATGATCATTAACTTACTTGAATCTGTGCATAAAGGAAGTGAAGAACATGGAATAGACAACAGCAGAAAACAGCTGACAGAACCAAGCAATGCAAGAAAACAGCTCTTCATCGCTGCAGAACAAAATTTCCAACTGTGCCACCACCGGTTGTTGTTACTAGTCGGTTCCTCTGATTATCATGCTCCCAGAATTATACCAGATCTTGCAAATGTCAACTGGTGGTCTCTTCCCTGTAATAATTTTTTTTTTTTTTTGATTATCTTCCCTGTAATAATTGACTTCAGCGGAATATTAAAAAAACAAATGCTTCTGATCAATATACCATTTTCACTGGCTTTATGAAGATGAATGCAATAACATGACCAATGGATAGCTAGGCCGAAAAAAAGGGGTCAACTAAATTATAAACTCAACTTTCCAGTAGTTGTGAAACAAAAAAAAGAGAACACAAATAGAGAAGAAACGATTTTGATATCATCCTGTGAGTTTCCCAGTGTTCTAAAAATCTCCGCCTAGACCCGCCTAGGCGGCGCCTAGGCGGAATTTTTCTTGAAGCCGACTCGATTTTACCCTAGTCGGAGTAACAAATCGGCGAGGCGATTTCCATCCGCCTAGGCGGGGTCTAGGGCGCCTAATCGGCGATTTGAGGGACTGGGCGCCGATTAATCCGTTTACTGAAAATTGAACAATTAAACATAAGTGACTTAATTGTAATATTTGAAACTCAATTAAATGTAATCGATTAGGGTTTGCTAAACTAAAACATTCAGCATTCTACAGCTTCCTGCGTTGCGCTTCGTGCTTCCCTTTGCCAATCCGCGTCCATCCTGAAATCCAGCTACTAATTTGCTCACGTTCGTCGTCGGATCTATCCGCCTGGTAAAAAAACGTTTTCGTAGTTTATGTTCCATTGATTTTATCATGATTTGTCGCCTTCACTGTGAGTCTGTGACTTGTGTTCTGTTTTTCCGTCAGTCTGGATTTTGATTTTTGATCTATGGCCTTTATTGATCCCATGTAATTGGTTCAGAATAGAGAATACTCAGTGACCATTGTATACTTGTTGCCGTGATTTGTTAGGACTTAGGATTAGGAGATGAAATACAAAAATAGTAGCGCAGATGTTGAAATTCATTTATTGAAATGGGTTTTGTAGTTCATTACAAAACTGTTTGACATTTGATTTTATAACTCATCCAGTGGTTAATTTTGATAGTATGGCTGGCAGTGGCAGTGGCAGTGGCACTATATCCTCGGTTGCATCTACTCCAGCAACAGAGTTACACAGCCAAGGCGAAAGGAGTTTGAAGGCCAAATCAGATGATGTAGGTTGGCAATATGCGGTTAGAGCCGATCCAATGAATTCAGATAAATTGAAGTGTCTTTTATGCAATAATTCATTTAGTGGTGGTGTCTACCGGATTAAGCAACATATTGCAAACATCAAGGGAAATGCCTCTGGTTGTAAGAAAAGTTCAGACGAGGATAAAGCCAAATGCTTGAAAGCTATCAAAGAAGGTCAAGATAAGAAGAAGCAAAAAATTTTGGACGATATACATATTGCAAACATCAAGGGAAATGCCTCTGGTTTTAGTCACCCTAAGTTCATGTTCTCGAAATATTTACGTTTACTTATTCTCTTTTATTTTTCTTTTTTCAGATCCATACAAAGAAGAGAAATAGACTTGATACAACAAGATTGAACAATCTAGTCTACGTTCAATTCAATGCTAGATTGCTCGACAAAAAGAAAAGACTAGTTGGAAAACAAGTGGATGTTCTTTTATCCAATGAAGCAACGGCTGCACAAGGTTGGATAGTTGATGGAGGTGATGAGGACACTGTGTTAAATGAAGAAGATTCTGAGTTTAGCCAAACTTCTAGGAGCCAAGAAATAAGAGAGCTTGAAGAAGAATTTGTCTCGGATGAGGAGGAAGAAGAAGATATGAACTATGAATTCGAATCCGAAAATGAGGAAGTATTTGGAGATTATGGAGAAGAAGAATTTGAGTAGACTTGGTTTAGTATATTGTTTATGTAGTTTTGATTTATGTTGGCAGCGGTATGGATTTCTTACTTTCTTGGTGTAGTCTTGTTTAATTTCTTACTACTCATCCGGTGTCGTCTCTTTTATATCTTTTTGATTATCAATATCACCAGGTTGTCATTTTGATTGAAAAGGTGCAGCTCATGTCTGAATTTGGGATTGAGTTGGAGTTATTTAGTTATTAGTATTACATGTTGCCCTGTTGGTAACTTGTTAGTTAGTAATTATTATGATTTATGTGATGTTTTATGGTTAGGTTAGGAATTAGGATTGATGCTGCTACTGCTAATGATCATAAAATGTGATCTCTTGCTCTTTTTTTTTAGTTTATATAAATTTTTATTATTAATAAATACAAAATAATGTATAAATAGAAAACCGATTAATCCCCGCCTAGGCCTCGATTAATCCCCGATTAATCCTCGAGAAACCAATCAGCCCGACTAGCGCCTAGCGATTTCTGTAACACTGGAGTTTCCCCATATCTTTTTTGAATCTACAGCACATCACACCCACACCCACACCCAATATAAACATAAATGAGGCTAGCTATGATTAAATGCCCAGAACCTGCCAACCATCACTATCATATTATATAGCTAAAATGCCCATCAGGACAACCAGTTCTAAAGAATTTTGAATAAGAAAATGTGGGTGTCCAAGTCTTAAATTTGGTCATGACATGATATAGTCAAAAGGAAACAAACACTTGATGTTGGGCGTAGGAAAATATATAATTCATTTTCGAAGCATCTGGTATTAAATACTTACATTAAGATTAGGTGAAGACAAATGAGGCAACATCACATGGATCCCATTCAATACATCTACATCTGCAATGGAACAATAAATTACATATAGGATAAATTCAAGTTTTAGAAGATTGTTAGAACAAGTTGCAGCCGAATTGGGAATATGACTTTAGATGTAGTATGGTTTGCCGACTAGATTTCTGAAATGGTAAAACTATTTCTTTCGGCATGATTAAAAAACCCAAAAGTCTAGAAAAATACCAACTGTGATTATTGCTTTAAACAAGAAATGTTCATACAGACATACCATTTCAAGGATCGAAAACACAAGCAGAAGCTATTTCGGTAGAAACAAGCCAACTTGCCGCAGACATTTCGTGGCATAAGGGACTGAAAACCATGACATGTTAACTTTCGGCATAAAACAGTTCCTCGGGCAGAATTTCATTGAGCAACCCATCCTTAAAGGAAACAAAATAGGTCTTCAAATCGGAAACATTGATTTTTTTACAAGGCATTTCTTCATATCCACTCATAGGTCTAAATTCCACGGATGACCCGCTAGTGGGTCGTACGGGTAATACTAGCATCTGTCACCAACTTTGTGACTACTCCCGAGAGTTGAATCAAGCATTCTCCTCGGTTTCTTCACACCAGTTTAACAAATGAGACGAGCCAGCCTGTTTCATTATGTGTGGACCAATTTCAATTCCATGGGATCCTCTGCAGCCATTATCGAAGTATTCAGCCTCAACAATTTCGTCATACAAATTACTCTCAGTATCCACAAAACATATTTGCAAGCTCAATTGATGATTTAGGACAGACTCAATTGCCTTTTCCAAATGCCTCTACTTGGGATCATTAATCACATAGGCTTCTTTCCAAACACACAAACACAATCTCTCCAATCATCTGTGATTCGCCTCCTTCACCGACTTCACTGCCTTGTTTAGCCTTAGGCACTGAAATTTCACACATTAACATAGTTCGTTCCAACATCCGCAACCCTCGTCACTCCCTTTAAACACCGTGTTAGGACCCTGGCTCATCCTTCATCCGATACTCACTGGTTTCGCCCTCCCATGGGCTCGTCAGGGAAGCGGGAACAGCTCCCGACCAGTGTGGTGCCCAGAATGCGT
Organism: Rhodiola chrysanthemifolia; assembly: GCA_033675395.1. NCBI lineage: Eukaryota > Viridiplantae > Streptophyta > Magnoliopsida > Saxifragales > Crassulaceae > Rhodiola > Rhodiola chrysanthemifolia. Next base: position 47,802,471 of record CM066205.1, read on the forward strand.
TCCCCAGCCTAGATTGGGTAGGCACCTGTGGCACGTACTTTGAATGTTCACTGCCCCCGCCACCCTACATTAAGACTAACCAATGAGTATATTGTCCGGGCTCTCGTGTCACACCCAATATTTCTCGCATCCATCCGACAAGGCGTTGGTCTTCGCTCTTGGGGTCCTTTCTGTTAGGATCGCGCAAGCAGCGATGCCGAGAGAAAAACAAAAAAGGAAACGATGCGAGGACACCAAACTTTGATACCCAGTTCGTCACTACACCGTGACTACGTCTGGGGGCACTACCAAGCCAGGGTTTTCTTCACTATGATGTTGGATACAATTACAATAATCAAGTCGGGTATAAATAGAATAATCATCTAAACCCTAATTATCTAATTAGGAAATAGAAATCCTAACTGCCAAAATTATGGACTTCCTAAACTGGACTAGCCCACTAATTTAATCAGGCTCCACAACCCAACAATCTCCCACTTGGAGACTGATTCCAATCGTAATTGTCTTCGTCCTGAACAACCCATGCAGGTGGTAGTGCCGAGCCTTCAGCTCACGTCTTGAGCCCCGTTGAAGCAATGCACAGCTTCAACTTTCTCCTCTTCAAAGTTTTGCTACTCTGCGAAACTTTCTGATTCATGTGACCACAACAACAGTGCCACAAATCCGCATCACCGCTCCCACCTGAACCTGCGATGCCATTCCGAACGTTCCCCACCTTGTACAACGTTCCTTCCTTCTTTCCTTGAGCTATCACCCTTGCTCCCTTTGCTATCTTCCAGTTCTTGCAGCTGAAGGTTACAATATAACCATCTTCATCTAACTGCCCAACTGATAGCAAATTCTTCTTCAACCCAGGAATGTGCCTTACTCCACGCAACTGCAGCATACATCCATCTGGTGTTTTGATTCTAACATCTCCTTTCCCCACAACTTCTAAAGGCTCAGCATCACCAAGATACACCTTTCCGAAATCTCCAGAGATGTAATTTTCCATTACGCCGCCACTACTGCACGAATGAAACGAAGCTCCAGAATCCAACACCCAAGCCTCTACTGGATCTTTGACACTCAATATCAATGCATCTGCAATGTCTTCCGTGGTTGCACTCCCTAACATATCCCGTGACGGTTCCTTACACTCACCCTTGTAATGACCGAACCTATCACAATTCCAGCACTTGACTTTGCTCTTATCTTTCACAGGTCCCTCGTTCCCTCTGAACTTTGACCTGCCTCTGCATCCAACCTTCAATGCTAATCCTGAAGTAGACTCCGACTCTTTCCTGCGAGTTCCTTCACTCACTACCAAGTCTCTAACTTCATCAAGCTTAAGTTTCTCCTTTCCTGATGTCGCACTTACTGCTGTAACCGTCCCGCTCCAACTCTCTGGCAAGGAAGATAATAAAATTAGGGCTTGTACCTCCTCATCGAATTTAATATTAACCGAGCTCAGCTGCGCGATTATCATATTAAACTCGCTCAAGTGTTTAGCCACCCCCGCACCCTCTGCCATCCTGAGATTGAAAAGCCGCCGCATCAGGTGAACCTTGTTCGACGCGGATGGTTTCTCATACAGTGCCGACAACGTATCCAACATCTCCTTCGTCGTTTTGGCCTTGACCGTGTGATATGCTACGTCTCTGGACAACGACAAACGAACCGCGCTCATCGCCTTCCTGTCCAACAGCTTCCACACGTCGTCCTCCATACCCTCTGGTTTCTTGCCGTCAATAGGTAGATGTAAATCATTACCGTACAGGTAATCCTCAATCTGCATCTTCCAGAACCCAAAATCCGACCCATCGAATTTCTCCACCGGATGTTTTCCATCTCTCTGCATGACTGCTACAACCCAAGCTCTTGATACCAGTTGTTAGGATCGCGCAAGCAGCGATGCCGAGAGAAAAACAAAAAAGGAAACGAAGCGAGGACACCAAACTTTGATACCCAGTTCGTCACTACACCGTGACTACGTCTAGGGGCACTACCAAGCCAGGGTTTTCTTCACTATGATGTTGGATACAATTACAATAATCAAGTTGGGTATAAATAGGATAATCATCTAAACCCTAATTATCTAATTAGGAAATAGAAATCCTAACTACCAAAATTATGGACTTCCTAAACTGGACTAGCCCACTAATTTAATCAGGCTCCACAACCCAACACTTTCATTACCCCGCCCTCGAAGACCGACCTTGTCCTCAAGGTCGAGAGTTGGGCTTCGTTGCCTGCGGCCTTCAGTGTGTTGCATTCGACGACGTCCCATACCATCGTCTTAGGACTCCTTTAGGATTAATGATGTCCCATACCATCACCGCCTAGAGGCTCCTTTGAAGTTCTGGTTGAAAGTCGGCTTTTCCAGGCAGGCTCCAATAATGACCATGTTAGGATACTGGCGTTCATGTGCCTAGGCAGGCCCCAACATGTCCAGGATACGTGGGTTGCTGGCGTTCATGCGCCTCACAAGGCCCCAGGCCCAATGTACGAGGTTGCTGGCGTTCATGCGCCTCACAAGGCCCCAGGCCCGGTACATATGCCACTTCGACATCGATATCCTGTAACGTTCCCCCATGATCATAACCTTCGCATGACTAGTCTTTCCTTCTTCCGCACTGCGCTGATTAGACCCTTCAATAGGCATGAGTCGCGGGATCGAACGGCTCTGATACCAATTGTTAGGACCCTGGCTCATCCTTCATCCGATACTCACTGGCTTCGCCCTCACATGGGCTCGTCGGGGAAGCGGGAACAGCTCTCGACCAGTGTGGTGCCCAGAATGCGTTCCCCAGCCTAGGTTGGGTAGGCACCTGTGGCACGTACTTTGAATGTTCACTGCCCCCGCCACCCCACATTAAGACCAACCAATGAGTATATTGTCCGGGCTCTCGTGTCACACCCAATATTTCTCGCATCCATCCGACAAGGCGTTGGTCTTCGCTCTTGGGGTCCTTTCACACCGCAACCGCACTTACAGCACTGCACACATCCCTCTCACCACCAGTCACTCCTTCTCCTCCTCCAGTCACAGAAGCCGTAGCCGATCCCGATCGCGCCATTGGCGGAGGCTGCTCTATGATCGCTAATGTTGATTTGAATCGGATTGTGATGCACGCACAGCTGATTTATTTTATAAAAAAATTATTATTATTTTGATTTTTATGGTAAAATTTAAATCAGCTAGAAAATGAAAAAAAATCTTAGAGAAAATTGATAGGGGGCGATGTTTAAATATAGGGAAACGTACAAAAAGGGGTCCCGAACTATCATTCAATTCCAATCTGAGATCCGAACTACCATATTTTCCAATCAGGAGGCAAAATCAAAAAGTCCGTTAAAGTTAACAGATGTAGCTAACCTCGTCAGTCAACTCCGTCAGTCAAAGTATAGTTAAATGTTTTTTTAATTTACAATATGCATATAAGGGAAAGATTTTGAAAATTTTACAATATGACTCAAGAAAATAATTATTTTATTTTTATTCATACATATTATATGGTAAATTACGAAACCGTAAATTATTGATTTAAAAATAATACGCATTTGTAGTATGAAATTTTAAGAAATTTAAAAAAAAATTAAAAATTAAAAACCTAGAGAAATATATAGATTGAATTAAAAAACATTTAATTATACTTTGACCGACGGAGTTGACTAACGGAGTTAGTTACATCCGTTAATTTTAACAGACTTTTTAATTTTTCCCCTGATTGGAAAATGTGGTAGTTCGAACCTCATATTAGAATTGAATGGTAGTTCGGGACCCATTTTTGTACTTTTCCCTTAAATATATTAGTAAGTACTGTACTAGTTTCGAAAAGACATTAATACTAACACTACGAACAAATACGTATTTTCTAATATTTATTAAGCACGGGGGAGCCTTCGCTTGATAACTTCCAATTAATTCGTGATGCATATTCAAATGTGTATTTGACACGTATCAGACAAACAAAGTCAAATTTGATGACTTTGATTTTTCATTAAATAAAGTTTGAATATACATGTGCGATACATGTGAGCACCATGATAAATTAATAATCCATTTTAAAATATGCAGATTGAGTTCTCAAATTTTGAAAATACAGAAGAGTAGAGGTGGCAAAATGGACAGATGGATGGATTCATGGATGGATTAAACGGATCGCGGATTAAACGGATTTAATCCGTTAAGATCCATTAGTGTTAATGGATTAAACGGATGGATCATTAATGGTTGGCGGATTAGCGGATGAATCCATTTAATCCATTTCATCCATTTAACCATTTTAATCCATTTAGTGTATTTACCCATTTAATCCATTTATTTTAAATGTGTATCAAAACTTTTTATGACTGGTAGGATGTATAAAGATCATTATTGAAACTAAAAAATTTAAATTGAGTTATTTCTAAACACACAAGATCAAATTGTCGTATTTTTCTAATTAATTTTAATTTAATTTAGACCTTTGCTGCTTTAAAACAGTGCTGGGAGCAAATAAAAAATCCGATGGAAGCAAGCTACATATCGTTGCGTAGATAACTCAAAGCTCTACAACTCTCTAGTTTGCACCAAAAGAAGAAGAGGTCATTTAGAAGGTCGAAACATGAGCCGAAGTCAGATAGAAGTGTGTATCGCTACGAATTCTGCAGTTGCGCCGACTTTGGCTCGTGTTTCAACCTTTTAAATGACCTTTTCTGTTCTCGATATAAACTAGAGAGTTGTAAAGCTTTGAGTTAGCTACGCAACGACATATACCTCGTCTCGATCCGATCTTTCGTCTGTTTTCAGCACTCATTTGAAATATCAAAGGTCTAATCTGCCGTTAACGGTGTTATTACAATAATATTATTATTACATATGTATTTTAATAATTTAATTGAAAACATAAAATATAAAAATCTGTTTGATGGATTAATGATGAATATTTTTGATGGATTAATAATTGCTTAATGGATGCTTAATGGATGCTTAATGGATTTATGGATTAAACCGTTTAATCCGTTTACTAATGGATTGTTAATGGATTTGGATTGATTCAATCCATTAACTAAATGAATGGATAACGGATGAATTTTCATGGATGGATAATGGATAAATTTGCCACCTCTATAGAAGAGTTCTCATCTGACTGCTCATCGACCAGTCACTATTCCACCCCTCATCGATCAACCAATAAATAAATAAGCCATGCCCCTTGTGTACTACTCCAAATATATGAGTTTTGATTTTATTAAAAATAAGTGACATCTTAATCTTTGAAAAAATCATGATCAAATTTTGTTTTGCAACCTCGGCACTGTCCAAGATGAGTCCATGTGAAAATGCTCACTTCACTTGAACAAGTTAAATTTCGATATAAATTGGCTTTTTTGTCAACAATGTGGACTCTGTACAGCCTGCCATGAGAGACCAAAACTGCATCCACACAAGAACCGCCATTTCTCGTAGTGTTGTTGTCTTTTGCATAACACCAGGCTGTGCGTGTTCCCCGCATGCAACTTCATCAGTCAAAATCCAAGAGTCCTAGTTTGGACTCATTGTATGTCTCCATCGCCCTACAAGTCCAAAGATTTCGATTGGAATTGGACAGGTCCAGCAAATTATTGGGAGGAGCACGATTTAATTATCTAAATGCGAGGATCGTTGACTAATAGTATCAGTCGTGAAAGTTTGATAATCATGCATATCCGCTATCGTATCGATGATGGCAAAAGACAGTTGAGTCATACTAGACTTATCTGATCGAATCGAATCCTCCGATCAAATCGTTACAATTACATCACACTACATGCATTGTAGTCCAAAAAAAGAAACTTGTATGATGCTTAATTGCTTATCACAAATACAACTATACATCGGACTTATGTCAAATCTTGTATCTTTGCTTACCTTATGCAAAATAACTTAAATGTAATTACAACAATAAGCCTTTCAATGCTTTTGAATACTCAACTCTATCAAGTCCCCACTAGTCCCTTTATACCTATACCACTTTGCACAAACAAGAAAGAACGCCAAGTTAAGGACACCCATGAATCCCACCATGTAGTAAAAGTAGTCCAACCTGCCCTTATTAAGGTCCTCAGCCAGCCAACTCTCGGAACCCGTTCCTCCGGTCGCTCTATCGATCAGCGAAATTAATATGCTCGACAAGTAGCTTCCTAGAGCCATGCCGACGAAAGTGAACGATCCGCCAATGCTCCTCATGTTTTCAGGGAACTGCTTGTAGTAAAACTCAACGTGGCCGATGATAGTGAAGGCTTCAGACAATCCGGCTAGTGTCAACTGAGGCACTAGCCAGAGCGCCGAGAAGGATGCCACCGAGTTGCCTTTCGAATCTAGCCCCAATGCGGGCTTAGTTAGTGCTGTTGCGCGTCTTTGGCTTTCGACTAGGCCTGATACTACCATACAGGCTATGCCTAAAACCATGCCGATTCCCATTTTTTGCAAGAGTGTTATGCCACCTTCTCGTTTTGTGTACTTTCTAATTGTCGGTACAATGAACTGGTCGTAGATTGGGATCCAGATAGTCAGTGCGATCATGGTGAAGACGGTGTAGGTTGCAGCCGGGACCTCGAAGCTCGTGTTGCCTAACCGCCTGTCGGATTGGAGAGCTTGGAAGACAGAATATGTCCCTTGTTGGTTTAATGCAGCATAGTAGACTATGAATGTTGTCCAAATTGGGAATATCCTGATCATGCATTTCACTTCCTCTACCCTTTGCAAGCTGCAAAGCCGCCACGGATCCGAGGCCAGCGATCCATCTGGATTCAACTTGTCCTCTGCTGTCACGATCGCCGCCTTGTCAAGGCATCTGTTGGATAGGTCTCAAAGATCATTAGAATTTAGTACAGTTGAGTTTTAGTTTAATTAAATTTAAAAAAAATTAATTTTAATGCAGAGTACCTGAACTGATCGGTGTGGGACAAATTGGAGTTGATGGAGATTTCAGGGACATGGTTATAAAGAGTGAATCCAGGCTGAGAGGGTATCTCCAACTTTCTTTTCCTGAAGGCAGCTACAAGGACCTGAGCAGCACCTCTCAATGGGGTACCCTCCGGCTTGACCTTGACGTAAATCCTCGTACCGACGAAGAAAAATGCGCAGGAAAGGAACATGAGACCGGTAGGAATGGCCAACCCGATGGCCCAGCTGACATCGGCTTGAACGTAGACAATGAGAGTCAAGGAGACCATCATGGCGAAAGTGAAGGTGAAGTAGTACCAGTTGAAGAAACTGGTGATACCCCTCTTGCCTGATTCGGTATTGGGATTGAACTGATCAGCTCCAAATGCCAAGTTACACGGTCTGATCCCACCGGCTCCTACTACTAGAAAGGCTAGACCGGAGACAAGGAACGCCATTTGCCACGCTGATGGCCCAATGCAATCCCCCGCTAGCTCCACGCCGCAGTGTGGTGGATGCAACTTGCTTACTGCAGCCGTCAACGCTATAACAAGCATTCCCTGAACAGAATAACTGAATATAACTTTTGACTTGAAATCTAAATTTCGATACCAAAATTCAATACAAGTTTTAATTGAGTGAATATTTCTCATTGTCTTACCAGAAAGGAAGAGATGGACGCGAAGCCAAGCGTCTTATAGCGACCAAAGTAAGTGTCGCAGAGGAAAGCACCAATAATGGTAGCCAAATTGGCCGTGCCATTGAAAATGTTCACAAGGTAAGTGGCTTGGATGCTTCTCAAGTTAAACACAGTTGTGAGGTAGACTAGGAGATTGGTCGATGTCCCGATCGTCCCAAGCTTCTCAAACGTCTCATTTCCTGCGAAACCGTCGCAAACCAAGTTCAACCAGGTATCAAAACCGCCAAAACATGATTCAAATACACCATAAAAACATCATAGGAAGCAAAAGGAACAAGTACCTATGACAAAGGGCATGGCCTTAATTCCCCTGTACTTGATCTCAGGCGCATCTTTCTTGACATCCACTCCACTCATCTCCATTGCAAGGTCTATCAAGTTGAGCTGCTAGGTCTCTCTACTTGGGAGCATATTTGTGTCATGGATTTATAGATGATGATAATGAGAAGATACAATAATAATACAAAGACTTGGCGTGGCTTGTGGTGGTTGATAAGTCAAATGGTGTGAACATGCTTGGGCAAGTGCTTGCACCAACTTGTGTGTATCTTGGCTTAACCGTATGTTGAGCTTCTTTGATGTTTTGGCTTCGGCTTGCTTAGGTTCTTGTCAAATGGTCACATCATTATGTGGACGTGCTTTTAGGGGAGCCTTTAGGTGTGGGAGTTGACTTGTGAGGGTATGGGGTATATGCAGATTTTATTTGCTTTTTTCATGACAAGTTTTTCTGACCTAAAATGATTTAGGGATAAACTTAGGAGAGAATTCTGATTTTACCGAATTAATTTATGAACCGAATCAATTTGGTTTGGTAAATTCAGTAATCTATAAAAACGGTAATTTACTGATCGGTAAATCGGTAAATTTTTGTCGGTAATCGGAATAGATTTTCTAATTCGGTAATTTACCGAATAAGATTTTTTTTTTAAAAATGACATATTGTTTAAACTTCAATTTTAAGCTTCAATTTTTTTTGACACTTTTGAGATATAATTGTGTAGATCATACTTTTGTCTTGTGTTTTGTTGTTGTTACATGATTAACTATTATTTTTGAATAATTTTAAAATTAGGAGAAAAATTATCGAAAAATAATTCGGTAAATTCCGACAATTTACCGAAATGTAGGTAAATTCGGTTCGGTAATCGGAATAAAAAATTTAAGTCGGTAAATTCGGTAAATAAATTACCGAATGCACACCCCTAGACAGACTTATGACATTAAGGTAGGTCTCAACATTTGATCTTAGGGTCAAAATGCTCATAAATTTATTCTTACTCTACCATCCTTATCCTATATGAAGCCCTATCTCGTACTCTATATTCTATGTACTCTGCCCACTAAGCCTTAGGAAATCGTGATGACATGAGTTGTGGATCGGAAGGGGCCCTGACTATTGTGGTGTATGACGGCCAAGGGGTTGAGTTCCATGCAAGTGATTATGAGACCGAAGGACATCACATCTGATTGTTGATTATATTTATGATCCTTCCTGAATGCCAATCAAATTTATACTGCGACGAATCCGACACCACAAAGTCTCTTTCAATGAGCCTGAAAATGTGATTAGTGCTTCAGCTCGATTATGTCATAAGAAGAAAGATACCAACTATATTTGATCATGATCGATTTGAAAAAAAAATTGTCTGTCTTTCTCATGGAAGAAAATAATCTTTTTTTTGCGGGCGAAAATAATCTTTTTTTAAATCACTTTGTTTATTTACATTTTGGATGACAACCCAAATATCGGAGCATATACCCCTTCCCTAAGAGGCGCATTGTCCCCTAACTATATATTTGTTACACTTCGATATGAAATACTTCTGATTTCACCAAGTGTTCAACGAGTATTTATTTTAGGAAAAGGTGGTTATAAATAACAAATTTTGATTTAGAATACCATCATTTTATTAATTGAGACATTTCATTAGTTAAGTGAATAAAAAGCTATAGAAACTAATTTGAGTTCTAATGAACCAAAAGATGTGAGCTTCGAATGTGAACATGAATTTCCAAAAAAAAAAATGTGAACATGAATTTCAGCTTTGTGATTTTTTTTTAATGGATGTAAATACAACGAATGATTGTTTTCTTAAATAAAAACAGTAAACTTTTTTTTTTGATGGGGACTTGGATTGGTTAGGTTAGTATCCGCCCGATTGAAGACACGAGGTTTCGAACCAGAGTTGCCAGCGAGGGCCCCCGGTGTGTTGCTCCACTGAGCTAAACACTAAACTTGAAAAATCGACAAAACGAATAGTACCAAGTAACATATATAAAGACATCAAAATTGTATTGAATTGTGCACCCTAGCAATGGACATCAACGTGTATGGGTACTTGTGGTGGCGATAATAATCTAGCAAATTGGATTCATTTTTAGCTTCAGATTTCTTTTATCTACAAGGGGTTTCACTACGCTATTCTATCTATTGAGCGACAAAATTTGTCTGTCGTCGCTTAAAAATCTATCGCATAAAATATATATAACCCGATAAATATTGTTAGGAGTGTCGCTTATAGTTAATTACGCGATAAATAATAACGTGGCAGCAATAAACGCCGCATTAAATGACTAAAACGACAAAATTTAACGCGACGGAACAAAAAGCGCCCCGTAACCAACCTTACGCGACGAGCAATTAACGCCGCATTAACTAAGCCGCTTAAATGGTCTTACGCGACACCAATTTAAGCGACACCGTTTGTATGCCACGTATAAAGGTATATGCGACGTTTCAATGTGTGTCGCGTTATTGTTTACACTTGACGACCACATAATCTTCGTTTCTGTGTTCAATATTGAATCGTAAGCGTTATAATTTAAGCGACGTTTGATGCTATTGTATGCCGCATAAACTAACGAACAAATTAACTAAAAATCGAGTTAGGGCCAATGCACTCTTTCAAGACTGAACAAATTAATTAGGTCGACTTCGACACAGGAGAATATCAGACGACACAATCCCTCCCCAACCCTATTTGCGACCGCACCACCCGCATTCATCTCGTCTTTTCTAGCGATTATCAATTATAGGGGTTCGACTTCGGGCAACTGATTAGCAACACAAGGCACCCCATCAATGTCCATCGAGCATGTGAAGCGAAGAGACGAAACAATTTGATTTGATATCGGATTTGACAATTGAATTTGACCTGGGGCATCAGCACCTCACTACACGTCAGGTTTGTATTTGATTTTTGATATATTAGCCATTAAATTTGGTTCTTTGATATAGATTGTTCAATATTTCCTGTTTTTTCTTTACAATCCATAATTAGATAAATTGAAAATTGATTATGGTCAGGTTCATTTTTGTTGAGCATCACTACTTTGTCAAAATACATCTCAGATCATTGTTAAAGCTGCAATTCGTCCAAAATCAGGTGTGATTAATTAGTTAATACTTAAATGTGTAATTCCAATTGACAACAAGCTCTATCAAGTCCATTATTGAACTGTGCAAGTTTGTCTAACTATGGTCTTTCACCATCATTGTTGAGTGTATAGAAAAAGTTATGCTTGTTTGACAAAGCTTTGTTAATGTAAAATATATGGTCTAGTATGTAATTTTTTTTAGGGAAAAGTACATAAAGGGTACCTGAACTATCGCCTAATTCCAATGTGTGGGTCTAACTATAAAAAGTTCCAAAGAGGGGGCGAACTTTGGTTAGTCTTTCCAAAGAAGGGGCACAGTCAAACCTGAACTATCGCCTAATTCCAATATGTGGGCCGAACTATAAAAAGTTCCAAAGAGGGGGCGAACTTTGGTTAGTCTTTCCAAAGAGGGGGCGAACTATAAAAACCTGAACTATCATTTTTTTTAAAATCAAAACATTAATTTAAATTTATTTATATAAATTAATAAACAAGAATAACGGAATTTTATAAATCTGAATTTTATATTCCGTAATCCCTACTACAAAATTGAATTTTATATTCCCTAATCCCTACTACAAAATTGAATTTTATAAAATTCAGATTTATAAATTCAGATTTTGTACAAAATTCAGATTTATAAAATTCCGTTATTTTGTAGTAGGGATTAGAGAATATAAAATTCAATTTTGTAACGGAATTAATAAACAAGAATAACGGAATTTTATAAATCTGAATTTTGTACAAAATCTGAATTTATAAATCTGAATTTTATAAAATTCAATTTTGTAGTAGGGATTAGGGAATATAAAATTCAGGTTTATAAAATTCCGTTATTCTTGTTTATTAATTTATATAAATAAATTTAAATTAATGTTTTGATTTTAAAAAAATGATAGTAGGAAAATTTAATTCCTCTTACATATTTCTATTAATTTATAGGGAATATAAAATTCCTCTTACACATTTGTAGTAGGAAATGCTGAAAATATAAAATTCAGATTTATTTATATAAATTAATGTGTAAGAGGAATTAAATCTGAATTTTATATTCCCTACTACAAAATTGAATTTTATATTCCCTATAAATTGATACAAATGTGTAAGAGGAATTAAATTTTCCTACTATCATTTTTTTAAATCAAAACATAAATTTACATTTATTTATATAAATTAATAAACAAGAATAACGGAGTTAACGACGCGTTTGACGGAGTTAACGGCGCGTTGGACGGAATTGGACGGGGTTAACGGCGTGTTTGACCGTGCCCCTCTTTGGAAAGACTAACCAAAGTTCGCCCCCTCTTTGGAACTTTTTATAGTTCGGCCCACATATTGGAATTAGGCGATAGTTCAGGTTTGACTGTGCCCCTTCTTTGGAAAGACTAACCAAAGTTCGCCCCCTCTTTGGAACTTTTTATAGTTAGGCCCACACATTGGAATTAGGCGATAGTTCAGGTACCCTTTATGTACTTTTCCCTTTTTTTTTAACTTGGTTTCATTGTTAAGTTTGTAGATAAATTTTGTGCTTCTTTGATATAGTCATGGTCTTAAGTCTTCGCTATGAATTAATATATATATATATGCTTGATGAGGTGCGCTCGGTTGAGGACACGTGAATAGTGCGAGGACGTAGGGACAAATCTGAGCCTTTAGATCATATTGATCTAATGGTTGAGATTTAAAGGTAGTGAGATTTTACTGTTTACTTTTTACTGTTGGTAGTGGGATTTTACTGTTTGCTTTTTACTGTTGATGGATTTTGGTAGTGGGACACGTGGCGCACCCACAAAGCACGGGGGGTTTAGATGTGTGGTGGAGATTTGTCCCCACGTCCTCGCCATTTTGGGGTGTCCTCAACGGAGCGCTCCTCTATGCTTGATATTAGCTATTGTTTCCTTACAAGTTACAACCTTAAGTGTATGAAAACTTTTATTTATGCGTGCCTAATTCACATTTTTTGATGGCATACTAACAACAAATCATGGATAAAAGTTGGATGAAGTTGAAAAGATACGACCCACGCTATTTTCATGGTATTAATAATTTCACAGACTTTGTGAGACAGAACATGCCCGAGATTACGCATTTGTGTCCCTGGACTTCCTGTATAGTTTTATTTTAATGCATATGGTTCAACACTGATCCAAAGGAACGAGAAAGCACTAAGAAAGACCATGACCTTTTATTAGTTTATACGTCCACGAGTTGGTATTAATTGCTAAGAGTGTTTTAAAAAAGTATACATTTGAGTTCTCTGCAAAACCACGGATGCACATAGATCAACGTTTTGAATCAAAGTGACAAGAAGGATCAGGTGCATCTCAGTCAAATGCTGCGAGTATCAAAACGCCATCATTTCAATAAAAACAAGTTTCGCTTGATATTAAAATGACCCTAAGTGGTTTTAGGTCAATTTATTATTGCATTTAATATAAATATTCTATTTTTTATTCTACATAAACTAGTGTCAAATATTTTTCTCCAAAATACCATCGCGTGAAGTCTAAAATTGTTTTTAATGAAAGCTACAACGATTCATACATTTCAATACATATTTGCGATTGCCTTTACCATTGGTACGTATATTCACATCTTGAAATTCATTGTATTTCACCTATGATGATACTTTTAAAATTTTCACCAATGCTGTATACATATTTTTGTAAATTTGATGAATAAATATTACTTATCCTACTACAAAATTAAACTAAAATTTTGATTTCCGGGAAAGTTATAAAGTTAATTGATATATTTCATTTCTGTTCCTATATATTGATATTGATGTATCCATATAATGTTTTCTCTATTAGATTTGACGAAAAGAAGAATGCTAATATTGTTAAATAGACTCTGCTCTTGACGACTGTTTCTTGAAAGTCAAATTAATGAACATTGACACGAAATAATATTGATGCGGTTTATTTTTTTGCAAAAGGATGAGGAAGAATCCACATTGGATGGTGCGATTAGAAAAACTCAAAGTGGCATGGGTGGACTTGAACAGTCGACATTCTGAATGCAAGATAAGAATTCAATTACTTAACTACCTTATGAATGCTTAGCCAAAGGAGATATTTAAAAAGTTGTATGTCAATTTATCAAATCAAAAGTGCGATTCAAAATTAGAACTCTCTTCTAAGATTTGTATAAATACGAATGGTCAACTTGTCGAACACGTCACACGTGAGGACAATGTGGTTGTGGTCACACCAGTGCCATATTTGGAGTTTGGACCTTTGTATTAGAACGTGCCTTAACTTTCGTTGTCCGAGATTGAGTGTTTGTAACTTCGTATAATATATGGGTGGAGAGGCGCTCACTCCCTGGTCCTGTTGATCTCAGGTTCGAGTCACTCTTGGGGGTAAGATTGAAAATCCAATAATCCTTTTTTTTAAACTGCGTTTAATACATACAATGTCATTTCACATCTCTGATAAGATGTTATATGGATGTTTTCTCTATGCATGAGTGTAAATTTCTGAAAAAGTCCTCTTTTGTATTTTCAATTAAAAAAAATTGGTGCAAACAATATATTTTTGTAAAAAATACAAATCAATAAACAACCATTGATTTGATCATTTAGACGGATGAAATTAAATCTTGCCGTATGGATGATTTTTCGGCAACGAATTATAAATCACTTTTGGCGAACTATGTCGTACTTTTGGTTTTTTGGCTACGAATTAAACTCACTTTTGGCGAATTTTACAGTTTACACCAAAAATATGATTTGCACCTGATCTTTACTCTTTTGATTAATTCAAATTAAAGTTTACGTAGTTTGATGACTCTTAGAGCATCCCACCATGACTTTTTTAATCATAGGATTTGGTCATCAAAGATGAGTAAAATTAACATAAATCCCCATCATGATTTTTTTGTCATAAACTTGTTCATGGGATCACAAAACACAAAAAAGGTCACAAGATGACCCAAAATTTTTTTAGGTCATGAGAACCACCCAATCAGAACAATGACAAATCATGTAGTTAAAACTTTTTCAGATTAATTTTGAATTTTGCAACCCATTTATCTTGAAAATTAAGGAGTCAAAAATAAAATAAAAAACATCAACATTCGTAATTTCTTAAGCTCTACAAATAGACATACATATTATTATATTTTGATGTATGTTTAAATAATTTTATTTTTTTAATGATAAAGTTATATGAGTATGAGAGAGATTATGAACTTTTAATGATTGGTCATGAGTGAGATGTACGTGACCAAATTAATTATAAATCATGACTTGAGGAGAGATAAAATGGATAAGAGAAATAAAATAGATGAGAGAGATGGATAACATTCTTTTTTTTCTAACACGACCTGCTCTTAACCTTTTGATGTCTCCAATAATGTAATGAAATATTTAATGGTGTGTCGAATGATCTATCATTTATGTCTCCATTTTTATTATGTGTTTTCATTTGTTTCCATATAAACTTATAATTAGAGTTCAAACAATATCAAGAATACAAGTAATAGTATAAGAGTTGAGATCCTATGAGAAATGAGAAAAAAATCTCAACCTTACATCTCATCATATTTATGGCTGAGATTAAATCAGATTTTTTCATAATTCGTATATAATTCAAGGGCTAATTACGTTCTTAAGGGCAAATTAGGAAAATTAAATTAGATAACCGTAATCTACCTATTCGCTCGTGGAAATCCCACGACCTAAATAACTACGAAATTCAATCGATCGACAACACCGTAGCTGCTCCACCATGACCTCCTTCCGTAGCTGTCCGATTTTCATGGATTTCGACACTAAAGATGCAGCCGAATCGAGTCAGAGCAACGCCGTAAACGCTCTGCGCAGCAAGATACGCCACGTTCGATGCGCGATGGAAGAGATCCGAGCTGCGCCGAGACGCGATGGAGGTCAAGACGAGCATATCCGAGTCGACCAAACAGATCCGAGATGGTTTCGAACAAATTTCGAAGACGCATAACAAAATTGTTTACAAAATAGATTCGATGCATCTATTGCGGTTAATTTTGTTCTGCGTCTTCGAAATTTGTTTACATAAGCTTGGTTTTAAGTCAATTAGTAGACTTGGTGATTAAAAATCCGACTCAGAAGATAGAGAACCCAGATGAACAACATCAACTCAGGAGTGAGCACCCAAAATTCATCAACCACAGTCTTTTGTTTCAGATATAAAACTCAGATTTGCATAACTGTTATGCTCATTGTTCGTGCGATTTCAGTACAAGATTTTACCAAGTCAAAAGAAAGAAGCAATACAAGATTTGCATAACTATTGATACGAATTTTAGTTATAGATCTTTGCATTTTACAATTACATGTCAGTTCCACTGTGTCTCTGCGCTACGAATTATATGTATTAATCTACGCATTTTATCCAACTTAGTCTGCGCTACGAATTATATGTATTAATCTACGCATTTTATCCAACTTAGTCTCTATGTAATTGCTACGCATTTTAGTCATTAAAGCACTTAAACATAACTGCTACGAATTTTGTTTATTCAATGTAATGAATACAGGTCGCGTGATACAATGTACAAGAACATGACGATGAATTTAGAGCGACGCATTATATGTACAGAGCGACGCATTTTATGTACAAAGCTACGCATTATATTCCACTGGACCACTACACATTATATGTACAAAGCTACGCATTATATTCCACTGAACCACTACGGATTTGAGGATGTTCTCCAGCTTTGTCGGATCGATAAAGGGGGTGGAGAAGAGAGTTATGTGATGGTGTGACTCGATTTCAATTAAGAGCATCCCCCACCATGATAAAAAAAACCATGACATCCATCTCTCTCATCCTTTTTCTCTCTCATCTAATCATCCCCCATGACCAAATCAATCACATGCATCCCACTCATGATCAAATAAAAAGTTCATCATAATTCTCTCTCATCACTACATAAATTATAGCTCATAAATATTAAGATTAATAAAAATATATCAAAGTGTATCTCATTTTATAGAGCTCAAAAAATTATGAATATTGGTATTTATTTTGATTTTTTTACTTTGTAATTTAGAAGATATATTCGTTGCAAGATCAAAATAAAAACTGTATTGTTTCTTACACATGACACGTGTCGCGCTGCGATTGGCTCACGTCTCATGATCAAATCTATGATAAAAAAGATCATGGTGAGGGTGCATGATTTTTTTTATCATCTCTCATGGTACTTTTTTATGATAAAAAAATCATGGTGGGGGATGCTCTAACTGGGTGCTGATTTGGCGATGAGCTAAAACATTCCAGGCTTTGAGAACTTTGTTTTCCAGCGCTGGGTCGAAGTAGAGCTCGATCGAGTAGCCTTCCCACATCGCCATAAAGCTCCCAACTTTGGATCTCAATCCACCTACAAAGTTGTAGCCCTTTATCTAAGCTTTTTAACAAGCCATAGATCGACGGATTCAGACATCATATCAGTTCTGGGCGTGTGCTACAAGTAGGGGTCAATCCACCTACATTTGCGCTGTTTTCGCCTAAATTCCACAAAATGCTTTATTTCGCTCTGGATTCGTTTCTCACATATAAAGCACCAAAATATAAAGTGAGAGCTCAATAGAATAAGGCAAATGATCGAAAATCAACTAAATGTGGAGCATAAATATAGTTACGATTTATACTCATCAAAACACTCCACACTTAGAGTTTGTTCGTCCCGAACAAACATGAACTAAATCCTAACCACAGTCATAGGGAACACGAGTGCATTTAGCGTATGCACCAAGCCTTTAAGCCTATAGGCTACCCTACAGGACGAATTGTAGTCTCGTGAGAGTTTTTAGAAAAGAGAATACTCACAAATCCCAAACGCAACTAGCTTTATGCATGATCATGATAGTACTTCAATTATCTAGGCAATGCGCAACAAATACCCCATGCACATCAACTGAAATAGTAATCAAAGACTAACTCCTTTTCAAAAGAATTTCGATCCACCAGTGACCTTACAAAGATACACATTCATAGACAATCAATATTAGGGTTATCAAATGGCTAACCTAACAATTCATTCAACCTTTTTGCAAGATACTCAAAACATGATCCTCAGAAACACAAAATGCATGCCCATCGCGCGCCTATGCTATCAAGAAGGATAGTCCATGGGCTAACGATACAAAACTCATTTCCAAGTTTTAGGAGCTAAGTCCATAATCCATAAGGAAAGAGGAGTTTGACACTTCATTTTCAAAACTATCTCGAACAAGATCATGCTCAAGTATACTAGTACAACGGTCATCCCTCTACTCAAATCACAATGCATACACACTAAAAGGAATGATGGAAAGGACATTGCCAAACTTAAGTATGTGCCTCATTTTTTCTTTCTTTTTTTTCTCAAGATATTTTGCCCACGATATGCTTCACGAATTTTTCTTTTCATAGCTTGCCTTATTTTGGCTTATGCTTGCAAAAACTTTTTGCTTTTCTCTTTTTTGTAGCTTGCCTTATTTTGGCTTGTGCTTGCATATCCAAATTTTTTTTGTTGGGGTCAATTTTTCACCATATTGACTTCACACTTAAGAGTTGGCAATGTACTAAAGATATAGATGGTGTGTGCATACAATGTGAAAGAATAAAGATCACCTAAGAGCAATGATTAAGTTTTCGAAGAGAAGAAAAGTATTTTCATGCTTGCTAATTCCATGCTCAAGTTATGCAAAGTTGCCTAAATCATTAGATAGACACAAGATAAAAAAAAACATTGACGACTAGGAATTATGCACTCATAAAAGTCATGGTGATCCTAGATTCAAAATCAAGTCGTTAGCAATGAAACTAGATAGTCGAGTAATGGGGTTATGTGAATGCCTTGGAAATTTGAGTACTCAAATGTAAGCTAGCGTATAAAATGTGCAAGTGCCTAGACATGGATAATTTCAATAGAATGCACTACAAACCCACTCCACACTTAAGAGGAAGCTTAGTCCCTAAGCGACAAATATATAGAAATAAAAAGTGTAGTGCAAAGGGCCTCCCTGAAATTGTAGCTTAAGGAGTGTGATTCGTGGTTTGCTCATTCCTTTCCCGCATACGACATTCAATTCTGTAAAACAAACAAGTGACCACTACATCGAAATTATTAGAACGTGTCACAAGTATAATGTGTATCATAGTAGGGAACTCCACGCTTAAATCAAAAGCATCTAGCGAGTAGTGATGGGAGTGCAAAATAAATTTGAATAGGCAATTTACAAGTGACTTTACTTCCCTCGAAGACCTAGTTTAACGTCTTGACGAGACTAGCAAAGCGCCCCATGGATTCGCTTGCGAGAAGTCCTTTGCTTGGCTAACTTCTCGCGGGGCTCTAGATACTTGAGCCATCAATCCACCTTCAAATTCCATTTGAATTTCCGTCCATCAAGTCTACGGTGGACTTTCAGTTGTGAGTTCAATCCCGTCAAAATTATGGTTCCCTTTAGAATGGAGGGATTGTGGGAGCTCCTTTCTAATGATTTTGAAAATTACGGTAGGAAGCTCCACAACTTATCTGGAGACGGCGTGATGAAGAAAGGGTCTTCAAAACACGTCTCGAGCTTAATGGGCA